>OU015746.1:90817484-90841805 GCA_907169655.1 Acomys percivali | reverse complement strand
CAGTGTGTTACCCCTCCTTAGCTGGCCAGGACTGCCACACAGTGTGTGACTGCCTCATGTATCCTGGGTCCTGCTTGATCATTTCAGCTGACTTTGATGTCAGTGAAGAAAATCTCTAAGCCCTGGGCCTCTCAGTTTCTTGATTTCATCCTCTTCCATTGTGCTGCAGCCTCATTCTTTCTGTCACACCCTTGACCTCTCATCACCGCACATAGCAGGACCTCTGAAATTACCTCAGTCTCTAGTTCTTAAGGTCAATTGTTCTGTTCCTCCTGCTCTGTTTGTTCTCTGCTCTGGTCGGGACCTTCAGGCCACGGCGCTCTTGTTTCCCCTTGTGTTTAGTTTTATTTACGCTCTCTGAGTTCTCATCCCCTTCTCCACTGCAAAGAGTAAAGTGTCACGTGAGGACCGCGAATGCCTTTGCTCTTTATCCCATCCTGACACTTGCCTAGCCACTCCTGGCCAGATCCCTCGTCTGTCCTTTGCCGGTGTCTAGGCTTCTCAGTACTTTTGGAGAAAGTGCCTACAGCCTTTTTAGATTGGTATCCCTGTGAACCCAGCCCCAGCAGTCCAGATAACTATCCTGTTATGTTCTTGTCAGTCTCCAAAATGACCTTTTCTTGTTATCTTTGATTTCCAATCACCACACCCTGCATACTCTCAATCCAAACCCACACCCACACATGCCCCTTTAACTCACCAGAAACTGACACACACACCCAGCACACACTTCCTAGGGAAAACAGGAGCCATCCGGTAGAAGCCTGTTCCACTGGCTGCCACCATACCTAAAATCCTGGCTCTGTCCAAGGAAGACAAAGAATACCTATAGATGAAACTTAAAGCTACTAAGTGCTTAACATTTGTCAAGCATTACATTAAGAGTATTACAGAGGAAAAAACGTATATGAGGAAAATAACATGGTGAGATAGATAGCTATGTGCCCCTCTGTCTGGAAACACAAGGGCCAACCTTGTGCAGCTACCGCTATGAATGAGAGAGAAATAGGACTCAGAGACTATGTACCAGCAAAGTCAGGGGAGCCTTCTCCAAGGAAATGTGAGTTGTGTTGTGGTACCCCCACAGGCTCCTATGTTTGGCTACTTGATCCCAAACTGGTGGACCTGTTTCAAGAGGTTGTGGAAACTCTGGCAGGTGGGGTCAAGATGTAAGAAGTAGATCACTGGGGCTGGGCATGTGAAGGGTTATCCTTGGCCCTAGCTTTCTAGTCCTCACCAGAAGAAGCTCTTCCACCAATGAGCGGCCACTCTTCTCGGGGCCAGGGAACTGTGGATTATATTCTCGGAAACCCTGACCTTAAGATAAATATTGCATCACCTTCAGTTGTTTGTGCCGGATATGGCATGACAGCTGCCCTAAGTAACTAACCCAGGTACTAAGAGTCAACCAGTCATCAGGTGAGGCTGGTGCACAGTGGAACATCCCAAGCAGAGGGAGCAGTACAAATAAAGTCATTTTATCGAGAGAGAACTTTGAGTTTTCAAGGAGCTGAGAGAGCTGCTGGGGTTACATACTATGAAGTGAGTAAGTTTGAAGAGCTGGGTAGAGACCAGCATACAAATGCTTTGTGACTATGTTGAAGGTTTGGATAAAGCTGTTGAAAAAATTTAAATACAGGCCCAACGTGTGCTTAAGTAAAATAAGTAATATTCTTCATACATGTATGTTCATTGCAGACATATAGGGGATGATAATATAATAAACACTGCATGGATTGACTTATTACAAACTTCTTTTTTTTACAACCAGGAGATTTATTTTTCTATTATGTGTGTGGAGTGGCTGTGGAGGCGAGAGGACAGTGTCTGATCCCCTGGAGTGGAGGCATAGGTTGTTGTGAGCTGCCCACCATGGGTCCTAGGAACTGAACGTGGGTCCTTCTAGAAGAGCAGCAAGAACTCTGAACAGCCTCGCCATCTCTCCTGCTCCCTAGCTTAACTTTTTAGATAGCCTTACTTGTTATATTTTAATTCATATTGATTTTAAATAAATTATATATATATATTATTTTCAAAAGCACAGCAGATATGAAATGATAGTTAATTCCGTTTGACCTATGTCCCCAAAGCAGAGGCGTTCTAGTGTGAACTCAGTGCTGGTTAGATACTTTCTTCTGCAGTGGCAGGGCCAGTAATCATCTGCACCTAGATGCAAGTGCATACAGGCAGCAAGGAGCCATGGAACCCTGAACCAGGTCAATGGCTTTGGAATCCCTGAAGTTGGAGGACCCTTTTTTCATCTGGAGGATAGATGTTTTCATGCAATAAGAAATTAGCCGTGTGGTTTGTGTTTTGTGTCCCAACCATTGCAGTTCCAATTTTATAGAAGAAGCCAAATGCTATACGCTTCAGTGTTTTTTTTCATTCTGTCCCATAGGAGTTTGATAAAGAAGTTAAAAGTTTTGTATTTGTGCTGGAAGGCAGCAGCCAAACCAACAGGATTCAGTTACCGAAGGAGAATAAGCAAACCCGTGAGTAAGACGTCTCATACTGCCGCGTAACACTGAGAGAACTATGCTTTCTGTCTCAGAAGCTGGCGTGTTCATAGGACCGATGCGGCGTCTGCTGTGTGAAGTCATGTGGTATTTTTAATGTAGAAATCAACTATGTGCTATGCACTTTACATACATATCCTGCCTCACTATCTGTTTGAAATTTAGAACTATTTTAAGACCCAAGAGATTATTTTAGTAGCCACTTGTGATAGTAGCATTTGTTGAGACTATTTCTGTGTGAGGGATTTTTCATAGCACTCCTTAACAGAGGAGCAAATATTGGGTTTTTATTAGAAAATCAGGTGGTTAAAGGCAAAGTTTTGACATGAACTCAAGAGTCCCTAAGTTACAAGGGCTTTATTTTTTAAGAGTAAAAATGAAAAAAAAAATTACACGAGACATTAATAGTAACAATAATTGATAAACCTTTAGGAACTTTAATATCTAATAAGTACAGACGTGAATGCTATTTAACAGACAGCTACAGATTCCAGTGTGAGAATTGGCAGCAGCTTTTTAAAGCAGGCAGAACCTCAAGAGGTGACTTAAAGGTGTGACCCAGAAGGGCAGTTGTTGGCAGAGTGAGGCTGGGATTTAAGGTTCTGTGGCCAGATTAAACTTTCAATAGAGCTATGCCATCAGAGAAATATAATGTATAAATATAATCAGGCTTTTAATGAACTATGTCCTATTGGTTAAATATAGATTTCTGGTATTTTGTAGAAATAAATAGGTAGTTCTCTTTTGTACTTATCACTTACTTCTTTCATTAAGAACATTTACTGCAGGGCTGCAGGTACCGCCAAGTGATGGAGGCTGGCAGGCTCCATCCCTAGAACACAGAATAAAACATATTAAAAAGAACGTGTGTGAGTACCTTCCCTGCGCCAGGCACCGTGGAAAGACCTGCTGCCGGTACCTGACTTCTCATTTTAATTTTCTTTGTAAACTGTACAGAGTCTAGGCTTCATGTGCCATTTCAAGTACAGTGTGACATTCTAAGATGTGAATCATCAAGCCATGCAGATTACGGATGGAAGACGATTTAATTTAGACTGTGATGCTGGTGTTTCTTTATAAACTAATGTAAGAAAGCAACCCTGAAAGAGAATAGATAATTATTGTTAAGTTTTTAAAATTAACTTTCTGCCACAAGTAACTATGGCTCCCTACAGTTCCTGCTTGGCTGTGTGATCTATAGCAGGGTGTTCTTGTTGTTGTTTTTAATTTCATATACATTTGCATTTGTACGTGAACTAAAACAAGGCAGGGAAGCATATCTGCAATTGCAGTTTTTATTTTTCTTACAAGAGGCGCAGTTCATCTGTTTCAGGATATCAACTTTATGAAACAGGTACATTACAGGAGCATGGCTGGTTGAAGCTGGCTATCTTGTTTGCCCTTATTGTTGGCCTTGTAAAGCCAGCCTGCCTGCCTCTCAGTGTCCTCTGCACTGTACCCATGGACTTGTCACTCACTCTTAACATCCTTCCCATTTGCCTTTGAGAAAGATTCCTTCTTTACCAAAGTGACTAAATACGGACTCCCCTCCTCCTCCCTCTCTACTCTTATTCAAGTTCCTGACGGTTTATTTTTTCTTAATTTCTTCAGAAACCCAGTTTAGTGTATTATAATTACCTCTTTAAATGTAATGATGATGGCTTTTAATTAGAAGAAACAGAAGAATCTTCTAATGTATTTCTTACACAATGCCCTGCAATTAAAAATTAATCTGGCTTTCCTGTAGCATGTGCAGGAGTGTAGCAAATGAAACAGTTTACATGGTCTCCCTGGCACAAATGCCTTTCAGATGAGCTCTTAGCTCTTTGGAAGTTGTGATAACAGAAGTCCATGGTTAATTTTACTTGTGTAAAATGACCTTCTGTGTGAGGTTGGTATAGTTAAACTGAAAGTAAAAAGCATGCCTTAAATAGAGGAGAAGTGGCTTTCAATTAGCATCTAAATGAAGTTCAGTTACCATTATGTATTCCTCTCTTAAGAGTAAACATACACTTTATGCAAACTTGACGTTCGATAGTTCATTTGTGTTTCTGACTGTATTAGATACGTACAAGAAAGTTCCGTAATGAAATTATGTAAGTTTGACTGCTCCTAAATAGTGATCATTCTGAAATAAATGGTACTTGATGGATCCTAAATATAAATAGTTGGGTTTTTAATTTGTTGTTACTTTTCTTTATTATTGCGTGAGTATAGGCCTGCACTGTGCTGTGTATGGAGTTCAGAGGACAATGTCTCTCCTTCCCTCCTGTGGGTTCTGGGAATGGAACTCAGGTTATCAGCTTGGCAAGCAAATGTCTTTACCTGCTGAGCCATTCCCCTAGCCCTGCTGTTTTTGTTGTTGTTTCTTTATAAACCAATATGAGATACTGACCTTGAAAGAGAATAATTATTGTTAAAATTTAAAAATTAATTTGCTGCCATAAGCAATTCATGGCTTCCTCATATTCCTGTTTGGATGTGTGTCACACAGTGCTTGAAATGATATATAAAGCCTAGAATCTGTACAGTTTATAATGGCAATTAAAATGAGAAGTCAGGTACCAACAGCAGGTCTTTCCCCAGTGCCTGGTGCGTGGGAGGTACTCAATAGATGTTCTTTTTAATATGTTTTCTGTATGTTGCTAGGGATTGAACCCAAGCCTGAGAGCCTATTGTGTAAATAAAAACACCCATCAGATAAAGAAGCATGTGGTACTAAGTATCACACTATACCTCCCCAGGGTATGAACCATCTTCTTTGTGACCCCTAACTCCGTGATGACATACCATTGTGTTCAGTAAGTTTGTTAAATTCACCACAGTAAGAAACTTTGACAATTCAGTTTCTAATTTCTGATTGTAACCATCTGCCCTCTGGAATGACACGCTAGTGTATCGTTTACCAGTTAGATGAATCTCTGCCACCCTTCAGCATCGACCATGTGTTCTATGGAGTTGCCCACATGAGACGCATCACATAAATAATCCAGTGGGGACTTTCTGTCCAAGGGTCACATCCAAAGTCATTGACTTCCCTGCTGAATCAACTAGTGTGTGCCCGGCCATCTGTATCCCTGCAGCCCAACTTCAGCTGTTGTGAAGAGGAGGGTGGCTTATCAAGGTCCTTGCTCTGTTTAAACCCCCGCCCCACACTGCACCCTGCGCCCCCAATAAAGTGCTCACCATTCCATTAAAGTGCTCTTATCAGAGTGAGTAGGCTTCTGTGTTCCTGAACTGGTCGGGGGCTTGTCAGCCCTCGTTTTCCCTTCTGGGAGCATCTGAGAGAGCTGGCACCACCTTGATACACTTTGTTCACTTAGCTCCTCGGATATCTCAAATCTTTTTTCTTCCTCCTACCATATACCAGGCTGCTGATAGTTTTTGCTTGTTTTTCCTCTTCTCCAGTTACAGTCTGAGTGCCGCGGTGCCCTGGACTTTATGTGTAGCTCTGTAGCTCCGTGCTCTCCCTGGCTATCAGCCTCAGGACCGTGGGTTTTTAATGTCATTCACTCCTGTCTTACTCCAGCCCTGCACATCAGGTATTCACTGGTCTTTTTTTCCTAGACTGCCTAAGTGGAGTGATGAAAGGGCTGCTCCTGGCCCAGGCTGCTGAACCCCTCCGCCCACCTCACGCTGCCTTGTTTAAGGTCCAAGCAAGCAGCATCGCCTTTTCAACCAATGAGGCCAAAATTCCTCATTAAATCGGCTTCTATTTGTCTTTATTTTCTTATTGAATCCATTACAGAGATATTGTTTGTACTGGCAAAGAGGTTGCAACTCTGCTGCTTCTTAGCCCTCAGTCTGGCTTGCAGCAGTACTCTCTCAGGCCTAGAATTCATTGCAGCTGCTTTCTACCAGCCTCCCTACAGTCTCTTGTCAAACTGGTAGCCAGAGTAGAACTTTTTAATTATAAGTGGCATGTGAACCATGTCGTTCTTCTCCTGAAAAATGTCCCATTTCTTAAAGTAAAAATAGTTTCTCTGTGGGAACATAAACCGTCTGGTTCCCTCTTAACTCTCTGGCTTTCTCTCTAATACTCTTCTCTGGCCTGTGTTCGACCCATTCAAGCCTGTTGCTGTTGTGGGGCCCAGCAAGGCCTCCTCCCTTCCATCTTTTCAGTGAGGCCCACCTGATGCACACTTAAGTCACACCAATGCTCCATCTGGTTTCTGGTTTTCAGCCCTTTGACCCATCCCTGGTCCCTGCTATGCCCTCATACCATGACCAGCACTGACCACGCAGTGCAATTGATAGAGGCTTTTCTAGTTTTTCAGCCAATTGCAGAAACCAAACTTCACCACCAGAAACTTTATTCTGTCCTGTATACCTGGTATACGATCAAGCCAATCTGTACTAAGAAATGCACGAACCAGTGGCTTCCCCCTGATGTTAGGCTGGCCCATAGCTTCCACTTGGCCTTCACGGCTCCACATGATTGGCTTTCAAATCCGTTCTTTTTCTCCTCAGTGTCGTGTGCCAGCCGCGTGAACATGTTGAGGTTCGTTCCAGCTGCTACATCCGTCCTCATGGACATCCTTCGACCATTATAAGATGGAGTCCTTCCTGTGTCCCTCTCTCCGCACCCCTACCCCTCACCCAGCCGTATCTTGATTATTCTTCCAAGCTCAGTTCCTGTGCTATTTCTTTACTGATCATCCCCTTCCTCTTGAGCGCCTATGGTTAAGTGCTGTCATGGAACGTTGAACCTTCCCTTCTGTGAAGCCATACTGCACATCCCAAGTGGGCACAGATTCAAAGCTATGTATGCGAAGGCTGTGATTGAGGCCTGGGAGTGAGTTCATCCTGAGCTTTCTGGGCAGTAAGCAGGAGTAATTGCCTGGAGCCTCATCCCACTTCTTGGATGATGTAATCCATGTAAAATGTATGTGAGGTATGCAGTCTGTCATTTCCTCTAATGAAACAGCTGTATAACCACGGCTTGAAACTAATGGCATTTTACAAGATGAGTGGGTTTTTGTTGTTTTTTTTTCGGTATTTAAGAGAAAAAGGAATGGAGGCTTTACCCCTTTAACAACAAATTTCTGTCTTATGTGCTTGATGGACATTTCAAAGCTAATGAAGTGCATACTCAGTGTTACTTAGAGTGAGTTTAAATCCAATGCAGACGTGAAGGGTTGCTTTAAATTTCCTAGGCCCAGAGAACATATACTGCAGTGGAGTTTATTTAGCACTGCTGACGTACAGAATCAGCCCGTCAAGTGGTATGGAAGCTCTCTTACTGTTGTGAGACCATCGCCACACATGAAAGCCTTTTGGAAACTGGGGCCTCGGTGTGTGAGAGTGTTGAATGGCAGAGATCTCTCATTTCTAAAAAAACCCCTTTTACATGGGCCTCTTTGTGTTTCGTGTGAACAATACTGATTCCACGAGATCTGTGGCATAGATTAGGGTCCTTTTAAAGGTGTGATCTCATTTGATCTGATGTTCTCCAAGCTCTGTTTACATTGGAGAGCACTGTGGAAATGGCAGTCCACTCACCATAGGACCAATCAGTGTAGAGACCAGAGAGGCTAGCTGATGACAGCCTATTTGAGGCCTCCTCATTTTGCCATTCAATGCTTTTATGAGTCAGAACTCTGGTTCGCCATACTGGATCTGTCTGTAAATGTGGTAGAACATATTCCGAGAGAATTTTCTAGGGTAGAGCTTTTGGTTTCCCATTTCTGTTTTGCTTACCTTAGAATTTCTCTCTGAACACATCTGTAAGCTTAGTAATGTAAAAGGAGTTATCTTTGTGTGTTTGATGAAAACATTAATAAGCATTAGTAAACATATTTGGCTAATTATGTTTGTTTGGGATTAAACATAGAAATGGCCTATATTGCTCAGGACTGTTGTAAAACAGAAAGTCTTTATATAAAGTAATCAAAAGTGTATTGTTGGATTATAATATTTAAAGTTATTTAGTTTACTATTAGAATAAATAAAACATATTATCACCTTAAGTCAGTTGCTCTCCGTGGAGTCCTATGTCAGTGTGTGTGTATGTGTGTGTGTGTGTGTGTGTGTGTGTGTGTGTGTGTGTGTGAAGATTAAATCCACCTTTGTATACACTAGGCAAGCATTTCAGCCATAGCTTAGACAGGCTCTGAACCTGAGGATGACCTTGAACTTCTGATCTTCCTGCCTCTACTTTCTGGAATGCTGGATTTCAGGGGACCACCATCAGACCTGGTTCTTCCTTAAAGCCTTCTTTTCTGACTGTTTGCACTTTCGTATTTATAGGAGAGGGTCATAGACAAAGGTAGGACATCTCTGTTTCCTACACAGTGTAGAAAAACGTTCCTCACCTGCATATCTTAGGAGCTATGATCCTTGTGGGCTTTTGTTGTCATTTTTTATTTCATCGAGGGTTGAACCCAGAATCTCCTGTGTGCCTTGCCTGCCAAGTCCTACAGCCCACTTATGCCACCTAAGGAGGGCAGCACTACCACATCTGATAAATGCATCCTAAATCAAGGGATCAATCACAAGTTCAAGGCCTTCATGGGAAGGAACTAAGTGACCTGCTGTGGAGAAACGCTACAAACATCAACTGAATTTGGTTAAGCAGTTGTAGACTAGCTCTCAATAGTGCCATGTGAGCTGGGTTTTCTCCAAATATTTTTTTATCCATGTGAAACTCGTGACAGGGAATAAAAGCTGTGGGTTCCTGGTGAGGGTTAATTAAGAGCATGCTGACAAGAGGGATTGTGAGTGAGACTGGACTTCTTCATCCAGCTCACTGTGGACACCATTAAGATCATGGAATCAGGACCCGCCTCATTGGGCCTTCAGTTGTGGTTGTCATAATTAGAGTTGCTTTTCTTGAGCTGTTCTTCCTTATTGAGTTGTTTAGTAAGACTATAAAACCTGTCAGTGAATGGAAATAATTGCACATGTTTTTATGACCATCATGATGGGAATCCATAGTTCAATTTTATATGTGTGGAGTGCAGCTCTACGCTCACGTTCTCTTACAGCGTAACAAAAGAGTGAATACAAATCCTTTTTTTTTTTTTTTCATAAAAATTTCACCAGGGCCACAGATGGGATTTTAAATTGCAACACTAGTTGAAGTTTGATTCAGTTGTCGTCAGTGTCTTCACCTTTATAATCAGGTTATAAATCATGGATGTATAACTGTAGGCTGGTCTGCTCCAGGAGCGCTAAACCCTGCAGTGCCTGTGTTTGTTTATGTGCACATACAAGTGGCCTGAACATTTCATTATATGTTTCTCTCTCTCTCATTCTAGTTGGACTGATCCAGAGGTTTCTCGTACTTCAGATTTACATACCCCTGGGACAGGACTTCTCCACCGAATTACTGTAAGATATATAGAATGTCTTTGAATGTTTTATGTGCATTAGACATTTGATCAATTGAAGCAGTACTAATAGTCATTAATTGCAAGTGGCATGGTTTTTTTTTTTTTTTGCATTACATAGTAGTGACTTATCAGGTTGACATGAAGTAATTAAAATAATCTAATTGTATTTCTTGGATATTGCTACACTCTGGCATTTCTTCGGAGAAAGGAACCAGGTTTGATCTGTCTCAAACGGTAGATTATGATTTTGCTTTGTCTTGTTTCTTTGCAGAACTATGGTTGGCTCAATTGATTGAATTAGTACTATTTACTGTAGTTTTGATATACTGGTTCCTTTTGAGTATGTAGAGACAGCTTGGAATCTGTTTATTTCCAGTGGCCTTGCAAGATTGTTTAGCAAAAGTGAAAAGAAATTACTTTCACTCAGTTGAACTATGTGTTGGGTGAGTAATAGTAGTAATGGAAAATAACATTGAATTTGTAGTTTCATACAGAATTTGAGTATGTTCTAAGATTTCACTGCTGAATTTATGTATTTTAAATAAGCCATTGCATGTTTTATTTTGTTTGTTTGTTTGTTTTTAATTAAAAGCTATACACAGTTCAAGCGTAGACATTTGTCTTCCATCCTGGACAAAAGTGTGTTGCTAATAAAGACAGCTTTGTTCCAGCTTATCAGTGCTTAGTGCAAACCAATTGGGAGTGGGGAGAGAAAGAGAGAGAGAAAGAGAGAGAGAGAGAGAGAGAGAGAGAGAGAGGGAGAGAGAGGAAGAGAGGGAGGGACGGAGGGAGGAAGGGAGGGAGGGAGGTCGTACTATATGAGAGTTACTAAATTCTGTTTGTGTAAACTGGGAAATAAATGAACTTTAGGCTGTCAGAGTCTGACGTTTAGCTCTGAGGTGCAACCTTGTTTTCTTAGATAAAACAAAGACACTTGGAACACCACACACTTTAGTTTTATTCAACCTTAAGCCCTATGAACTTGTAAGATCTTTTTTTTATCATTTTTCATAGCCACTGCCATTCTTTAAAATAGTGCTTAGAGAGAGAAGACCAAAGCATCATTTGATGCTCTTATATACCACTTCCTGGTTTCTGTAGTAAAAAGCATTTTCAAGACTCCAGAGGCATGCTGAAGGCACAGAAAGTCCCACGGAGAGCCTTATTTTCAGCACAGGAGAAAGTGATTTCTGATTGAAAGGAGGCAAATGATGTTTTAGACTTGTAAAGCTCCTTACATAATAAATCTAATTTCACTCCCCTTTTTACCTGGATCTCGCCACCACCCACACTTTGAGCATCTTCAAAGCAGCGGTAAAGGTGTTGCTGGTCGGCCTTTTGATCAGAGATCTGTGAGACACTTGCTTGGCTGGACCTTAGAACAGGCTTCCTTGACAATGGGACTTCATTTTTTTCTTTGTGCCTAAAAACTTGAACATATCACCCTTGGCTAGGTAAGATACTACCATAGTTAATTTAATGACAAGAAAGCTTTAGTTATTGAGAAGCCAACAGGTATCTTTAACCTGGTCCCAGCAGGAGAGAGACTGCTCTTGGCCACCACACTGCTGGCACCCCTGGCCGGTTTGTGTTTGGGAAGCATTCCTGAGAGGTGCTGGGATTGTTAGACTGCGAACGTGGTTCACTGTACTCACTGGTTTCTATGTTCTCATGGCCACGTGGAATCAGGTTGATTTTCTAAATGACTTTGGTTTTCTAATTCTAGGAAAAGAAATTCTTCTGGACAAAAAGGTTAAAATGATTAAAGGACAGGGGTGAGACAGGCTCTGTTCTGACCAGGCTGTGTAGGTTTATCATGTATGAACTGAATTTGTTACTGATAGTCAAAATAGCTCTGTTTCATGCAGAAATAACAGATGCCAGGTTTTCAGCAAAAAGGAAGATGGGATGATAGGTATAGATTTCATTCTAACACGTTTCCCCCCTGCCTTAAATGAAAGGGGCTTTCTTTCAGTACCCTCTGAGTTGTACTGTTCCTAGCAGCATAGCCCCAGGCTATTTTAAATAATACATTTCTCTAACAAGCTTGGAAAGTCACCTAGCAGAACCATACCTGGCTTCTAAATTTCTTTATCGTCAGAGTGGGGAAAGGCGTTTTGTTTCCCAGAGGTTTTTGTTATACATCAAGAGATTTTCCTAAGTGGGGTCTGGCGAGCTAGTTTAGGAGTTTAGCAATCATTTCCTCAACCTCTTCCTGCACCTTTTATGCTTCCTGGATGATTGACTGTGCCCAGGAGGGGGTTATGTGTGGGACCTGGGGGATGCTTCAGATCCAGCAGATGCTGGGCCCCAGGACTCCTTCATCCAGCGAGAAAGCACTAGAGGTCTAGCCTTGTCAGGCAGAGTGCTGCCCCTTGGGGATTCGAAGTACCTTAAATCTGTGCTGATCTCCTCAACCTCTGCTGGGTTTTCTATTCCCAAGCACCGTCATGGTTGTCCTGGTGGCTGCAGCCTTTCTCAGGACTTCTCAGCTTCCCTCCTCTTCAGTGTTCACACTGAACAGTCACTGTGCATTGCCTTTAGAAAAAACTAGTGGGAATTTCTACAGGTGAACCGAGGATCAAGTCCTACGTCCTCAGCGTTCTGTCTGTGTGTGCTGGCTCGTCCTTTCTCCTCTCATCTGCCCACTCTGAGTGTGTCAGTGCTCAGGCGCCCCTCTCTTTCCATCTTCCCAGCTCTTATCCTTCCGTACTAACCTGGTGAGGTCCCTTTTTAGATTCCTGTGCACACTTAGTTTCTGTCCCCAACTCTTCCTAGCCAAGTCTTACCCAGAAGAACTTCTTCTTCCAAAAAGCTGGGGGGGTTGTTTATTTTTAATTTATATATTCTCTATTCACTTTACATCCTGATCATAGCGTCCTCCCTCCTTTCCTTCCAGCCCCTCCCTCCTACCTTCCTCCCCCTGCACCCCTCCCCGAGGAAAAGGGGAGTCACCCCCAGCCAGCCTACCCCAGCACATCAAGTCACATCAGTACTGAGCTCATCCTCATCCCCTGAGGCCAGGCAAGGCAGCCCAGTTAAGGGGAAGTGATCAAAATCAGGCAGGCGGGTGCTGTTTATGACTAAAGGGTAATTTTTAATCCTCCCCTTAAACTAAATGAGATTCATCTCTCAGGCCCTTTTCTAGTACCTTGCTCATTTCCTTTATTAAAACTGTAAAAGGGCATAATTGCTGTCTAGAAAGGTAGAGTTTTGGGGTCCATGAAGACCATACTTTCCTGTTAGATTCAGCATGTCATTCTAGCACTTGCCATAGGGCCTGACCCATATAGGTTCTGAAATGTGGGTGAGTGGGCAAGCTAATGGTGAACTAAAGAGTGGCAGAGTCCAGTCTCTGTCCTCATACATTGTGCTCTGACATCCAAAGATCCATTTACATTTCAACAAGTGTTAGGATGGCAGAAGAGCAAGGTCTCTGGGGAGTGTGACGTATCAGAAGAAAGGATGTGGACATATCTGCATCGACACTCTGGGAGACTTCGGGTAGATCATAGACTTGAGATGAGAGTAAGAACACTTTACAGGTGCTAAATAAGAAATGCTAAATAAGAAAATTAACACAAAGTAGCAATCGCTTTTACTTGTTTACATGATATATCTAGGAGTTACATTATTATTATTCTGGATACTTTGCTTATTTAGCTTAATACATACAAAGTTATAAGCTGTTCAGTAGGTCATAACCATTAGCCATTGAGTCACTGATTACGCTAAAGTCTAAAGGATTAAGAGACTGGTCAGTGCATGCAGTCCTGTGAACCCCTGAAGCCAGGGCTCAGATGCTTAGTTTATGGCGAGGACCTGTGCTCTGTATCACCATCCCATGCGGCCTTACTTGCAATCCTGGCATTTTTCTGACTACACACATATAGTGATATGCAGAAAATCCTTCCTTTCAATCTCAGCACAAGATGAAGGTGCGAAGCCTTGCACATCTTCAGGGCCTTCCCACAACAGTGTACTCAGAGTCCCAGAAGGAAAGGCTTTCTTGCTGGGCTGCTTCTGCTTTACTCCTTTGAAAGAAATAAAAGATTTACTCATTTTTTTTTGTTATTATTGTTTTTCATGTTAATCATTTTTTTTAAACCAAGAACTTAACCTGTTTGTCGATTCTTTACTTTGGTTCCTGTGTGGGCCTCTTTCTTTTTTCAACATCAAAACGACATCATTCAATATCTTGCTCTTATGGCTAAGATGGCTACAGAATACTGCAGGGCTCAAGCAGAGTTTTCACTGCACCAACACATGTATTTAGTGGTACAGTAGCAGAATCTGTCTTGTGTTTTTCAGTGAGGGTATCATCCCACAGTTCCGTGTCAGCCCGTAAGACTCCCCTGCTTTTTTTTCTTTTTTTTTAACAAACGTCATTTTGATTTGCATAACTTTTGGTATTAGTTGTAATTTTCCAAAGTATTTTAGTGTTACTGTTGTGGGGCCAGCAAAGCCCTGTGACCAAGGGAGCTAGTCTGGAACAAGAGTGAGATCAAGTTGTGTCCAAACCCTGAAAATCTTGAAAATCTTGTTCTGAGACTGGCAGGGGTAGGACTGCTTCCTCCCTGCTCTGGGCCTGCTGTCCCAACACACCATCAGCCTTTGACTCCCATCTCTGCTGCCCTTGAGGTGGTCAGGTAAGACTGGTGGCCAGGTTTCAGGTTAAACTTCCTCTCCCCTCAGGAGGCCATGTCCAGCAAGCACCTGGAATTCCTCTTTGTGCAAATGAAGCATTCCCAGCACACCAGGCCCCAGCCAATGATGTACACTCACCCCCAAACCCCTAACCACTCCCCAAGGCTTGTTCTTTCCAATAAAGAGAGCTGTTCCACTGAAAACCATCTCCAGAGAAGGCTGTTTGTCCTGTAGTCATGCCAGCAACTGAGATCCTGCTAACCCCACCTGCCTGACTAAGCGCCATCCCCTCCAGTGCAGCCCAGAGCGCAGCAACAGTGCCTGGCTACCCCCAAGGGGAAAGCCAACCTGGGAGACAAACTGTGCCCAACTAACTCAACAACTGTTTTGTAAAACTTTTTTTCCATTTTGTTATTTTCCAGACTGTACTGTGGGGTGCTGGAGGCTGTCCATCAGAGGTGTAGACGCCTCCTACTCAGGAGGAGCACCCTGAGCCTGCACTGTTGGCAAAGATCTAACTGCATCTTAAAATAGACATCCACTTTGGCTCTATTCCATGCCATCAATCGCACTGAATGGTTTTAGAGTATTACATTTTTTTTTGACAAAAATTGCATTCATTTTAGCAGAGACTGTTGAGCAGCATTAGCTCTTTTCTCTATCCCTATTCTGTCATTATCTTGATGCATTCTGAGAGGCATTTTGGACTCTTATGTTGCCAGTGAACTGACATTATTTCTTTGTTTTCAGTCAGCTCAGCCAGTGCTTTCTCAGTATGTGGGTTGACAGTACTGTGAAAGCCCATGTGGCAGACATGACGTGCTCTTTGGAGGGGTTAAGATTCTCAGCCCACAGGCCTTAGAGGATGCCATTGCTACACGGCTGCATACACTACCCCTCTGCTATTTGAGACATCGCTTGTATTTAGGATCTGACAAAGGTAAGAAGGAAACCTGGGTTTAAAAAGAGAGAGATCCCTTACAGCTTCAGCACCCTTTGATTCTGTGCTGTACTAGTCTGATGCTGAAACTATGTCTGAATAGATTGTACTGGTTTTGACCTGGAATTCAGCCTGGGATTTATGCTCATTGCAGATAGTTTCTCTTGTGTTACCTATACCCAACTGCATGGTGTTGGCCATGACACCTACATGCGTATCACCATTCTCCATCCCTAAGTGGTAATATGAACCATGAATTATTGTCGTAGTTAATTGACGACAGTGTTTCTCTGTTTTCTTAAGAATTTTTGGGCCGTGTAGACTTCAATGCTCCCTTTTCCTTTACTATATTATGGAAAATTGGAACATCCTACCAAACAAAGATTTACCCTCAGGCTAACTTAATGGAAGTTCCGCTTATATGACCTTTTCTATTTTGTACTTAGTGAAGCAGCCAAAGGAGTTAGAAAAGAAATTTAGTAAAAGTTCCAGGTCCCTCCCTGCCATTGACTCTGTGCCTGCTTTTCCTCAGCCGTGTCAGGAACAGCAGTTCCTTTGAAACCCTAAACCCCGCCCCACCCAAAGCACCTACAGCCTGTAGATACGCTCCTGTTCCTTTCATATACTAGCCTCTCGAAAGCCACCACGGTTGAGAGAATACCTGGACTTGACATCTTTGGGTCACAGTGACACTGGTGAGAGCGTTCAAGATTGTGTCCATTTCACCAAGCACAGGTCATTGTGGGAAATTTGCTTTCTTATCTTTCTGGTCATTTTGATGACTTCCTTTGAAGAGCATAATGGTCACTGTCGCACTCCCAGGTTTCTTATGAAAAGAGATGCTATCCAAACGTGAAGTATTATATTACTTAATGAAACCGTCTTTTCCTTCTGTGAACTCTTTTCTGTTACCAAGTGCATTCGTCTGTAAAGCACCTGTCTGCAGTTGGGGGAAGTGGCCAGCAGCAGCGCGCTGTGAGCAAGTGCTGTACACTACAGTAGCACTGGAGCGGTGCAGCTTTCTATCGTCTTGAATGCTGCTCATGTCACCTCACCTTCTATTTTTTTCTTTTTAAAATCATCAGTATTTAAATCTCATTATTTTAATTATATCCAATTAAATGTACTTGCATAATCAGTATACTCTGTTACATGCAGTAGTACAGAGAGCACTTTAAGATGCTTTGCATACTGACTTTCAATGTATTAAATTTGCATGCCTTAAAATAGGTTTCATGAAGAAGTTTTAGATAACACATGTGACAGGTATATAAATCAGATGCCATATGCTTTACTTGTTAAACATGTTTGTGAAAGGTCTTTCCTCATCTCTTAATTTGGCTTTCCTTCTCTAAATTATTTTTAGCACCATTTACATAACCTAGATATTTGTACAAAATGAAAATAAAATACCAGCAAGAGAAAAATGATACATACGTATGTATTTGGAAGAATTCTTTTTTTTCCCCTTACACGCAGAGGATGTGTTGAGATTAGCACCAGAAGACTTTACATAGCTATGAGTACTTGTGGACACATTGGAGGGATGTGTATAAGCATAAACCCAGCCCTCAGCACAGAGGCTTCTCCTGATGTCACTAAGGCAATGAGGGAGCACCTCAACCACAAGGAATCTCTAGTACTGTCATCCACAATGCAATCCCAGCTAGAAGCAGAAGGCTTTGTGATGAGTGCCCTTGGCAATTTTATCTATCTATCTATCTATCTATCTATCTATCTATCTATCTATCATAGTTTATTCATATTACATCCTGATTGTAATCCCCTCACTCTATGTTCATGTTCCCACCCTCCCTCCCTCTTTACCCTATTCCTCTCCCCCCTCTGACAGGTGGGGTCCTCTTCCCCCACCATCTGACCACAGCCTATCAGGTCTCATCTGGATAGCCTGCATCCTCCTCCTCTGTGTTCCCACTGGGCCTCTTCACCAAGGGGCAGTAATCAAATCTCAGGCACCAGAGTTCATGGCAGAGGCAGTCCCCTGCTCTCCCCTCACTTCTCCACGTGGGGAATGAGCCGTCTATTGGCTATATCTGAACAGAGATATCTAGGTTCTCTGCTTGCAATGGACTTGGTTAGTGCATCAGTTTGTGTAGGCCCCCCTGGGTCCAGATCCGCCAGACTTGGTAGTCTCCTTGTGGAGCTCCTGATAACCTCCCCCAGTCACCTCCAATTCTTCCATCCCCCAGCTCTTTCATACAACTTTGTAGCTCTTCACCCAGAGTCCAGCTGCAAGTCCCAGTATCTGTCCTAATCCCCCATTGGGTGGAATCTCTCAGAGGACATCTACTCTGGGCTAATATCCACTTACAAGTGAGTATATACCTTGCATGTCTTTCTGGGTCTGGGTTACCTCACTCAGGATGATTGTTTCTAGTTACATCCATTTATCTGCAAATTTCATGATTTCCTTGGTTTTGATAGGTCAATAGCATTCCACTGCATATATGTACCTTAGTTTCTGTATCTATTCTTCAGTTGAGGGACATCTAGGTTGTTTCCAGGTTCTAGCTCTTATGAATAAAGCTGCTATGAACATAGTTGGACAAATGTCCTTGTTGTATGGTGAAGCATCCTTTGGGTATATGCTCAGGAGTAGCATATATAGCTGGCTCTTGTGGTGGTACTATTCCCAATTTTCTGAGAAAGTGCCAAATTGATTTCCAAAGTGGTTGTATAAGTTTGCCCTCACACCAGCAATGTAGGTAGGAGTGTTCCCCTTCCTCCACATCCTCGCCAGCATGTGTTATCACTTGAATTTTTTATCTTAGCCATTCTGATAGGTGTAAGATGGAATCTCAGAGTCATTTTGATTTCCATTTCCCTGATAACCAAGGACATTAAGCATTTCTTTACGTGTTTCTCAGCCATCTAATATTCCTCTGTTGAGAATTCTCTGTTTAATTCTGTACCCCATTTTTAATTGGGTTATTTGGTTTGGTGGTGTTTAATTTCTTGAGTTCTTTATATAGTTTGGATATTAGCCCTTTGTTGAATGTAGGACTTGTGAAGATCTTTTCCCAGTCTGTAGGCTGTCATTTTGTTCTGTTGACAGTGTCCTTTGCCTTACAAAAGCTTTCCAGTTTTATGAGGTCCCATTTATTAATGGTTGACTTTAGACCCTGAGCTGTTGGTGTTCTGTTCAGGAAGTTGTCTCCTGCCAATGAGCTCGAGGCTCTTCCCCACTTTTTCTTCTAACAGATTTAGTGTGTCTGGTTTTATGTTGAGGTCTTTATTCAGCTGGGACTTGAGTTTTGTGAAGGGTGATAAATATGGATCTATTTGCATTTTCTACATGTAGATCTCCAGTTAGACCAGTACCATTTGGTGAAGATGCTATCTTTTTTTCTATTGTATGGTTTTGGCTTCTTTGTCAAAAATCAAGTGTCCATAGGTGTGTGGGTGTACTTCTGGGTCTTCGATTCCACTGATCAACCAGCCTATTTCTATGCCAGTACCATGTTTTTTTTTTATTATTATTACTCTGTAGTACAGCTTGAGATCAGGTATGAAATTCCTCCAGAAAGTCTTTAATGTACAGGATTGTTTTAGCTATTCTGGATTTTTTGTTTTTCTATATGAAGTTGAGAATTGATCTTTCAAGGTCTGTAGAGAATTGTATAGGATTTTTGATGGCAATTGCATTGAATGTGTAGATTGATTTTGGCAACATGGCCATTTTTATTGATCCTCCCAATCCATGAGCATGGGAGATCTTTCCATCTTCTGATATCTTCTTCAATTTCTTTCTTCAGAGACTTGAAGTTTTTTTCATACAAGTTGTTCATTTGCTTGGTTAGAGTTACACCAAGATACTTTATATTATTTTTGGCTATTGTAAAGGGTATAATTTCCCTAATTTCTTTCTTAGCCCATTTGTTTGTATTCAGTAGGGCTAGTGATTTTTTTAAAGTTGATTTTGTATCCTGCTACTTTGCTGAAGGTGTTTATCATAGATGAGAGTACAGTGATATTTAATACTTGAATTACTCATCTGAAACATTTTAAGCGGCCTAGGAAATTCCTGAAGAGAGACCAAAAATAGTTTTTCCTTCGAAGCTTACATCACTGCTGACTTAGCATCCTCTTCTAGAAAGACAAGGTTGGCATGGGCAAAGAGAGAAGTGAGCTTTCCTGCTGCAGTTTGGAAGCTAGGTGGCTGCCCACTGGTAGCTTTAGAGCTCACATTACAGTCTTGGTACCAGCAGGGTCCAGGTGACCAAACCAAGTGTGGGACCACAGATAGAGATGTGACCAAACCAAGTGTGGGACCACAGTTAGAGAGGTCCCCAGGGGACACAACAGGAAACTTAAAGCTCCATGTTATTAACAGAGCTTTGTTCTCTGCCACTTTTGGCTGCCCTTTGCCTTCCTTCCCTCAGTGGCATCATTTAACATCACGTAGCACATAGCAAGTACACATCTCCTAAATGCTCTCTTTTTCTTTTGTCTAATTTCAGGGGAATGATTGTTCAATGTTGTGATACATTGTTCTGTCTGTCTTCTGTCTGTCTACCTGTCTGTCTCTCTGTCTCTTTTTAATCAGGAGACTGTCTCCACTGATTTGTTTCTTTCTGTCTCATTGAATTTTATATTTATTCTGATAGTTAATTTTAATAAATGTAATTTGAAACAACTAAAAAATAAAATGTTATTGGATTTACATAGTCTTATTAATATAATGTGTAGCTGTGTTTAATATTTTCATTAATGAGACATTCATATATATATGTATATATATATCACATATAACTCTTTTGAGTGTGCTCTTTATTAGTACATAATATGGCATTTATTTGATTAAGTTGGCAAGTACGACATACAAGGAAAATTCCACTATGCGGAAATATCATAGCTTTATAGTTCTTGATTTTGAGAAAATTTCCATTACTTGTGGGTCTTTAAAAAGAATTGTATTTGTGTGTGCATGTACACATGAAGGTGGATGCCCTGAAGGCTGGAGACATTGGGTCTCCTGAAGCTGGAGTTACAGGCAGTTCATGAGCCATCAGACATGGGCACTGGGAATTAAACTTGGGTCCTCTGCAAGAGCAGTGCCCTCTCTTAACTGATGATCCATCTCTCCAGCTCCCAATAATGGGCATTTTAATGTATAGATTGAAATACCTTAGAATCTTTTGTTGAGAGTATTTGATGGTAGTATTTATGTAACTTTGATGGCATTTATCTCACAGTGGTCATCTTACTTCTCTACTTCCACAGCTAGCTCTCCACCTGCAACCAGAACGTGAGGTACTTAAGAGCCTGAGCATTCTGCATTCTGATGAGGCTCTGGTTAAACTTTGAACTGTTTTGGCCCCATTTGTAAAAGATACTGCCCAGACATTACAGTAGATTGCAACAGAGTTAGTTGAACTATGCATTATTTATAGCACTTTAACATAGTACCAACCTGTAGCAATCCATAGATGGTAGCTTCCTCTTGTTTCTTTTTTTCATTAATTAATTTACTTATACACTTTACTGCCTGATCAAAGCTCCCCAGCCTTCCTCTCCTCCCAGTTCCCCCCTCTCAACTACCCTCCTCCATGTCCCCCTCTCTCATCAGAGAAGGGGAGACCTCCCATGGATATCAACCTTCCTTGGCTTATCAAATTGTAGTGAGACTGGGCACATCTTGTTTTATTGAGGCTAGACAAGGCCGTACAGTTATGGAAAAGGGATCCAAAGGCAGGCTACAGAGTCAGGGCAGCCTCTATTTCTGTGGCTAGAGGTCCCATATAAAGACCAAGCTGTACACTTGTTACATATGTAGAGGGGGCCTAGGTCCGTCCCATGCCAGTTCTCTGATTAATGGTTCTCACTCTCTGTAAGCCCTTATGCGCCCAGGTTGATTCTCTGTTTTCTTGTGTTGCCCTTAACCTCTTGCCCTCCGCGCCCCAGGACTCCCCAAGCTCTGCCTAATGTTTGAGTGTGGGTCTCTGTATCTGTTTTCATCTGCGGCAGAGTAGGACAATCATGTTAGCCCAGAAGAAGATCAGTAGTAGTGTCCGGGGTGGGCTTTCTCTCTCATGGCGTGGACTCAAACTGGGCCAGTCATTGCTTGGCCATCCCCTCACTTTCTGCTCCCTCTTTATCCCTGCAGCACTTGTAGACAGGGACAATTGTGGCTCGAAGGTCTTGTGCCTGGGTTGGTGTCCCCAGGCCTCTGTCGGAAGTCTTGCATGGTTACAGGAGGTGGCCATTTCATGTTCCGTCCCCCCTCTTGCTTGGAGTCTTAGCCAGGGTCACCTTGTAGATTCCTGGGAGTTTCTATTGTCCTGGATTTCTAGCTTGTTTTAGAGATGCTTCCCACTGACTGCAGTTCTTTCTTCCTGCCATCCTCCCCACATGTCATCCCTCCTGTTCCCCTCAACCTTTGAACTCCTTTAGTGTTCTCTGTGTGGCTTCGTGTGCTTTGGCAGCAGGGAGGGGGATAGAGCGAAGACAAAGGCCTCTCAAAGGGGGTGAGACGGTAACATTCACATTGAGAATTCCATTCATATAAAGAAAGTTCCAGAGCTAGGTGAAAGAATGTTCAAAATAGGGAAGAATGTTTAAAAATGCTTCTTAAAATGGGTCTGTATTACTTCTGTTACTTCAGAAACAGCAGCTTAACTTTCCACTTTCAGATCTTGCATATATTTGGAGAGGAACACCGTTGTATGTGTTAGATGAATGTGGGGCAGCAGCGCTCCACCAGAAGGTGGAAGTCCACAGGTATAGTTCAACCATCTCTTTAAACTTGGGTACTAAGACGTAGGTAGCTGAAAATGATGTTGTAAACTTTGATCACATTCAAACTCTGTTTAAGGTAACTGGACATCTACTTTACCTTAAAAGTTATAAAAGTTGGTCTGGGGCAGCCTGGGCCTGTCAGAATTTGCTACAGTCTGAGCTCCATCCACGGAGTTAGTTGTCTCTGGGCATCGGAGGCTTTTCCGGGGCTCATCCTAGCTAGCTCCCCCTCTGTAGCTCACTCCGTTCCCCTTCTCGCTGTAGCCAGCCTGGTGCTGAATTCCTCACACAGTCTCATGTTGCTGGTTCAAGTTTTTATCCCACCTGGGTTTACTCTCACACGTTTTGTAGCTCAGCTATTGTCTAAGGGCAGAGCAGAGGGTAGAATGTGTTAGCTGCTTTTCTTTTCCTACAACAGAAACCCCAAGAAAAGACGAGAATTGATTTGTTTGGGCTCATGGTTCAGAGGGGTATAGTCTGTCATGGCAGCAGAGGCACAGCAGTAGGGACATGAGGCCAGACTGCCACACAGGAAACAGAAAACAGGAGGAAGTGGAGGCCAGGACTTTAACCTCAAAATGCCTCCGAGTAGCATACGTGCTCCCGTCAGCCCCTGCCTCAACACACAGTGCCACCAACTGGGGGACCGAGTTTTCCGACATGAGACTATTGGGAATATTTCTCATTGATAGGTGTAACGGAATGAGTTAATGGCGAGATAAAGTTATATATAAACTCAGGTTTATTGGGAACAGCAGGGAGGGGGAGGGAGATAAAGAGAAAGGCATGCCTGCAGGGAGGAGAGAGGGAGTGACAGGAGGGGGGAGACAGGCTCATTCAGACCATAATATCGATCCTCCTGAATTATTCCCTGTGTCCTGCTTCATAAGTATCTCCATAGTTGTAGACATGACTTCTTTGAAGGCGAGGACTGCATTTTAGATGTCATTGTGATGGCCGTGGTACTAGAAGACTCATAAGTGCACGCGAGGTCTCACTAGCATTGGTTGTATTGTGCTATAGTGAAAGTGTTCTGATGTATTTTATGTCACCATAAGTAGAAAAGGAGGAAAAGGGATCGCAGTAAGAAAAGAGATAGGAGCCAGGCGATGGTGGCGCATGCCTTTAACCCCAGCACTTGGGAGGCAGAGGCAAGTGGATCTTTGTGAGTTCGAGGCCAGCCTGGTCTACAAGTGAGCCCAGGACAGCCAAGGCTACACAGAGAAACACTGTTTCAAAAAACCAGAAAAAAAAAAGGAGATAAAAGAGATGGAAAGAATTAGCAGAGGGTTTTGTTCAGCTCTCCTTTCTCATTTCTGTGTTTCTGAGAAGCTAATGAGTGGGCCATGATCCCTCTTTCCCGTTCCCTCCCATGTGTCACGCGTGCACTTCCCTGACAGGATGATGACTATATCAGATGAAGTAAGCCACGTATGGTAAGAAGAAGTGGTTGGTCATAAAAGTGATTTTTCAAGGCTGGACTGCAGCTATGGAGCACCATGTGTGACTTGAAATGAAAGCTATCTCTAAGCCTATAGTAGAGCTCCCCAAAGAGTACTTTAATTAAAACCAAGCAGTTTCCCCTGTTTATTGGAACACTTTAGTGATCTTACGTTTTATATCTGCTTCATACTTAAAAGGCTATTACAATAAACGGTTCAAAGCAATGACAGAGAATCCTTCGTGTAGTTGGAGGTGGGTTGCATTTGTTAGCGGTAAATAGAAACAGCTGCTCCGCTTCATATACGTCTCTCTTTCTCCCCTAAGGTTAAATGCTACTGATTTATAATATGTAAAATAAAATATCTGAGCATTAGTAAAAGCAGTACATTAGTATTGATATGCCACAGTGATTTCAAGTAAATATACAAATCAGACATATTTTAGAAAGTGACGTGTTAGCATACTGTTTTTAAAACCTTTAGCCGCTCAATTTTCAATTATAGGGAATCCATAAATCTTACCAATTTTTCGTTTTTCAACAGAAACAGCTCTGAGGCTTCTGATATTGCTGTGGTTTCTTTTAGTCTCTTTCCCTTCCTCCCTCCCTCCCCTACCCTCTTTGTCTGTATCTCTCAGTGTGTGTGTGTGTGTGTGTGTGTGTGTGTGTGTGTGTGTGTGTGTG
>OU015746.1:90787463-90812519 GCA_907169655.1 Acomys percivali | reverse complement strand
ACACACACACACACACACACACACACACACACACACACACACACAGTGTCCATGTGTCCACTCTGGTCAGTTAATTCAGTAGCAGTATAGAATGAACATACAACAGTAGTTAACTTTTCTATATACCCATAGTGAGTTTCTTGAGAAAGAAATATGAGTCTCAATTGCCAAAAAAATAAGTAAAAATATTTAGGAATAAGCTTAGCTAAGAAGTAATGGACCTTTTTTTTTTCTTGAATTAATGGACATTTATAGTGAGAACTACAATACATTGATGAAATATATTGAACATGACACTAAATACTGAAAGACATCCCATGTTTGTGTATTGGAAGGATTAATATTGTCTGTACTACCCAAGGAGAGCCACAGATTTCCCCATCAGAACAGCAATAATATTTCTCACAGCGCCAGAGAAAAGCAATTGTGCAGTGTATATGGAAGCACAAAGAACCCCATACTAACCCCATTGCAATAAAATAAGAGCAAAACTCACAATATATTATTTCAGGACATTGCAGAGCCATAAAAACCACAGTGTCCTGTACTGGCTTAAAACCAGACATACGGCCCAGGAGAAGACTAGTGGTCCAGAAATCAGGCCAGAGGTCTACAGCCAATTGCTTTTTTACAAAGGTGCCAAAAATGTACAGGAGAAAGAAAAGTCTCTTTAAGAAATCTTGCTAGGCAAACAAGGGTTTTTACATGCAGAAAATTAAATTTTGTTTTCACCATACTCAAAATCCATCAGTACAGGTCAACGTCTTAAAATAAGACCTGAACTCTTAAAGTTACATTCCGTTGCTGTGATAAAATACCATGATGAAAACCAACTTAAAGAAAAGGGGGCATATTTGAGCTTATGGTCCAGAATGATAGTGTGGCAGTTTGAATAGAGCAGCCCCCATGGGTACTAGGAGTGGGGTGTTACAGTGGTTGGCCTGCCCACACTTTTGTTTGGAGGGATATGGAATACTTTGGGACAGGCGTCTGAATGCTTTACTTCATGGACCAGCCTAGTAGGAACATGGACGGCAGTGGTGCTGAGGATGATTTGACTTATAGGGGCCTGCTCAAGAAGTTTTCAGAGGAGAATATTAGTGAGTGGCCTAGAGACCATTCTTGTGAGATTCTGGCAAAGAATGTGGCTGCTTTTTTGCCCTTATCTGAAAAATCTACCTGAGGCTAAATTGAAGAGTTTTGCATTATTTATGTTGGCAGAGGAGATGCCAAGACAGCCTTGTATGACTGTGTCACCTGGTTATTAGTGGCCACTCTCATGCAGATCAGAAGTAAAAAGGAAGAAGCTGGGTAAGGGGAAATGTAAAATGCACAGTGAGAGGAGAAAAGGAGCAACAGGAAGTGTGATGGAGCTGACGCTAAATGAAATAAAGGGAGCGGTGACCTCAGAGCAAGGCCCCACCTCGCTAAGCTTGACAGTTAGGAGAAGGAGCTAAAGAAAAGCTTAAGCAGTGAAGAGAAACACTGAAAAGAGAAAGCTGATGCAAATGAAATGGAATGAGGGGCCATGCCCCAGTCCCCGCAAATCAACAGAACTTGGCAGTTTCGGCCTCGTGGTTTTGGCCTTAAGAGTTAAGGATACCAAGTCTCTTCTTGGTGAGACTTGATACCCTATGAGCATATACAGGGGGAGGTAATCCCTCTGAGGAACAGTCTTAGGGGAGGGGAATAAGGGGAAAATGGGAGGGAGGGGAAAATGGGAGGATACAAGGGATGGGATAACCATAGAGATGTAACAAGAATAAATTAATTAAAAAAATAATTAAAAAAAAAAAGGAAAAGAAAAAAAGAGTTAAGGATACAAGAAAGGGCCTCCCTCCATGTCTAAGGAAAGCTGCTGTGATCAGGCATGTGTCAAGGGTGCCCCTACATGGAGACCCAAGACAGGACATTGAGTGAAGCTCTGCAGGTGAAGCCTGGATTGCCTTGGAGACCCCAAGAGGTTAGAGGTGCCAGCCATTGGATACTTGCCGAGGAAAGCTGCAGACCTGGAGTGGAACCTGCCCAAGAGAAACAAATGTGTTGCAGTCAACAAAGCTGGAAGGAATAGGGGATCTGAAGAACACTTTGACGTCAGACATGGAGAGGTTAGAGTTCACCCTGCTGGTTTCGGTCTTGCTTTTGCCCAGTATTAGCTCACTAAGCTCCCTTTCTCCATTTTGGAATTGTAATGCATATTCTATGCCATGATATGTTACAAGTATGTGATTTGCTTTTTAATTTTGATTTCACAGGAGTCACAGTTAAGAGATTGTGTTGAGTGTCAGAAGAGACTTTGACCTTTTGACTTTTAAAGTTTTGAGACTGTTATACTATGGGTTAATTTGAAGTTGGGATAAATGCATCTTGCATTATGATATGGCTGTAAGCCTATGAGGGTCAGTGAGTGGAATGTAATGGTTTGAATAAAAATAGCTTCCATAGGCTCATAGATTTGAATGTTTGGTCACTAGAGAGTAGCACTACTTGAGAGGGATTAGGAGATGTGACCTCTTTGGGGTAGGTGCAGCCTTTTTGGAGGAAATGTGCCACTGTGGTGGGTTTTGAGGTTTCAAAAAACCAAGCTTAACCTAGTGTCTCTCTCTCCCTGCGTCCTGCAGATCCAGATGCAGTACTCTACCGGTAGAGTTTCCAGGAGGCACCTTGCATTCATATGGGGTGAAACTTTAGTCACTTAGTTAAAATGAATCCATCACAGCAACTCACAGTGAAGTTATGATGTATCTAGTCATTTTGGGGGATACAGTTGGGGAGTACATAAATGCCTTGCTCCTCATTCACTACTTTATCATGATGATTTCTGCTTTAAACTAGTTTTATTATGGGGGCTGTAAAGTCATCAAATTTTAAGTTATCGTCTAGTGACAGAAAGAAATAAGGACCAAGTGTAGTAGTCTTGGCTGACTGCCTACCATATTTTGTCACTTTTTTTCTCTCCCTAAATCACCTGAATTTTATTTATTTATCACCCCATCATCAACTTTGTATATTTAACAAAACTGGTCATAATGCAGGTCCTGGAGCGGTGTGTAACTGGTAGGCCAGTTGGCTCATCCTTTTCAGTCACGTTTGTTCTTGAGGAGTAGGAATCTGACACACTCAGCCATGTTGAGGACATTTTAGGGTTTCTATTTGGGATGTTAGACTAGGACCACCTGTTCTCAACTAGACTCATTATTTGATAGGATAAACCCAAAACCGATATCAGAAGGGGCGTATCAGAGAACAAGTGGGTCACTAGTGATGGTTCTGAGCCTGGAAGTCAGTCAGTCTTGAAGTTCGGCGGCGTTCACTGATGCGAGCCACCGTAACAATCTTCGATGAACTAGCTTGAGATGGATTAGTTCTGTTGCTTCTGCTACAAATAAGCACTAATAATTTTTCCTTGGCATTAAAAGGCCTTAGGAAAGACGGATGAAACCTTTCCAGCAGCCAGCAAAAATAAATACCGATGTCCATGACTTTGCCAGCGTGGCGACAGAAGCACGGCATAGGCTTCAAGGAGGCCACAGTGGCAGGAAGAACAGGACTGGGTTCATCCACCAATGAGCCATCTGCACAGGTGGTAACTTTTAGCAGTGACATTGCTAAGGCTGTGGAGAGGGCTGGCTGCATTTGGACTCAGTTAACAAAGTCAACGTGAGTGAATGAAAGCAGTGGGAAACAAATGCTGGTGTGTTGTCGCCATGGGAAGCTCAAAGGTGTCCTTCCAGATGGGTATGGAAGCCCGTACTAGACAGCTTTAGTTCACTCACATAATCTCTCTCCTCCCACTCCCCCTCTCCTCCTCTGCCCCTCTCTCCCTCTCTTCCTCTCTCCCTCCTTTCCTTTCCCCTCCTTCCCCCACTCTCTCCTCTTGTCTTTCTTTTTCCTCATAGCTTTTTCCATGTTTGTGGTTTATTTCAAGGCCCACCAACCTAATTTTATAATACCTAATTGAGAGTATGGTGTGGCGTCACGGTGTTTAAGTTGTCCGCTTGTGACCATTAGTATACAGGTAGTTTCATTAGGCCTACCCCTGCAGGTAAGGGGAAGATTTGGAGAGTGAGTCAGGAGGATTTTGAAGTTAGCTGCTAAAAATAATTATAGATGCCACAGCCAGCTGAGAGCATAATAAGTAGAAAGCTTGGCCTATGATACCTTTCTTCTTCCCTCTCAGGACTGCTGCCTCTCAATAGTGGCATGCTTTTCTCGCGTTGGAATTCTTGCTAAGGTGCCAGATAGCATAGTTGTGACTATGCAGAGAGTCGGGGCAGTCATAGCCTCATTGCTTTTCATTTCACGGAGGCAAGGCGTCACAGAGTGTGATACCTGCAGCAGTGACACAGGATCTGCAAGTTCCCAGGCCCCGTTCCAGACTGCTCAGACAGAGAAGTGCTCCCAGAGCACGTATTTGAGCAAGTTGTCCGAATGATGAGGATGTAACTGAAGTTAAAGAACAGCTGCCCGTCTTGAGTTCACGTAAAACCACCCAGTCTCTGTCTTCTTACTGCCTCCAGCCCTAGCCATCGCCTGGTGAACACACGCAGAAACTCAGTACAGCATGCCTCACACAGTGCTTCATGAACAAACCCTGGCTTCTAAAGAGGACAGACTTGCAACCGTACAGAGTTGACACCCCTCGGCTCTAGACTCTGTGTCTTAGTTAGGGTTCTATTGCTGTGAAGAGACACCAAGACCGCAGCCACTCTTATAAAAGAAAACATTTAATTGGGAGCTGGCTTACAGTTGAGAGGTGCAGCCCATTATCATCATGGTGGGAAGCATGGCAGCGTGCAGGCAGACATGGTGCTGAAGAAGGAGCTGAGAGTTCCACATCTGGGTGGCAGGCAGCAGGAGGGGAATGTCACGTTGGGCCCAGCTTGAGCTTCTGCTCCAACAAGGCCGCATGTCCTAATAGTGCCACTCCCTATGGCCAGGCATTCCAACCCCTGAGTCTATCGGGGCCATTCCTACTCAAGCCACCACACTCTACATCTCTAGAGTTTAGTCACAAGAACAGACCCCATGTGTCCAGCACGTTTAAGACATTTTAAAAACCTATCAGCAGCAGTTCAACTGCCGAGGAGGCCACTTATAATCTCATTAGTATAATATCATATTTGTACTGCTGTGAAAAGTTTTTCAGGAACAGGACTACCTCCTGAAGAAAGGGAGATGCAAATCAATTGCTGGAAGACTTGACTCGCTGTTGCCAGGAGCTGACTCTTGTCTCCTTATCCCTCTCCATTTCCTTACTCTTCCTCCTTTACTTCCTTTTTATTTATTTTATTATTTAAATAATTTATTCAGATTACATCTCAATTGTTATCCCCTCATTTGTATCTTCCTGTTCCCCCCTCCCTCCCTCTTCCACCCTATTCCCCTCCCCTAGGCCTGTGACAGAAGGGTGCCTCCTCCTCCACCATATGATCACAGCCTATCAGGTCTCATCCTGGTTGCCTTCTTACCCTTCCTCTGAGTGCCACCAGGCCTCCCTACCATAGGGAAGTGGTCTATTAGGGGGCACCAGAGATCATGTCAGAGTCAGTCCCCACTCTCCACTCAACTGGAGAATGTGCTGTCCATTGGCTAGATCTGAATAAGTAAGAGGTCTAGGTTTACTGCCTGCACTGACCTTGGTACAGTAGTTTGAGCTCACCCCCTGGGTCGAGATCCGCCAGCCTTGATGGTCTTCTTGTAGGGCTCCAGGACCCTCTGGGTTCTTCCATTTCTCCCATTCTTACATACCTCTCTCACCTGGAGTCCCAATAGGAAGTCCCAGCATCTACCCCAACCCCTGATTAAATGAAGACTCTCAGAGGACATCCCTGTTGGGCTAGTGTCCAGTTATAAGTAAGTATATACCATGTGTATCTTTCTGGGTTTGGGTTAACTCACTCAGGATGATCATTTCTAGTTCCATCCATTTGCCTGCAAATTTCAAGATTTCCTTATTTTTAATAGCTGAGTACTATTCCGTAGTGTAAATGTACCATTGTTTCTTTATCCATTCATTGACTGACGGACATCTAGGTTGTTTTCCAGATTCTGGCTATTATGAATAAGACTGCTATGAACATAGTTGAGCAAATGTCCTTGTCATATGATGGAGCATCTTTTGGGTACGTTCCAAGGAGTTGAATAGCTGGGTCTTGATATACCCCTATTTCTCAGTTTTCTGAGAAAGCACCAGATTGATTTTCAAAGTGGGTGTACCAGTTTGCACTCCCACCAGCAATGAAGGAGTGTTCCCCTTTCTCCACATCCTCACCAGCATGTGCTGTAACTTGAGTTTTTGATCTTAGACATTCTGATGATGTAAGATGGAATCTCAGAGTTGTTTTGATTTGCATTTCTCTGATTACTAAGGAACATTTCTTTAAGTGTTTCTCAGCCATTCAATAATCCTCTGTTGAGAATTCTGTTTAGTTGGGTTATTTTGTTTGGTGGTGCTTAATTTCTTGAGTTCTTTATATATTTTGGACTTTAGCCCCTTGTCAAATGTAGAGTTGGTGAAGATCTTTTCCCAGTCTGTTGGCTGTCACTTTGTTCTGTTTTCTGCTTCTTCCTCATCCTTCTTTCTCTTTCCTTTTATTTTTCTTTATTGCTCTATGCTTTCTCTGTCTGGTTGTTTGTTTGTTTGTTTTGTCTTATTTGTTGGGTTCTCTTGCTCATTCTCCTCCCTCACATATACTCTTAGGAGTAATCTTACTCAAGTGGAGGACATCATCGTTCGAGGGAACAGTAGATGCTAAATGACGTGTCTATCACCATAGATGCTAACCTCGGACATTTTTAGGCCTCCAAAGAGGAGCATCCAGGCTCTGAGACCTCTCTTTCTCTCCTGTACGCTTTCAGCAAGATATCAACGTCAGGTTTATCAGCTCTCAGCCTGGTGTGCCCTCCCCCCACACCATATGCATACATTTCAATCCTGAAAAGGACTGTAGTCCTATATTCTGGAAAATGTTTAGCACCTGTCTCTTGGTGGGGGTGGGGCACTCATGTTGCATACTTGCTAGTTTCTGTGGGGTAAATACTCCCACCACAGGTGATTTCAAGCTGTTAGCTCGATATCACCCATGAGGACCTGAATGAATATTCTCACAGTGGAGTCTCCTAAGCCAGTGTGGCAGTCTCCATCCACACAGTGAGGAAGGCTCCTCCTTGGCACTGCTGCTTCCATTGATAGAGGCTTGAGGTTAGCCATCAGTGTGTGCATTGCTGTAGTTTGAAATGCAGATGTCTGTTCACACTCTAACAGACTCCTTTTTCAAGAATGCCATCGAAATAATAAACGGCAGCAGTACATGATAATTGTCACAGCACTGCCTTCTAGTCTGGTTAAGAAAAAGCCAGTCGCAAACACTGCCAAAAATATTTAACCCTTTCACCGATTTCCAAACTGTTGCTTCCTCTCAAGTGTCTGCACTCAGTCAAAATACCACTTGAATAGACAAAACATTTTGGAATATAAATGTCATAAGATTTTAGTTAATATCCAGTTAAAAAGTAAACTATCCCCCAGCCACCCTATTCTATTTGCATTCTACGTCATGTCGGTGGGCTTTTATTATTCTTAAGTAGCTTCACATTACGTTTTATGACACATTCTTTCCAACAGCAGCTTTGCATACAGATGGAAATGTTGGGGGTCTGGATTGGGCTGAGCCTTTTTTTTTTTCATTCCCATTCTGTTATGTGATTGATCTGGTCAGTGAACAAGAAATTCTCCGAGGCCGTCCATCACTCCTGGCAGCAGCTGAGCTAACCCTTCTAACTGACTGCTTCCAGTCAGTCATGCAAGATTCGGGTTATAAATATTGAATGCACAAACAACTGTTTAAATTAGCTCTCCTACCCATTTCATGCAATTTCAGGAGATACGCAAGCTGATATGTTGTCTAGTGGCAAGAAACAGAAAACTGACTTCAGCATTACCCTTTCATACACCACAGAATTCATTCTGTTGGCAAATATTTGGATCAAATTAATTCTTATTACCTCAAGTTAAATTAGAATTAAGGCCACCAAGTGTGGAATTTATGTAGCATTATTTTGGATTTTATTGTTGAACAGTCGGACTGTTAGTAATAGTAAATTTAGCAATCTGTCATATATATAGTAGCCAATTGTTAAATTCTTCTGTGAATTTTGTTACCTTGTTACTGTAACAAAAATAGGGTAGTATTTGGAAAATATTTGGGCAGGGAGGAAAATAGCAGCTGGCTTGTCCTCAGCATTATGGCGAGCGTGTCGCCTGCTGAGCGTGTGCAGGTGTCCGTGCTTCTGTTGGAGCGGTATCAAGCATTCAGGCTTTCAGTGGTATTGATATGCATAATAGATAAAATACCAACTGTCTGCTTGGAGACCTGAAAATCTGTTTGTATGTAATAAATTTATGTAAACTTACAGATTTTCTGTATTTTAAATTTATCATTCAAATTATATCATCCTGGGAACACCCTTTCAAGTAAAGGATGTGCATCCAAGCCTTCATTAAGCCAAAGCGAGCTGATTCCTGAAGAGAACAGGATTTGTCTTCCTTCCTAGGCCAGGCCGGTGGGGGTTTTCAGCATCCTGTGTATCTCTGGGCAGCAGGATTGCAGCCTCGCAGGGCAGCTGGGCAGGCTACTGTGATACACAGTGCTCACTGCTGAGACTCATTCCCTCTTTCTTGAAAACTATGTTGGTCAAGGTATCCATGAACTCCTTGCACAGAGGCACATGCCTGTAATCCCAGCACTCAGGAGACAGAGGCAGGCAGATCTTTGTGAGTTCAAGGCCAGCCTGGTCCACAAAGCAAACCCAGGACAGACAAGGCTACACAGAGAAACCCTGTCTTGAAAAGCCAAACAACCAAACCAAATAAAAAACCAAAAATAAATACATAAATAAATAATGACAGCCACAAATCCAACTACTTTCAGCCAGTGATGTGTAGCTGAAATTTCTGGGCAGGGCTCCTTTCATTGGCCAGAAGTAGATTGCATGGCTGTCCCTAGCTATAGCGTAGTCAAGGACAGTCTGGATTCCTGGTTGTCCTGACCAACTCAGCTGCTTGTTCCATTAATCTGATTGTTTTGTTTTAACTGCTTTGGTCTTCCTTCATTTTTACTTGAACTGTGACTCCAGGACTAGAAAATGCAGTCTGCGTACAAAGGCCCAAGGTGGTGTGTTGGAACATGGAACCAAACACCACAAGTCTGGTGCTGTTCCAGAGGCAGCAGCTTGCCTTGCCCTACTGACTCCTAGGTCTGAGCAGGTCAGCCCCATTTTAATGTAAACCGCTGATTGGTCCTGGAATGTTCTTGGTGCCCAACAAGTTCCTAAGGATGGAATACTTGTCTTCCTCAGTTCACATCAAATTCTTGATTATGCATGTGTTTTCTTTTAAAACACGGCCCACACTGGAAATTTAAAAGCCATGTTCACCAGCCCTTACGTGGAAGCAAGCTAGGCCAGCATTACTTTATTAATAAGCCTTGTCACTTACAAGTAAGTACTACAGACTCCTAGTAGGAATTTGTGTTGGAAAAAGTGACATCTCAGTGGTCTCACCTCTCAAATCTTAATTTCTTTCTTTCTTGGTCCGTTCCTACCCAGGGAAGGAACCCAGGTTCTAAATAGTAGTGGCAGCATGGCATGCTTTAGAGGTCAAACATGCAAAGCTGCCTTTGTTATTTCCTGCCCTGGACACTCCCCAGGATCTTTGATGTGATGCTCTCAGGGTTTTCCATCCTGGCTCAAACTGTTATGTCCAGCTAAATCTACGGCCCACTCCTTCTCTCGGTGTCTAGCGCCCCTTGGGCCCACACTGTCTAGAAGGACAAGCCAGCATAGTCTCACAGCTCCTTCAGGTTACTGCTTCTCTTCCCCTTGGACCCATCCTCTCATATCTGTGAAATCTCCCTGTCTCAGTCACGCTGAGTTAAAGTACCTCTCACCCTGAAGCCGCCTCTTCCGATTTGAATTAGTATCCACCTCATCCGCTGTAGCTTCTTTCATATTCTTTGTAAGTTCTGTAATAGCATTTATTCAGTTAATTTGTAGCCACTTACAGGTCTGCCTTTCCTGGTAGACTGTGATTTCCATGTTGAGATGTTTTATTTTTTAGCTCTGGTACCCAAGTCAGCATTTGGAAAAGAGTAAGTACTCTTTTTTTTTTTTTTTTTTTTTTTTTTTTTTAATGTATATGACCACTCTATTTGTATGGATGCCTGCATGACAGAAGAGGGTATCAGATCCCATTATAGATGGTTGTGAGCCACCATGTGGTTGCTTGGAATTGAACACAGGACCTCTAGAACAGGCAGTGCTCTTAACTGCTGAGCCATCTCTCCAGCCCCGACCCCCAATTCGTTTTTAATTTTTAGCATTTTTTTTGTTTTTTGTTTTTGTTTTTTAGAAATGGTTTTAGAAACACTTTTCCGAAATGAACCTTCCATATATTTTTAGTCATCTCTACATCACTCATAATAATTAATACAGTGTAAAAGCTGTGTACAGAGTCATGAAGTTCTGTTGTGTGTGTAATAAAGGCGCACTATTCCCTGAAAATATTTCAATCCACAGTTGGTTGAATCATCAGGTATAAAACCTGTAGTGGGGGACAGAGCATATAATAAGCAGTAACCCTAAGGCAAAAGAAACTCACCTCCAGGAGAAGGGTCCCCTTTCTCTTCCAGACCAGGTGAGTGGAGGCGGAGTCTGCTCACAGTTGGGCTGGGCCTGCAGTTTGCTGTTGGTTAAGTCTCATCCAGTTCATTACTGCCTCACATCCTTTGAGGAAAGGCCAGAGCCATCCCTGTAGCAGGCCTGGAACTCTGACTCCAGGTGAAAGTTGAACAGATTTACGTATGTGTGACAAGCTGTGCAAATGTTAGTGTCTTTCTCTGATTGATGTCCAGTCCCAGGAACACTAGGAATTCTCTTTGTCTTCCATCCTGCCACTGGAATTCTCTGCTGTCCAAGATCTGGTCCCTCCTGGGTCTGCTGGCTAGACACAAGATAGAAAAAGGGACTCTCAGTTCAGAAAATGCCTCCATAAGATTCGCCTGTTGTAGGATTTCCTAGTGACTGATGTGGAGGACTCAGCCTCCTCCAGGCAGTGGTGCCTTCCCCGGGCAGTGGTGCCACCGCTGCTGGGCAGTGCAGTGCAGTGCAGTCCTGGGGTGTATGAGAAAGCAGGAGAAAGCCAGTAAGCAGCAGTTCCCCATGGCAGCCATCAGCTGCTCCCTGGAGGTTCTTGCCTTGAGCTCCTGCCCTGACTTCCCTGGATCAGAAACTATAGCTGCAAGAAAAATTAACTCTTTGCTCCCCAGGTTGCTTCTCTTCGTCGTGTTTTATCACAGCCATAGAAACCCTCACTAAGACACTGACCGTCAGTCCAAAAAAGACTGAGAACCGCTGCCCCACGAAGGCCTAAAATTCTTCAGAGGATATTTCAGCTGTCTTGGGTCCCTGCTGACCTCCAGTAGCTAGACTCCCAGAACACAGCAAGTAAAATTCTCCCTGCCCTCTTGTTTCTTGTGCGAATCTATCATCTGCACCTGGAGACCCTGGAGACCCTGGAGACCCGGGAAGGCATTAGCAGGCAGGTGCAGCTTGCCTTACAGTGGGGCCTTCTCGGAATTCTAATCACTCCAGCCCAATGCAGCTACTAAAAAGTAGGCTGCTTTCTTCTCCTCCCTATCTGTGCCTGGTGTCTTGTCTGCCTTATGTGCTCCTCTAGAGATGAAAATAGTGGCAGATCTCTGTGCTTTTATGAAGAGCTCGTCCATTCCTGGTATTTAGTGTGTCTGAGTCTTTTTGTTTGATTGCCATGGTGGGTATTTGTATTGTGATTTTACAGTTGTTAGACTGTTTTGTATCACGCATGAGAGTAGCAGCTTTTTACAAATGATAGACTCTCACCTCCCCTCTTTTTCTTACCCACCAATTGAATTGTCTTTTCTTACATGCATATGTGTGTATAGTACATAAATATACAAACATATATATGTACACACACATAGAGAGAGACGTATATCCAGAAGTGTAGGGATTTAAAACATTTTTCTTTTGAAAAAAATATTTTATGTGAATGTTTTTCCTATATGTATATCTGTGCATCACATGTGTGCCTGGTGCCTGCAGAGGTCAGAGGGTGTCAAAGCCCCTGGAACTGGAGTTATATAGATGGTTGCAAGCTACCATATAAATACTGGGAACTGAACCCAGGTCCTCCGCAAAAGCAACAAGTAGTCATGACTGCTGAGCTCTCTCTAGCTTCTTAAAATATTTTTCATTAATGAATAACCATCTTATAGTTACCTTTACCCTATGTATCCAAACTACTAAAGTAATGTTATGACTATAAAAAAAGATTCAGCTTTCTTTTTTTTTTTTTCCTTCTCTCACATATCCTATCCTGACCATAGTTTCTCCTCCCAGTCCTCCCCCACTTTCCCTCTCCCTCAGATCCACTCCTCTTCCATTTCCCTTCAGAAAAGGGCAGGCCTCCCAGGGAGATCAACCAAACACCACATATCATTACAGTAAGACTAGTCACCTCCCTTCATATTAAGGCTGGACCAAGGCAACCCAGTAGGAGGAAAAGGGCCCCAAATGCTGCCACAAGAGTCAGAAACAGCTGAGAGAAGCAATATTCTAATTGCTGAAAACTGTGTCATCATCTAATTCTCTGTGTGTATGGGTATTTTTGAAAATGAGAACTTAATGCTTTATATTGTCTTTGAGGGCCCATGAAATCTAAAGATGAGAGTAAATTTTAATAATTCGCAAATACTCTAGTTTGTATTGAAGACTGAATTGTGACTCAGATGATGAAAACATTTAATTCATTAGTATATTGAAACTTTTATGACAATAAGAGCTAATGATTCGATCGTATCTATTATCTATGTGGAAATATAGGTGGGACATTAAGCAAGATGTCATCAGTCTTATTTCATACCAGTTTAGTTTACTTCAAAATGTGTAGAATGACAAAAGAAAGTGCTTAATTAATATTAAATGCTATGACATAGGATGTATACTTTATGTATGGTCTTTCAGGGAAGTTTACTTGTCACAACAGAGTGAGTAATGCTTGTGTGTATCAGCTACCTTCTGTACACCAAAGATGCACTGGTGTAAAGGTATGGTGTAGGTCTTCTTTCCCATTCAGTGTGGGCAGTGAAGGTGGGTGGTCTTGGCTGATCATGTGTTCTTTCAGGTGAAGGCTGATGAACCAGAAATTATCACAACCCATCCACTGCAGTGTCATGCACCTAGCTGAGTAAGTGGGTACACATCAACCTTTTCAGACCTAAGCTCAGAGCTAACTCACCATCCCTCTCTCCTTCTGTTGGTCAAAGCAAGTTTACGGTCATACCTGAAGTTAACAAAGCCCTGCTGAGAATTAAGAGTTAGAGACTAATCCTGCCCGTGGGTTTGGGAATTACAAACTTCCATGGAAGAAGATGGATAGGGTGCTTGGTGAAGCCCTGGAAAAATGCACTGTTCTCTCTGCAAAGGAAGCTGGCCCCAAATGCTCCAGGACACGATTGTAGGTATTTTCTCTGGGAAACACTAAGACTGCAAGTTGGGGTCCCAGCTCTCTGAAAGCACAGTCTGTGTTGGTATTTGCAGGCACAAGGACAGGCCTGTCTCAGGGTTAGCAGAGGTAGGCAGCTGATGAACAGGAGCTCAGTGAGGCTGTGGGTTTGTGCAGCCTGTGGCACTCAGGGCCTAGCTAACAAGGACATTTTCTCAACTATGTTCGTAACGGCCTTATTTGTAATAGCCAGAATCTGGAAACAACCTAGCTGCCCCTCAACCAAAGAATCAATAAAGAAACATTTACACAACAGAATACTACTTAGCTATTGAAAACAAAGAAATCATGAAATTTTCATGCAAATGGTTGGAACTAGAAAAGATCATCCTGAGTGAGGTAATCCAGACTCAGAAGGACACACATGGTATGCATTCATGTATAAGAGGATTTTAGCCATATAGTACAGGATAATCATACTACAGTGAACAGACCTAAAGAAGATAAGTAACAAGGAGGACCCAAAGGAGGTCCTTAAATCTCACTTAAAAAGGGAAATAGAATAGACAGAGGTAGTGGTTGAAGAGAGGGGGAAAGTTAGGATAAGGAGGACAGAGAGAAATGAGTGTGTAGATCAGACCTCAGGAGAGTGGGGGCAGGAGGGCGGGCAAAGGGCCTACAGAGAAAAGAGAAAGTGTGGGCAGGGGCATCCCTGTGACAATCTGGAGACGTAAGTCAGAGTAGGCTTTTGGGAGGACATGAGGGGGACTCTAGCTGAGACTCCTAGCACCAGGGGTCATGGAGACTGAAGAGGACACCTCTAACTAGACACGACTCCTAGTGGAGGGAAGGGAACACCAACCCACCCACCAAAGCTTCAACCCAAAATTTACTCTGCCCACAAGATGTGTAGAGATAAAGAAAGAGCAGATAGAGCAGAGATTGAAGGAATGTAAACCAACACCTGAACCTACACAAGACCATGGGAGAGAGCCAATCTGTGACACTATTAAGGTTACTCTGCTATGCTTGCAGACAGGATCCTAGCAGAATTGTCCTCTGAGAGGCTCCATCCAGCAGCACCTTGAAACAGATGCTGAGACTCACCGCTAAACATTGAGCAATGCATAGGAAGTCTTGTAGAAAACTAGGGGTGGGGGAGGACCTGGAGGTGCCAGGAGCTCCACAATAAAACCAATAGGGCCAACTAACCAGGGCCCAGAGGAGCTTGTAGAGACTGAAGCACCAGCCAAGGACCATGCATGGACTAGACCCAGGCCCCCTACATGGAAGTAGCTGATGGACAGCTCAGGCTTCCTGTGGAGCCTCTAGTAAGGGAAGCAGGGCCTTCCTCTGACAGGGACTCTGTTGCCTGCTTTTTGATCACTTCCCCCTAGGGGAAGAGGGAGGAAAGGTAGGACTGGGAAGAGTAGAGGGACAGGCCTATGACCAGGATGTAAAGTGAATAAATTAATTAACTAATAAAAAAATGGCACTTCCTAATCTTAAAAGCTAAAGTAAAGCCAGGGATTTATCAACTTCACCACAGTAATGACTATTAGTAAGAATTTTTTTAAATTACCATGAAAGTGTATATGTTCATAAGTATATATATCACATGCATGAGGTAGGGTGTGTCTGTCTGTCTGTCTATGTGTGTGTGTTGTGTGTTTTGTGTGTCTGTGTGTGTGTTGAGATGGAGTCTTATTGTGTTGCCAGGGGTAGCCTCCAGTCTGCAGTCCTACTGCTTTAGCCTTCTGAATACTGAAGTTCCAGGCACGGGTCACCATACGCAGTATACAATATGTCCCATCTGAACAGTTATAAGAGTCTTATTATTACGGCCCTCATATACTTTCCATGGCCTCAAGGAAGCATCGAGGCTTTGTGCTAGAATGAAGTCTTGCTGTCTCTCATGTGCCACAAACATGCATTTATCAAGCACCTGTTACACATCTGAATCCACTCTGGCTTGTTAGGATGCATCAGTATGCAAAGCAGAGGTCCCTGGTCCCACAGAGGTCATGTTCTCTTTCCCTGCAGCTTGAGGGCCTTGTCCTAAAGCTGCATCATCACCACGTCAGGCCCTGCCATGCCCCTGTCTCGGGACCTTTATTAGGTAGGGACAGCCAGAGGCAGCAGCAGTTGGTACATTTAACAGAGAGACAGTGTCAGTTAATCCAGTGTGTCTGCTAAACGAGCTGCTTGTGTGTTTAGCCTAAGCAAAAGCAATTTTAAAAAGAGCCCTTAGTAATCGTGGGAAATGAAAGTGAAATTAGAAAACCTCCGTCTCATTGCAGGTACTGCTTCTAATCTGTGAGGCTCACTTTTCTTCCTGGAGGTTAGTTTCATATCTCTGCCGCTCTGGTGCAGTGAGGATGGCCTAATAGTTCATCATATAGTGAGATGCCCCATTTCTTCCATTTTCAAATTAAGTTGTGAAAGTAGACAGTGAATGTCTTCAGACTTTTGTCCCAGTAGATTGAGCTTTCTTCTCTATTTAACCAGACATCTGACCACTATCGACACTGTTTCTGTTTTCTCTAACTTGGATCTTTGATACCTGTGGCTTGGTTTGCTGTGCATCTGTTGGCTTAGAAATATAAAGAGCAATAGCATAAATATAATCAAACTCTAAAAGCAACCTATGACTTGCTGTTCTGAAATATATAATTGCCAAATAGAGACTCAACATCTGAATTTTTTCAATAGATTAAGTTGCAAATATCTATAAACACCCAAGCTTTTCTGGCAAATACATTTTTGTACAGTGATTTCTCATTTCCTTCCTTTTTCAAAAACTGTGGCAACTGTTGTCTGTGCCTCTACACATTATACATGTTGGCCTACTGCTTTTTGTTATGGTGACCAGGATATGTATCGTTACTTCTCTGAATTCACAGTTGTAGCATCATCAGCTTCTTAAAGCATGTTACTCAAGTGGTGGGCTTTGGAGATTTTAATCTGACTGCTATTTTTAATTAATAAACAGTGCCTGGTACTTAAAAGTTATTCAACCAATTTCATATTAAAAATATTCAGCAGTTCTCATTGGTTAAAGGCAGTTTGGTTATGCCATTTAGAAGCACTGATTTTTTTTCCCCCAGTGACTTTTGTTTAGAAATTGCAGGTGTCATCTTCAGTCTAGTGCTCTGTGTCTCTGAGAAGGGAGGGAGGGAGGGAGAGAGAGAGAGAACCAGCCAGCCCCATGTTAGCATAGTCTTAACATGTAGGAGTAAAAGGTGCCTTTGCAAATGAGAAAAGCGAGGCCTTGGAAGTCGTTTTGCCAAAGTGCTTCTTAGACCGCTAGAAGAGCTGCAGCCCCAGCTCAGTTCTGCCGCTCGCTCCCTGACAGTCCCAGGGCCCAAGTCCGGCCCCGGGAGCCCCTGTGGTAGAAGAGGAGAGCTGACGTCTGAGAGCCAGTGCACACTATTTCACTAATTATTAGTGCTGTATCTATAAAGATGGTGGCCTATCAAATACTATTTTAGTACATGTTTGGGGTTTTTAAATATACAATTTTACAATCTTCTTTCATAGTTTGCCATATATCACCATTTTTTTTCCTTCCTTTCAAGCCACACTAATGGCATAGTACTTGGGAGTCCCCTGAGTCCTACAGTCACATTGGGTGCTCCCCTCTACGCTGAAGCCAGCCGTAGTCAGAAGCATTGCAGATAATTCAATGCTCTGTAGATTAGAAAACTGTTCTTATCCAGTACCTAAAACCCTAAGCATCATGGCCGACCTGAACTTTTTCTACTATAGTACTCCTTCCCGGGGCCATAATAACTTACAGACGCACCATGCTGAATCCTGTGTCTTTACAATAATGTCAAAATATCTTTGAGGACAAGAATGGAAAATGCAGGAATTAAATACGCAAGCCACAATTTACACTGTGTTGAATTGGCATTCTTTTAAATTCCCTGAGTCTCTTCTGTGTTTTTGTTTCCATCCAACAAGCTTTAACTCTTTGAATTTGGTCTTTATAAAAGAACCTAACCAGGAAAAACAAACACAGACGGATAAAACCTCTATTTATTTGCAATATGTGTGTATTAGTTTTGTTACATGTACATGTTTTTAAATCATGTGGAATTAATAAAACAAGTTTTACTTTTTATATTTTAACTCAAATTCAGTTTTCTTCATTATTTCCTCCTCACCAAGCAGCCTTTCTCTCCATTTAACTCCCTTGTGGTTAAGGATCTAGTCAGAACCTTTAATTTTAGTTCAAAACTGGGATATTGTCCTTGTGTTATTCACCTAAGCCCCAACTAAGTGCCTCTTGAACTGTGTCCCAGAAACTCTACCCCTAGGTCTGTCTTTCTGGAGAGGTACACAGCCTGGCCTTCTGTCTGTCTCACCCCAAATGGCCTTCAGGTGTCAGTCCACTCTTCTGGCTCCATGTCTGTCAGAGTCAGTTTCTCAGCCCCTCTGGCTGCTCTCTGGTTCTCCTGGAGCCCCGCTGTTTCAAGCACTAACAGGCCCTGAAATGTGTCCAGTTTCCCTTCATTCCTTCATTGTCATTTCTAAATATCCTTCCTGTCAGGCATCACAGTCCCATGCCCACCTTGGCAAGGACTGTATTTCCAGCTTATATTATCAAGTCATCCCTCCCTTAATTTAAACAAGTAAGGTGTGTGTGTGTGTGTGTGTGTGTGTGTGTGTGTGTGTGTGTCTGTGTGTACACATGTGTGCACACACAATAGCCATTTATTACCCTCTCTGACTCTAGTTGCACTATATTGTTTTTCAAACATTTACCCAACACCATACTGCAAGCTGGCCAACACACAGAACTTCTGCAAAAGTATCTTTAGCAATGTAGGGCAAAAGCTGAATGTTCAAATATACTTTTCCTATACTAAACTTTTAAGCTGAAATTTTATATTTCTGTTGTTTCTCATACAGAATAGTTAGACATAAGCCCTGAAACCCTGTTAAGATCCATTAAGACCTTTATGAGTTAGGCCTTGTGGTTACCAAAACCAGCCCAATGTGATGCTTTAAATGTGTACATTTGTTTTTTTATTAAATATTTTTATTTTTACATATACATTTATATTATTACACATATATGCAAGAAGAACCATGAAACAATCAGGAATTATATAAATGTTACATTCTTAGTGTTTTGGCTATTCATATTTGGCAGCCTTGAAGAAAACATCTTTCCTATCTTGGTGCATCTAAAATTCTGAATGTAAATCAATATCCATCATATCTCATCATTATCAATTTAAAACATCTATTTAGACCTAGAAACATCTTAACCCCTAACCAGCTAACTTTAATTGTAAAACTGAACTATCTGGTGTTCAACCCCATCAGAGACTTGAGAAGGAATAAAATTGATTATACCGGGAGTATACCGGAGTGCAGGTTAGCAGCTTCCCAAATGAGAAGATGACAGAGACAGTTTGCCACCTGAACAGTCATCCAAAATTCTCTACAATGTTGGAGCATCATCTTCAGCCTTCTGGCCCAATATGTCTGACAGACATATTTGTGAGGCAGGAAGCATTGTTACCCTGTCTTGGCAGAGTTTGGCTGTCAACTCTGCCTGCATCCAAGCTTGCCCATTTTTAGGCAGAATTCTCTCTGTGGTAGAAATGAGGACATTTGCCTAGTGGCTTGTTTACCACATTTGAAACGATCTCTATAAGGAAGTTCTTTGATACTCATCATCCTCTTTGAGGTGGGCTGGGTATTGCCGGGAGTTAACTTGTCTCGTAAATGTATCTTTAAAAAAATAAAAACATCTTTAAATGCCATATTATGTAGGTCTCTGAGGTTTTTGAAGACCTTATCTAACTATATTACTTTATCTTTCTATAGAATCATATTTATCTGTTACATCTAGAATGTATATTCTTATGATAAAAATAGACTAGTAATTTATATGACCATGAGTTGATCAACTAACAATTAACTTGTATAACTTATTTGTCCTAAGCAGCCTGCAATAGCATTTTCAAAGTATTGGAAGTAAACCTTGTACTATAATTGAGTTATATGAGTACAATACCTCATATTAGTGTGTGTGTGTGTGTGTGTGTGTATTGTGTGTAAAGAATAATCTTACATTTGAATTCTATACCACTGTATCTAAAATTAAACTTATTTTGTATCTACATACAAAATTCTATACCAGTGAATTACAAATAACCTTGTGAGTAACAATTAAGGCATTAAGTTGAGGAGTAGATTCACTAATCTACTTTTTGTCCTATCATCCCTATATATTTCTATATTCCCCCTATCTCCAAACCTAAGAATGGAAGATAAAGGAAAAGAGAGACATCGCTGAGTCCAACTGTGTTTTCTCTCTAAAATGTGCATGTTTGTATCTCAGACCACATACCATCCTTCCTGTAGTTCCCCATGGCTTGAAACTACAGAGTCCATACCCACCTCCATCTATGTAAAAGCACTGTCTACAGTAGTCACTGAACAGAGCTCTCTTTTTCCCTTTGTTGACACTGGCAGTGTTTTTATCCTTGCCTAAGCCCCTGTGTCAGGCATGGGACAGCCTCCTCATGGTGTCTCTGGTCCATGAGGTGGAAGGGAAAGCCCTGTTTCTGGGACAGCTGTCATCAGAGTCAGTCCTGTGGTAGCATCTATGGGAGCATTTCAGAAGTACACTTGGTCATGTCTGACCCAAGTCTTACATCACATTATCATCCAAACCTCACAGGAACAAACCCCAACTGAGTGGTGTTTGCTGTACTCTGGACTCTGACATGCTCGTCCTATGTTAGGAGAACAGGCTATGCGTACTACCCTGACATTGGCGCCCGTGGGAACTTGCTTGTCTAACCTCCTTCTGGATCACCCTCTCTTTTCCTTCCTCTCAAGGCAGAAGCCGCATCTTGTAGGAGATCTGTCTGAACATCACTATTGATAGAGATGCCTACGTTTTCTTCTTTCTGTTGGTTTCATTACTATAATAATGACAGAAGGGGGTATACAGGCATTCACAATATTATGGGACTAGACTTGTCTTCTTCTGAGCCTTAGGATTTGAATATGCCTTTGAAAGAACTCATTAAGGGATAGAAAGCTAGCTTAGTCACTGAGGTGCTTTCCACACAAACATGAGGCTCTTAATTTGTTCCACAGCACCACACAAAAACCAGATGTGGTAGCTCATGTCTGTAGTTCCAAAACTGGGGATGAAGACACAGGAGTGCCCCTGAGGCTCACTGCCCAGCCAGTCTAGCCATTTGGTTTAGTGAGAGACCCTCTCCCCAAAGGTAAGTTGGTGAATAATTAAGGAAGCTATCCATACACATATATTACACGTGTGTATACACACACACACACACACACACACACACACACACACACACACACACCTCTTTAACCTTCAGTTACCCAAGGCAAGACATCTTATCCATCTGGTACTTGGGTCATCAGTAACACGTCTGGCTTCATGAACATAGAGGCCATGGTAATTCTTTGCAATGCTGGTCAGCCCAGGGATAGTAAAGGCTGCCAAAAAGAGCAAGTGGGTATAGATTATAGCAGTGTCTTTGAAAAGCTCACAGTCGGGAGCATTGTCCCTCATTTCTGAGGTAGTTACAGCAATGCCTTTTTCACTAAGTTACCATTAGGATTCATATTTCAAGATAGTTTATGAAGTAGCCAATGCAATAACCAGGCCGACTCCCCACTTCACCTCCCAGGCCTCTGCCAACTGTCTGCAAACACTGTGTTTCAGTCATTCTCATTGAGAAGGTAGGATAATTGATGATGATGATGATGGTGGTGGTGGTGGTTATGATGATGATGATGATGAATTTCACAAAACTTTTGAGAGGAATGAATATATTAGTACAAATTTTGGGCATACAATAAGAATTCAATAAAAACTGAGCTATTATAAACAACAAAATAACATATGAGAGCTTCTAAAATCATTGAACAGTACTGTTCAGAGTGCTTCAAAGTGGCCATCGTAGTGTGATAAGGAAGTTGGGCCACAGTGTAATATGACACTTTTCTTCTTTGAAAACTTCTGTTAGGAAAAAAAAAGTGTACTCAGTGAAAAAACTGATTTCCATCCTGGTGCAAGCTTCCTGCCATCTTTGTAGATCAATAATAAACAGTTTCAGACCATCTTTTTGCTGTTATTTTTTTCGCTTGGCCTAGGATAAAGTAGGCAGTGGATACATTTGTTTATACAGCCTGTCCTGAAAAATCTATTTAAGATATGTTATTAAGGTAAATAAAAATTTTCTCCATAACAACTTTTTATTCATTTGTTACAGTTGGCATCAACCACAACTGGCTTTTATGTTGTTTAGTTGTTGGTTTTGGTATAAAAAACTAAAAACATTTTTAGTAGGTGAAATTTATTTACATAAATAAGTTTGGAAATGATACCAATTGGTTGGCCCATAAAACAAAAATTAGTCTTACTCAGGAAGGAATTAATATAAGTAAATATAGTTTGATTCATTTATATTCAACAATTTAACATAAAATTGGTAATTATATTAACCTAGGTTGTCCAGAGAAACAGAACTATGTGTGTATTTTTGTCATATTATGTTGCTTTGGCTAATGGACTTGTAGGTGCAGTGATGGAGACAGAGAAATCCTATAATCCATAGGAAGCAATCTGGAGTACCTGGATGGCTGATGGTATAGTCAGATGGAAAGGCCTAGGAACTAAGGGTGCCATCACTAAAAGCTTTAGTTCAAGGTTTGACTCCAAGACCCAAGGAAGAAGAACTGATAACCGACCCAAAAAAGCAGAGAGCAACTTCTCTCCTACTCCATTTCCAGAGGACTAGCTGAGGCCACCCACACTTGGGACACAATCTGTTCTTCTTAGCCTGTCTGCCTCAAACCAACTTTGATCAACGTTCCTAGAATAAATGTTTATCTAAGTCTGTTATCACTCAGCCCTGATGATACAAAAATAGTAACCATTATAGTCATATTAGATAATGGGAGCCTGATTTGAAGATGAACTGTAGATTTTTGTTTTTAATTTAAATGTACTATTTTGAGAATTTCATATTTGAGTGCTATATTTATAACGTTCCCCTCCCTCTCCAGGCTGTAGCTCTCCTTGTGTCACTTCTATTCCTTCTCAAATGTAAGACCCTTTTCTTTGGTTATTAGCTACCTACATATGTGTACACACACACACACACACACACACACACACACACACACACTCACACACCCCTACTTAATCCATTTCATGTTGCTTGTGTGTACAGCATGTTTAGGACTGATCACGTGGAATCTGATAACCTCCCACAGAGCTTCTCCCCAGAGAAAGCTGACTCCCCCTCCCTCTGCAGCCTTGCATTGCCTATAGCTCTTCATCTAGGAGTGAGGCCCTTGTGAAATTCCCATACCCGCGTCGGCATGTTCCTTAGTCCTGTCATTATGCAGCTCTTATCTAATCAGCCATAGTGTGGAAGTTTCCTGGCATCAGCCTGGCCTGTCTAGAAGACACTGCCTCACAGCAGCTGTGCTGGTCCTCTGGCTCAGGCTCCTTCCATCTCCTCATCCATGACTTTCCTGAACCTTGTAGGGGCAAGCATCTCACCACCATTCACAGCCTTTATTTTGACCAGTTTTAGTTCTGTGATAGTCTCCATGTGTTGTAAGTCGAAGCTTCCATGAAGAGAGGTGAGGGCTACACTGATGTGTGAGTAGGACCAGTCTTTTGGATGCAGCTAGCTTACGCTGGTCTAGGAAAACACCAATACTAGATTCCCCTAATGTTTCCCATTTAAAATAATTTAGCCTAATCTTAGAAATGTTCTAATTCCTTTTTGTTGTTTTAGATGAAAAAAAAATTATTCTAATTTTTAGAATACTGTTTTGATGGGAAATTATTGAGAGCAGTTTTTGCTAAATTACAGTTGAAAACATGAGGACTTAGTGGTAGTTGTTATGAAAAATTTTCAGGTGCAGACAAGTTTGCAGTCTAAAGAAGTAGATTCAGTGGGTTAGAAGAAATCTCTTGTGTGAGGGCACAGAGGAAGGCAGGCTGCCTTATGCAACTCTATCTTCTAATACTCTCTTCAAAATGGCCTCATAAGGCTGTGCAGTGGAGGTAGTAACCCTTTGTCGACCCAAAGAAAAGAAGTGTGTAGGTAGTGCAGCCAAAAGGGTCTCGGAGCCCAGAGGAAAAATGTTTCAAAAAGCAGAAAGGGATCATTTGGAAATGCGAAAGAAAATGGTGATGCTTTGCTTGGGTTGGATCCTTCTTGGAGGGAGGCATCCTGTAACCTCGCACAGTGCCAGAGCTCCACCTGCTGCCCAAGAAAGGCAAAGAGGCGAGCTGCAGCGGGAAGGACTGTCCCCGCCCCACAAGTAGTTCTTAATCTTGTGGTTCTTCACTCAAAGTCTTTGAAGCTGTTTTTATTCTTTGCTTCCACTCATCCACTCTCTTCCTGATGATTTCATGTTTCAAAGATTTATGCTATCATTTCAAGAGCTGACAATAAGAAAACATACTTGGAAAGTGTATTTGCTGGTTTGTTGAGGTGTCTAGAAATGCACGTACATAAAGTGAGATGTAGATACATGGACAGAGTGTGCATGCTGAACTCTAGAAAAAGGAGAAAGCTGTATTGCAGCTGAGAGGAACAGCTGGTTTTAAACACTTGAATTCTTTGACACTAATTTGCTTGCTGCCTTGGGCAAGTTATTTAACTTTCTTTGTGTGCTGTAGTCTCTCCATTAAAAAAAAAAGAAAGAACAGGACAATGACACTGACTTTGCAAAATCCTTATCAGGTAGAAGATCAGGTAGAGCCCCACTTACTCAGCTGTCACTCTCCAGCCTCCAAATCTGTGATGAGTCTCAGAAGCAGGAAAGCACTGTGGTTAAGAGAAAGGCCACGCCCACTGCTGTGCACTTGAGTGTTAATTAAGCACAGAGATCTGTTTTTGTGTGCAAACCTGCATGCTTGGGTGTGTTCATTTTTTTCTCTCCTTAGTTACATAATTTTTTTCTTTTTAAATTTTTTATTAAGTATATTTTAAATTTTTTACATATACATTTATATTATTACACATGTATACAACAAACTACCTATAGCAAGAAGAACCATGATGCAAGCAGGAATTATATAAATGTTACATTGTTAGTGTTTTGGCTATTTGTATTTTACATAACATTTTTAAAGGCAAGATAGAAAAGGAAGCAAATATGAATATACTTGAAAATTCATCACACACATAACTGGAGAAGATGCCCCGAAGCCCACCAGCGTTCTTAGCCCAGAACTTGGGGTAACAGCCTAGATTTTAGTCTGTCATACTACTGGGACCCTGCATCAACATGTAGGGATGCTTTAGCAAATGTTTTCTGAATCATAATTAGAAAGTTCTTTTTAAAAAAATCTTTTCTGTGTCTATGTATGTATCTGTCTATGTGTGTATGCCGTGTGTGTGTGTATCTATGTGTGTGTGCCATGTGTGTATCTGTCTGTGTGTATGCCATGTGTGTATCTGTCTATGTGTGTGTGCCAT
>OU015746.1:90724900-90776394 GCA_907169655.1 Acomys percivali | reverse complement strand
AGGAGAGATTTCTTTAAATGCATTTTTCCTAATATTGATTTTCCATAAAAGAAAGAAAAACCCAAGGACACGACATTAAATCTCACTTTTGTGAAGGCATCCCTCTAGGGAGCAAATAGAATATGTCTCATATCTGGCATCTCAAGCAGGCCTGGCAGGTCAGTTTATAGCCGACTTTTTCACAAGTGCCTGAAATGCTACCACTTAAGATGGAATCAATAGACTTAGATACCAAGTGGGAAGTAGAGTTGACACTCTTACACAGTGCTTCCGAGCCTGCATTTCAGCCTGCATTTCAGCCTTGTTCAACCCAGCCTTTTCTGTAGAAAGCTGGGTTAGCAAAAGTCCCTGGATCCTTGGGAGCTTTGCATGCACATAAACACTCAATTCTCAAAGTTCTGGGATACAGACAGAACTGACTGATTCTCATCGCTACTCCAAACTACCCATTTAACTTAAAGGAGTTTGCATGCATATTGTAGCCTTCCTCCACACACAGCAACTCTCAACTTCCCCTGTTCAATCTGTATAAATGCTCGGCTTTCTCCAAACAAAGCTGCACTTTGACGACCAGTCTCTGTCCTGTCCTTCCCACATTTCTTACAGGTCCATATGCAGAGTTCTAACCTCAGTCCCAGATAAAGGAGAGAGGGGGCATTGAGCAGCTTCCTCCTCCTTGCCAAGCAGAGCTGGGTTTATACTGCTCCCTCTACTCCCCCAGCGTGCTGCCTGTTACCTGACTAGAGAGCAGACTGTCCAGAATTATTTCTGAGTTCCCAGAGACTTCCAGAAGTGAAGAAGCCCTCAACAATTAGACATAGGTACCCATAGAGGCCAGTATATGCCAGTCAGAAATGGCTGCCTGGAAGTTACCTTATGTTGTGTGATTTTACTCTTGCAAAGCATTTGCCTCAGCTGTCTTCTTATGTTCTGAGAGTGACCTCTCACACATTCACGCCTGTTTTCCCAGCTGAGAAAGAGCGATAGGAAGGAAATTTGTATATGAATATATCCACAATAGGTCAGTGGTTGGGCTGCTGTTGTCATCTTCACCCAGAGAAGTGATGATGCCATCCTGCCTGTTAGCAGTGACCCCTAAATGATTGCTATCTCTCTGTCCACATTTTACTGGCATTACACTTGCTCCTCCATTGTCCCCTTATCTACGATCACATTCACCTGCATTCAGACTTGGGGTAGTTCCTTGACATTCCCTTCCCTGCCGACACAAAAATGTATCCTAATTTTGTCCATGCTGAAGTATGGAAGCACTGAAGTATGGAGTTGCCCACTTCTTGTGATCATCCTTCAAATAGGCAGTATGCAAATGAAGACAGTGTGTGCTTCTTATTAAATACCTACTACAAAAGCTCGGAGCCCTTGGTGTTCAGCATCCTCCATACTGCCCCTGCTTCTTAGGAAAGTGTGCTGAGATCCAGGATCATAGTATGGTCCTCTTTCAGAGGAGTGAGAGACACACTTGGGAATTCAGATGTAGCCGTGGGGTAGTACTGTTGCCATTGTATGCAGACTGTGCTTTGAGGATCATCTCCCCATCTAAAACATGCTCCCCCCAGCCAAGTGTCCCTATACTCCAGAATCCTCCCTGTCCCTTTGTTCTATTTCTTAAATTTAAAAATATATTATCAAAATGAATACTATTCTAGCACCAAGACCATCACAGACCCAAACAGGTGATGTTAAGCTACTGCCTTAGAAACAGAAGTAAAGAAATGAGTATAAGCCTTGCCTTCTGAGGATTCAGTTGTTCAGTTGTAGTGCACTGGGGCCACAGTAGACATTTTTCTCTTAAGTGAACAGTGGAACATATATCAATTATGCAAATCTTTATATGAAGGCTTGGGTGTTTTCTTAGCTAAACCCATGCTATATGGAAAAAAAAAGAAAGATTAAATAAGCTTTCCTAAGTGCTGCCTCAGTTTAGAAAGTATGCAGATTATATGTCTTTAAATACATGGTCTCCATAGACAGTGTTACAATCCTTATGTAGGATCTGGCAACATTATTCAATTGATGTTCACTGCACACCTACTGGATGGTAGGCATTTGCTGTACAGAGTGTCACTACCCTAATATTCTGGCAGAGAAAATAGAAAAGCAAATAAATAAAGTGGCTGCAGATGAAGACACATGCTCAGAAGAAGAGAGCCACAGACTAACTAGGAAGGTAGTTCCAAATAATTCTTAACTCTAAAGACTTACATCATGAGTTAAAAGGAAGCCAGGCACGCTGACACACCTATGATCCCGTCACCTGCAAGATGGAGGCAGGAGGGTCAGGAGCGCAAGACCATCCTTGGCTACACGGTGACTTCCAGGTCACCTTGAGCTATAGGAGACTCGGTCACAAAACAAAACTTCCGGAAGAATCCGGAAGAGTCCGGAAGAAGTAGTACTGTGACGACTGGATGGCAGGGACACACCCACAAAGTAAAAGCTGGGAAATGTGAACATAACATGTCAGATGTGAGCCGGGAGGGCCGCCCGGGCAAGCAGGAGCGCCAGTGGGATCTGCGTGCGTGCTGAGGTTCTCTTTACCCACTTTGCCCTCAGCTGCCTTCTCCCACGTGCTCTAAGCCTGAGAGGCGATCCTGTCCTGCCTCCTACCGCCTGCTTTATTAGTCTGCAGATTCTGACTTCAGGACAGTGAGAAATGCCAAGAGGTCAGAGGGTAAGAAGAAGGAAGAGCCAGGTACTTTCTTCTGTCTCCGCTGTAGGTTTCTATTCATGCTCCTTCCAGTGACAGCTTGTGGTTGCGGCTTACGTACTTCCTCTAGCCCCTCCAGAACTGGGAATGGTAATGACTTCCACAGTTAGGACTCAGGGGATGCCTTACTGTATTTTTTTTTTTCATTTTTGCGAACCCTTTCCATACATCTGCATCACATTAGTTTGTGATCATCTCTTCGTTTGAACCGTGGGAACTGAATTCTGTTTGTGCTAGGTCATTGGCTTTCAGGATGAGGCCTGTTGAGTGAGACGAGGCAATTTATAAGCCCCTGTGAGCTAGAAATTTTGATTCTGTCCTCAAGGCTGTGTGAAGCCATTATGCCATTCCCCTCTAGTGCTGACTGAAGGTGGCTACTCCGGATGCCATTAAGGCTCATGATTTGAGGGAAGCAGGAAGAATAATGGACAAAGAGAGACCAGCTGGGAAGCTACACAGGTACGAAATCATGGCACCTGGCCTGAGATAGACAGACAGGTGGGTCACCTGGAGCTAGCAGAGTTTTCAAAGAGGAGATATGAATCATAAATGGTAGGCTTCTGATTTGAGGAGCAGTGACCGAAGATAATAAGTTTTTTTTTTTTTAATTTAGTGAATTTTATTATTTGTAGTCCTGTCCAGGAAAAAGAATGTCAAGAAAAGGATCCATGGCTAGAGATCTAAATCAACTTTATCAATAAATAGAAGCATTTAAGGTAGGACAGAGTAGATCCACGGTCCCTATGAAAAGTTTGGGTTCATTTTGTGATATTAAAGACAGCTGAAGAGTTCATGGCATTTAAAGGCCTCAATAAACTATTTTAATGCACACTTTTTGGGGGTTGGGGGGTTGTTTGGTTGGTTTGGCTTTTGTTCTTGTCTCTATGTAGCCTTGGCTGTCCTGGAACTCATTATGTAGACCAGGCCGACCTCGAACTCACAGAGATCTGTCTTTCTCTACCTCCTTCCCAAGTACTGGGATTAAAGACATGGGCCACTCTATCCAGCTTGAATTTACACTTTAATTTCTCCCAGAATATTGTAAAAAAATAATTTGTAAATCCACTTTAGAGAAAGGAGAGAACAAGAAGTCCTTCAGAAATCAAACGTAAAGCTGCTGTTCTATACTGCAGCCACCTAGCAAGCTTGCTGTCTCAGTGAACGTTTGGCTAACGGGGCAGCAGTTTTTACACAGTATAACTCATGTGAACGTGGCAGCGTTGTGTGGGGAACCTGGGGACTGGCTGCAGAACTGAAGGACTTCACTTACCTGCACGTTTCAAGCTTCTGCGGACCCATAGAATCCTGCTCAGCTAGTGAATTGTTTATACTGTCTAACCTAACGGGAAATGTGTTTGTATTGGTAAGTTTCCAGCCTAACCCAAATTAAAAGGGAAGCTTTCTAATTTCACCTTTCATGTCCTAAAAACTTGTAAGAGAAAAAAAACTTACGATGACACTGCTGTCTTGCCATTAACACATAACATCCAAAGCAGCCAGTAGCCCTGCAATACAATGAGTTTTGAAATTTTTCTGTAGATCCTCTACAAATGATCATCTTCTGACTCTGGGGACATATAAATTTTATCATATGGCCTTCCGGTTTGTATGTTATAGCACTGAACTGTCACCCCCAGCATCTATTAGAATGATATTGACAAAATGTCCACTCCTATTGAACTAAGTACTCAATAAGCCACTGTAAGTAAATTGTTGTGTTCCTGGCTCGAAGGCCAGTCTATTGATTCCCACAAGGCTTTGGGCCTGGCGGAGGAGCCCTTCCTGTGGTTCCCTCCTGGCGTCTGCAAAGTCTTTTTAAAAGTCTCAGCCTGCAAAGAACCTTTTTCAACATTGCTTGTTAATACCCTGCATATTCTTAGTGTATTTTATCCCAAATGAATAGTTATGCATTAATCAATGCTTTGCTTTTAGGCTTAAAGCATTCCAATTCATATTATATTGTGTAATAAGATGTGCGTGTTTTTAATAAGAAAGGTTGGAATTGCTTTCCACAAGCACAGGTAATAGCATTTCTGTAAGAGCTCCATTGTGCATGCACATGACACGCCCAACTCTGCCAGTTCACACTCCGGCAGCTGGTCTGTTGGTGACAGTGCTGCCCTTTGCCTCACCGGCCTTGGGAAATTTTCCATGTTGCTACGTTGGAACCTGTCTCATTTATTTTAATAGCTGCTATATATTTCCAAAGTATGGCATGGTTTAGCTTATTTAGAGCCCTATGGTAGACCTCCAAGCTTTCCCTCTGCGAAATGTCAGTGTTACAGTGAACGTTCCCATGTCTGTTTGTGTACTTGTGAAATAGCATCCATTTAAAGAGGTGTGAGATTAGCATGTAAAAATAGAATAAGAGAATGTATATATTTCCATCTTCACTTCTAGCGATATATTCAGGAAAGAAGAAATGAGAAGAAAAGGATGTAAACAGTAAGTAGTCAAGATATTTAAGGACATCCGACAGATTTTTCCCCTTGTTGGATACTGTCATATTCCCACATTAGGGAAACAGGAAATTTTCAAGATTTCAAAACTCCTGGCAACTGAAAATCTTTAATAGCGTTTGTGCTGTACTTTATATTACCAATTGGGAACGTAACTGGTTTATGGCTTGCTAAACATGTACTTTTATCATCAAATACCTTTTTTATTGTGAATTTTGAAAAGCAATCATTTAAGGTGATACTATTAATGAAGGCAGAACTGTCAGTCACATGGGACAGTCAGTATCCTGGCCTACAGTGAACAAAGGTCAGAGAGCTGGGAAGTCGCTTTTCCCGGTGAAAGCTGAGTTCAATAGCAGTCCATGCAAGACATGTTTGGAAGGTGAGAGAGTGTGTGCTGTAAATTTCTGTAATTTGAATTCTTTTCCCTTAGAGACAGTTATTTTTTTAATTGTTTAGATCACACACAACTCTCACTTTTCTAAGGAAATATTGTTTAAAAACAAGTGTTTTCGTAGAGAGAAGAAAAGCTAATAAAATTGACAAGCCAGTAAGAAGCATACATTTTAAAGATTGACGTCCCCGATTTCTCTGGACCTCTCATCCTCACTTGGAAGGCACAATGAATGTCAGGCAGCAGTCTGTTAAACAACAGACTTTCCGACTTTGGCCTTAGTACAGAACACATGAGACCTACCTACTACCTTAGTTTCTCAGTACTGTGCTCCTAAGTTCCCATAAACAGGACGGGTTAAAACAATAGCAGTGCCTAAAAAAAGGGCAAGCTTGGAAGCAGGCAGAGTCGACGGCCAAACTCTGCCAAGACAGGGTAAGCAAGTCCTCAATAGTTCCTGCTTCACAAATGTCTGTCAGATATATTGGGCCAGAAGGCTGAAGAAGATGCTCCAACATTATAGAGTTTTGGGTAACTATTCAGGTAGCAAACTGTCTCTGTCATCTTTCATTTGGAAAGCTACTAACCTGTACTCCCGACATACTCAGATAATCAAGTTTATTCCTTCTCAAGTCTCTGAGGGAGTTGAAGACCAGGTAGCTTAGTTTTACAACGAAGCTTAATTGTTTAGGGGTAAAGATGTTTTTAGGTCTAGATAGATGTTCTAAGTTGATAATGACAATATGTGATGGAGATTGATTTACATTCAGAAATTTAGATGTACCAAGATAGGAGAAATGTCTTCTTCAAGGCTGTCAAATACAAATAGCCAAAACACTAAGAATGTAACATTTATATAATTCCTGATTGTGCCATGGTTCTTCTTGCCATAGGTAATCTATTATATATGTGTGTAATAATATAAATGTATATGTACAAAGTAAAATAATAAAAAAAAGAAAAAAGAAGAAAAACAATAGCAGTGTAAGTTTCTGAATCTAAAAGCCACCCTTTCCAAAAAAAATTTTATTGCGAGGATTAGTTTCCTCTGAACATCCTGATTACTACATTTTTAAAAATTAAGTATATAATAATCTTGTGTAGTATGAACTTAATTTCAATAGTATATAAGATCTACTCTGTTCTCTCTCCCCCTTTGTGCTATTATTGTCACACAAATTACTCCCTTATACTTTGTAATTCTAAACACAGGTTTATAATTTGATTTGGTTTGGTGTCTGTTTCTTTGTGCTTCCTTGCTTTTTGAGACAGGATTTCTCTGTGTAACCTTGGCTGTCCTACGCTAGCTTTGTAGACCAGGCTGGCCTCTAACTCACAGCGAACCACCTGCCTTTGCCTTCTTGTGTGCTGGGATTAAAGGTGTGTGCCACCACACCCTGCAGCTTTTTTTTTTTTCTTTATAAGAAGAATTTTGTTTTTGTTTTTGTAACAGGGTCTCATTGTGTGACCCAGGCTGGCCTGAAAGTTACAGTAGAGCCCAAGTTAGAGCCTTAAACTCTGTATCTTCCCACCCCATCCTCACAAGGGCTGGATCGCACAGACACGTAACCAGTACACCCAGCTGCTTATGTGTTTAAGTAAGACTACGGAGGGGCAACATTACATCCAATATACTTGCAGTGCCTTTTGTATTTGTCTGTTTCCTACCTGTCTTAAATTTCTTTTTTCCTCATCTGCACATGAATTACTGTGCCCTGCCCTTTTGCTTAAGCCTTTTGCTTATGGTTCTTACTGTGACCCAAGGAAAGAAGGGCTGCTTTGGGCTCACCCTTTGAGCTGTGGTCTTTGGTGGCAGAAGAGTTGTGGCAAAAGAACACAGGGCGACAGCAGGTCATGCTGGCCCAGGTCGGCAGGCAGGCCATGCCGATGCCAGCTGCTCAGCTCCATGTCACCTTTCTGCTCCGTGTGTCACCCCAGCTGGTGGACGGTGCCAGTCTTCCCACCCCAGTTAATGTAATCTCAACACTCCCTCACAGATGGCCAGAGCCTCCTCGCCGTGATGCTTCTGTACCTCACCAAGACGGCAATCAACCTTATCACAGCTGCTTCCACGATCTGCTCAAGGGGGACTCGCTGGCAAGCAGTCCTCGCAATTTGTTGTTTATATTAGAATATCTTAATATACGTTTCTAAACGATGGGTTTGCTAAGGTCAGAATCCTGGGTGGGTAGACTTTTGTCTAAATATCTCCCTAATGCCTCTGGTGTCTGGTGAGAAATCAGCTGTTAATCTCAAGGAGGCTCCTTTCTGCACAGGAAACCACTTCCCTCTTGTTTCTCTCCATAGTCTCGCTGTCTCTGGCTCTCCGTGGTGTGATTGTGAGCCTTCTAGGTGTTGTTTGGTTTTAGATCATTATATGTGCAGTATCAAGCTTCTTACATGTACCATTGTTAGTGTTTGCAATCACGTGACAGAGTTTTTGGCTGTTCTTCTCCTAGTGTTTCCTCCATGTGTCTCTTTCCTCTGCCCCTGTTCTCAATGGTATTTGATGGATTCCTATCCTGCTGGCCTCTAAGGCCATGTGTATGTTCCTCATGATGTTGAAATTAGGTAAGCCCTTCTGGTAGGAAGAAGAATAAAATTTGTGACCATCTCAGTATAGACAGATGAACTGTGACAAAACTCAACATATAGTCATAATGAAGACTCCAAAAATTAAGATGAGAAAAGGCAGTGAAAGACATAATGGCTTCCTCTGTGGCGAATCTTGCCTGTCAACCTAACACACATGGGAAGGAGTAACATCAGTTGCAGAACTGCCTCCATCACATTGCCCTATAGGTTTGTTTGTGGAGCATTTTCATTATTGCATTGATGTAGGAGTGCCCAGGTGACTGTGGACTGTACCATCAAGGCAGGTGGCCTGGGCTGTATAAGAAAGGCAGCTGAACCAGAGCCTGGGAGCAAGCCAGGAAGCAGCATCCCTCCATGGTTTGCGCTTCAAGCTCCTGCCTTAAGTTCTTGCCTTAGCTTCCCTTGACGATGGAAGCAAAGGAAATGGAGAGAAGCTAACAAAATAAAAGTCTTCATAGTAGCTGTACAGAATTGGAGAGGCTAGATAAAGGTGGAACCACTTTGTACTGGCCTTTAAATTGCGATCCATTGCCACGTTGCTACAAACCTAAACAAGATGTCATGTATTTGAAGATGCCATTTTGCAATCTCACTATTTCCTTATGCTTAGGCCTAAAATGTGTATTCAGTGTTGGTAATTTTTGATGATAATAAGGAAAAATCAAGGTCATCGGAACCACTTTGACTTCAAGAACAAATGATTCTGACAAATGAATTCAGTATTCCAAAGTGTGACATCAGTTCTAACCTGAAGTTCATGCTGACCCAAAGTGAACATTCCCAAATGGCTGTAAATGATTGTTCAGGGAGAAGAAAAGTGCAAAGATAACTGAATAGATGGGCTGATCTTACCCTCTTGGAAGGTTGCTACCATTTACTCAAATTCTTACTGAGCTTGCCAGTGGGAGAAAATTGTCAATCAAAGATGATGATATAAAAATGAACTGAAGATTGAATTGAAAAGTAGTTCTCTTTTCAAGTGGTTTGCAAATCTAGATGTTAAGTTTGGAATGAATGTCGTTAATGACCATAGCTGGGAGAACCATGTACCTGCTGATCACTGGAATATTATTACACATTAGGTTGATTTTCTTGTCGACTCCCCATTTTTTCTCAACATGGTCTCATCACATCTTTTATCTTACTGCTGACCCTTAGCTGTGAGAGCTTGCTTGAGGTTATAGCAGCATTTTAACTTACGTATTTTTTTTAATGCATCTTTAGGTACAAGAGGGATAATGCCACTGTTTCTTCTTTCTCTTTTTCGTTAGGTTGCAGGAGGTTTTAAGTGGTGAAAATCAAGCCTGTATTACAAGTGAAGGCTGCTTTACAAGCTGCCTTCCTTACAGCAGCTAAATTGCCCCCAAAAAAGCACATTCACATCATGAAGCTTTGAAGTAGTCACACATACGCATTTATATTCTTTCTCTCATGAATGACTAATTTTAATTTTTTTTAAAGTAGCAACTCAGCTTGCTTTCAGAACCACTTAAGCCTAGCACATGATTTTGTTTTCCTCTGAAACCAACGACTCTTGATTATGAGATGAGAAGGTTTGCATATTAATTTTTGCAGACAGTGGATAAGCTCCTATCACGTTGAGAGGCCTCATCCATAGCTGGGCACATGATCCTTTAGAGAATCTCCCCAATGTCAGAGCCATGATGCCTAGGTCTAAAAGATCTGCTTTGTGAGACGTGAACCCTGACCTCTGTGAGGGAGGAGCTCCTGCTGGGAGCCTCACAGCACAGGGGATCACCTCTCTTAACACTGTACTTGTACTGGGTACAAGGAAAGACCTACGGTGGCACAGAAACAACTCCTTGTCTGTGTTTTCATGCAGTTCTGTGGAGTAGTCTACCTGAAATGCTCTTTCTCACAGATGTGGGAATCCTGCCTGCTCTACCTTACACTCTGTCCAGCGCCATCTTCTGTGAGAGGCCTTGCCTAACCGATGGGTCAAAATAGTATCTTCCACTCATATCCCTCTCTGTCGCCATCCTTACTTTCTCACGGTGCTTGTTAGGTGAGGACACACTATGTAACATTATTTATTTGTTTATTGCTTCATATGGATGGAGACATTGTGTTGTCCAGTGCTGCCTTCATTATATGTTCCATGGCTGGCACTGAGGACATGCTCAGTAAATAGATGGACAAACATAATTTCTGTAGGATTTTTAAGGAGGAAGCTCATCAAGTAAAGTCAACTAAATTAATTAACAATCCTGAGCCATCTTTGTAATAACCATGATGTCCAGGTGTAGCACTCAGGGCCATAGAGGAGACACACTGAGGGTGGCAGCCTTTGGTGACATCTACACTATTTGTTTATAACCATAAATTAACCACAGCAGGATAAAAGGCACCATGACGTAAAATCCAGACTGTTCAATGGTTTTCATTATGCAGGATGGTTCACTGATAGAGAGCTGTGGAGATGTGAATGACCCACGTAAACTTAGTTATTAGAAAACTTTAAAACCCCAGTGCACAGACCTTACTAAGTAATCCATAGACAAGCAAGTCAGTGAAGGTTAGGCCTTAGGAGGTTTTCTTTGTGTCAGGCCACTCCAAGCATTTTCACATATTCTCTAATGCAGTCCTGACAACTGTCTATAGATGCTGACCACTGTCTGCATTTTACAAGTGAGGAAATTAAAGCATGGAGAGTAAATGATTTTCCACTGTTGTTCAAAAACTACATGGTAAAGCCAGGATTTGAACCCAGAAAATCTTGCTTGAAAATGATTAAAAAGAACAAGTAGATCATATTTCTGTATGTGTATTTTATATATATATATATATGCAAATAAGTATATATATATATGTGCATATCCATGTGTGTGTTCATATCCATATGTGTGTCCATGTGTCTAGAGGCCAGAGATTGATGGTGAATTATCAAAAATCCAGCTTCGACATCAACTGGGGAAACTTAGGCAGGGTGTAGATCTCACAGCTGGCTGGTGACCCTGCAGACTTTCTCTGTGGGTACCTCCCAGGCCAGAACTGATTGTTACCAGCAATAGATTCCACCCATGGTGGTAAGCAGGGGCCAGGGCTGATGGCTCCTAGCGGGTGCTTCCACTGATGGTGGCAAGCATCTAAAAAAGAAAGGAAAAGAAGGAAAGAAAAGAACTATGCATACACACACTTACACTTGATGATGAAGTAAGACAGATTCCAGCTAGTAGGTTCCAGCAAGCTTCTTCCAAGTTTCTTTTACTTTAGATATTCATATACATGTATGCATACACACACACACACACACACACACACACACACACACACACATTATTTTGGTGGATGGAACTAACACCGAAGAGCAAGTTCCAGCAAGCTTATACACATACATATATACATGCATACATCTTTGTAGAAGGAAAAAGATTCTAACAACCTTATTATTTCTCCCACGGCTTATATATCCCAGCAAGATCTTTCAAGCAGAACAAAAATCACCATGTGGTTACATTTTATTTTCTTTAAGTGAATGATTACAATAAGTATACATAAGAAAAACATGTTCCTCAGCACCTTCACATGATCAAATGTTTTTCGTATTATGGGTGAGAAACACACATGAAAAACAAGTTATTTCCAAGAACCCATATACATTTTAACTAAGCAACTTATTATATAATTAACAGAATAAACAAGCAAGGTGATTTCTCAGCCAGCTTTTCTTTATTGGCAGGCTTCAACTTATGGTTACAAAGAAAGAGTCAATTATCTTAAAAACTAATCTTATTAATATCTTAAAAGAATTACAATTCTAAACTTCTATATAAAAATAATCAGCCATTTCTACTTTAAATCCTAAAGGTGCTCATCTACTCATTCATAATTTTATTAAATCATATCAGGAAGCTGAGGGCAAAAATATGTATAAGAAATTAGTCAGCTTGATGTCCAACTTCAGTGAGTTACGTCAGCTAGTGCTAATTGTTCACCTACCTCAAAAAGTCCATAACTTTACTATTAAGGGTGTGCTTTTTCTTAACTTCAAATTGTTCTATAAGATTTTCTACATCAGAGCCGATAATAAAAATATCTTTACCTAACCTTGTTGAACAATCTGTTTTTCCAAATTCTTTCTAAGGGTCATTGTTTGTAAACTACATCTGCAGGTTTCTTTTCAAGGGTTGTGGTTGTTGAGTCATTAATCTGCTCCAGGGGCAATGCCTGAAAGAAATCCAGCATTGTTATTGTGAGTGCCAATGATACTGCCCAGTGAGGGTCTAGCAGCCCCCTTTAGAGTATTCACACAATTCATTCATTAGGAGGATTATGAGGACTACAAGGGTAACAAGCAGAACTATGCTCCATAACAGCATCAAGTCCTCAGGACACACAGTTTTCAGGGTTATGCGTCGCCGAGACACACCCATCATGGGTATGCTAACTGGTGGACCATATTGCATGAGTTCTAGAGCTGTTTTGCTGTTCCTTCCTGCATGGACCCCAACAGTATGTGTCTTCCTCAGTCATTTTTCATCTTGTCTGTTGAGATAGGATTCCACTGAGCCCAGTGCTGATCAGTTGTGCAGACTGGCTGGCCAGCAAGCCCCAGGGATCTGCGGATCTATGTCTTCCCCCACCCTGTGCTAGAATTATAGACACACAACCACCACTGCTGTGGACCCAGACTCATGCCCTTATGTTCGCCCAGCAAGCATGCTAGTGACTAAGCTGTTTTCCCATCCCCCCCAATGTGACGCATTTCTGCTACTGTTAGTTGGCAGTAGCTGGTGTGCACTCATAACTGAAAGCTAACTTGAATAACCAGCTCAAACCGGTATTGACAACTGAGTTGTCTTTTCCCAAAATTAAAGAAGTCTACCCGTCTTATGCTGATCACTGAGAACTTGGTGAATTGCTGAGCCCTCCAAGAAGAGTGGAAGTTAAAGTGAGTGTGTTTTGTACATTCTAGAACAGTGCCTTTTAAACTCAATAAAAACATGACTGTCAAGCGGTAAATCTGAAATGCATGGAACTGCATGTGACTCATGAAAATACAAGATTTCCATCCTTTTATGGCCTATAAAATGGAATATAGTCACTGGTGTAGATCAAAGGGGAAAATGAAAAAAAATAGTTATAGAAGTTAAAAATATGCTGTAGTAAGTCAAAAAAAGATGTGATTGGTTTTAATCTGGACATCTGGGATGCTATCTTGAAGGATATGGCATTTCAAAACAAATTCTGATGAATGATTATAATTTCAGTTGGCAAAACAGAGGAGGGGATTTCCCAAAGAAGTATGAAAACAATAGCACAAATATGTTTAATATGTAATAAGCATGCTGCTGTTGCAACTGTTGCAGTCCCTCCAGTGTCCCTACCATGCCACATTGTCTGGACACACTTCTGGATGCGGCACACTTTCTCAGGCTGGATAGAATTGGATGCTAAAGTCCCCAGATGTGCGCCTCTTCAACTTTGGGGGCCAGAAATCTGGCTGTGTGTGCTCTTTCATCCGTTTCTTTAAATAGTGCATTCTGTTGGCCATGAAGAATGGAATCCAGAGGCTGTGATGGAGAGCACTGGCACTGATAGAGTAGCAGTGACATTGACAGTACATCCCTACACTGAGCTTTCCTCCACTGCACTTGCTCCCCTGACTCCCTTCGTCCTACTTAATAGGTTCACTTCTCAAGATGCTTACACACACTTGCCTGTCTCATAGTCTACTTTTGGGGGTGTGCTTCAAAAAGAGGGAACATAACACAGCTTGGTTTATGAGAATAGCCCAAACAATTGGATTGCTGAAGACTCACGGGGAGAGAGACCTCAGCCGATGTTAATGTTTACTGATAGGTTGAAGGCTTTAAGTCTTGAGAAAGGGAAATCTAGCCACTGCTCCTACTGTCCAGCCCTTTCTAAACGCACTTTACTCAGGTTTAGCAAATGGATGCCCCAAGCAGTACCCACGGGATCATCTCTTGCCAAAGAGAGATGTTTGGGTAGTTTATGTTTATGCTTATGTGGTATTTTTCAAAAAGCCTATGGATTCTGCCTTGTTTACTATAGTGGTTCTAGACAGATCAGAGTATTCTTTACAGAAGCACTTCATTGGGATCTCTTCCTGTAGTAAATTCAGTGTGTTTGTTAGAAGGACAGCCATAACTACAAGTAGCTTGAGCTAGTCTCTCCTCTAGAACTCTGTGATAGTAGAAGTAAGTGTTAACTGCCTGCTAACTTCTCCCTTCCTCATTAGCATTCAAAATCTCAAAAACATAGATCGTAAGTGTCCTGGTTAGACACAAGCTAGAGTTATTTTGGAAGAGGGACCCTCAGTTAAGAGAATGCCTCCACGAGAGTGGTCTGTAGAGGAGCTTCTTAGTTAATGACTGATGTGGTTCTTGGGTTACATAAGAAAACAGGCCGAGCAAACCACAAGGAGCAAAATAAAAAAGCATTCATCTACGGCCTCTGTTCCACTTCCTGCCTCCAGGTTCCTGCCTTGACTTCCCTTCATGTTGGACTGTGATACAGAACTATAAACTAAAATAAACTCTTTTCTCTCTGAGTTGCTTTTGGTCATGGTGCTTGTTAAGAGCAACAGGAATGCTAAGTAAGACACAAGGCAACTGCCATTCTTTGGAATTGTCAAATCAACTTAGAAATAGTTTAGCCGTATTCCTTGTCCACCTTTGTAGGCTTTAGAATTCCTGGCTCTGACACATGCTCCCTGTGAGATTCTGGTCAGCTTTCCCAGTGTCTCTGCACCCCCCACTACAGTGGCAAATGACAGCACCGTGGAAACAGTTGGCAGATTGTGGTGCAGGCTGTGGATCTAGAATGGGGTGCTTCCAGCCTCATTCTTCCCTGTTTATAACTGTAACTGCTAAAGATTCACATACCCCATGTAATAAGGAAACAAAGGTGTAGAAAGGGAAAAGGCAGAACCAAAGGATCTTTATGTACTGATGGCACGATTACGTGGCACATCCTCGGGGGTATGCTGAACAGCGACTGAACGTGCGAAGGAATGAAGCAACATCTAATAACAAAGTCTGCATACGAAAATCAGCTGATCGCTCTATACCAGCAGCAGATGGCCACAAAGTTAAATTAAAAATGTCATTCCCAGTTGTGTAAAAGTAAAGTACCAAATACCTAGAAATATTTTTAAAGATATACACAATTTATAAAATGCAAATCACAAACAATGTGAGGAAAATCAGACATATTCCAAGTGATGCAGATGTGTTGTAGTAGATTGGAAAACTCAACATTGTTTTTTCCAAAAATGGCCTTCAGATTCAATATAACCAGTAAACTCAGTCCTAAATATAACTAGATCTTTAACTCTCCATAGAAAAGCAAAGTTAAACAAGCCTTAGACAAAACCAAAGACCTACTATTAATCTATAATGATCAAAAGAGTATGTTATTGACATAAGAAAAAACAAGTGAACCCTGAAAAAAAGGTGTTGATCACGGAAAAGTCCAAAAATAGATCCACACATAAGTTTGTGTGATGTCTTTTGAATGTAGCTTTTCCTCCAGCGTTTCCTGTACTAGTAGCATGACTCCTCCCCGCCCTAGTGTTTCTGGAGATAATGTGGATTTGTTTTCTTTTGATTGTGACAGGGAAAGAGAAAGTGCTCAGTCCTAATGCTACTTGATGAGGTAGGGTGGGTTGGTGGAGGGGATTCCCCTTCACTGAGGAATAGGGGAGGGGGAGGGGGAAGAGGGAGGGAGGAGGCTGTGTTTGAGGTGTAAACAATATTTTAAAAAGAGAAGAGAAAACAATAAACAAGACAGCATAACTATTTTGTAACGATTTGTAGTCAAGGGTAGAATGTAGGCCCTGTAATAGCTCCCTTTGTACAATAAGACTCCTTGCCTTGGCACAATGGCCTCATGTGATTGGCTGTTGCCTAAGCCTTCTACTTCCTGCTCCTCCTTTACCATGCTGTTGCTGCAGTCTGAAGTAGGCAGTTTCTTGATATCTATTTCAGCATCTTGCTTGTTTCCTTTATTACATTTTTGATAACCCTCATTTCTTATTTCTCTTTATACTTTTTCTCTTTTCCATCAGCAAAGAAGTTCCAAGAGACTGGGACCTTTGCTCTTCTCACCCTTGTGTCACTGGTGTGTTCCTAGCAGTCACCTGGCTTAGCAGTTATTGAATATGTCAATACATACATGAATGTTACTACAGCGACGGGACCGGAACACTGCTGTTTGGACTACAGTCCTTAACAATGTGGACAACGTCAGTGTTCCTTCCCTGCAAGCAAGGCAGACTTTTAACCAGGGTCACAGGAGAATTGTTGGTTAACACGGTGCCTCTTTTTGCTCCTTGTCCTTTGCATTCCTCTAGTCCCCCCCCCCCCCCCCCCCCCCCAGCGTGCAGGAATGACACAGTGTCCCTGGTGATAGCCTTTGATCTACTCACGCTTGCTCCTCACGTCTACTCTCTTCCTGCTGCTGACAGAATTGCTCACACAGACGACTTGAAGGAGGATATTTACTTTAATTCCTGACTTCAGAAGAATCATTCGTGGTAGAATGTCTTCTACTGAGGCAGGGAAGGTGAGCCAGAGCAGCCCAAGTACCATCATGGTGGGCCAGAAAGAGGGACTGCCAGAGTTCTGCTGCACTCCACCTTTGCCTGTGGTCCCCTCAGCCTGAGTTCCCACCCACATTCATACAGTCCTTCCCTCTCAACTGGGCGTCTCAAGATGTCTTCACTCACACCTGTAGCATGCCTCGGTACACTGGGCAACTCTGTAGTTGACACTCCTGCTCACCATTAGGAAGTTGTTAATACCTACCCACTACATGGTGCTTCTATTTTTAAAATACATATGTTGTTCTACTACTACAAGATCTAACAGCCTCAAAGGCAACATTTAAAATGATTAGATGAAAGTTCTAATATATTTATTTTGGCACTTCAAGTCGGCTTCAAGTTGAAGTGAAGGAGAGACCACATTTGACATTGATGGGAAAGACCATGCTAGAGTTAATGCAGTTGAATTTGAACCCTTAGCTTGGATACCAGCATGGAAGCCTTCCTTTCTTTTTAAGTTAAATGGGATAAATCAATAATCTATGTTGTACTGGGAGTCACTTGGACCCCTTTGACAAACCATGTAAAGGGAGGTTTCTCCAACCTGGTACTGCGGGTTTTATTCATCTATGATTCCTGTGGGGAGCACTATCAACCCAAGTAGCTTAACTTCCTTTAATCTCTACATTTGTCTGTGTCTGTATCAGTATCATCAGTATCGGAATTCTGAACCCACATTCCTGGTCATGTTTGAACCTACATATTTTGTTTCCCTTGCACTTTCGTCTTCCACACATTGGAGTCTACCTAACATCGCTGATGCTGCAGTATACAGGAAATGTGACAGACAATCCAGACATACTAGCTACTATCAGCAGTGAATCCTTCCATAGTTTTGTTTTCTGGGTCTTTTTTATGAAGGAGTAAAGAACAAACATTGGTGAAAAAAATGATATTAACATTTAGTTCAAGAGGAATGAACTTTTGAGGGAGGAATTAGAAGTGTACTCTGAAATCATCCCATCTTATTTTTAATACTAGATATTTTTCTACAAGGTACCGAGACTAGTTTATAGGTAACAATGAGGTGATAGGTGTTCCATAGGTAATAATGAGCTTAGTAAAGCAGGGAATGTGAGGAGGCAGCGTTGACAACTATAGGATGGACTGCGGTGGACTTCCTTGCTTGGTTGGTTTGGTTTTAGATTTTTCTGTTTTATTTTGTTTTCTTTTGATTGTGACAGCATCTTATGTAGCTCTGGCTGAGTTGGACTCTCCACATAGATCGGGTTAGCACCAAACTCATAGACATCCATGTGCTTCCGCCTCCCAAGTACTGAAATTAAAGACGTGCACTACCATCCCAGGCAAAAACACTATGCTGATTATTTTTAAAATAATTACACTATAAATATTAATAGTAGTTATTTAAATGAAATGTCTCCTTGAGGAATTAATCATTATCGAAGAGTGGGCATGTAATTAGAGACATTGCTAACATTTGGGAAGCCATTTATTTGCAGGTACAAAGAGAGGCTTTAAGAACTCATCAATTTGACAGTACAGCAGCCCAGGTCGGTTTGTGATTTTCAGCCTGGTGTGTTACCTTTGAGACATAAAAGAAGCAGAACATAAAAATGAGCCTCTATCAGTTTGAAGCAAACCTAATCTTTGTGATCATGGCTGTGGTCTAAATCTATTACAGATGTTGAGATTTGGTGTCCTTGGTATCACTGTGGGGTGACCTGAATAGCAAGCAATAAACTGGTGTATTAAAATTCTAGGTGGAAGGTATGTGCTTGGGAAGTGAAGCCGACAGTCGGCGCTTCGTGTCTGTCTCTGCGCAGGCTAAGAGCCTATGTAAAATGACAGGTGCACTTTTAAGGAAAGAAACCCATAATGTTTTCCTATCTAGTAGGTGACAGTGTGTCCCAAGATAACACAAGCTTAAGGGGCTGGAACAAGCATGGTTATTAAAGGCTAGCGGGTTCCCAGTTCATACAAATTGAATTTTTTCATAGGCTAGAGGACTGTGGAAACCCAGTGTAGAGTGCTGAAATAAATTAGCATATTAAGTGAATTTATACATTCGGGCCTGTGAGCACTTTGAATTTAAGGAAGAAATTTTATTACTTCTTGAAAGAAAATGACAATTCTTCAATTCTGTGTTCGAACTCCGTGTTGCAAAGAGCCTATTTGATAAATTATATCATTTTGATGATTATCCACAGAAATGTATTTTAAATTCATGGGAATCTTTTTTTTTCCCCATCTCTCTTTCTCGCTTTTCAGAATTACCGATTTAGGAAACATCAAAAGAAGATTGTATTTATCAACAGTCCACAAGGAACTGTCCTCAACCCCTCTTCATGCAAAAATCCCACTCTTCATGATCAAGCGTAAAATTGTAAGTATCACATGAATGTTGCCTAAAAGAGGATTAAATGTAATTCCCAGGACATTCATTATGGCCTTCTCTGTGTATAATGCCTTTTGTTAGGTTCCGTAATGCTATTAAAGGTGAATCAAATGCAAGTCTTTCCTCCTTGCCCCTCGACCTCTGCTAAGCGAAAGCGTATTGTTTAAATACAATGTCCTCAAAGCACATGAGAGAGAGAGAGAGAGAGAGGCCACCAACTCTGTAAAAGGGACAGAAATGATGTGTTGGCCAGCTGCAGGCTTCATGCGGGGCACAGCATTCCTGTGGAGCTGGAAGGCGGGTAAACAGGAGACATAGGAACCCAGCATGCCCATCAAAGGGACAGCATGGCCAAAACTTGGGGCCTGGGAGTGGTATGTCCCTCAGGAGCACAGACTAGTCACCCCTGCTGCCAGATTTAAAACAGCCGAGGAAGCCACAGTGCCACAGTGCCACAGCGCACTGTCCTGCAGGGTGACTTTGGTAGGGCTGGCATGGCTGACGACTGTTTCACCAGCCTCAGTCGGATAGAGTTTCAATTTAGTGGTACTGTTCTCAGTACCGTGTCTGTGTACCGCCTATTCTAGGATACACTTAATTCTTTGCTTTAAATTGGCCCCTTTTTAAAATTTTTTGCTTGATTTTCTTTTAAAAGAAATCTTTATATAACTTGTATTAATGAAGAAGTTTGTACCGTCTTTCAAAATAAAATATAAACAGGGCTGGAGAGATGGCTCAGTGGATAAAGTGCCCACTGCTTACACATGAGAACTGGACTTCACATCCCCAGAACCCTGGTAAAAGCTAAGCAGGTGTAGCAGCCACTTGGAATCCCAACACTCAGGAGGCAGAAACAGGGCCAGGAGGTCCCTGGGGCCAACTAGATCGCAAGCCTAGTCAGAGCTTATGAGTTCCGGGTTCAGCAGGTGACCTGCCTTGATAGATAAAGTGAAGAGCAATCAAGAAAGACAACCACGTGTCAACTTCAGGCCTCCACATACACACATACACACACGCACACACACACACACACACACACACACGTGCACACACACCTGCATGAACCACTATGGTAGAGAAGAGGAACTTAATAAAGCAGTGGAGAGGGCTGGGGATGCAGATAAGCGATGCGGAGCTTGTCCTGTATGCATTTGATTCTGCGTTTCATCCCTAGCACCACAAAACACACAAAAAGAAAGGCCTTTGACGTAGAAAAGGTTTCTAGTTCCATGGTTTTCGTGGGTTCAGGAAGTTGCTCTGGTAGTGAGTTCTGGAGCCATCTGAATGGGCAGAAAGTGAAAAACCACGTGGCCATTTGCTGTAACTAAGGCTAGGATTCCTGAGGACTGGCTGGTAGCAATGGGAAAATGGATAGGAAGCAAGCTGAGATTCCTGTGTCTAAATGAACTGAGACACATGTACACAGAGTAGCCCAGATATGTGGTGCCCTCTGCAAGAGCAAAAAGAACATGGATCGAGTCATTTGCTATGTTTTTAAACATGTGTATATGTGTACATATATATAAATTAAATATATATGTAATGCAAATACTTTATACAGCTTAGAAATAGGTTATCCCTGGACATGTGTACATATGAGCAAATCTAAATGGACTCAATAGGGTGCATGTGTATTGATATATAATTCCCATAATTAATATATAATTAATATTTGTGTGTATATTCATAATTAATATTTAAATAATTAATAATTAAAAAAGAGATCATTGTGAATTTGGGAGGGGGATACAGTAGGTGGGGGGAGATGTAGGTGTTAGTGATACATATTCAATGTTCATGTATGAAGTTCTCAAATTTTAGTAAAATAAAGATAATTTATTTTACTAGTGTAGAGATTCTCATGTTTATTTCTCTCATCTGTAAAATGCAGATAACATGAAGTATTTAAAGCATATACATCAAAAAGCACTGAGATTTCCATGTTTAAATAGTAAAGCTTTTAGAAGAGTACCTGGGTAAAGATCATAGCTGCTATGTGCACTTTAAATGCTACTTCCTATAAAGCCCGTGGACTGGCCCCCGTGGAAGCTGCTTATCCTTGGCATTGTGTTTCTCAACTCTCATCACGCCCATAGTCTACCCTTCACCCACCCACTTACCTGAGTTTTATTTAATGGTACTGTCCGTCTGCCTGCCCTGTTGAGCTTTTAGGCCTACTTACTGTCAGTACATGGTACACTTACTGTACTGAACTGAAGTGTTTACAAATACTTGAACAAATTGGCACGTCTTAACATGCCTCCTGGTAAACTAATGAGTGTTTTGTAGCCAAAACATGTAAGTTTTGTAATGTGCTTGGTGGTTTGACACGTGTCCAGGAATATCCAAGTAAATGCTAAGAACTGGCTCTCATTTTCCTTCCAAGTCAGCAGTGATGGTGCACAAGGTTGGTATTCTGTACTCCCAATGAGTCTTTATTGAACTAAAGCTGAGTCATGTTGTTTAAATTAATTAATTATTTATTTACTTCACATCCTGGTCATAGCCATATCCCTCCTCACCTCCCAGTCCCACCCTCCTTCCCTCTCCTCAACTCCCTCCCCAATTCTCAGAAAAGGGGAGTCCCACTTCTGATCCATCCCAGCTCATCAAGTTGCACATCAGGACTGAGTTCGTCCTCTTCCTCTGTGGTCTGGCAAGGCAGTCCTGCCAGAGGGAAGTAATCAAAAAGCAGTCAACAGAGTCCATGTCAGAGAAAGCCCCTGCTCCCCTTACTATATGACCCACATAAAGCCTGAGCTGCCCATCTGTTACATCTTTGTAGGGAGCCTAGTTCCAGTCAGTCCATGGATGGCCCTTGGTTGATGCTTCAATCTCAGCACACTGCTCTGGTCCCTGATTAGGTGGCTCTGTTGTTCTTCTTTGGAGCTCCTGTCACCTCCATGCCTTCCCCCACCCCCCAGCTCCCCAGTTTTCCATAAGGCTCCCTACACAAATCCAATGTTTGGCTGTGAATCTCAGCATCTGTTTCGAAAGGCTGCTGGCTGGAGCCCCTCAGAGGACAGCTCTGCTAGGCTCCTGTCTGCAGGTATTGTTAGTAGTGTGAAGAGTTGGCTCTCTCCCATGGTGTGGGTATTGGGTTGGGCCAGGCATTGGTTAGACATTCCCTCAATCGCTGCTCGATCTTTATCCCTGCACATATTGTATGTAGGGTTAGCTTGGGGGTCTACATTTTTGTGGGTGGGTCAGTGTTTCCCTCCCTCTACTAAGAGATTTATCTAGTTAGAGGGTGTCCTCATCAGTCCCTATGGCTCCTGCTCTATGATTCTCTGCTAGAGTCCCCCTCATATCCTCTCAGGAGCCTACCCTGACTTAGGTCTCCAGCTTGTCGCAAGGATGCTCTAGCCTAGTTTCTCTTTTCTTTACAGGTCTTCTGCCCTCATGTCCCTGCTCCCTGAGGTCTGAGCTCCACCCTCATATCTCTCTGTGCCACCTCTTCTACTTTGTTCCCTCTCTTTACCCACGGCCTGTTTATTCTATTTCCCCTTCTGAGTGGAAGTTTAGAATCCTCACTTGGATCCTCCTTGTTACTTATCTTCGTTGGATCTGTGCATTGTAGTATGTTTATTCTGCACGATATGGCTAAACTCCATGTGCAGACCATACGTGCCTTTCTGGATCTGAGTTACCTCACTGAGGATGATCTTTTCTAGTTCCATTTATTTGCCTGAAAATTTCATTATTTCTTTGTTTTTAATAGCTAAGTAGTAGTCCATTGTGAAAATGTACTACAGTTTCTGTGGGACATCTAGGTTGTTTCTAGATTCTGTTTGTCATGAATAGAGCTGCTATGAATTAGTTAAGCAAATGTCCTTGTATGGTGGAGTATTGTCCAGGTATATGCTCAGGAGTGTTATAGCTGGGTCTTGCTGTAGCACTATTCCCAGTCTTCTGAGAAAGTGCCACATCAGTTTCCAAAGTGGTTGTACAAGTTTGCACTCCCACCAGCAATGGAGGAGTGTTCCCCTTTCTTCACATCCTCACCAGCATGTGCTGTCACTTGAATTTTTTATCTCAACCATTCTGGAAGGTGTAAGATGGAATCTCAGTGTCATTTTGATTTGCATTTCCCTGATAACTGAGGACATCAAGCATTTCCTTAGGTGTATCTAAGCTGTTCAGGGTTCCTTTGTTGAAAATTCTCTGCTTAGCTCTGTACCCCAATTTTAATTGGATTATTTGGTTTACTGGTAGCTAATTTCTTGAGTTCTTAATATATTTTGGATATTATCCCTCTGTCAGATATGTGATTACTGAAGATCTCTTCCTATTCTGTATGCTGCCATTTTGTCCTGTTGATAGTGTACTTTGCCTTACAGAAGCTTTTCAGTTTTATGAGGTCCAATTTATTAATTGTTAATCTTAGAGCCTGAGCTATTGGTGTTCTGTTCAGGAAGTTGTCTCCTGTCCCAATCTTCTAACAGATTTAGTGTGTCTTGTTATATGTTGAGGTCTTTAATCAACTTGAACTTGAGTTTTGCAAAGGGTGATGAATATGGATCTATTTGCATTTTGGTACATGTAGGCATCCAGTTAGACCAGCCCCATTTTTTGAAGATGCCATCTTTTCTCCATTGTATGGGTTTAGCTTCTTTGTAAAAAATCAAGTGCCCATGGGTGTGTAGGTTTATTTTCTGGGTCTTCGATTTGCTTCCATTAATCAGCCAGCCTATTTCTATGCCAGTACCATGCCATTTTTATTACTGTTGCTCTGTGGTGTAGCTTGAGATCAGAGATGGAGATTGTGCCAGAAGATCTTTTATTGTATAGGATTGCTTTAGCTATTCTGGGTATTTTGTTTTTCCATATGAAGTTGAGAATTGATATTTCAAGGTCTGTAAAGAATTATGTGGGTATTTTGATAGGAATTGCATTCAGTCTGCATATTGCGTTTGGTAAGATGGCCATTTTTACTATGTTTATCCTCCTGATCGACAAGCATGGGAAATCTTTCCATCTTTTGATATCTTCTTCAAATTTCTTTTTTCAGAGACTCGAAGTTTTTACATACAAGTCTTTCACTTGCTTGGTTAGAGTTACACCACGGTACTTTATATTATTTGTGGCTATCATAAAGGGTGCAGTTTTCCTAATTTCTTTCTCAGCCTGTTTCCCATTTGTATACTAGAGGTCTGCTGATTTTTTTAAAATTAATCTTGTATACATCCACTTTGCTGAAGGTGTATATCAGCTGTAGGAATTCTCTGGTGGAATTTCGGGGTCACTTATGTATACTATCATATCATCTGTGACTAGCAATACTTTGACTTCCTCCTTTTTGGTGTGGATCCCCTTGATCTCCTTTTGCTGTCTTATTGCTCTAGCTAAAGGTTCAAGTACTATATTGAAGAGATATGGAGAGAATGGGCAACCTTATGTAGTCCCTAATTTTAGTGGAATTCCTTTGAGTTTCCATTTAATTTGATCTTGGCTATTGGCTTGCTGTATATAGCCTTTACTATGTTTAGGTATGTGCCTTGTATCCCTGATCTCTCCAAGACTTTTAACATGAATGTTTCATTTTGCCAAATGATTTTTCAGAATCTAAGGAGATGATCATGTGGGGTTTTTTCTTTCAGTATGTTTATATGGTGGATTAAATTGATGGGTTTCTGTATATTGAACCATCCCTGCATGCTTAGGATAAAGCCTACTTCATCATGGTGAATGATATCTTCATTGTGTTCCTTGTTCAGTATGCAAGTATTTTATTGAGAAATTTTGCATCAATGTTCATAAGAGAAATTGGTCTGAAATTCTTTTTCCTTGTTGGCTCTTTGTGTGGTTTAGGTATTAAAGTATTTGGCCTCATAGAATAAATTTGGTAATGTTCCTTCCATTTCTATTTTTGTGGAATAGTTTGAAGAGTATTGGTATTAGCTCTTCTTTGAAGGTCTGGTAGAATTCTACCCTGAAAACAGCCTGCCCATGGCTTTTCTTTTGTGGGGGGACTTTTTATAACTGCTTCTATTTCCATAGGAGATTTAGGATTATTTAATTTGTTTATGTGATCTTTATTTAACTTTGGTAAGCGGAATCTATCAAGAAAAATGTCCATTTCGTTTAGATTTTCAAATTTTGTGGTATATAGGCTTTTGAAGTAAAAACTTAATGATTCTTTGGATTTCTTCAGTGTTTGTTATTATGTCTCCCTTTTTATTTCTGATTTTGTTTATTCGAGTTCTCTCTCTCTCTCTCTCTGCCTTTTTGTTAGTTTGGCTAAGAGTTTGTCTATCATAGTGTCTTTTTTTCTAACTCATTGCTTTCAGCCCTGAGTTTGATTGGTTTCCAGTCATCTACTCCTCTTGGATATGTCTGCTTCTTTTTTCCCCTAGGGCTTTCAGATGTGCCATTAATTTGTTTTTATAAGATGTTTCCATTCTCTTTATGAAGGCACTTAGTGCTATGAACTTTCCTCTTAGCACTGCTTTCATTGTGTCCCATAATGTATCCAAAATTTGAGTATGTTGTACCTTTATTTTCATTGGATTTTAGGAAGTCCATAATTTCTTTTTTTTCATTTCTTCTCTGACCCAGTTATTATTTAGTAGAGTTATTCAGTTTCCATGTGTGAGTAGGCTTTTTGTTATTTCTGTTTTGTTGAGGCCCAGCTTTAGTCCTGGTGGTCTGATAGGATACAAGATATTATTTCAATCCTCTTATGTATGTTGAGACTTACTTTGTGACCTGCTATATGGTCAGTTTTGGAGAAGGTTCCGTGAGGTGCTGAGAAGACAGTATAATCTTTTGTGTTTCAGTGAAAAGTTCTGTAGATATCTGTTAGGTCCATTTGATTCAGGACACCTGTTAGTGTCATTATTTCTCAATTTAGCTTCTTTTTCACTGACCTATCCTTTGATGAGAGAGGAGTGTTGAAGTCTCCCACTATTAATGTGTGGTAAATCAATGTATAGTTTAAGCTTTATTAATGTTTCTTTTATAAATGTGGGTGCCCTTGTATTTGGGGCATAGATGTTCATAATTGTGACATCCTCTTGGTGTATTTTACCTTTGATGAGAATGAAGTGTCCTTCATTATCTCTTTTAATTAATTTTGGTTGAAAATCTATTCTATTGGTTATTAGAATGGCTACTCCAGCTTGCTTATTGTGTCCATTTGTTTCAAATACCTTCTTCCAGCCATTTACTCTTAGGAAATGTCTATCATTATGGCTCAGGTGTGTTTCTTGTATGCAGAAAAACGTGGGGTCCTGTTTACACACCCATTCTGTTATTGTCTCTTTATTGGAGAGTTGAGACCCTTGATGTTGAGAGAGGTTAATGACCAGTGACTGTTAGATCCTTTTATTTTGTTGTTGGTTGTAGTAGCGTGTTTGTGTGCTTGTCTAATTTTTGTTTTGCGATGGTGAGGTTATCCATTTCCTATGTTTTTCTGGGTGTAGTTAGCCTCTTTGGGTTGGAGTTTTCCTTCTCATATCTTCTGTAGGGCTGGATTTGTGGGTAGGTACTGTTTATATTTGTTTTTGTTGTGGACTATCTTGTTTTCTCCATCTATGGTTATTGAAAGTTTTACTGGCTATAGTAGACTGGCATCTGTGATCTCCTAGAGTTTGTAAGACATCTGCCCTGGCCCTTCTGGATTTTATGGTCTCTGCTGAAAAGTAAGGTATGATTGTGATAGGTTTGTCATTGTATGTTACTTGGCCTTTTTCCCTTGCCATTTTTAATATTTTTCTTTGTTCTGTACATTTAGTGTTTTAATTATTATGTGGCAGGAGGATTCTCTTTCCTGGTCTACTCTATTTGGTGTTCTGTAGGCCTCTTCTATGTTTATAGATATATCTTTCTTTAAGTTGGGGAAATTTTCTTCTATGATTTTGTTGGCCTTCTCTTTCCTCAATTCCAATTATCCTTAGGTTTGTCTTTTCATGGTGTCCTTGATTTCTTGGATGTTTTGTGTCAGGAATTTTTTTAATTTAATATTTTCTTTGACAGATGCGTTGATTTCTTTAACTGTATCTTCTACAGCTGAGGTTGCCTCCTCCATCTCTTGTATTCTGTTGTTAATGCTTACCTCTGTGGTTCCCGTTCTCTGCTCTAAGTTTTCCATTTCAAGATTTTGTTTGTTTGTTTGTCTTTCCTTTGTTGGTTCTAGTTCCATTTTCAGGTCTTGAACTGTTTTATTCATTTCATTCACTTTTTGTTGTATTTTCCTATATTTCTTCTCATGTCCCCCTCTTTAAATTCTCAGACAACTTCATAAGCATAGCTTTATGGTCATTTTCCTGTGTTTCAGGTACATTAAAATATCCAGTGTTTTGGTGGATCCATGTGGCTCTGTTTTTTTGTTGATTGTGTTCTTCTTATTCTGGACTTTAGCCATTTGGTTTTCTGTGGTGTTGGCTGTTAGTTCTCAGAACCTGCTGAGTTTCTCAGACCTTTGTGATCCAGTGAGGTCCTGCTGGTCTCTCCATTGCAGCTCCTCAAGAGACAAGAGGAATCGAAAGTCTGATTACAGGAGTGTAGCACCCCTGGAACTGGGGTCCAGCACTCGACTGGGAGGAAATCAGAAGGGGCCACAAGCTTTGAACTGTGCTGGATTCCTGGACCTGGGATACAGCTTCTGGGGACCTCTATCAGTGGCTCCCCAGGTCCTGCAATATCCCTTTCCTGTCCAGGAAATAGCTTAACTGAAGGTTGGATCTTCAAGTCTCTGGAGTCCAAAATTGTCTTCTGGATGGTAGAAGAAATCTGGAGGAAGATGAAAGGGCTCTGATGTTTTAGATCCAGCCATGCTGGGTGTTACTGGCCAAGTAGATGCTGAGCTCCCAGGGCCACTCAGATTCATCTGAGTTCTGCCATCTCGGGACCAGGATCCTGTATGATCCTATTTTCTAAACTGTCTCCACTGGGGAACCAGTAGAGTTGTGGTTTGGAGTTTGGGATGCTGTCCCCCAGATTCTGGTACTGCCCATGGAGAAACAGGAAGAATCAGAGATCTGATTGCTAGAACAGAGAGTCTCTAGAACTGGCGATCTTCATTTGAATAGCCAGAAAGTGCAGGGGGCTGCTGTTCCTTGACCTGTGAGACAGCCAATGGGGGCCTGGAGCTGTGTGTCACCAGCTCCCAGGTTGTCCCCTCCCATCCGGGAAATACCAACTTTGGTGTTTTGGAGTCAACAGTCAGGTTACTCACTAGATTTGCAGTCTCTGCCCTTCTCTTACCCAGATATGGTAGGCACTTAGTGCCTCCATCTTCTGGTCCAACCCCTGTCACTGAATCATGTTTTAAGGACAGTTCCCATCTCAAGTAGCAGAGAAGCTGGGAATACCCCATCTATCCAGGATGCCACCCCTGGAGCCCCTGCCCACTGTTGAAATGATAGCTGCCTAGTTTTCTGCTCTTTTTGTGGGGCCTCTTTTAGTGGATCTTTCCTATCCATCATGATTTGTAGCTCTCTTGATGGTAAATCTCAACAGAGCATTCTCAAAGCACTCAGCTAACATTTAAAAGTTGGAAGATCTCATACAAATCCTTCTGATCTCTAGAGACACCACTGGCTTCCTAATCTGAGCCCACTGCATTTCTAAGGGGCTGCACCTTGCCCTGTGAGTCCTCTCATTTGATACAATGTATACACAACAAGGGGCTTCCATTCTGCTCAGCTGTCTGCCTGAGACTTCCAGAAGTTAAAGTACAGTCCTGATTCAGAATGGTATTGCTGAATTGTTCACTCTTCTTGTGTTCTGTAGCTAAATCCTTTTGATACCAATAGGCAATAAAATTAAATTCATACAGCCAAACCGATCTGAGTATTTATATATAGGCCATATTCTGTTTCAATTATCTTTAAATGTTAACCTTCCAAATTTATTTTCCATACTATTCTTAATTACGAAGATTCACTTTAACCTTTAAGTTACAGCAATTTATATTTTTGACTTGAGTCCTCAATGGCAAGAACAATTTTAAAAATTAATAGCCATCACATTAAACACTGGAAGTGCCTACTTAGTCAGGGCTCACTGGAATCCATTTCCCTTCTTCTTTACTGTAACTTTGGTTAGTTGGTGATGGGTCGGATGCACATCAATATCTTGGTATATGTGCTATAATGTATAATACATTTAATTCTGTTTGAATGTTCAGCCATGAGCTGTTGTTCAGAATGAACCATCCACTGGAGATAGAACAAAGCAATGCAGTAAGTTACCATGCCAAATCTTTTAGCAGTCTTCACAACTCAGACACCTAGTGTTTCTCATTTAAATGGATAAATTCATCCTCTAGCCTCAGTGGGAGAGGATGTACTTGGTCCTGTGACTTGATATGCCAGGGTGGGTTGGTACTCATGGAGGGCCTCCCCTTATCTGAGGAGAAGGGGAAGAGGGAATGGAAGAGCCGCGATGTGAGGGTGTTACTGAGAAGGGGGGGGCTGCAATCAGGCTGTAAAGTGATTAAATTAATAAATTAATGAAAAATGTCACCCTCTAAAACTTGCACCTTCTTGAACTAAATTCTAGTGCCATCTGCTATAAATTTTAATACAAGCTAGAGGTCTAACTGTACCCAAAACTGCTCAAAGACCATTTTACCTTATTTTTCTCAAACATCATGTTTCCCATTAAGCCAATATTTGGAAATTTGGGTTTTTAAAAAAAAAAAACAGCATTTAATTTTTCACTGTCACTGAATGAGAAGGCAATAAAAGACAGGCATACTCAGATACAAGATTATCTAAGATACATCAATTAGTTTGTTAAAATAGTTATAAATAGCCTTCACTGTATTATTTATGGTATTTATTTAAGGGTTTGTAACTGTTTCATCTCACTCACAAGAATGTCAGTCTTTAAATGTCCATTTTTCTTTCTTTACTCCCGTCAGGCTGATACCAGTGCTGCATTTATTTCAGGAGAGCTTATCCTCTGCTGACCTCACATACTTAAGGGCGCACCACTGGCCAAAGGAGGTTTAGAAACAGACGACTCAGCTTTAAGGCTAGCCTGTTCTTAAAGCATGCACACAAGCAGCATGCTGTGGGGAGCAAAGTGTGGGCCTTGGGGCTTTATTGCAGGTACACAGATTCTGGTTCTGTTGCTTCTTGGCTACAGACCCTTATGCCAAGTCCGTTCATTTCTTAGCACTTCAGCTTTCTTGTCAGTTAAACAGGGTCAGTGGTGAAACTCACTCAGTAGCAACTCAAGCTCACAGTAAATGTTTACTTAATATTAGGTTCAAAAAATACTACTATTTTGTTGTTTTCCCTAAACATGACTTCTACTGTTGTAAATCAGTGTCTGAACTGGTTTATCTTAGCTAACAAATATTTATTAAGTTACTAAATACATGTGAATCCAAAAATGAATGACGTGACCATTCTCAAGGATAGTATAATACTGCACAATAACTCATGGAGACCAATCCACACAGCACTAGTATTAAAAGAAAATACCAGACGTGGCTAGTCAAACTGAAGAAAACAGACATGGCTAGTCAAACTGGAAATGGTTGCAAATAATTTAATTTCCTGCAGTAACAAGATGTGATTGATTTTAAAAATTCAGAAGCTGAGTCACAAAGCATTCACAATATTCAATACACAAATAAAAGATGTCTCTAAAGATACAAAATGGACAAAAACAATATCCATCATGTAGGGATGGGGAACTTGAGGTGTCAGGTGACACCTAAGCAAGGATGTCTAGTGTTCCCCAGAGAGGATGACTTGGAAAGCAGCTATCCTGTGTAAAGTGACAGCTGCAGTAGGAGAAGCAGACGGCCCCTTCCAGAGCCACAGCCACAGCCGGGGTGCACTGCCCCCAGTGGGTGGTGGGTGCAACTGCAGAGGGGTGGACCCTTAATTTAGGAGACAGGGTGCTTCTAGGAACATTTGCACCACATGTTTGTAAGTTTTTAAGTTAATGAGGAAAGAGAGGAAAGAGACAAAGGCCATATACATGGCAGCTACACTAATGAGGAATCAGGGGGTGGGGCGGGCAGGGAATCAGGAACTCAGAAACACAACCAAGGACTGGCACTGTTTGGTTGATAGAGTACTTGCCTCTTATGCAGTGAACCCTGGGCTCAGTCCCCATAACTGCATGAGCTGAGCCCGCTAGTGCACATCTATAGTCTAGCTGTCCGGATGTGGAAGAATACCAGAATTTCAGACTCATAAGCACATACGTAACAAGTTTAAGGTCATCTGAGCTGTATGAAACCTTGTCTCGAAGAGAAAGAAAAGGGGGGAGGGCAGGGGAATGGGAGAACCAACTCTGGATATGTTATTGGGCAACTCTACATCCGACCCATCAAATCTTTGGTCCACATACCGTATACATGCCAGTCAGATACTCTGTCCTCCGTGTTCAGACTGGCAAAGCAAAGGGCAGTTTTTAAAAGACCTGAGCTGTAGACGGCTAGGAGCCTACAGAAGGAAAGTGCCTGCTTGTGGATGCAGAGCAAGTTGCCTGTGGGCATAGTCTTCTGTCTGAGTAAGAATAGAGGGGAACATAGACCACAAAGACCATGAGTGGAAACCTAGTCAGAGCCGTATATTGGAGTAGACCACACAGAAATTAGTCCTCTACCTCAGCTCTCACAAGGGACCACACAGAAACAAGCCCAACTGTGTTGTGTATTACCCCTGCAAGAGGTAATACACAGACCCTGAACCCATGCTCACACAGGGAGTAAAAACATCTCCAAATTGAAAAACAGCCTTGCCCAGAATTCAGATTCTTCCACACTTTTTTAGAAGACATACAGCCAGTGCACCTCAAACAGAAAGGAAAAATTGCTACCAAACTAGTTTTATAAAACCAGTATTACTGTACAAAAATCAGATAAGGATTCAACAAGTGTTATTATAGGCCAGTCTTCTGGTATAAGCACAGTTGCAGAACTTCTCAATAAAACGTGTGCAGGCTGAACTCCAACCAATTATCAACAAGATCATTCACTGTGACTGGGCTTCCTTCCAAGGAGGAGAGAATGGTAGAAGGCAGGTATCTTGTTAGGGTTCCCACAGCCAAAAGCAACTTGGGAAGGAAAGGGTTTATTTCATCTTATAACATGTAGTCTATTATTCAGAGAAGTCAGAGAGAAACTCAAGGCAGGAACTGAAGCAGAAGCCATGGAAGAGTTCTGCCTATTGGCTTACTCCCCGTGGCTTGCTCAGCTTGCTTTCTGACAGCATCCAGGGCCACCTACCCAGGAGTGGCACCTCCCAGAGTGAACTGGGGACTCCCATATTAACTGTCAATTGAAAAAAAATGCACCAAGGGGCAGACTGATAGGGAAATTTTCTCAATTGAGGTTCCCTCTCCCAGAATGACTCTAGCTTGTGTCACCTCAACATAAAACTAGGCAGCACACCATATCAGCTAATCAGTAGACACAGGGAAAACCTTTGACAAAGTGCAGTGCTGCCACAGGATGAAAATCCTGAAGGAAGGTGGACTAAGGAGCAGGCAGCAATATAGAAAAGGATAAATATGACAGATGTGTGGTCAACAGTATTAGGAGCGAAAGACAACCTTCAAGATCTGCCTCAAATCACAATGAGACCAGGCTGCCCTCTTTCCCCACTCCTGTTCCATATGTGTATGCTTGAAGGACTCGAGTGATAAGGAAAGGGGAGAGATATCAAAAAAGAAATCAAAGCATCTTTTTGCATGATCCTATTTGTAAGACACACTAAAGAGTTCATCAGAAAACTTAAAATTGATTAACCTATTCAACAAAGTAACAGAGCATGACCACCCCAAACTCAGGAGTTTCCTGTATGCCAGCAGCAAACATGACAAGAAAGGAATCAAGAGAGAGATCCTATTCATGATCATTCTTAAAATATACCTCAGATTAAGCCTAACCTAAAGAGAAAGCTTCCTCTACAGTGAAAAGTATAGAGCAGTGAAGAAATCAAAGAAGATGCTAGAATGTGGGCGAATAAAACCCCATGCTCCTTTACTCAACGGAATCAGCACAGTGAAAATGCTGTGTCACTGAAGGCAGTCTGCTTGACTCGGTAGATTCCGTGTCTACTCCAGTGACACTGCCACGGAAAATAAAACCCACAAAACCCACATGGAAGCAGAAAAGGTTCAGAGTGGCCAAAGCAGGCATGAATAAAAAGAACAGTGCTGATGGTATCATGATGCCTGACTTCCGGTCACACTATAGAGCCGTAATAACAACAGCAGCAGCAGCAGCAGCATGGCACTGATAGAAGAAAACAAACCAGTGAGTCCTCAGGGCCTGAGTAAAACCTACCCAGCTACAGACGTCTGCTTTTCAAGAAAGACGCTGAAAGCCTGCACAAAGAAGGGTGGGCTAATTAGCAAATGGCGGTGGAGAAACCAGATAACCATATGTGAAAGAGTGAAACTAGACTCATATATTGCTCAGTCTATATAAAAAAGCTACTCAGAATGGATCAAAGACCCTCATAGCGGATGTAAGCCCCTGAACCTGCCATGGGAAGGGACATAGGCAGAAGCAAGGACTTTCCGAAAAGAACCCCAGTAGCTAAGATAATGAAAACGAGCAGATGGGGTTTTGATGAGGTTAAAAGGCTCTGCGCCACAGAGGAGACATTTATGTAGAGTCAGTGGGCAGAGTGGGAGAAAATCTTTGCTATCTATACATCTTGTTCCGAGTGTGGATCAGGAGTTTGGAGAACATCCACTGACAGTGCCAGGTTAAGTCCTAGGACTAAGAGTTGTCCCAGAGACACAGGGTAATAGAAATAAAAAGTTCATTAAGAAAGAGAGGCACTCCCAAGACACAGTGCGATCTGCCAAAGGACTTACCATGACCCTTTATAGGCCATGTACAGTGCACCCGCTTTCTCTCATTGTCCGTGTGTCATTGGCTTTTCCAACTGTTCTATGGAGCCTAGCTGGGGCGAGGTTTGTAGCCCTCTACCAACTGTTTTCTTTCATGTGAGTTTCTGTTCTCTCCAGTCCCTCTCCTGACAGCCTGACAGAGGATTGATACCTGAAACCTGTTTTAAAAACAAACAGACAAACAAAAAACAACTCAGGCCCTCCTCACACAGGTATAGCATGTACTTTCTATCTGCATAGCCATCTCCCCATCGCAGTGGTTAATTGTGACCATTAGTGTGTGAGAGATACCTGGGAGATGAGTAAACTACGTCTGAGTGTTTATTTGAGCTTAAGGACGCTGGCCTAATTGCAGGTTTCACATATTAGGAGGTGGTGGACTCACTCATGGAGTGCATGCGGGGTGGGTGGAGCATTGATGGAAGTGGGTCTCTGAGCGCTCGGCACTGAAGGATCAGGTCTTGCACTGTCCCGCTCTTGTCTCCTCTCTGCTCTCTGGCTGCCATCAGGCAGACAACTAGACAACTTGCCTCTACCTCGCCCTCCCCATAGTGTTTCTTCTTTGTAATGGACCCAGCAAATTTGAAACTTCCTAAGAAATGAACCAAAATAATTCTTTTCTCAAGTATTTATCACAGGAAAAAAAATATTACTGACATTATATGAGAACTGCAGATGTGTACACACTTAAATGAGAGAGTTTGAAATGTATAAAAAAAACTAAGAGGACCAAATGGAGAAAGGCAAATACTGTGTAGTGAAATTACAAGACTCTTCTTTTTAAAACTGACGGGAAGACGATGCCGGGAGTCGCTGTCAATTAGCCTGAACTATTTGGCATTTGTTGGAAGTTTATGTAATGACTACAGAATATACATTGTTTTCAAATGTACATTGAACATTCACCAAGAATTGTTATGTGAATCTCAAAAATATCCTGAAGATAACACATTTTTTCTGCTGTCAAATTTCTTTCCATTGCTATGTATCAGCTCACAATTACAAACATGTGAGGTCATAGTTCTTTCCTGCTGCATTAAAATTGTACATAAAAATAGAATAATTAAAGATGAAGAAAGTGTCAAAAAGCATAAGGAATTTAATAATGGATGATACCCCAAGAATAATGAAGATGTAGTTTATAAAGAGTCATACAACCCACTTGTTAGGAGGGTTTATCTTCTTTCCCAAAACGCCATAACACACATTCATAGCATTTATGTGACTATCAATTGTTTGTTGGAGCTTATGAAAATTTTTATGGGAATATACTTGTATTTTCTCTAGCCAGGGTGTATTTATGACTGGTTTCTCCGGGTTTTCAGGATCTACTTTCTTGGTGGTGATTCCATGGAATAAAGATATCAATTCTCAGACATTTGTTTAAGGATTGGAAATATAAAAGTTTCTGTGGTGTGTGTGTGTTTATGAAGACATGAATGCATTTGCATATCTTCAAATCTTCATGCATAGACACCTACCATGATCTACTGAAGATTTTCTAGTCATAGTCAGGTCGAGTGGATAAAAGCATCGTGGCTGCCATGGATAAGCAGCAGTTTCCTTGGCCTCTGAAGGATGTGGGCTCTGATTCCCTAGCAGAGCTGCTAGGACAGCCCAGAGCACAGTCAGACAAGCAGGGAGTAAAGAAAGGGCCCTGAGGTGAAATGATGTGCATGTTCACCTGTCTTCTGTACCTGGTCACTTCTTTGTTAAAGCCAAACTTGGTCAGCATCTTCAAGCCTTTCCAAGAAGTAGAAGACTTAAGAGTCACTTTTTTTAAAAGTTAGATAATACAAGCACCAATTAACTCAAAATGTAAAGGGGGGAAGTTGTATGGTGGGAGAGAAAGTTGTCACTTTCTCATTGCGTACAATATTTATATTCCTATTAATAAAATCTCAGAATATTAAATGCTAGGGGGAAAGAGAGTAAACAAAAGCTGATAATCCAGGAAGGATGAAGCTTAGGAAGCAGGATGTGTAAGGGAACTAAAGGTCGTATAAGAATTGGGGGGGGAGGGGTAGGAGGTGATTTAGTATCTGACACTGGCAAAACAGTAAACTACAGAGACCAGGAACAGTTACCTGACTGGCTTAACAGGATGAGCAAGTGAAACCTTGCCAGTACTGGGCTTTTATTTGCATGTATGACTTATGATTGAAACAATTTTAAGTAATATTGTCTAAACCCATACATCCTAAGGCCCCTCTGCGGTGACTGCGTTAAGCAGAAGCCACATGGCTGCCTCTCTTCCTAAGACAGAAGACTATCTTGTGTGTGTTTATGTCCCTGGAGGGGAGGCAAGGGAAGCTCATCTGTACTCAGTGTGTAGGGGAAGAATAAGTGACATTTCTGGTAGCTGAACTAGTTAGCTAGAACTGGGGCATGTTAAGTCTTTTAGGAAAACAATTACATTTATAGAACAATAGTGATTGCATAATATTCTAATGGATAAAAAAAACACACACCTCCATTCCCTATGATCTGGCTTTCACCAGGCCATCAATTGTTCCTTATATTCTAATAATTCCCATGTCAGCCTTCTCACTTCATACTTACTTGACTGACAGACAATAGACTATTCTTTCTTATTATTTTTTATTTTTATTTTCACATATACATTTATATTATTACACATATATACAATAAACTACCTACAGCAAGAAGAACCACAAAACAATCATGAATTATATAAATGTTACGCTCATAGTGTTTTGGATATTTGTATTTGGTAACCTTGAAGAAACCATCTTTCCTATCTTGGTGTATCTAACATTCTAAATGTAAATCAATATCTGTCATATCTTGTCATTATCAACTTAAAACATATATCTAGACCTAAAAACATATTAACCCCTAAACAACTAAGCTTAGTTGTAAAACTAAACTATCTGGTCTCCAACTCCATCAGAGACTTGAGAAGGAATAAAATTAATCATCTGAGTGGACAGTAAGTGTAGGTTAGCAGCTTCCAAAATTAGAAAATGACAGAGACAATTTGCTGCCTGAACAGTCACCCGAAACTCCCTATAATGTTGGAGCATCATCTTCAGCCTTCTGGCCCAATCTATCTGACAGACATATTTGTGAGGCAGAAACTATTGAGGACTTGCTTACCCTATCTTGGCAGAGTTTGGCTGTCAACTCTGCCTGCATCCAAGCTTGCCCTTTTTTAGACAGAATTCTTTCTGTGGTAGAAAGGAGGACAGTGGATTTCTTGACGCATTGGAAGCCATCTCCGTAAGGAGGTTCTCTGATTTTTATCATCTTCTTTGAGGTAGGCTGGGTGTTGCCAGGAGTTAACCTGCATTATTGTCAAAGAATCTTTAAAGTAATGAAAACATCTTTAAAGTCCATATTCTGTAGATCTCTGAGGTTTTTGAAGACCTTATCTATTTTACCTTATCTATCTATAGAATCATCTCTGTCTCTTGCACCTAGGATGTATATTCTTGTGATAAAAATAGACTAGTAATTGACATGACCATGATTTGATCAACTAACAATTGACTTGTATTACTTAATTATCCTAAACAGCCTGCAATAGCACTTTCAAAGTATTGGATGTAAACCTTGTATTATAGTTGAGTTGTATGGATACAATACCACATATTAGAGTAGAAATATATATAAAGTGTGTGAAGAATAATCTTAAATTTGAATTCTATACCATTATATCAAAATTAAACGTATTTTGCATCAATATACAAAATTCTACACCAGTGAATTAAAAGTAACCTTGTGAGTAACAAGGCATTAAGTTGAGGAGCAGATTCACTAGTCTACTTTTTGTCCTGTCATCCCTATATCTTTCTATATTCCCTGTTCTTTCTTTCTTTCTTTTTTATTCTTTATGTGTCTCAGTGATCTTTATGTTGACTCAGACACAACTCAGCCCCAAAGACCTCTGTCACTTAGAACACTCCTACATCAAGATCCACCCAAGCTTAATTTCCCAATGCTCTGCATTTGCATATTATTGTGTGTAGAACTAAAGAAACATTTCTTCTTGTTGAGAATCTTAGGGTCTCCTTCCTGATTCTTGAGAACTTGGTCTCACAGGCTTTAACCGCTACCCCCCCCCCAAAAAAAAAAGCTTCCCCCATGTCACAATCCATTTGATTGTCACTATCCAGCTATGCTAAACCCACTTTCTCCCTAGCTAACTCCAGGCTGTTCTCCCCAAGACACCATAGTATTCGCACAGCCTAGGAATGTAACGTTTCCTGTTGAGACATCTACAGCAAATAATCATTTTGGTTTAATCAGTATAACTCAGTACAATCTCTTACTGATCTGTTACCAAGACAACCTTGGACTCACCTCCATAGTAAAATTAACATCCTCCCTAGAAAAGGACTTATTTATAAACTGCTTCCAAAAATAATTCAAGACCCTAATATTTAAAAGAGGCACATGGAATTTTAATATTGCTTTTGTTTCAATTTCAAAAATTATTTTTCTGCTTTTATCGTACATTCTTAAATATGTCTTAATTTTTCACTAATGGTTATTTTTCCTCTTCCTTTCTTCAGTTAGGCCATAGAATTCATTTGATGAAGTGCTAAGGGATCTAATTGTTTAATAGGCTGGAATTAGTACCTGCAAGAGTACTTCAAAATTGGCACACACCCAGCATAATTACAAATCCTCTAGAAGAATCTATTTTTGTATAACAGGTTAAGTGGTTGTAAGTAGATAGCACTGGGTACCATTTAACCAAGCTTCTGATTTAATCCCTACCTTTTAAAAACCAAAACTAAAGTATCTAATTGTAATCAAATTAATCCCCTTGGAAAAAACAATGGGCTACTTCTCTCTAATGTTCAAGCTTCAAGTGATGTAAAGCACCTGCCTTTAGCATCCCCCTAGCATGGTGCCCACGAGCAAGAGAGCTGTTGTCCCAGAGATGGGTCACTCATGATGGGAGTGTGCGATAGTCAGGTAACCACTGTGTAGTTCAGATTGTGAACATTTGCAGAAGAGAATTGAGGCCACTTTAAAGAAAACTTAAGTCAGAACTGAAAGAGCACACTGGAGCCTGGGGAGGGGCAGATGAGATGGTCCATGTGGTGTGAGTCTCTGCATCTGTGCCGTAGAGGGTCCTAACTTGTGTCTGCTTCTCTTGATCTCAGTGGTGCAATCTGTGCATTGATCTGGTCGCCTTCACCAGTGAGATATTCAAAGGAGCAGTCTTCCAGTCGTTGGATGGCATTATCGTCTCTGCTAACTGTAAGCTACGGAAGATTTTCACTTTAAAGTCAAAGCCTCAAGAAACAGCTGATCGAGATGGTACGCTCTCTTTTCACGTTTCGGGGTGGGGGGCTCCTTTAAGAGAAATGTAAAGTAAGAGATAACTTAAACATCAATTTAGAATGGAAATTAAGTTATAGACATGAAAGTTTGTTTTAATTGAGAACAGTTTCAGAATTGGATAGACTACTTCGTATTGCCTCCTGCAGTACACACGCTTGCCTTTCCTCACCCCTTGCCAGCACTTCTGTTGTGTCCCCTGTGATGGCCGCTCTGGACTGGTGAGGTCAAAGCTCTGTAGTGGGATGTTGAACACGTTTTATGTTTACTACCCTTTCATACTTGCTCATTTGAGAGCCACGGTTTCCTCAGCTTACTTAGTACCTGAGTTGTTAGGACTCTGGGCAGGTTGTTCTTTGATATTCTAGATGGCAGTCCTCTGTTCTGTGGGCTGTGCCTTCACTCAGCTCATTGCTTGCTTTGTAATACAGAAGTTTGACATTTCATGAATCCCTGTCTCTCTCTTTTTGCTGTTGCTTCCTGGACTACTGGAGTCCACTCTGGTACTGCACTGCTTTAGGTGTTTTCTCTGTAACATTTTTTTGAAGAGACTCTCTTTTCTCTATATTGTAGTTTGGGCATCTTTGTCCAAAATCCGTCACTGTGATGTTACTAGCACTGTTCCCTTTGCTCAGAACTGCTTTGGTATGCAGTGTGTATTGTGTGGCCATGTGAGCTTCGCAATGTTTTTTTCTAATTCTGTGACAACTGTTACATTAGGGTTGTGTAGTCCAAGGTGGCGGATCTCACAGTGGAGAGGTCAACAGTGCAGGAATTGCTCAGTCACGTGTGATAAGTGTCTCAGAAGTCCCAAACTGCAAAAGACCACCTGGAGAGTTCCTCAGGCCCACTGTTCCTCAGTCAGTGACAGATGCCTGGAAATGCTGGTTCTAGCAGCAGCAGCAAGGAAGAGGGCCAAGTGAGCACAGGGAATCATCTTTCTTTCCGTATATCCTCCTTTTGTTGGTGCTGCTACCTGAAGCTACATCACAAACATCATTGCTTGCTTGCTTGCTTTTTTCTTCCTTTTTGTTTTTGTTTTTGTTTTTGCTTTTTTGTTTGTTTTTGAGACAGAGTTTCTCTGTGTAGGGAACTCACTCTGTAGACCAGGCTGGGTCTCAAAGTCAGAGATCTTCCTGCCTCTGCCTCCTAAGGCAGCTTCATTGAATTTTATAAATGTTACTCTTTGAGAATTCTGCATGTAGATACAGTGTCATTTGAATTTTGGTGGGCAGGGCAGGGATCTATGGCTCTCCTGCAGTGATGTAACGGTTTTTAGGCTATTCATTGTGCTGATCATGAGCCTGGGCAGAGCTTTCCACCTCTGCTGTTTTACGTTTTTCATCAGGGAGATCTTTGACTTTCTTATTTAGGTTTTTTTCCTAAGATAATATTTGAAGATACTATGAATCAGGTTGTTTTCCTGATTCTTCTTATCATATTTCTTTTTTGCACATATAGATAAACTCATTTTTGTATGTTGATTTTTATATCCACATACTTTTCTGAAGGTGTTTATGAGTTTTAGAAATTTTATGTTAGCGTCTTCAGACTCTTTTATGTATCAGATCATATTTTCTTCAAATAGAGATATTGGCTTCGTGCTTTCTTACTTGTATCTTTTGTTTACTTATTGAGTCTTACTGAAATGCTTGAAGGTTTTCACTATGTAGTACAGCATTAGTTACAGTTCTGTCATATTTTGCCTTTTAGTGGTGTGACTGGTTCCTTTTTATTTCAGTTTTTTATTGGTTTTATCATGTATATTATGCTAAACTTTGTCAGAGGCATCTATTGATCATCATGTGATTTCTGTCCAGAGTATTATATATGTACAACAGTTTCTGAGTGTGTATTGGTTTATCTTGCATTCCTGGAACGAAACCTGCTTGGTCATGGAGAATAACCCCTTTTTTTCCCCAGGAGGGTGGGCCAGACCTATTTTTTATTCCATTTGGACTCTTAAGTTTTTTAAAGGTGGGTTCCATAATCAGAAAATAAAATTTTATGTCCTTTAAAGACAACTTTATGTTAAAGTACTTAGTAATAAATGTTTTTTTTTGAGAAAATATTCAATTCCCCTCCCTTTCCTTCCATCAAACTTCTCATATACCTCTCCTTGCTCTTTTATCAAACTCTTGACTTCTATTTTCTTTAATTGTTATTATATACATATTTGTATGTTTGTGTATTTGTGTATGTATATGTATGCAGACATATACATATATTTATGAATACATAGATATAAAATATTTTCCTAAATACATACATTAACCTATTCAGTCAATGGAATCTTACTTGTGTTCATGTTTTAAGGACTGACCATGTGGTGGTGGATGACTGGTCTGTGTGCTCCTCCCTAGGGAAGACTCATTTTCTGCTCTCAGCATTGCTTGGTTGCCTTTAGCTCTTTGCATAGAATTCATACCATGAAGGCTTTCATCTATCCACCGTAGCATGTCTATTGTTGTTTTTGTTCAGCTCAGTTTTAGGTAGTTATTGTTGCTAATAATTTATGAGTGTATCTTCTAACATTATTAGGTGACATAATGTCACAGCAAACCCCCTGTTCCTCTGGCTCTTACAATCTTCCTGCTCCTGTTTCAGAAATACTCCCTGAGCCTTAGGTGAGGCCGTTGTTCTATATTTGGGACAGGGCTCCACAGCTCTGCATATCAATTGGTTGTGGTTTTCTGTAATGGTCGCCATTTGTTGAGAAGTGTCGTGTTATAGGACCATTGCTTGGGGTGGAAGGGAGAGCAATAGAAAGGAGGAATAATGGTACAAGTGATCTAATGGGAGAAATGGAAAAAAAGAGGAAAGGGGCTCTAACCAGGGAGTGGGAAGGGAGATAAATACAAAATGAGGGCGAGAATAAAGTAACAGTAAGGATTTCTAAAAGGTATAGGAATCATATTAAAATATCTACCTAAAAATAAAAGCCTATGCATTTTACCAAAAGCAATTTACGGATTCAATGCAATGCCTATCAATATGTCTATGCAATTTTAAAAAGACATTGAAAGTTCAGTTCTCAACTTCATATGGAAAAACAAAAAACCTAGAATAGCTAAAACAATCTTGTACAATAAAAGATCCTCCGGAGGAATCTCCATACCTGATCTCAAGCTGCTCTATAGAGCAACAGTAATTAAAACAGCCTGGTACAGCACAGCAATAGGCTGGTTGATCAATGGAATCAAATCAAAGACCCAGAAATGAATCCACACATACATGGTCACTTGATTTTTGACAAAGAAGGCAAATCTATTCAATGGAAAAAGGATAACATCTTCAACAAATGGTGCTGGTCTAACTGGATGTCTACATGTAGAAAAATGCAATTGGACCCATATTTATCACCATGCACAAAACTCAAGTCCAGATGGATTAAAAACCTCAACATAAAACCAGAGATACTAAATTGGTTAGAAGAAAAAGTGGGGGAGAGCCTGGAACACATTGGCACAGGGGACAACTTCCTGAACAGAACACCAACAGCCCAGGCCTTAACATCAACAATCAATAAATGGGACCTTATGAGGCTGAGAAGCTTCTGTAAGGCAGGAGACACTGTCAACAGAACAAAGCTACAGCCCACAGACTTCACCAACCCTACATCTGAAAAAGATCTAATATCCAAAATAATAAAGAACTTAAGAAATTAAACACTGCCAAACCAAATAAGCTAATTAAGAAATGGGGCTCAGAACTAAACAGAGAATTTTCAACAGAGGATTATCGAATGGCTGAGAAACACTTAAAGAAATGCTCAAACATCTTTAGTCATCAGAGAAATGCAAATCAAAACGACTCTGAGATTCCATCTTAAACCCATCAGAATGGCTAAGATCAAAAACTCAAGTGGCAGCACATGCTGGCGAGGATGTGGAGAAAGGGGAACATTCCTTCATTGCTGGTGGGAATGCAAATTTGTACAACCACTTTGGAAATCTATCTGGCGCTGTCCCATAAAACTGAGAATAGGGCTTCCTCAAGACCCAGCTATTCCACTCCTTGGAATATACCCAGAAGATGCTCTACCACACAAGGACATATGCTCAACCGTGTTCATGGCAGCCTTATTCATAATAGCCAGAACCTGGAAACAACCTAAATGTCCGTCAGTTAAAGAATGGATAAACTGTGGTACATTTACACTATGGAATACTACTCAGCTATAAAAAAAAAAAAAAACAAGGAATTCCCAAAGTTTGTGGACAAATGCATGGAACTAGAAATGATCACACTGAGTGAGTTAACCCAGAAGCAGAAAGACTCACATGGTATATACTCACTTATAATTGGACACTAGCCCAAGAGGCAAGTCATATGATAGTCTTCACTTACCAGGAGATTAGGATAGTTGTGAGGACATCCTATTGGGACTGTAGGTGATAGAAGTATGGGAGAATGGGGAAACAGAAGGATCCAGAGGGTCCTAGAAACCTACAAGAAGAACATCATGACAGACAGATCTGGGCCCAGGGGTTCTGCTCAAACTCTTGCACCAAGCAAGGACAATACTTGCAGTAAACATCGAATCCCTTCTCAGTTCTAGCCAATAGACAAGACATTCTCCACAGTTGAATGAAGAGCAGGGACTGACTCGGACACAAACTCTGGTGCCCCATATTTGACCACTTCCCCATGGTGGGGAGACCTGGTGGTACTCAGAGAAAGAATAAGCAGGCTACCAAGACGAGACTTGATAACCTATGACCATTTAGTAGGGGAGGACGTCTCCCTCGGGCACAGACCTAGGGCAAGGGAATAGGGTAAAAGCAGGAGGGAAGGAGGAACAGGAGGATACAAGGGATGGGATAACAATTGAGATGTAATCTGAATAAATTAATTAAATAAAAAACTAAACAAACAAAATAAATAAATAAAAGCCTATGATGACTGTAGTAAGTCTACATATAAATACATAGCTTAAGTGAAATACAGTCATCTGGACTGATGATGCTCCCTCAAAGCGCCAAAGACCATCTAGCAAAAAACACACACACCAGGTCTGTTTGAGGTTGTTGGTCAGGTTTTCCAAGAGACTTCCCAAACATTACAATCTGTTGCCTTCCGCTGCCCCTCCAAGGTAGATGCTAAGTCCCTATTGCTGAAGACATCATACACTTCAGCCACAGAACCCAGACTCCTCTGAGCTGGAACTATCCAGAAGGAATGCCTCCTCTCTGAATACTAGTTCTCATGGTTCTGGAAGGCACCATGTGGACGTCCAGCAGGGCTGTGAAGCTCAACAGTGGCCAGCATAGCAGGTGAACCCTAAGGGTGCATCAGTGGCAGTCATCCCTCTGTGGCAATCAGGCACTCGCCCGCTGACCTCATGGCCCACTCAGCAAGAGGGAAATCATGCTGGTTCGGAAAATCTGGCCAGCTACCCAGGCTACGGAAGTCATGGACCAGCATAATCTCTAATAATATTCTAAATATTTGTCCATATACCCACGAATAAGAGTATTATTTTTTAGTAAATATAATATTGTTTTTGAGAATTCCATACTTTTACCCAATATATTTTGATCACATTCTTCCTCCCCACTGAGCTCCTGATGTCCACTAACCCCACATCTGTGTTCTGCTACATAGATACATGCACATCCATGTTCTTCACTGCTCTGTTCATAGTGTCTAAGAAATCAGGACTGATGAATGGATAGTATGTATGTGGTACATACATGCAGTACAATTTCATCCAACTATAAGTGATCTTTTTATGTGTAGCTATGTTTGGTTTACAAACATTTTGAGAAATTTCACATCTGTACTCATTACGGAGACTGGCCTACAATCTTATTTTTTATGTGTTTTCCATTTTTGTATCAGTAATACTGACTTTATAAAGTGAGTTCAGTACTGTACTTTGCATTTCTATTTTACAGAATGGTTTGATAGGGATTAATGTTAGCCTTTCTTTAAAGGTATGGCAGAATTCACTAGGAAATCAGTGTGGGCATAGAGTTGTTAGTTTATAAGCTTTTTAGTAGTACTTCAACCTCATTGTTCACTATAGGTCAAGTTAAATTTATATATTTCTAACTGATAGATCATTTGTGTCTAGAATTTTTTCTAAACTTTTCAGTTCAGCTTGTGAAACTACAAAGCATAAAAAAATCAAATTTGAACACTATTGAATAATGGCTGGTCGATGGGGAAAAATCAAGAAAATTAAAAAATCACAGAATTGACTATAAACAAAGACACAGCCCACCCGTCCATGTGGAGCACAATGAAAGTGTTTCTCAGGGGAGTTTATAAGTACAAAAACCTACCTTAACAACAGAAACCTCAAATGCATGTCTTAGTGGTGAAAAAAATAGAACTAAGCCAAACTCAAAATTAGTATAAAGAAAGAATACAAATCGGAACAATACAAAGATCCATATGAAACAAAGGTTTTGTTCTACGAAATGTTGAACATACTAACAATGTACCCAAAGAGAAAGAATACAAATCAATACAATTAGACTGAGAAAAGAAAATTGTAGCAGGCACCAGTGAAATTCAGAAGACTGTTAGGCATATGTTGAAGATCTAAATTCCAGGAAATTGGAAAGTCTCTGCTGTATTTTTAAAATTATCCACACCTTTGGGGTAGTATGTGTGCATTTCAGTAGTTTAACTTGTTCTACTAAAGTAATTTTGGTCGTAATCATATTGATTTGTTCTGGATCAAATGACTTTACCATAGCTTAATATCACAAAAACTTGCCTACGTTTCATGTTTGTTTCTTTTTTGTTATGATAGTACTTTCCATCTGAGCTGGGATTTAATTGCAAACAGAATTCTCTCGAGGGGGCTCAGAAGTAGAGGAATTTTTAAAGGAAATTGGCCAATGTCTAGTTTTCTGGCACCCTCACAAGAAACATATTTCTTCCTTGTGCTTCTCTCCAGTGAATGACACATGTTATGGCGATTGTCTGATCTGTCAACTCCAGATTACCCATGCATGGGAGCCTGGTGGATGCACGTTTTTGTTTTTTTGTGTTGCAAAGCAGGAGGCATTGCATAGGAAAGACACCATGCTACTAAGGATTTGCAAGTGACAGTGAGGTCCAGAGCTCCATAGTTTCCTCATTGTTTTCTTGCTCTGTAGAAGTTTCATGTAGTGATTTGACCACAATAATAATTTCCTATTGAATGTGATAGAAATGGAAAGTTGAATTTTTCCTTACATTGTCTATGTAAGAGTAGATTATTTATGGAGGGATCTTCCTTGTTCATGCATCTGGAGAATTAACATAGTAAAAATGGCCATCTTACCAAAAGCAATTTACAGATTCAATGCAATCCCTCTCAAAATACCTACACAATATTTTAAAGACATTGAAAGATCAATTATCAACTTCATATGGAAAAACAAAAAACCCAGAATAGCAAAAACAATCCTATACAATAAAAGATCCCCCGGAGGAATCTCCATACCCAATCTCAAGCTGTACTATAGAGCCACAGTAATTAAAACAGCATGGTCCTGGCACAGCAATAGGCTGGTTGATCAATGGAATCAAATCAAAGACCCAGAAATGAATCTGCACACATATGGTCAATGATTTTTGACAAAGAAGGCAAATCTATTCTATGGAAAAAGGATAGCATCTTCAACAAATGGTGCTGGTCTAACTGGATGTCTACATGTAGAAAAATGCAATGGGACTCATATTTGTCACCATGCACAAAACTCAAGTCCAAGTGGTTTAAAGACCTCAACATAAAACCAGAGACACTAAATTGGTTAGAAGAAAAAGTGGGGAAGAGCCTGGAACACATTGGCATAGGAGACAACTTCCTGAACAGAACACCAACAGCCCAGGCCTTAAGGTCAACAATTAATAAATGAGACCTCATGAGGCTGAGAAGCTTCTGTAAGGCAGGAGACACTGTCAACAGAACAAAGCGACAGCCTACAGACTGGAAAAAGATCTTCACCAACCCTACATCTGACAAAGGTCTAATATCCAAATTATATAAACAACTCAAGAAACTAAACATCACCAAACCAAATAACTCAATTGAGAAATGGGCGTCAGAACTAAACAGAATTCTCAACAGAGGAATATCGAATGGCTGAGAAACACTTAAAAAATGCTCAATATCCTTAATCATCAGGGAAATGCAAATCAAAACAACTCTGAGATTCCATCTTACACCCATCAGAATGACTAAGATAAAAAATTCAAGTGACACCACATGCTGGCAAGGATGTAGAGAAAGAGGAACATTCCTTCATTGCTGGTGGGAGTGCAAACTGGTACAGCCACTTCGGAAATCTATCTGGCTCTTTCTCAGAAAACTGGGAATAGGGCTTCCTCAAGACCCAGCTATTCCACTCCTTGGAATATACCCAGAAGATGTTCCAGCACACAACAAGAACATTTGCTCAACCATGTTCATTGCAGCCTTATTCATAATAGCTAGAACATGGAAACAGCCTAAATGTCCCTCAGTCAAAGAATGGATAAAGAAACTGTGGTACATTTACACTATGGAATACTACTCAGCTATTAAAAACAAGGAATTCCCAAAGTTTGTGGACAAATGGATTGAACTAGAAATGATCATAATGAGTGAGTTAACCCAGAAGCAGAAAGAGTCAAATGGTATATACTCACTTATATCTGGACACTAGCCCAAGGGGCAAGTCCCATGAAAGTCTCCGCTTACCAGGAAAGTGGAACAGAGGGGAAGACTTCCTATTGGGACTCTAGGTGAGAGAAGCAAGGGAGAATGGGGAAATCTACAAGAAGAACATTATGATGGGCAGATCTGGGCTCAGAGGTCCTGCTCAAACTATGGCACCAGCCAAGGACAATACATGCAGTGAACTTCGAACCCCTACCCAGATCTACCCAATGGACAGGACATTCTCCACAGTTGAGTGAAGAGTGGGGACTGACATTCACACGAACTCTGGTGCCCCATATTTGACCACGTCCCCTGGATGAGGAAGCCTGGTGGCACTCAGAGGAAGGATAGCAGGCTACCAAGAAGAGACTTGATACCCTATGAGCATATACAGGGGAGGAGGTCCCCCTCAGTCACAGTCATAGGGGAGGAGAGGAAGGGAAAAATGGAAGGGAGGGAGGAATGTGAGGATGCAAGGGATAGGATAACCATTGAAATGTAATATGAATAAATTAATAAAATATATTTTTAAAAAGAGTAGCATATTTATATTATTCTTAATTTAATTAATTGATCTTCAGATTACACAGTGGTCTAGTGCTTATATGTTAGAACACAACTAAAAATATTGAAAGAATACTAATGCTTTCCTTTTAGTTTCACCTGGTGTTATTTTATTAAAAATCAATTCTTCTAGAAGCTGGAAGCAGAGCTGCACGTAAGATGTCAAAGGTGCTTTCTCAGAAGTTTGTCTGTGGATTTTAGACTTGTGCTCTATCTGGATGTGGATCATTCACAGAGCACTGTGCCTATACATTTCATTTGATAATAAAACATAGCCATGCATATTGACAGTTCTCCAGAGAGGTCACAAGCAGATTAGTACACTGGATACCTTATAGGCTACCATTGAAAATACTGTATAAAGCAAGATGCTACAGTACAGAAAATACATGCACTCTCTCTCAGATCATGGGAAGTTAATCACAGCCTGGTTAATATAATGGTAATAAAAAAAAAACTAAATAAAACACAACAAGTTAAATGTGTGTTTTAGTCTCTGATCTTTCTTTAAGCTCCCACCAAAATTATGATCCAGAATATTTTTAAAAGGGTATAAATTCAGAGTTGACATGTGAGAGAAGAGAAAACAGAAGGCCAATGGAACTTGTGTATTTTTTAAGCTGAAGGAGTGTCTTAAATGAACATATAAAGCCAAAGCTTTGAGCCTACACAGAAGGTGGCTGGCAACTTTAGGGGAGTTTATACATTCGTGACCCTCAGGGTAAAAGATAGTGAGAGTGGTCACAGTTGATTCCAGGGGCTGTTGCAGTATGTTCCATCTCTGCCTGTGTATAAGCACATGGAAGATGTGTTCTCTGAAGAAACTGAACAAGAGAGAGCTCCTGAATTCAGGTACATCAGGCACATGACACAAGTTATAACTAACAGGAAGAAGGAATTATATATGGCTGGGGATGTCTTAATAAAATGTTGATAAAAGGTATATCTATAAAAGAAGAATAATTTCTTCTTACCTCACGTCAATGATCATTTTACTGAAGCATAGGTATTACATTGTCAATGTTTTCTATGCATATAGATGCATGCCCATATTCTAAATAGGCCCTTTGTGGAGTTACAGCAATGAGGACACATTTCTGTATTTCTGTAACCACCATTCTGATCAAGAAGCTTGAGTGTCAAAAATATTATAAAAAACACTCCTGTCCTCATCTGATTGTGGCTTCCTCCTTCCTCTCTTCTGTCTGATTAATTGTACCTGTTTTTGAACTTAATAAAACTGGGATCATGTGGTGCCTTTCATTGTAGGTCTGTCTGTGCCATATGCCTCTTTGGTCTGCTACTGTTCACTGCTATGTACTATGATGTTTGCTGAACAACCCTTACGTCGTTTATTGTTCGGCTACTAAACTAATGCTTCTGGGAACAGCCTTCTGTGATTAGAGTGCATTGTATGTAGCTGAATGAGTACACACTTCTCATTCTCCAGCTGTGTGTATTGATTTTAGAATTTCATTTCATTTTTAAAAACAGCTATTATTCTAAAAGAATTCTTCATCTTGTTATCAAGCTTGTCAGTTACATTAATCCAATTTTTAAATTCGTGTCTCATTATTCCAATATCTTAATCCATTGGTAGATCTCTTAATTTTTTTCTTGGTTTTGTCCCTTTTTAAAATTACATTTCTGGGGAGGAGGGAATCCAACATGGCAGCACTGAACATACACCTTATTTAATCAGTAGGACAGCAGTGACTGTACAGTGACCTAAGGACTGGATTGAGAACTACAAAACACCAGTGCTGGTGATCCCCAGGTGAGAGGGTTCCAAACTGTGTGGAACATAGGTGTGTCCAGCCTCAGGCCACATGGCTAATCCACAGAAAAGTCCCTGGGTCCCTGTAGTCATGGGTGAGGGCTCCAAAGACTGCCCACACACTTGGCAGGCACACATCTTCCGAATTCCGGAGCTCACAGGGAGCTGTGGACTGTAAAAACACCAGTGTCACACATTGTCCTCCAGCCTGAGGAGGCTCTCAAGCTCAACAGAGCAGCTCTCTGCTTGGACATCTTTCCACCTGCTCCCCAGCAGCCTGGCCTACCTGTATCACAAACAGGGAGCCAACAGAGACAGTGAACTCATCAGAGGTGAGTTGGGCTAGGTGAGGGACCAAAGTTCCATTGTCCTCTACCCCAAGGAAGCCAGTGAATCCACCAGAGCAGCCCTCTGCTCAGATATCTTTCTGACTGCTCCCCAGCTGCCTGACGTACCTTGGTAATAAACAGGAAGCCAACAGAGACAGTGAACTTAGCAGAAGTGATGGCTGGGACTGAAGCCCCATTGTCTTTACCTACCTTCAAATTATCTGACTATCATAGACCACCAAACCTGCTAACATCAGAGACATCACAATGGGAAGAGGTCAGTGTAAGAATACAAGCAACAATTCCCAGGGCCATTTGATACCACCAGAAACCAGCAGTCGCATTACCATAACAACCCCTGGAGACACTATCATATCTGATGCACAAGAGAAAGATTTTGAATCTGAGTTTATGAAAAATGATAGAGGCCTTAAAGGAGGAAAATAAATCCCTCCAACTAGAATAGTAATGCAAAGGAAGGGATAAAAGAATTGAACAAATCACTTAATGAAATTAATGAAAGACAGGAAACTACAATAAAACAAGAGAAGTAAATGAATAAAAGAATTCAAGACCTAAAAACAGAGATAGAAGCAGTGAAGAAAACTCAATCTGAGACAATCCTGGAAATGAAAAACCTAGGAAAGAGGACAGGAACTACAGACATAAAGATCACCAACAGACTACAAGAGATGGAAGGCAGAATCTTAGGCATAGACGATTAAAGATTGATTAAAGAAATCAATACAGCAGTCAAATAAAATGTTAAATCTAAAAAAAATCTGACACAGAACATCCAAGAAATCTGGGACAATATGAAAAGTCAAACCTAAGAATAATAGGAATAGAAGAAGAGGAAGAAGAAGAAGAAGAAGAAGAAGAAGAAGAAGAAGAAGAAGAAGAA
>OU015746.1:90712937-90724890 GCA_907169655.1 Acomys percivali | reverse complement strand
GACTCCATACTCTACAGCCCAGAAAACATTTTCAATAAAATCATAGAAGAAAACTTACCTAACGTAAAGAAAGAAATGCCCATAAACATAAGGAAGCCTACAGAACTCCAAATATATTGGACTAGAAAATAAAATCCTCCTGCCACATAATAATCAAAGCACTAAATGTACAGAAAAAAAAGAAAGAATATTAAAAGCTGCAAGAGAAAAGGTCACATATAAAGGCAAACCTAGCAGAATTACAACTGACTTCTCAACAGACACCAGGAAAGCAAGAAGGGCCTGTACAGATGTCATGCAGACACTAAGCGACCATGGGTGCCAACTCAGAATACTAGACCAAGCAGGCAGGTGGATCAATGGAATTGAATTGAAGACCCAGAAATAAACCCACACACCTATGGCACTTGATTTTTTGAGAAAGAAGCCAAAACCATACAATGGAAAAAAGATAGCATCTTCAACAAATGGTGCTGGTCTAACTTGAGGTCCTCATGTAGAAAAATGCAAATAGATCCACATTTATCACCCTTCACTAAAATCCAAGCTTCTGTAAGGCAAAGGACACCGTCAACAGAACAGAACAACAGCCTACAGACTGGGAAAAGATCTTCACCAACCTGACATCTGACAAAGGACTAACATCTAAGATATATAAAGAACTCAGAAAATTAAACACCACCAAACCAAATAAGCCAATTTAAAAAATGGGGTACAGGGCTAAACAGAATTCTTAACAGAGGAACCTCCAATGGTCTAGAAACACCTAAAGAAATGCTCGACAACTTTAGTCATTAGGGAAATGCAAATCAAAATTACTCTTGAGATTCCATCTTACACCTACAGGAATGGCTAATATTAAAAACTCAAGAGACAGCACCTGCTGGTGAGAATATGGAGAAAATGGAACACTTTTCCATTGCTGGTGGGAGTGCAAACTTGTACACACGTTTGGAAATTAATCTGGTGCTTTCTCAGAAAATTGGTAATAGTGCTACTGCAAGACCCAGCCATACCATTCCTGGGCATATACCCGAAAGATGCTCCACCGTACAACAAGGACATTTGCTCCACTATGTTCATAGCAACTTTATTCATAACAGCTAGAATCTAGAAACAACCTAGATGTCCATCAACCGAAGAATGGATAAACTGGTACATTTACACAATGGGAATACTACTCAGCTATTAAAAAATAAGGAAATCTTGAAATTTGCTGGCAAATGGATAGAACTAGAAATGGTCATCCCGGGTGAGGTAACCCAGACCCAGAAAGATGCATGGTATATACTCACTTTTAGGCGGATATTAGCCAAATAGTACAGGATAACCACACTATGATACACAGACCTAAACAAACTAAATAACAAGGAGTTCCTTAGGGAGAATGCTTAATTCTCATTCAGAAGGACAAATAGAATAGACACCAGAAGCAGTTGAAGAGAAGAAACAGGACGGGAGCCTACCATAGAGATCCTCTGAAAGGCTCCACCCAGCAGGAGATCTAAGCAGATGTTGAGACACACAGCCAAACTTATGGATGTAGCACAGGGAGTCTTATGGAAGAATTGGCAAATAGAAGGACCAGTAGGTCCACAAGGAGACTAATTGGGCCAACAAATCCTGGCAGAGGAGGGAGGTGCTGCAGAGACTGATGCACCAACCAATGACCATGTATGGAGAGGATCTAGACCCTCTGCTCAGATGTAGTCCAGAGGCAACACAGTCTCCTAGTGGGTCCCATAATATGGGGAGTAGGGACTACTTCTGATGTGGACTCTGACCTCACAGGTTGATCACTCCCCCCGTGGCAGGGCGGCCTTGCCAGGCCACAGAGGAAGAGGATACAAGCAATCCAGATGAGACTTGATAGGCTGAGCTCAGATGTTAGGGAAGGAGGGCTCCTCTTTCTGAAGACTAGAGGAGGGAGGGAGGGAGGGAGGGAGGGAGGGAGGGAGAGGGTATGAGGTAGTAGAATGGGATTAGGTGACTGTGAGGGAGGGGGCTACAATCGGTATGCAAAGTGAACAAATTAAAAAGAAATATAAACCGAGACCATGTGAGGCATTTGGAATAAAATACTGAGAACAAATAACTATAGAAAAGAAAAAAAAGAAAAAGATATGACATCTGTCCTTCTGGCTGTGGGTCACCTCACGTATCTTTAGTTCCATCAATTTAGCTGAAATTTACATGGTTTTCCTTTTCATTATAGCTGAACAGTATTCCATAGTGTGCATGTACCGCACTTTCATTATCCATTCATGGGTTGAAGGATACGTAGCTCATTTTCAGTTCCTAGTTATTGTGAGCAGAGTGGCAATGTGCATGGCTGAGCAATTTCCTAGTGAGTAGGAAATTGAGACTTTTAGGCGTATACCAGGCAGTGGGATAGCTGGGTCACGTGGAAAATTTATTACTAGCTTTTTGAGACTTGTCCATGGGTGATTTCTATGGCTCTGAACAGAGTTTTTTCAAAACTTGAAGTAAAAATGAGTAAGAAATGTCTTTTTTTTAAAAAAAGGATCTGAGGAAATTTAAATCAAAACAACTCTAGTGTTTCATCTCAGCTCATTCAGAATGGCTAAGACAACCATGAACGAGACAACCGTCAACAAGTGCTGGAGAACATATGGGGGAAAGGTGAACCCACATACACTGTTAGTGGGACTGCAACCTAGTGTAGCCGCTCTTGAAACTGGGGTGCAGAATTCTCACAAAGCTAAAATACTGGATGACCAAATACCATTAGCCACCCCTTTTTAATTTGATGATATATTTTATTGGTCTTTATTTTTATGATACTTTATATATTCTAGATATTAACCGTACCTAATGTATAGTTGGCAAGGTTTTCTTTTTCATGTATGGTAGGTAAAGTTGCTCAGCACTGTGCTTCCTCTGTCATATATAATTTAATATAATTATATTTTTCAATTCTTCAGATTATTTCTGACGCTTTGGGGGTCCTTTTCAGAAAGTCCTTGCCTTCTGCCTACATCTCAAAGTGTCTTTCTTGTTTTTCTGCAGCAGTTTCAAAAGTTTAGGCCTTAATGAAGGCATTGGTCCATTTTGGTTTGGGTTTGGGGTAAGAGATGCATATCTACTTCCGGTCTTCATGATGTGTATAATCCAATTTACCTGGCCCCATTTGTTGAAGAGGCTGTCTTATTAATATATTTTTCTTTAAAATAAGGTAGCTAGAGTTGTGTGCATTCATTTCTCTGTCCACTAATGTATTCCACTTATCTTAGTCAGTATCCTATTGCTGTGATGAGAAACCAGGACCACAGCAACTATTACAAAAAGAGAGCATTTAATTGGGGCTGGCTTACAGTTTCGGAGATCTAGTCCATTCTCATCATGGCGGGAAGCCTGGTGCCAAGTAGGCAGTTATGTACTGGAAAAGTAGCTGAGAGTTCTGCATCTGGATCCGCAGGCAGCAGGAAGAGAGAGAGACTCTGGGCCTGGCTTGAGCCCTTGAAACCTAAAGCCCACCCCCAGTAACAAACTTCCCCCAATTAGACCACACCTCCTAATTCTTCTCTAGTAGTGCCACTCTCCGATGACTAAACATTCATATATATGAGCCTATGGGGCCACTCTTATTCAAACGACCACAAACTGTCTGCCTGGTTCTGTGCCAGCACAATGCTGGTTTGTTCCTGTTGCTCTGCAGTATATTTAAACTCAGGTATTATGCTTTGCTTTTTCCTCTCAGGATTGCTTTCACTGATGTCTTCCATGTTTTCTTGTTAATTTTAGCATTCTTTTGCTATTCTCGTGAGGAATGTCATTAGAATTTGGGTTGCACTGACTTGGTAATATAGCCATTCCCACTGTGTCAGGTGTGTCTGTTTATAAGAATGGGACTTTCCCATTTTCTGGTTTCTTCTTATATTGTCTTGAAGTTTTCATATAGAGATCTCTTATGTACTTGGTTGGGCTTATTTTCCTATGATGATAGTATTGTTTTGTGGGGTTCTGTTTGTTTTGTTGTTGTGAGCTATTGATTTTTCATCATTTTTTTTCTTGGCAAATTTCACCATTAGTACAGAGAAAAGCTGCTCCTTTGTGTTTTATGATAAAAATCTCTCTTGTTTGCTTATATATAAAGATGTATACTTGCCTCATAATTCTGGTGGCTATATGGCCCAGACACCGTGGTGTTAGCATCAAGGGGAGGGAATGCTGGGTGTACCATAGCATGATGAGTAAAGAGAAGAGGCCATATATGTGGGATGAACTAATTTCAAAGGACCAACATCATGTCTCCAGACAGAATTATCTCACACTAGATGCCATCTGGCAAAGGTTCCACCACCTCACCATGGCCACAGTAGACATGAGCCCTTAGGGAAACACATGTGAAGCCATACCCAAATCCTAGCAAGTTAGGGTAACCAAATACACACACCCAGCATTTTTACCAACAGAATTTTCTCATAATTCTAAAGGGTGAAAGTCCAAACAAAGAGTTGGTAGCATTGGTTACTTCTGAGCCTTTTCCTTGGCTTATTGGTCACTTTCTCTCTGTTCCCACGTAGCCAGCCCTGTGTTCTCTTCTTATTTATAAGGCCATATCATCTTTTGTCATCTAATGATGACATTTTACCTTAAGCACCTCTTTAAAGGTTCTGTCTCTGCGTTCTGAGGAACTGGGGTTAGGGTTTCAACACATGAGTGTGGGAAGAGGGACAAGATTCAATCCATTCAATCTAAGACGCACAAGAACCCCCGTGACACCAGGGCTGAAAACGCTAGAAGGGATCTCATCAGGAGTGACCAAAGTTCTTATCTTCATTCTTCTCTGTCTTGTTCATTCTTTCTAAAGAGTAAGAATGTTTCAAAAATATCTCTGTCATAGACTGTGCCCCTCTGTGCAAGCCAGACATGAGTAGCAGTAGCCAAGGAGACCAAGACTCTTGTAGTATCCTGTGAGCAGTATCCTGTCACACTCCCTCCCTAACCAAGGTTAGTCCTTCCCTCTCACTCTTCACCTCCGACACCAGTGGTTCTCAACCTTCCTAATGCTGCACCCCTTTAATACAGTTCCGTGGGTTGTGGTGACCCCTGACCATAAAATTATTTGTTGCTACTTCATTAACTATAATTTTGCTACTGTTGTTAATTGTAATGTAAATATCTGATATGCAGGATATCTGATATCTGATCTCCCCCCCCCCCCCCGTGAAAGAGTCATTTAACCCCCACAGAGGTCATAACCCACACCTTGAGAACTGATATCCTTTAGGAAATCTTACAGAGCTAACATCAAGTCTATCCTGTGAGCTCCTCTGGTGCATAAGGGCCAACAGGAGAGAGGAAGGCCATGTAGTGGTTTGAGTGAGATGGCCCCCAGAGGCTCTTATGAAGTAGCATCATTTACAAGGAATAGTGTGTGTAGCCTTGTTGGAGTAGCTGTGGTCCTATTGGAGGAATTGTGTCACCGTGGGTGGGCTCTGATCCTTCAGAAGCTCAAGGAAGACCCAGTGGCTCACTCTCTCTCTACTGCACGAGGATCCAGATGTAGAGCTCTCAGCCACTTCTCCAGCACCATGTCTGCCTGTGTGCAGCCATGCCTCCCACCATGATGATGATGGACTAAACCTCTGACCTATAAGCTAGTCCTATTAAATGTTATCCTTTCTTTATAAGAGTTGCCATGGTTATGGTGTGTCTTCACAGCAGTAAAACCCTGAGACCAACAGAGACATGTTAGGGTTCCTGTGTTTCAGTGATGGCACGTTTCCTGGACATGAAGAGCCTTGGCCTAGATAGTTTCTTCAGTATCTACTGATACTATCATTGTCTTTCAAGGAAGTCTTTCATGATGGATAAGACTAGATGAGAAATCTAGCTAGAAACCACAGTCTGTCCCCAGTGGCCTGGGTTAATCTCTATGGTCCATAAAGCCTAAGCCCCAGATCCATCTCACTCTTGCATGATTGTGTCCAGGCCAAGGAAAAGAAGAGGGTGTTCTCAAGCTCCTAGGATGCTGTGCAAGCTGCACTAGGTCCATCCCTGACTTCATCGGTGACTTCATCAGTACTGGGCTTTTGGTTGTGTGGGGAGACTTCTTACTACTGTTTCAATCATGTTGCTTGCTATGGATCTGTTTATCCCTATCTTCTTGGCTTATCCATAGTGGGTTGGGTCATACATGTCTAGGCATGTATATATTCCTCTTAGGTTCTCCAGTTTTCTAACCTAGGCACTCACTGCTGTAAAGTTTCCTTCACGGTTCTGGTATGTTGCCCTTCATTTTCATTCTCTTCCCAGAATGTTTAGTCTCCTCCAGATTCCTTCAATGACTTTACATCATTTAAGAGAGCATTACTAAATGTTCAAGTATTTGTGTGGTTTCTGGGTATTTTTAAGGACCTGATTTGTGGAATGCACTGAAAACAGTGCCCTCTGTGTCTGTTGGGCCAAATACTCTGTAGTTTCTGTTAAGTCCATTTCACTTGTGATCTAGTTGAAGTCTGAAGTTTCTTTGTTGAGTTTTACTTTGAATAACCTGGCCAAAAATGAGAGCCAGCCACTGAAGTCACCTACCGATAATTATTGAATCTAGACCTCTGAGCTTTTTATCATGCCCATACATACTTGTCAATAGGAAACATACACTTGTTGCTGAACAATCAGGCACGCTTTTATACAGACACATTAATTGTTATTGAACCTCACTTAATCATCACAATATTTCTCATATGGTCTGCTAGGTATGAGCTTCTGAAGGTTGCTCTGGCCTACCACTAGATTCTAAGTCATAGAGAGCGGCTACGTATAATTAATAAAGGCTTAATGAGTGCACTCAAAATAGAAACTAAATGGAGTAAGGACAGGAGTTAGGACAAACCGTGCTCTCTTCAGACTCCCAATTTAGAACTGTTTAGTTTTATGTAAGCTCTGTGCTGTTTTTCAGAATTAATCCTAATGTTTAAATTAAGCTATAAATGTTAAAAATAAATAAAATAAAGTGACTCAGTAATTGGCCTGAAGGAGGGAAATGATTGGGATATAAATGGTGAGAGATGAGTCAATTTCCTCTTGGACCTACAGAACACTGAGCTGCCAAGCACCGCCATGGTTGTGTTCCATGGAAGTGCGACTAATGCCTCATTAGAGACTAATGCCCCCTGAGGTCTGAGAGCAACGTTGTGATCCAGATGACCTAAGCTGGCATAACACTTGGTGTTAGTCACCTCATCACTCTCAGAAAATGCCTGAGATGACCAACTCATAAAGAAAAAAGTGTCTTTTGGCTCACTGTTTGGTAGGTTTTACTCCATGGCTAATTTGTTTTGTTGCTCTGGATCTGTGGCATGTAGGAAAGGCAGAGAAACAAAAGAGGAGAAAGAAAGACAACAGGTCCCATAATCCTCTCTGGGGCATACATTCAATAACCTGAAGACCTCTTACCCAGCCCCCCACCTCAAGGCTTTGCCATTCCTAATTGCTGCTACCCTGGGACCAAACCTTTACCTTATGAAGAACATATAACGTCTGAGCTATACAATGACTAGCCTTTGTCTTCAAGTTATCAGTGGTCGTTTTTGTTGACGTATGATGATACTTGCAATTTCTCTCAGAGACTAATTTAAGTTGTAAGAGAGGACATAAATCAGACATTCATGTTAACCATGTTCCTATGGGATGCAGACTGGCGTTTTGTCATAGTTTGGCTGCCATCAAAGAATGTAGGCTGGTGTGGAGTTGGACTACCACCATCCAGCGTTTCGGTGCCTGTCCAGAGCCAGCTTGGGCTACATCATAAAACCACATCTTAGCATAGCAAATAAAGAAGGCATACAGAAATCTTATGCTGGGGGATTTCTGACTGTCCCTCAGTAGTTATAAACTCGAGCTTTATGTTGGCCATTTAGGCATTGTATCCTACTCTGTTCACACAACCTCTTTACTATAGTTTGCAATTTCTTTTTTTTAATGAATTTATTCATTTTATATCTTGATCATAGCCCCCTCCCTCCTCACCTCCTGGTCCTACCCTCCTCCCTTTCCCTTTATCCCCCATCCCCTATTCCCCAGAAGAGGGGAGCATATACCCCCTCACCAACCCACCCCAGCACATCAAGTCTCATTAGGACTGAGCGCATCCTTGTCCCCCGTGGCGTGGAGAGACAGCCCTGTCAGGGGGAAGCTACCAAAAGCAGGCAACAGAGACAGTCTCCACTCTACTTACTAGGGGACCCACTTGAAGACCAAACTGCCCATAGACTGTGTATGGGTAGGGGGGTCTAGTTCCAATTCATGAATGGTCCTTGGTTGGTGCTTCAGACTCCACAGGCCCCTGTGGGCCCTGGTTAGTTGGCTCTGTTGGTCTTCTTGTGGAGTTCTTGTCACCTCTAGGTCCTTTTCTCCTCCCCCCATTTTCCCACAAGATTCTCTGTGCTCCACCCAATGTTTGGCTATGAGTCTCAGCATCTGTCTTGATATTTTGCTGGGTGTAGCCTCTCAGAGCACAACCCTGCCAGGCTCCTGTCTGTAAGCATAGCAGAGTATTGTTCATAGTGTCAGGGACTGGCTCCCTCCCATGGGGCAGGTCGCAAGTTGGGCCAGGCATTGGTTGGTCATTCCTTCAATCTCCTATCTTTATCATTACACATCATATAGGCAGGGGAAATTTTTGGTCGAAGTTTTTGTGGGTGGGTTGGTGTTTCCCTCCCTCCAGTAGGAGTCATGTCTAGTTAGAAGGTGCCCTCTTCAGTTTCCATGATCCCCGATACTGGAAATCTCAGCTAGACTCACCCCCATATCCTCCCAGGAGCCTACCCTGTCCTAGGTCTCCACTTTGTCTCATTATAAGAGTCAGTACACAAATTTGCTTTTAGGTTCTGAACTCCAAAATTCTCTTCCTCTTTCAACATGAAATTGAAACAGCAGTGCCATTGGTAAAAAATAAAATAAAATAAAATAAAGGAATTCAAATTATATTGCATGACATATGTATCTGAGTTGGTTTTATTATTTTTCCAAATATGTTCTCTTGTGAGTTCATTTCTTGCGTTACTTCCCACTGGTGTTCTTTTGTCTCTAACTTTCAAGCCTGAGACATCTTGCTGAGTAGGCCAGGCTGCTCTTACATACATGAGCCTTCTAAGTACTGAGCTTGCAAGGTGTACCCAAAACCCAGCTTACTAAATGCCGGTGACGAATAAAAAATGAATTAAAAATAAAGAGCTGAAAACCACAACTTGTAAATCTTTTGTTTAGACTGGTGGAAACCATTGTATTGCCTCTGAGCATTGAAGGTTTGTGTTAAGTCATTCGTTTCCCCTCAAGATTAGGATGTTATGCAAATGCAGCGGCTCATCTGCCTGCTTCACTGTGGAGACTTTATACATTCAGAAGGATGCTTATACAGATGCAGTGCTCATCTGCCTGCTTCACTGTGGAGACTTTATACATTCAGAAGGATGGTTTGGGCTAAATTTTTCATGCTAATAGTCAACATATACAAATTTCCCCTAGATAGTAAAACAGTCAAGAAATAATAAATAGTAATAAAAATATCATAAATATTGATATTTATAGAAGAGAAAAATAAAATTAAATGTTGCCTAAGCTAACCACATAAACTTATTTTATGTTTTTGTTTATTTTCTTTGAATCATTTGTTATTACGTATATTGTGCGTGTTTGTTTTGTGCCATAGAGAGTTTTGTCTGTTGCTTTCATCTGACTTCTCTTTGATTCTTTCCCATAGCATCATCATCTTCAAAGATACATTTTCTTTCATGGTATTTTTTGCTATTGTTGTTTGGTTTGGGGGGGTTGTTTTGTTTTGTTTGCTGTTGTTTTATTTTTTTTCAAGTACAAGAAACACTGTACAGTGTTCATTATGCCTGAAGTACTAGAAATTTAAGTTGCTTATTTTTCAGTAACTATAAACCCTTGTCTATATCGATTACCAAATTTCCAATATTTGAATTTCTAATAAAGAGAAATTAAAATTACAAAATAAACCAGACATAGTTATGATCGCCTTATATCCCAACACTTGGGAAGCTAATCTTTGAGTTTGAAGCCAGCCTGGTCTACGCAGTAAGTTTCAGGCCAGCCAGTTGTATGGTAAGACTTTGTCACCAAAACAAACAAACAAAAAACACACAAATAATAAAATAATAAGCAATAAAATTACTAAAGCGCCATGTTCATTTTAAGACTTTTACTGTATGTATAGAATTGATTTGTAGATTATTTCTATTTCCTACAATGAGAGGATTAATTTATTTATCATAAAAGAAACTATACAAATAAATAAGATGAAATGTACTAATGAATAAGAATATGAGTAAAAAATTGCTACAAATTCAGATACCCCTATAAAATATGAATGACATTAAAGTACAAGTGATCTCACAATGGAAGTGTTCACCAGTGAGTGCTAACGTCAGGAAGCTGGGTGAATACCCTCACCCAATTTTGAGTCTTTTTGTTTGCTTTAATTATTTCAGGATAGAAAGTTTAACCTAATAATTGCTGTGGGTGTTTCAGTTTTCAGCGATGTCTTTGTGCTTCCTGAGCTCATGACTGAACCAGTGTACTCTAAGGAATCTCAGCTGGAGTGTAGTCAACCAGTTCTCTCGTTTACACTCCTGCTACTGAAAAGGAGGTAGAATAAATGAGAACGAAATACAATGGCACATGCTTATGAAGAGGCCACGATAAAGCCATTATTTGTGAGCTACCCTAAAAATGTAACTAAACACAAGGAAGAGAATGCAAAATCTTGCCAGTGCGTGCCCGGACTCAGTGCACAGGTCTGTGGTCTCACTGTACGTTTTAAGTGTTACCTGATTTAATGCCCCCAACGCCTGAAGTAAGCAGCAAAATCCTCAAGCACACTTTACTTCTGGGTTTATTATTTTTATTTTTTTTTAACTAGTATTTAAAGTACTCATTGTGGTTTCTTCACACCTTACTGTTACTCATCCCCTTTCCCAGCCCTCTTGATTCACCTCCCGTCTTCTGCTTTAATACCAGGTGTGCTCCATTCTCTTCTCTTTCCTGCCAGTCCCCAGCCTCAGCTCTCTCCTCCCCTCCTTGCATGGCCCTTTACAGCACAGATACACGTTTAAACCTAGCTTCTCCCTGAGGGAGCACAGCATTGCTATTTCTGGATCTAGTTTTTTTTTTTTTTTTTTTTTTTTTTTTTTCCTTTTTGCTCATCAGTGTTCACAGTTCCGGTCATATTCCTGAAATGTCATGATTTCAGCTTTCTTTACATTGAGTGAAATTCTATTATGTATAATGCACCACCTTACCTGGTTTACTCAGCTGTTGATGCTCGTCTGAACTATTCCATTTTTAACTGTAGTTAACAGTGAAACACTAATATAAGTGGGCAAGCATCTCTGTGGTGGAAGTGACGACCTTTGAGCGTGTTACCCAGGAATGATATGTTTTGGGCATACATCAGTTCTATTTTCCGTTTCCTGGGACAGCACTATACTGATTTCTGTAGAGGATGCCCGGTTGGCATTCTAGACCATCCATAGCATTTGAGAGATCTTCTGCACCAGATCCTTGCCAGCATTTGTTGTTCTTTATTTTAATTTCATTTTCCTTGTAGATGAGAATGATGAAAACTTTTTCACATATTTATTGGCCATTTGTATTTACCACTTTGGGGACTGTCCGTTCAGTTCTTTAGCTCATTTATTAATTGGAAGATTTTTTTTTCTGCCACTGGTTTTTCTCTACAGTTGGAAAATGGATTGACCTTCCCAGTCCTTGCACTTATGCCACCATTTCTACATGGGTCTGTGAATTTCTTAATCTTCCCCTGGTTTCTTCAATGATCATATATTTGTGTAGTTTCTGTGGTTTCTGTAGATATTTCTTACTATTTCTTGACTACTGTAATAAGGTAGTGGAATTGTGTGTGTGTGTGTGTGTGTGTGTGTGTGTGTGTGTGTGTGTGTGT
>OU015746.1:90695559-90705919 GCA_907169655.1 Acomys percivali | reverse complement strand
TGTAGTTCCCAGTTCGGTCCTTAAGTCACTATGTAGTTACTGCTATCCTGCAGTGTTCGGCGCCGCCATCTTGGAATCCCCCCCCCCCCTTTGATTTTATGTGCTTCTTCTGGTGAGTTGTCTTCACTTGGGTTTCTGTTTCTCACCATGACTTGAGGAGAAACTGACTGAAGAAATATGGACAATTACTTGACAGAAGCTCTGAGGTTGGCTTGCAGTAGAAGACATTAGCGTTCCAAAAAACTTCAGAGATAGAGGCACAATGATTCAGAGTGAGGAGAATATAGATCTTAGGTTGGGGGATTTCATTCTGGTTTTTAGTTTACAATTTTTTTGAACTAGAGGTAATTTTAAAAAGGAAGGAGGCAGGTGGTGATGGCACTTGGGAGTCAGCACTTGGGGAGTCAAAGACAAGCAGATCCCTGAGTTCAAGGCCAGCCTGGTCTGTAGTGTGAGTTCCAGGATAGCCACGGCTACACAGAGAAACACTGTCTCAAAAAACCAGGGAGAAAAAGTGGAAGTAGATGGAAAATGGAAGAGAGTTTAGTATGAATAAGAGGGAGACTATGGATTGGGGCCATGAGGAAACAATAACGAAAATGTTACAAATAAACTTTAGAACAAATAAGGAAGTCATGAAGGCCTGTTTGGGTGAAATACAAGCTAAAGCAAAACAGCTAAATATATGAAGTATCACTGGGAAGTGGAGAGATGGGCCTGCAGTTAAAGGCACTGGCTGCTCTTTCAGAAAACCAGAGTTCAGTTCCCAGTACCCACGTGGTGATTCACAAGCATCTATACCTCCAATCCGAGTGGATCCAATACCCACTGCATGCATGTGGTTCATACACATGCATGCAGGCAATACAACCATACAGATAAACGTTTTTTATGTCAATAAAAAATAAAATCAGAAGTTACTATTGTTGCAGAGTAGAGACCCAAAGACATCACAGCATAACCAAAGACTGGAGAGTCTTTTTAAGCTGGTCTTGGCATGCCTGGACACCCTTAAATTCTGTCTTACAGGGAACTTTTAAAGCAAAGAAAACAGAAAAACTTCATCCCAGCTGGCTGTCAGAGGGGGGAGTAAAACAAGCAAGACTTTTAACAGAAGCCTGCAGAAGTCACCCCTGTTAGCACCCACCCCTTGCCTGCCAGCTCCAGTCCAATCCTGCTATGCTAGGGACTGTAGCTTTCCTGAGGACTTTCAGTGGCTAGGCCTCTGAGGTGGTCTGGAAGATTCTCTCCTTTGTGTTTATTTTTGAGTGTATGTTTGCTGGGTATTCTCTTCCTTGGCAGGATCTCAGATGCCTTTCACCACCCATGCCCCCCCTAGTTTTTATATGAGGGAGCTTGCATTTACTGTCCAGTATAAGGCTCAATGCGCTTGTTGGGGTCCCGTGCTGTTGCCTGCCTAGGTACTGACAGGAACAGTAGCTGCCATTTCATCATCCACTTGTGGAGAAACTCAGCTCAAGGTCCTGTGCAACACTTGTGCAGCAGGCTTCCCAGCCAGCACCACTCGGCTGCTCTGTGCCCTCAGCACTGCATCCAGCTGCAGCTCCATCCACGGGCATCCATGTTAAGTCAGCACACGTTAATGGCCACTCCTGACCACTGTGCAGAAGATCCTGTAGCTCTCACGTCAGCTAATCTTTGTTCCTCTGAGGGACCCGCCTTTGTTTTCCTATGCTTTTCTGCTGTTGTTTGTGCCTTTCTAATGTCCTTTGGCTCTTTCGTTCATAAGAATCATGTCTGTTTTGGGCTCTTCTCCATGGCAGAAGAGGCAGTTTCTCATCTCCTTCCTGGAGCTGCCAAGCCCATTCCACAGACATCAAGGTTAAAAAATTGAGTAAGATGTCCAGAGCCGCACTCTGAAATGGTCTGCTCCACTTGGTGTCCTTATAAAGTGTGTTCAGTTGGCAGATGGCTTATACTTAGGCATGGCTGCCCTTCATTTCACATAGTATATGACACTCCTTTCCAACAGATGAACCCACAGATAGTATTCCGCGAGGCTGTCAACTTTCAACAGACGTTCCTCATGTCACACAGCTGTTGAACATGACAAAGCTCCGCCAAACTGAAATAAAATTTGGAGATCATCCTCTGAGATCAGCAGAATCAGGTATGCACCGAAGCTCCTATAAGCATCATCTGTGTCACCTTTGCCCGTGAAGGTGTCTTCCTCAAAAGATGTCCCCTGCCAGCCCAGGTGGACAAGTATGATGACAAACTTGGCATGTGACATTTGGCCCATATGAACCCTTACCTGCTTCAGCACTGTGATTTGCTGGGGGAAAGGAGAAGGGAGCGAGAGACGTGGAGCAGTGCTCTTCTGTAGAGTGGTTGTCCCTCCACTGAAAGGCAGCTTACTGGAGCACTACAATAAGAGGCAAGCAATGCTGTTCTCTGTGAAGGAGGAGGTATAGGGAGTGGCAGATCTGCAGCTGACCGGAAGTTCACTGTCAGTTTAAAAAGGAAGCTGCGGTTCAGTTGTAGCTAGAGTTGCCCGGCCTGAATATGTAGCATTCATCTTGAAATAGTCACCATTTTTTTAAAACGCCCTGTGAGCTAAACAAAATACTGTAAGACTTCCAGTGTTGTCCCTCTGTGTCAACCTCACACCAGCTGACCAAATCAATGAAACGTCTTCATATCAAACCCAATATAAGCTCAGCTCCCCAGATGTTTGAACCCCTGAGGCATTTTAAAATTAAACATTTGACATCACAAATTTTTTTTTCCTGATGTCTATACCCTCCCCACAGAGACCCTTAGTTAATTGGCGCGTCTGTTCTGTTTTGTCTTTTGCCTCTTCTAGTGATGGTTAGGTGCAGCCAACATTGAGACCACTGGATCTCTCAGCCTGGGAAGGCCATGTGCTTCAAGTAACACACAGATACAGGGAACTAACTCAAAAGAAGCTAAAGAATAGGCATAGTGGCAGATCATAGCCGTAGATCCTGAAGGTACTCTATGCATATTAATGTATTTATAATAAATTAATAAGAGACTTGCGGAAGTATGTCAGGACAGAAAGTCTTCTGTAAGAGCAAGGTGATGGCTAATCCTTGGTTCATTTGTCAACGAAATGGCTTGACTGATTGAACGCTCTCTAAGAATCATATTGTGGGAGGGTCTCTCGTTCTTCTGGTAAAGAGACAGTGATGTTCTAGGAAGCTGAATGTGACAGCAGGACTCCAGGTGACTTTTGAAACCAGGTGAGAGGTTGAGACAAAGGAAGGTAACTGAGATGCCTTTGCAGTGATCAGATAGAAAATGGAAGGGTCCAAAGTGATAGGGCCTAGGCCAGTGTCAGCAGCAGCACTGAGAGAAGCTGCAGGGGGAAGCGGCAGGATCGGTCGCTTCTCATATAACAGGAATGGCCAAGAGTGCTCGGATTAAAAACAGGAAAAAGCTGAAGCTTGTAATGAAAACTGAAAGCGTGAACTCTTTACCCACCTGTGTTTTCTCTGTCAATTTTGATCAGCATTATATTCCGGAAGCTGCAGTTCCCTAAAGAATCAGACCTCTTTTGTCCATTTTTTCAGCACAAAAGAAGTCTGTGTGTTAGTGGGCGCTATACCATTAACCCTTGATCGGATCATTCCCAAACTCACAGAAAAACAGAGTGTACAGTGAGACCCTCACCTGCTTCACAGGTACTAGCTTTGGATAGGCCCTTTTCTTACCACTGAGGCAAAGAATGAAATACATGCACTTGCTGTGTGTACCATAATAAGACACAGAGAGAAACAGAAAGATTTCATGCAAGCCATGTTTGTTAAGGAGCCATGGACACACATATCAAAGCATAAAAGTAAGTTCACTGCTTTTCAGGCGGCAGTTTAATCTTAAAATTTGCCATAGAAGTACAGGAAGAGTATTTTCAATAACAGACGCTGTATCTGCACCTGATGTAGATGATAATTTCGATAACAGGAATGACTAGTCTGTGCAGCACATCAGGTGACATGATTACAAATGGTCTCTTTTTACCCTCTGTCCTTCCAGCTGAATGCTTTACGAGTGCTCTTTAAAATAAAAACAAGTATATTCACAATATCATTGTCACTTTTATTTAAACCTCCAAAGATGCTTAAACTGAATAAGATTTAATAAATACTAACTACATAGGAACACTTTCATAGGCAATATTCAAGCCTAACACATAGAAGAGAATTTTTTTTCTTTTGCAAATTCTGTAAGTAGACTCCTGGTGCATAATAATGGTCAAGTCCATGCCAAAATCCACGAGTATGTTTCTTTTTCTCCTCGAATACCAATAATATCCATTTGTGATCCATTATGATTGCTTCTTTTAGATCAGTCTCATTGCACATTCACGATAGCCAAAATGACATGAACTTGCATAGTACTGTGTGGTCCTCCTTTTACAAATACATTCCAGTAGCTGATTTTCATATATGTGGACTTTAAAGCTTACTAAAAACGAATATATTAATGTTTTCTCTCTGTACAAGGTGTTTGATTTGAAAGGTACTTTTTTAATCATGGCCAAGCCACCAGATGTGTCTCTATTTGAACTATTTGTTTCTGTCCCTTTCTAGAAAGTGAACTCCCACAATGAAATTTGAATTGCATGAGAAAATGACTGTATGCTCATACAATTGGCTGTGTAGTGCTCATGTAAATTTTGCTATTTTATCATAAATGCACATATTGAGAGATCCCAATAAAGCCTCTAGAGAAGTAGCCACTTCCCGTGGATTTTCACATGACCAAAAAAAAAAAAAAAACTTGAGGTTTTTAAAAAACTCTTTTAGACAGTATTTTATTGAATGCCATGTAGCTTAATCAAGAGCTTTGAATGGAATTAGTTTCTAAGAAGGCTGTGCTTCCAAAAAGCTCCACATTCCCCCCATTCTCTCCGTCAACTCCCAGTGCACAGTAGCTAATGACTTTAGGGCTGTGGAATCTGATCATCTTACTTCCATTAATAGGACCCAGTTTAATTGAACCAGAGAATGTGGTCTGGTTATTGAAATGGAGCATTCACCATTAATGATAAGGTACAGTGGCCCACTGAACACAAATCAAAAGTCGTAATTAAAAATCGGAAGGTGGTTTTCCCCATTGTGCATCTTCTCACAGCAGCTATTTTCCTGGGTTTTCACTTTTTAAATAAGAGGAAACAGGCGTTCCTACCACCTACTGCAACTGCAGACTTGCGAATTAATGCACCTAAAGACAAAAGAAAGGAGGAGGGAGGGAGAAGTGGGAGGGAGAGATGGGAGGGGAAGAAAAAGGGGGATGAATTAGGACGCTGTCTTTGGCACTGGTGAAATTTGTATTAGATTTCTCTGTAGAGTTCATATTATGAAAGCAAAATTCAAACTAAAGACTAAAATCTGCTATGAAACAAAACCTAAAAGGAAAATGAATTAGTGTATGCTGTCATAGAGCCAAGTTATGGGTCTTATGCATCAGTTGAATTAATATTGTGAAAATAGCTATATCGCCAAAAACCAGTCAGTGCAAACCCTGTGAAAATTGCATGACAGTCTTATATAAATAGGAAAAAATAAGCCCTGAAATTCATTATAAAAGCGCAATAGACCCCAGACAAGTAAAGCAATCGTGAGCAAAAAAACCAATGGTGGAGGTATCAATATACCTGATTTTAGGTTATACTGTGGATTCATAATAAAAACAGCATGATACTGACACTAAAGCAGATATATATACATCAACAGAATAGAACAAGGACCAAATAAAACCCACATACCTATAACCACCTGAGGTTTGAGAAAGATGTTCAAAACATACAGTGGAGAAAAGACAGCCTTTTCAACAAATGGCACAGGGAATGCTGGACATTCAGACGTAGATGAATGACTCTAGATCCCCATCTCTTACCTTGTACACCAATCAGTTCAAACTGATTGAAGATAGTAATATGTGAAGGGAGCCTCTAAAGACCGTTGGTGGGAAAACACTTCAAGATATAGGCATACGCAAGAACTTTCTGAAAAATGTCTCCAGTGGCTCAAGGAATAAGGCTACAGAGTGGGAGAAAAATCTTTGCTGTGTTACAGGGAACCCAACAAACTCCAGTCAGACACAATCTATAGCCTACAGAAAGTCTTTACTCCAGCTAGCTGGTACTACATCATGTGGGGCATGTTTTTTTTGTTTTTTTTTTACCAAAGACACTGTAATGCAGAGGTGAAGGCTCTATGTAGGCACCAGCTCAACATCTCCATCTTAAATGAGTTGTGTAAGTGTTGTCTAAAGCAATGGGGCCTTGCTGTCACTTTGCAGAAAGAAACCTATAGTCTTGGCTATAGCCTGTGATATTTGGAGATTCCCATCAGGCCCCTTTGACCAATAACTCAATTAGATGTAACCCAAACCCAATATTGGAAGTTTCATTGGTTGACAAGAGACATAGCCAGTTGAGATTCTGTCTTCACCATTATTTGGCAATTTCATTTAGATCATGTGTGTGTCTGTTTGTGTGTGTGTGTCTGTGTGTGTGTGTGTGTGTGTCTGTGTGTGTGTGTGTCTGTGTGTGTGTGTCTGTGTCTGTGTGTATTATAATTAAATATATATTTAATAAATACTATATAATATATTTTCTTGTGTACTTTCATTATTTATTATCCCCCCAAAACAATAGGGATCCTGGGCTAGCGAGATGGCTCAATAAGAAATGTTACTTGCCGCTTAGGCCTAATGACCTGAGTTCTGACCCCTGAATTTTGCATGGTAGAAGGAGAGAACTGACTCCAACAGCATGTTCTCTGACCTCCACAGGCACAGCACATATGTTCATACCTATACACACACACACACACACACACACACACATACACGATCAGAGACAGAGAGAAACATATGTTTGAGGAGGACACTACAGGGATCCCATTTTTGGTTGTATTCCATAGCACCTAATTTAGTACTTAGCACCTTAATACTTAGTACTTACCAGAAGCATGGGAAACACTTGTCGACCGAGTAATCAAATGAATGAGTAAAACAATGCTAACCAGATGACTTGAACACAGGCCATTTACCAACAATTCCTCATGGTCCTAACCAAAGCTAACATTTAGTGACCTATCACTGTGTTCCAAGCACTAAACCCCAGGCATGGCTGTCCTACTAAATTCTCACTAAGCCTTATTGGGGCAACACCATCAAAATCACCATCTTGTAGATGAGGAAACTGAACCTGTCACAGATGAACAGTTAGCGAGTGGTGGAGCTAGCATGTGAACAGAAGTCTGGCTGTGGAGCTGCGTCTTCACTGCTGACTCCCTTCGCGATCTCTCCTCGGTATTTTGGAGACTAGTTCCTGGAAGCCTGCTGGATTTATGGGGAAAATGCTGCATTTCTGTCCCGTATCCGGGATCAAGTAAACTGTGTTCCTTATTCAGAATAGAAGGCCTTCTCAAAATATAACCATTTCCCTTAAAATGAGTTCTGTTTTTCCTCACTAAGCATAAGAAACAAAAACTAGGATAATTCTTGCTTTTCAATAAATGAAGACCTTGTGGGGAAAACTACACTGCACGCTGCGGAACTGGCCCAGCCTCACGCATACTCTGTGTGGTCCTACAGCAGCTCAGCACAGAAAGATACAATCCAAATGCAGTTGTTAATATCATTTTATTGCCTTGAAAAGTGTCGTAAACTTTCTATTAATGAGATAAGACTACGTACTGGCTTTAATTATGTGTAAAAACTGGAGATAGACTGGAATCTCCCAGGGCCTGTCCTGCCCGGGGCATTTACGTGTCTTCCTTTCACCACACTTCCATGGCTTGTAGCAGTCTGAAAACAGCATTTGATTGACTACTGTGCAGGCCTAAGCTCTCAAATTAGCCGGTTACCCCACAGCCTACAAGTACCTTTGGAATGCCTTACCTGCCAGGCACTGAAGCCACCTCAGTGCGGCCTTCTCTCTTCTCCTCCCAGCTCTGCTCCCTTTGAAACAGGACATTAAAGTCATACGTTAGCTGCTTAGTTCCTCACAGACCTCATTAATCCCTGTGACATGCATTGGATTATAATATTCATGAAGTTTTGGTACCTATCAATACAATCATTAATCATCCACTTTTGAGATAACGTGGTTTTAGCTAGAAGGCTTTGTAAAATTATGTAGAAAACACATATTGAATATGGGAAGACTCTCATATGATGTCTTCCTGACCCACGTTAAATGAGGGCAGCGTCATGTAATTGTTTTAAGGCAAATGAATAGAAACTTGGTTTTGAGCCCTGGCTCAGACTGAGGACACAGCTTAATTTCTTCTCCTGTGGACACAGAATAAGGACATCACATAGAGGAGGGCCTAGAACTGCATAGGCATCTGTAGCATCCATCATCCTGCAGGCCTCAGTGGAATTCCCTTGACCCCCTTGAGTCTACAAGCTCACCGGATGAGGTAGTGCTCCATCTCTCTCACTGTCTCACTCAATGCCAGCCAGGCTAAGCACCTGGTCACTACTAAGGAATAAATGACTATGGATATATTTTGTAAACTTTAAACACTATCCAAGGTGGAAAGATATTATCAACCTACGTGCTAGACACCAATTCCCTCCGAGACACAATCCAAGTATGTAACATGCCTAGTTTCATGTAGTCTTAACAGACAATGCTGTGATTTAAGTACGTTGTTAGCCCAGCCTTACCAATGGAGAAGCTAAGGCATTAGAAGGTCAGATGGCTTGTCCAAAATAGTAGTGCTATGCTAGAATCAACCTTTGCTCATGTTTTGTTTGTGCTATAGAACAACACAATATGCTAAAAATAAAAATTAATCCCAAGTCTGGACCCTGGTGTCAAGTTTAATTCTGAGTTGACTGTTAGATGAAAGTGTTAGTAGTCATGGCTCCTCAGTGGTGAGGGCTGAAATGAAGCATGTCTGTCTGGTTATGCTTTGAAAACCTTGCAAGCTTAAATGACTATAATAATTAGTGCATTGTATCTTGAGACAAAAAAAAATGGCTGTTTATTTCTCTAAAAGACAATTAGAGAGCACAGCCTCAGGTTTTACAACCTAACTACAAAGGCATGTACCCCTCAGTGAAATAGCAAAATAATTAATGCTAAATCCCTGACCTCCACCAAATTCTCTTTCTACAAACTCAAGAAAATGAAATGCCTTGAGCAAGATTTTAATCTAATCTTGATATCTAACCTCACTTTATGCAGATTGATGTCAGCTTTTAAAGTAGCTGCTTTTAAAATCCAAAGCCCACACATCTCTGCTTATAGTCTCCTTCTATTAAGATGTTTCTTATTGAAGAAACTCTGTCCCTTCTACTTCTTATTTTAGAAACCAAAAACCTAAATTACTTCGCCTTGTAGGATTTAATTAGGAACCTATCCAAACAAATACGTAAAATAATGCACAGTAATAGAGAATTAACTTTGACAGGTGGCAGTGAATTATCAAGGCAAAGAAGGATTTAAAAACTTGTATGTTCATTGTGGTATCAAGCTTAAAGATATCTTAAATAATGGAGTATTTGTACTCTTTATAGTCGAAATTATTAAAAAAATATTTTAATAACAGACAAATGTAAATACAGTGTGGTGGCTTATTCTATAATAAAACCTGATAATAGGTCCTCTTCTAAAATCCATGTTAGTACCTAGTGTGGAAGGGCAAGACAGTGCAAAGTTTCCTCCATCTTGTAGTCTTATTGAGGACATTACAGGTCTGACTAGAATTTGATCTCCTTGATGGGAATCCCATGGAAAATCACCCAACTCTATTCTAGCAACTCAAGGTCAGGATATCCCTAGCTAACTTGCTGTAGGTTTTTGCTAAACTGCCTTTTATGCAAACCTCTCCTTCCAGCTAACTGCTTTTCTTACCTTCCGGTCAGATTGCTTGCTTTTACAAAGCCCCCTGCAAGTGCCAAGTGAGATGCCAGGATGTGGCATCTGCCTTTAATAACCCCATGTTCTGGACACCCATGGTCACACCTAAGACCCTCCGACACTTGGGTATGGTCTTAGCTGGATGGAATAAAGACTTTTCAGTTGGCTATAGACTGTGCCCGGGTGCTCATCTCTGGTAGACTAGCATGACACTAGTTTTCTATGAATTAGGGCATGACAACATCTCAGGTTATCTGTATCTTTAGTAATCACTGCACATCCATTACTGAGTAAAAGATTCCTTTAAAAACACTGGTGCTGTGAAGGGGGAAGTAGGAACAGGGGCCACTTTAACTGGGGAGTAGGGAGAGAGATAATATAACACCAAGGATATTTGAAAAAGCCATTGAGGAGCATTATTTATAAGCACACTGTAAAACACTGTGTGTGTGTGTGTGTGTGTGTGTGTGTGTGTGTGTGTGTGTGTGT
>OU015746.1:90643111-90695549 GCA_907169655.1 Acomys percivali | reverse complement strand
TGTGTGTGTGTGTGTGTGTGTGTGTGTGTGTGTGTGTGTGTGTGTGTACGTACAATGTCTAAATAAAGCTACACAGCTTGAACTGATGGTATTCACAATGTGAGCCATGGACTATCTAAGAAACGCCCAGTACCAGATAATGAGAAACCTTCTTCCCAGTCATTGCTTATGGGAGAGTCCAAGAAACTCCCACAACAAAGTAGTCCATTGCCATTGCCCTTGCCTGCCTCCCAGAAAGTGAAGACGCCACACTCTTCAGACACAGGATTTGGAGGAGTCAAGCTAGAACTCACTTGAAAGCTTCCTGTCTCAGTATCAGAAGGTGCCATGAAAGCTCTCAGGACACAGAAGTGGTCAGTAGTCAGGCCCAGCTGTACAGTCTGTGAGCCATAATGACCAGCCTGGCCAGATAGCGCCAATAGTTAAAACACTGGCACATACTTTAGGGGTGACCAACAGCTGTCCACGTAGATTTAAGGCTCACTTAATAGAAGTGAATTTGGGCCTAATAGTTCATGCCCAGCCAACCAGCAGAGAGCTATTGCTGCCATTTGCTTAAACCAATAAAATCTCCAAGTTGTATTCTAATAGTACGAATCCCTGTACCAGCAGATGAGTTGAGCTCTTTTTCATCAAAGAAGTTTCTTTTGCAACAAGTGGAGACTATTAGAGACACACAAGTGGTGACAATGCAGAGAACAAATGACCACGAGATGCTAGCTCAAACTATAAATATTGGAGGGGGGAAGGGCATTGCAAGACCCACAGGACCAGGTTGCCTTGCTGTTTGTTAGACAAACGTCTTCTAGACATAATGGTGAAGCTACACCCACCTATACATTTTCAACAATATGGTTGCCTAAAAAAAGACCTGCTTAATAGCAACAACAATTGTCATGCCGGTGGGAATGGGGGAATTTCACAGGCCTTATCCCTAGATAAAGAGCTCTAGGCCGTGACTGCTAAGAGGGAGAACTGGGTTTCTCTGGGGAAAGTATCCAGTCCCAAGTATCAGCCCTACACATGCCATACATAAATAAGACCCAGTAGGTTTTGTATGTGTATGCATGTGTCCCTGTGTATGTGTGCATGTTACATAGCATGTGTATGTGTATACATATGTAACAGTAATTGAAGGGATTGTGAACTTGAATGAAAGTGGGTAAGGGCCATGGTAGGAGATAGAGGAGGGAGGAGGCATGAAAATGAGGTAAATATAGTCCTCAGGTATAAAATTCTCAAAAAAGTATAAAGTTTTAAAAGTTCAAAGTATGAATAGTTGATATGTTCATATGTTCATTTTTTTTATACTATAGCTGGAGCTTCATCAATGTAATAGCTAAACTCTCCACCCCCAGCCCTTGTTTTACTCTTACATTACCTCCATGATTTTGGTGAAATTCAATCACTGTCTCCCATTTGCTGAACTAAGCATGGCAGACAGGTACATAGAATACAAAATAAATGGTCTTTTACACAAAGGAACTTAAACTGGTTAGAAGGAAACTGAATTTAGATGAAGAGTGTGAGGAGAAAACAAAACAAGGAAATTGGCCTTGCCCTTGTGAGATACTTGAAGAGAAAGATAAACTTGAGTCTGGACGGTTCTCAGGGCAGGGCTCCCCACATGGTGCCAATCCTGCACAGGACTGCACGGCATCCCACAGAGCCTCACTGCTGCTTCTTCAGGGAAATGAACATTACAAGAGAATAAATCATCTAGTATGTGTTCTACTTTATCATCAAAAGTACAAATGATATCTAATAGATTTTACAACTAACCTGGAATTTGAGGGTTTTTTTTTTTAAATTTTTCAACCTGAGAAGCTATGGTCTACTGATTCAAATGGACATTTGTTAAGTAAATGGGAAAATACAGATGCACATATTTTTTCAATTTTTTATTAAATATTTTACATATACATTCACATTATTAAGCATATATAACTACCTACATATAATAAACTACCTACAGCAAGAAGAACCACAAAACACTAAGAAATTACATATATGTTACGTTCATAGTGTTTTGGCTATTTGTATTTGGAAGCCTTAAAGAAAACATCTTTCCTATCTTGGTGCATCTAAAATTCTGAATGTAAATCAATATCTATCATGTCTCATTATTATCAACTTAAAACATCTATCTAGACCTAAAAACATCTTAACCCCTAAACAACTAAGCTTAATTGTAAAACTAAACTATCTGGTCTTCAACTTCACCAGAGACTGAGTAAACAGGGAATGCAGGTTAGTAGCTTTCAAATTGAGAAGATGATAGAAATGGTTTGCTGCCTGAACAGTCACCCAAAACACTGTATAACATTGAGGCATCATCTTCAGTCTTTTGCTAGTGGGAAGTTTTGCATTTAACCCAACAGGCATGAGATTGCCACAAGAGTCCTTCTGACATTCAGAGCCTCACCACTCAGACAAACCGTTAACCTTCGCATCTTCCTCATGGACTCAAACATAAAACCCCAGATGCATCATTCTTATCATAGAAGTATGTGAGTTTTAAATCCAGCATCCCTTCACACTCAGGATGATACGTGCATTTTCCTTAGCAAGAGTGCATTAGATGGCACCTCCGTGTCAAGGTGTCAGACACGGGTCACCACTGACTTTGCATGTACTTAAAGACAAAGAAGGAGATGCCTCCTCACCCTAGGGTGACATGCAGCGAAGCCTTGAAGGAAAAACTGAAAAGGCCAAGAGAGAGCAGGAAACAAGAGTGTAAGATGGAAGGAGATGCCAAAGCGGATGGTTCCAGGGGACTAGCCATTGAGGAGCTGAAGGGAGGGGGAAGTAAAGGAGACAGTACTTTCTGTCTCTACAGCCTCTGGCTGCGTTCTGGAGAATGGATGATACATAACGCTGGAGCAGTCATGGGAGTACCTTGGGTAATTGTGTATACTCACCATTGTTTGAGAAATACTCTGTACACTCTGTGTGTGTCTTTTTTTTTAAGCTACTAAAGATAGTAAAAATATTTTCCCTAAGGAAATAATGTAAATAAAATTAGTTAAAAATAATACCAAAATATGTATTCTTTTTTTTTTTTTTTTTAGAAAAGCAAGTTAAATAAAATTATTCACACCATCTTGAACTGTGTGCTTTCTTGGGCATTGTCCTAGAGATTATCAGTCACACAAATGGCAAATACATTATTGGTTGCTCTTGGGCAGTCTAGAGGCCTGAGACCCAGCACAAACAGTTCACTTGGCAGTGAGAATGAAGTGTGTGCTCTTAAGTAATGTGTAGAATTCAAGAACAAGTGTAGACACTCTGGGCAGAAGGTGAGTTCTTGCGGAAGGGTGGGGGCAGGGCGGGGAAGGGCAGGCCCACTCAGGAAGGGACTAGACACTAGACCACGGGAAGGAGAAGCTGGGTCTTTTGGAAAGCCTTAAAATGCTAAACGCATATTCTAAAGTAAATGTGCTGGGTAACAGGGCAAGCTGGAAGGTCTTAGGCAGAAAGTAAACAAACCAGAGTTCCTTCAAGCATGGCACATGTTTCCTGCCATCTTTCCTTCTTGTCATACAGCTCAATCACCTCTTTGATCCTTCTCTACAGGTATGGGGGCCTGAAGGAGAGATATACCTGTTTTTTAGGATCCCAAGTGTGGGATCGTAACAGTCTTGTGAGAGAACAGGTGAGGTTAATCCACTCGAAGAGCAACCACCTCGTGGGGGAGCTTGATTGTTGCCAGCTGAAAAGATCCCATGAACAGACTCTGGGAGGAGATACATAAATGAGCCCGGAACTGGAGGCAGGCTTTTTGAGATGTGAAATAGTTTTGGCTGTTCATAGCTCCACTTCAAGACGCTCCTAGAGAGAACCACTGGAGCGAAAGGCTTCAGGGCTCTGGCTCCTGCTGAGTGAGGTTCCGGGTTCTGGTTACTCCAGGTTCCAGCTGAAGAAATCCTGCTGATTATGCCAGGAGAATCGTTCCTCGGAACTGATATCCTTAAGGTTTTGTTAGTGTGTTCCTTAATCCTCTTTTCATATTGTTTAGGTTAGTCGGATTATAAGTGATGGACGCTCGGTTAATAAGTTGTAATAAAATATATTGGTTAAGAAAATTGAGACAACAGGGGCCACATGGCTAAGTTTGGGAAATAGAATGTAAGGAGTGCTAGCTACTTACCAGCTGCTAAAACCTCCCTCAAATTCCTGAGCTCTCTTGCCTTATCATAAACATCCTATAGATTCTATACATCTGACACACTGTTTTCATTTTGAATAGGTGTTGACTCACATCCTATGGCATCTGAACTCCAAGAAGTACTGTAATGTGGTGATTGTCACTTTGTTCACTAATGGATTGCCTTTCTTTAACCAACAGACCAGTTCATCAACAGAGGAGCAGGAAGCATCCGGAACAGCAAAAGCCAAGATGTTTGCCACATTGCATTCGGGTCCAGGGTTCTTGGACCACCTCCACTCTCCGGCAGACGGAATAACCTAAGGCTCTCAAGTGAGGTAGGCAGGAGGATTGAGGAGCCTACCCAAGCAAGGATAGGGGATGCTAACAGACATGTGGGCTGTGGGAAGAAAGGAAAAAGAAGCTGACTATGTGCCCGAAGTAGGCCTATAAATTTTCAACAGGAATATAGAGTCTTAAAAGACTTTAAAATTTGTTTCCCTCTGTCATATCAATGTAATTAAAAATTTTAGTAGTATTTTAATAAACATGTTGCCTATAGTCATATCTCCATCTCTGTCAAGAAGAAACGTTAAATGTAGACCAGTGACCATACGATGCACAGACTCTCAAATAGTCTGCGTTTTGGCTTCCTTCGAATCTTTGGCATGCAGGATGATTGTTACTGGGCTCTGCTACTGCAGGCGGGCATAGCTCACAGTGCCTTTTAATCTGTGTGCCTAGGGAACCTGTTGCCCTGCTATTCCATCTCATGCTATTTTTTTTCCTTCCATTTCTAGTTTTCTCTAAGTTCCTTTCACACCACCTTTTAGCTGTAGCTCCTTTGGGTTTTTTTCTCACTTATTTGTCTAAGCTTTTGCCTATATAGGTTTTACAAAAATAATAATGATAATGATAAATGTAACCGATGTATCTTTAAGAATGCATACTAATTCCTTTTCCTTACAGACAGTAAGATCCATCGGGTGCAAAAATAGCCAGCTGTGCCAGCAGCCTACCATGGAGAAGCATGTTAACAGTGCGCAAGTGTCAGCCTTGCCAACACCTGAGTCTGAGCAGCAAGAACAGAAAGGAAACAGTCGCCAAATGAAACAGACCACACCTATTCCCGGTAAGAAAGTCGCATGGAAAGTAAAAGCCAGTGGAAAATAGTGAGAGATGTTCTTATTGAGATGAATCAAGACCGAGCTAACTCTAGAAAACGATCATTTCATAGTGAAAAGGGCAGTGGGTACTGAAATACATTTGGAAGGCTTATTCATGCACCATTTTGTCTTCTCTGTCCTTTTGCCTATTGTTATTTTAAGTAGTTATAATGTCCTAGTTTTGCTTTCTGATAGTGACGTCAAAATAAAATAGTATCTGATTATCATTATATTTTGGAAGCTCCATGCTTAGGTTTTACTATGATTTCAGGTTCTGTTTGCAGAGTACTCTTTTTTTTCTCTCATTGATGAAAAGAAAAATCTCTGTAGGAAAACTGGTATCATTGAGATTGAGAGCTCAAATCTAACAGAGAAATAAAGGGATTGGCAACTTGTATCTGTTAGAAAAATTGAGTCCAGAACACAAGACTTAGAATTGTCTTACATTTTTCTTCCCTTCTTGGTCTGATTTCAGTGAATGAGGAAAAGGGGACATTTAAATTAATTTTATTTGAGTTAGAAATTAACGATGACCATTTCAGGCCCATGGCATAACAAATGGCATGAGAAAATGAATAGCACAGACGGACGGCCCCGTTCTGCCAATGGCTGTCTCTGAAGCCTGCTTCAAAGCTCTTCACCACGGAACCTCATTCTCCTCCTCTTTAAAACAAGTCAAGTATTCTGCCAGGCCCTGGGCATGGTGGTGAATGGTAGGTGCCTCAAATGGTCATTATGATGAGAACCAGTTCCACAGAAGGTACTGCTCAAAAAAAAAAAAAAAAAAAGGAAGGACTTAGTAAACATTAGCTGCTATGGTTATTATTTAAATACCAAATCATACTTCAGAATTCTTCTCCAGGCTTAGTCTCCACTCACCAGCCTTCTTTGGAAAACTCCTTACCCTGCTATATTTTCTCTTTACAGAAAAAGGAATTTTTCTGTCATTTTTTAATACTTTTTAATATAGCATGTTGTATGAGTAACATCAATCACACTTCTTGTAGCCCTCTATAAATGTTATTAATATTATTCTTTGCATAAAATTTATCACTCATGTAGAAATTCTATTGTTGAAATAGGAATGAACACCTATTTTCTGTAAAGGACTAACTTGTGTCTTTTATATGGCCTCAGATTGTGTCACAATGATGCAATGAATACTATAGTGATAAATATATTTATTGTATTATTACAATCAATATAGTATTTTCTGTTCTGGCTTTTGTTCTTTGATATGGAAATTTACCAGCCAGTCTACCTATTATGTACCCACATCCCCCTCAAGAACCATCAGCAGATAAGAGTAACAACAGAAGAAGATCTCGGTTGAAAGGCACCAGCAGAGAAAGGACAGAGGCACACTGTGGTATGGCATTGCTTCAGTACTATCTCAGATCTGTGTGTTATTCCGGGCAGTGGGATCTCTCTGCAGGTTGTAAATTTCAAAGGATTATGAGCCAATTCGTTTAAAATACAAATGTCTGCTCTGTAGGGATTACGGAAATCAAATTTTCTGCAAAAGCATTGCTCCAGAGTCTACTCTAACAGAGCGAGCTGGAGTCAGTAGACAGGAGCACACACATGCAGGGCCCCTCCCTCCACTCTCAGGGCTGAGGGAAACGTAAAGGGCTGCTGCTGTTCTTTAAAGGGACCCAAATGTGATAGAGGAAATTCCCGCCTGAAGTCTTTTCTCCAGTTGAGCTTTATTATCATTTTTCAGACTCAGTGTATGTCTTCTCTTTTAAAGCCTTTTCTTTCAGAACGCTCCTTACTCTGCCGTGTCTCCCTTTGGATTCTTGGCATATGATACGGTGCAGTTGAACATAACCACATCCACACTTAAGCGCTGGATAAATGGAAGTGGCTGCTCAAGTTATCCCCTTAAAGATGGGACGTGAGGCATGCTTATGTAGATTTGTAGACGTGCATATTAGTCTGTCTTGAAGACAGCCCAAGGATGGCATGAATAGATCTGTTAGCACTATTTTCCAAATTTTTAAGATTCAGTCGGCCAGGTCTGATGTTATTTTTATTAAGGGTAGGTAGAAAAACTAATTCCACAGTAAAGCTCACATCCATCTTCTTACAGCAATGAGAAAGAGAGCTTGTTTTAAAAGAGTTATAATCTAATTCTTCTGTGGAAAAAAAATGAAGAAAAAATAGAAGGCCCCTTTAAAATTATATGCGTTCTGGAATTATTTTTATTACATACTATAAAATTTAAATCTAAAACGTCCCTGTGCAAATCAAAATACTGTAAGGTAAAGTCCTACGAAAATGCAACAGAATGTATCATAAAACATTCAACTATTTTTTATTAGATGAGGCGTTTATTAAATGAGCGTGGGGAGAGAAGGAAAGGGGAAGGATGGGTACCCCAGAGAGAGCGGAGGGAAGAGAAGGAGGGAGAGAGGGCGAGAGAAAGGGAGAAAGGGGGAAAGGGGCAAGAGAGCAACAGTCAAGTACTGTAAAAATGCACATGAACCATAATGATGCCTCTCGTTTGCTCTCAAATATCTGAAAAAATATACCAAATTAATACCACCCTTCAAAAACAACTTTCAATAAGCATCAATAGCATGCCAGAGTGGAAATATCTCTTTCAATACAGGTAGTTCCTCGGGAAGTAACAGGAATGAAGGGGAAGATGCCACCACGGCCCTCGACAGTGTCACCCAGCCAGTGAGCGCCAGCACGCCAGAGCCCGGAGCTCCTGATCAAGCAGGTTGGTGTCCTTAGTGTTCACAGAATATACTTATACCAACTATTACTGGAAAGTCTGGGAGTCTACCACCATTGTCACCTATTACTAGAGAAATTGGAGTCCCATCTTGAGGTTCATAGTTTCATTTATGAAAGAGTTTAGGGCCTCACATTTGACCATGTCCCCTGGAGGGGGAGACCTGGTGGCACTCAGAGGAAGGTTACCAAGAAGAGACTTGATACCCTATGAGCATATACAGGGGGAGGTAATCCCCCTCAGGAACAGTCATAGGGGAGGGGAGTAAGGGGAAAATGGGAGGGAGGGAAGAATGGGAGGATACAAGGGATGGGATAACCATTGAGATGTAACAAGAATAAATTAATAAAAAAAATTTAAAAAAATAAAATTTAAAAAAAAAGAGTTTAGGAATGGTCTCAAATGAAAACTTAGAAGCAATTTTTAGAGTTTGAAAGAAAAATCCCCAGCATCACCTCTGTAAATAAAAGGAAAAAGCCTTGGCCATGGAGGTCAGCCAGGGGGCAGGCAGGAAGCCTCCATGGCCGAGGGGATGGGCATACTGAGAAGGACAAGTATACCAACTCATTAAACTCTGTCTTTCTCAGGGTTTAAGGTAGACTTGTCTCCCTAGGGTGGGTCCTGCCTTCCTCAGAGACTAGTGGCCTGACCATGTGGCTTAGCTCTTTTGTGTTTTGGGTAGGTTGGAATGCCAAGCCTCCATCCCTACCAGACAAATGGCTTTCCCTAATCTGTCGCCACAGCAGATCCCTTGCTTTAGGCTACCTTAACCCAAACATTTCGAACTCAGTCATTTCAAAAAATGATGATACGATTATTTGCTGAAATGTGTCATATTTTGTAAATCTCCCTTTTACCCTCAAATCTTACGTCACCACTTTAATGGATGAAAGAGTATTTTAAAACCTGAGTTGTCCCATTCAAAAATGAAACTTTAAAACTTTGAAGCCTTGCCCTCATACTGAGACACCCACCCACCCCACCCCACCCCACCCCACCCCACCCCACCCCACCCCACCCCACCCACCCCACCCCCACCAAGTTCATCACCTATTGTTGTATTCCAGTCTTCTGTATAAATGGAGAGCACTGAGCCCATCAACATATCGTGCCTAGCAGGTGTTTGCTACTTTTACAAAGGCAAATTGTTTTTGAGCAAAGGGAAAAGGAAAATAAATGAAAATTGTTTGTAGTTTGTCAGTCTTATTTATGCAGTGTTGAAACCTTCATTAAAATGTTAGGTGCAATTAGTGTCTCTAGCATAAATCTGACTGTGTAGGAAAACTAATTAGATGTTTAGGTGATCATTCTTGCATTTATCTTGTTTGCTGCAATATTGTGATTACACGGTAATTTACATATTTCTCTAAGAAAACACACCAAATTATTCATTACAATTGATATGGAAATACTTGAGGTAAAAGTACAGATTCCAGAAAAGCTTGTGGTACTGAGATAATTAGTATTACTTTGGTGTAAAACACTCCTCTCACTTTGACTTTTTGACAGTTAATAATGTTTGGCAAGGAGGCCCTGAATAATTGTCTAATGAATAGTGAAGATTCCCAGAATCCTTTTTGCTCCTTTGCTCCACACATCCATGTACAGAACATAGCACATTGGCTTTTATAACCATGTTCAGCCTCAGGCTTGGCCCATGAAATTTTTATAAAGTGCCAGGTGTGTATGTAAATAAAACAGGCATACAAATCAAACATCTGAGAAAATACTTCCAGAAAAATTATTTTCAAACAATTACTTGATTTGTCAATATGATTTTTACCATTTATTAAGGTGGAAAGCAAATTCAAATACTAATGGATGGTGATCAAATATATTTTAAGACATAGAATATCATCAGCATTTTTCAGGGCTGGCTGATATTTTTGTATTTATAGTTGTCAATGCTGAAAGTGCCACTTCACATAAATACCTAGTGTTTATACGTAGAACAAAGGGCTGAGCAAACTAAGGACAACATGGGCCTTATCAGGGAGAAAAACCTGCCGAAGGGGTCCTTAGTTTAAGACTCAGACCCAGGTGGGTGCCTACAGGACAGAACAAAGAAAGGCCAAGGAGACTGAAATGTTCCCTTCCCCAGCCTGTAGTAAGCCACTTCCGTGGATAGCTAGGGAGATGGTGTTTCCGCCGGGATGAAGAATGCCAGGCCACTAGTGGACATCTCTTATGGTCAGTTGTTTCTGGAATCAGTAGGTCAGGGAAACAAGACTACAAAAAAGAAAAAAAAGAAAGAAAAGAATAAACACCTGGGAACAAAGTTACTTTAGTTCTGGGAATTGTGGCTGTTAAACCGAAACAGAGCCACTTTACGAATGGCACAGTCACTGCTAACAGCATGAAAGGGCTGTTTCATAAACTACTGCAAACTCTGTCCCAACCCTGAATTTCTACATTCAGTGGTCTTTACCCTTCTTACTGTTAAACTCAAGCCAGCAACTCAAACAGTAATTTTGTTTAATTAAACATTCTGAGGCCAGACATGGTGGTCTATACCCCTAATTCTGGCCCTCCCTAGACAGATGGAGGTGGCTCTCTGTGAGCTGCAGTTCAGCCTGGTCTATATAGTGAGTTCCAGGACAGCCAGGGCAACACAGAGCAACCCTGTCTCAAAAATTAATTAATCAATGAATTTAAAACTTCATATGCCCAGCAAAACCACTACCATTCACAGCAGTCTCAGATCCAAGCTGGGGTGTTTCAGAAAGCGTGTGTTTGAATTATAGTGTGATGGCGTGCACTGCCCATGTAGTGTGTTCAGCCTGGGAGCTGCAGGGAAGTAGCGCCATGCAACATGGACGGGCACCGTCAGAAACCCCTGCGATTCACTGTGCATTCATTGTATTTTGAGTTAGTTTGTGAATGTTGCACGTTCAGAATCCTTTTTATTGTTGGCAAAAGTTTGCAACCCCAAAGCTAATGTATACAGTCCAGGGTTGCAGACGCCGGTTAAGAGTACTCCCTGGGTTTACAATGTGTGCCTAAGATGGGGAAATAGTCCTCTGTGCTGCAGCCTTCCTAACCGAAGCAAGCAAGCATTGCCTTTAGTTGAATTTCCCGTAAACATTGTCCTCTCACATTGCCTAGATCATAGTTATAAAACCACCTTCGGTGTGGTATAAAAGGTGAAAGTTTTTTTTAAATAGTTGATAAAAAATTTTTTCTTGGCAGCCATACACGGAATTTTAGAAAAAACAAATAAGAGCAAAAATAATATCAAAATATCTTCTAAAATATGAAAGAGTATTTCAAACTTGAGAAGCTGCCACTCGGATTCACAGTATTTCTGTGGCTTTAGCTTGCAGTATCTGCAAGGTTTAGGCTGAATTATTTCCATCCACAAGTGGCAGAGAAGCAGGCCACCAGTCGTCCCTCCCTGGGTTCCTTGACTCGGAACCCACAGTGACCAGATGGTCTGTGTAAAAAAGCTTGTTATGGACTGTACTGTGTCTTCCTGAGGTAAAAGGGAGGTGTCGTAACTCAAATCCTCTCAAGATTGGACTGCTCCCCTCACTGGATGTCAAATTAATGAGGGTGTGTTATACAGAACTTGCTGCAAGACAGGTGATAATTATTTCAGTCTTACAAATTTCCTGGCCAGGGTTTCAGCTCAAATGGAGAAGAAGTGTAAATGAGTTGCCTGTGGCCGTGGGCCCTGTTCTGTGAGCAACTGGGTAGGAAGGCCCAAGATAGTGGAGAAACTGCCTCCCCTGGCTTCTTTCTGCCTTACTTGATGAAGTTCTGCTCCAACAAGAAATGTTCCCTCAGCACCTGCTAAAAGAACGCTTACTAGAACACCTCTCTTGCTCTCATCTTTCCCCGATGTCAGATGAGTGGATATTCCCTGAAATGGCCGAGCCGACCTCCGACCCAGAGTGTGGCAGTCCGTCTCTGCTCCGCGATGTGGACTCGTGCATGGCTCCACACCTGTGGCTGGACACCAGCAAGGACAGTGAGCCTGAGGCAGAGGAAGCACAGATGGCTCCCCAGGACATCTTCACCTTCTCATCCAGACCGAGGTCCGCGCCCCATGGGAAGAATCATGATATGTCCCCCAGGGGGTGCCCACTTATACTGGACCCAAAAGAGGACAGCAAAGTGACAAGGAGAGACACGGAGCTGGAAGACAATTTTTATGGCAGCGACAGCAGCGAAGAGGTACACGACTTGATGAGTAAAATAGGCTTAAAGCACAGTGTCCCTTTCGTGCCAATGAGCATTAAAACGTGTTGGAATGAAAGAGGGGAATCAATTGCTATTTATAAAAATGCAGCAGATTGCGATGTCAGTCAACAGTTCCATCAGGTTGTTATGGTAACTAAAAATTTCTGGAGGTTTTTATTATTAACAGCCAATTTTATGTTTAATTATGGAAGCCAGTTTTTCAGTTGTTTATATTTTTATTTTAATCCTTGCCTCACAGAATTAGAAATAATTTACAGTTGAGTACATGATAACAAGACCACTGCAAAGCTGACAACCCAATGTCAGGGTCTCTGGAGATCGGTAGTGCAGTTGCTAAGCATTCAGAATTGACACTTTTCTGGCCCCTTCCTCCCCTGCCATCTTTTCACCTTAGACCTATTAGGACTCATTATTTTCCATATGGTCCCAGAATTTCAAGAGTTGTGCCAATTAAAGTTTAGATAATGAATCATGAATTAGTACTGGGACTTTCCTTACAGGAGGTGTTTGTCTAGAATTATTTAGAATATAAATATGTGTAAGTTAGTAAACTGATAAAAATTTTTCTTATAAATTTGTTAAACTCAAGCTGAATTTGGCTTAGAAATATTTGTTTAGAAACTAAATGCTATAACTATTATCTCTATGTGAAGTGAATGGGATATGCGTTTCCTCTATGCATGTGCATGTGTGTGTATATTTGTAGTTCATGTGTATTGGATGCACTTACGTACAATGCATGCAGAGCCTCAGGTGTCGCTTCCATCTTTTTTTGTTTCTGAAGTATGGTCTGTCACTGCCTGCAGCTCACTAAGCAGGTTATTCTGGCAGGCCTGTCTCCTCTTTTCCATGAGCCACCTCACCCTGCTTTTTCTGGGAGTTTTCAGGCTCAAAATCAGATCTAACTGCTTGTCAGGAAAGCATGTTACCCAATATGTATGTATGTATGTATGTGTGTATGTGTGTATGTGTGTGTGTGTGTATATATATATATCCTTATTCTTAACAATAGTAATTCCTATGTATTGGAGAAACATATTTTAAAAGCACCATAGTCAAGTTAAAGTTTAAGAAATATGTGCACCTAATATGATATAGAGATAATTAGGAAAAACTTGTATGTGTGCTTACAGGCTTTTTGAAATGCCTGTCACTGAGTGAGAATGCCCCGTGCACAGTGCAATTCAGATTAGGTCCTCACCTCCTCTGTGCACAGCCAGCTGAGAATGTGAGGACACTATTCAAAGCTTTCGCAGGAATTACGGGGTTTACATCTTTTAATCAACTTTGTCAACACAATATATGTTGGATCCTTTTTATCTAATACCCTGGCTTCTGTGTGTACTCAAGTACTACATGATGCTAAACATGGTGGCATTAAATGCCACCATATTAATTGTTGGTATTAGACATTTATATCTTTTGTCCCTGAAATCATTAAGCTGTAAAAAGTATAAAATGGACTTTTGTTTTCAGCATCTAATAAGGTTTCCATCTCACACCATCACTTCTAAGTTTTACTTGGTCAAACTAGTCAGTTAATTTATACATATAAAGTGTAGGCTTATGTCTTTCCAAGGAGCACACAGCACTATCTTGTCACCTTACCTTGGGCTGCACTTATCACTGGACTGTCACAACTGGGCAGCGTCCAAGTAATGACATGGAGACTATTAGTAATATTTGAAAGCTTGGCCTTGGTTTAGGCTTGTCCCCAACCAGCTCATGTAACTCAAATTAACTCGTTTCTACTAATATATGCTCTGCCTCGTGGCTTGTTACCTCTCCTCAGAACCAGCACCTGTTCCTTCCTCTGCCTCTGGCTGGTGAGCCTCCTCACCCAATTCTTTCCCAGAGTTCCTATCTCTGCCCAGAAGTCCCGCCTGTCCTCTACTGATTTACTAGAGGCCACTTGGCTCTTTATTAAGCCAATCAGAAGGTGATAGAGAAGATGTTTACAAAACATTGAGACAGGTGATACTTCATAAAAATCACACTACCAAAGTCCAGCCTGTCCTCAGCTCTCTGCTGGTGCGGAAGTCAACATTTCAACAATACAAAAAAAAAAAACAAAAAAAACAAAAAACAAAAAAAACTCTACAAGGTGCACAAGGGATTAGCCTAAAGCCATCTTTCTTATTTACCTGCAGAAGACTCACTTTACTAGTGGAAGTGTCCTGACAGGTGAGAAGTATCAGTTCCCTGGAAAGAGCACGCCGTGAGGAACTTAGCTCCTCTACCTGTATGACAGACGCATAGGCCTCAAGCTATCCAGGTCTTGGAGGAAGTGAAGACTTTCCCATCTGGGGGTTTGAATTTGATACCACGTTATGTGCTTTTTTTTTTCTATTATCTCTTCTATTTCTGATGCCCTTCAATGTTTATTACACAAAAATATATTTACTAATAACTATATGAAATGAAAGTTAAATTCTTCATGCATTGCCCACAAGCTCTAACTGCATAGCAGGGTGCTCCCTCCCACCACCACCTTGCCCCTCTAACCTCCATCCCCCACCTCCCACCCCCGTGCCATGCCTGTCCATGTGGCCCTCATATGGCTGGAGTCTGTGCTGAGACCATCTCATCGCTCACACTGGCCTGGTGCACTGTCAGTCAGAGTTTCCTAAGAGTGCATTGGGAAGGGACAGAGCCTTGCCATGTCATGGAGTCAGAGACACAAATATGATACACATACATACACACACACACATACACAAACACATACACACACACAAACACACAGACACACACACACAACTACATTCATTTACAGAAGTCTAACTACAAAATCTATTTCCTTTTTTGTTTGGTGGTTTGCTTGGGGGCATGTCATATTTTCTTGAAGGAAAGTTTATCTTATTTATCGATTGTATAAACTATAGGAAATTGGATTATGTTTTTGCAGTGTTTATTTTAAATACATCTCCAGGTTTTAAGAAAGATGAATTTAGATAGCATCTTTAATGTTAGTTATACTGTTTTAGAAAGTGACATCCTTAGAGCAACATAATTATAGTTAAGGGAAACATTGATATTTTAGTACACAGACAGGTTATAATTATTTATTATACTTGAAATTTTTACTCAATAATTAAAAGACTTGATATAATGTTTGACAAGTAAATGATATTTAAAGAAAAATTAGTTTAAATTCAGTAACATATAAACCAGGTAGAATCACATTGTGTTATTATAATAAAAGAAAAGCATGCATTCCATAGTAAAAACTAATTAAAATAAGGTTCTGTTGATATATTGTCTTTATAACTTAAGGTTGTACTACCTTAATTAATTCACATCTGAGACCACGGTATGAGAGCCTCAAAAGTGTGGATTTTTAAAATATCCTCTTGTACTCTCTGCTTGGTGTGTGTTTTATTCCCCAGGCTGTCATATACACTGATATGCTGGTGCTCAGTTAATTTTGAAGTTGTGCCTTTTATTTGAAAGGCATATTACAGAAATATATTTCATGACGAGCTATAAAATTGAAAGTACCATGTAAATCTGGGAAAACTATTAAACCACGGCTTCACGTACTGTCGCAGCGTCTGTACAAAGCCATTTGGTGTCCCGTCATTGCTCCCCTCATGGCTAGCAGGTGCGTCTGCTCTGCAGGTTTTACCAGCTTTGACATTTCCTTAGCGCCCTGTCACCTCCCGCCACCCCAGCTGTGGCTGTAATATAGCACACATTGATGCAGACGGTTTCACCTACTCATCCTGTAAACAGTCGAGATTGGAACATTTGCCCCTGAAATACCCAACTGGGGCCCCAAAGAACATAGACCTGTTGCATTCAGATCAGGTGGGCAGTCTTTGATGTCTTCTCTCCGCCCACTGTATGGAAGCCTGAAAGGAACAAATGTGTAAGTAGCGTCATTAATACCCACATTAGTTCTTTCCTGGGATTGTTACTTTCATTCAGTAATCAGCTACTTTCCCTTCGTGCTTTCTCCTAACAGAATACATTCCTGCGTTATAGTATAACTCCGTCACGTCCACTGTCTTTTGATTCGCTCCTCCACACATCTGTATACATATAATGGAAAGGAGGCTTGATCCACGTGTGACATTTTGTTTCTGTGTAGTCTTTGAAAAATTTTAAATGTCAGTATATGTACTAGGAAAATGAAAGGGCTTTTTAAATATATTGCTTCACATTTAATTCCTGTATTTTATGAATTACAATGTAATGGCCTCCTCAGAGTAGCCTGCCAGACAAATCTAATATTTATTCTGTATGAATAATCCTTTTGGCCTGTTCATATTGGCATATCTTTATTATTACTGAGGCACTTCTCAAAAGGCCAAAGGCCTCTCCGTCCCTTCTACAAGGCTGTGCGATGTTGTGTGGGAGCAGAAGATGGCGTAAGTCACTTCTCTACTTAAAACCCAACGCCCTGCCATTTTTGGTGGAAGCTGCAAGTCTTGCAGATCAGCGTGTGGTGATAGGTGGGACTTTCTATAAGGACTCTTTCAGTGCTGTGAGCTAAACAACCATCGGGCCCACCTCTTTGGAAAATGTGATTTGTTTTGAACAATTCCAGGAGCCTTATTACTTCCCCAATATTCATACGTTTGTACTTTCCGATCGTACATTACAGCGGAATTACAATACTGAAACAGAAAGAACTTGCTCAACCCAGTGTCAGCCAGGATGAAGGCTGGGACCTGGCTGCGGACTGCCCTGCCTTCCTTTCACTTTGTTTACAAACTAGTAAACCAAAGTGGAAGACACTGCTCTCGTTTTTTCTTTCTCATTCACAGAGAATGATATTAATACTTTGATGGTTTCCTGTAATAGCCAAGAAAGAGAAATCCTGTTTGGAGATGGTTGTTCTAAAGACAAGCTAGAATGGCCTGTCTTATTCTCATGAAAGAAATTGAGTTTTGATTTTTGTAAGTATATTGCCATAATTTGTCCAGATAACTAATCTCTTTCCTCAAAAACCAAAGTATCACCTCAGTTGTTGGCCAGCCCTGTTGTATAGCTGAAAGTTGTTGTCAATTAGCACATTTAATATTGACCAAAACTGAAAAACTCCCACTGTCCAGATTGCAATTCAAGATTGCCGTCAAGGGTGAGCCTGGAATATAGCAAATGTGTTTTGTTACAGAATTGTTTAGAATGTTCTAGGCTTCTTTCTTTAGCTATGTAGGAGCATCCACTTTTACAAAGGCTAGAATGAGCTTTGTCCTGACTCACTCGACATGAAAGTTAGGATTCAAAGAGCTCAGGCCCCCATTTGTGCTAAGTCAGTGGCCCTCAAGAGTCTTTAAAATTATCTTCTCCAAATTACAGCTCAGCAAGATCCATCCATTCTGGGCATCCAGAAATGATTGCCCAAATGCCCATCTGCACGTCCTTCTAAGAAATGTAGCTCAGCAAAGGCAGTGCAGGCTCCTCGGGGAGCCATGCTCGTCAGCGTACATATGCTGTGCCACAGCTAACCAGGCACACTCTGCCCCTGTCCCTGGCACTGGGGCATGACTATTTAACAAACAAATGTTTCTGTGCCCAGTAGACAAACAGTTCAAGAGATTTGGATTTTTAAAAAGAGATATTGACTCAAAAGCATTTTGTACTTGTTCTTCTGAGAAACAAGATGAGCCAGTGTGTAACTTTATGTTTTTATCATTGTTTTCCTTTTATTTTTTCTTTTCTTTGCTACTTCATTACTTTGCTTGGGTTCTTCTCCTAACTGTCTCTTAATGTCTTCTCTGGCTCAGCTCAGCTTCTCCTGGCTCAAGCTGTCACCAGCTGTTCCGCTCCTGCTGTCGGCTAGCCCGGTTCACTTCGGCTGTCTCCTAGTTTCACTCTGATCAGTCTCTTCTCTTCTCGCTCTTCTTCCTCCCTGCACCAACTGTCTTCTCTGGCCCTGCTCTTCTTCCAGCTGGACCCGCCTCCTGCCCACTCCCCAATCCTACTCCTTCTCTCAGCCCCTGCTCCCATTCCCAGAATTCCCAGAGCCAAACTAACCTGAAAGGCGTAGGGTCTCTTAAAGGGCCAGGCACACAAAATAAATCACTCTACACAGATAACTGGAATGGGAAAATGGTAGATGACCTCTTTGCTCCCCTGACAAAGTACATTTGGCTGCTGTGCGGGTTTTCACTAGCTCCATCATCGACTAAAGGGAGAGTGTGGTGGTTCGATCCATTCTTAGGGAGCTGACTTCTCATGCATGTAACAAATGCATAGCGCTCACACAGAAATCGACTCACCAGCAAGTTGAGCCCAAATGCATTACATATGTTAAATCGATGGGCAGCATCTACTATGCCTTATAAAAGAGGCAGAAGCATTACTGAAGAAAAGAACATGGTCATCTCGGTGTCCTCCTCTTAGCGACGACAGTAGAATTTTCCTCTAAATGAAAAGCTAGCCAGGTCACAACAAAATATTAATTCAGCTTAGTCTTGTATATCATCTTGTCCTTCTCAATCATCTTAATTTCCTTTCTGAGTCTGGTACAAACTACAACTAGAAGTCCGGGGCCGGCGACTGGAATGTATCTACAATTGCCTGTGCAGATCCTTGAGTAATTTGTCCTTCCCGTGTATTTAAAATAGCCCAGAAAAAAAAAAATCACATTAGCACGGGAAGTATACTTGCTGGGGTATGTGTTTGTCTTGGCTGATCTCCAAACCGGGATGTAACGTAAGGAAAGTGTGAGCTGATGGCCGAGACACGTGCTTGGGAGTGATTTCACGTGTATCCACCCTGCCTGTGTGCAATGCAGAAAGGTGGGCCCGAGGAGAGCAAGAAAAGGCTGCGCCTTGATGCACTGCAGACCTCTTGCCAAGTGAGGTCATTTGGGCAGGCCCTCCTAAAAGAGGTAGCAAACATCCGGGTTTAAGTCACCTTTTAAATCTTCCCACAAGAGAGTGTCTGCGCTCTGGAAGAGCTTCTTAACTACCTCTTACCTTATGAGTCACACTGCTTCTGCTCCGGTCCTCTCTTTCTGCCATTACAGGTTTTAAATTCCATTCCTTTAACTGGTACAGAAGAGTACAGAGCGTGTACAGATTAATGCTGCGCTGCCACGTGATGCTCCAACGCATGCATATAGCTTGTTATTTGAATTGGATTAAGCATATCTTCTCCACCCTATTTATGGCGAAGACTGCTAAAGTCCTCATCTCTGGGTTTCTGGAATACACAGTACACCTTTGGTATTCGTAATCACCTCATGGAGCGTAGCCCCAGAACTGGACACTTGTAAGTCAGTGCCCTTCCCAGCATCCCACAGTCAGTGCCATAACTGTGCGCTCCGTGCTGTGTCATTGTGATAGTCTGCTTCCAACCACATAACTAACATCTCCAGGTGTCAGGGACTTGGTCTGCCACTATGTTCCCGCCATCCACATTGCCTGGGACAAGGAACTAAGATGATGGCAGAGAAAGAAAGGGAGGAAGACAGGAAGGGAGTCTCTCTAACTAAACCTCTGCTAACTCTCCCCTTGTCCCACGCTCAGCCCGGAGCAGGCTTCCTCGCCTCACATGCTCTTCCTTCTGAAGAGGAAATTTCACCTTCCTGGCAGGATCGTTATTACTGAACATGTTTGGAACTAAGCTGTCCAACTTTTTCACCAAATACTTTGTGCTAAGACACCTAATTTTAGTAGCAACTGTGTATTTAGTCCTGTGTGGCTCTGAATGGAAGGTCAAAGAATAGTTTGCTGACTCCCTATGCATCTGGCGTCAGGGTACAGGTCATCAGGCACCACCTGACACTTTTTAAAAATGTGCTAGAATTTTATCTTTCCTCTGATTTGATTATCATTTGCTTACTATATGTAAAAATGAGTGAGTCAAATTAGAAAATTCTACCATACATACATAAAATGCTATAGTTGTTTCTTTAAATATTACCATATAGCAAGAAATTTTTATGGTGCAGTATGTAGTATTTCGTAGCATGGAAAGGACACTGTATTGCTCTTTCCCAATACTTATTAGTTCCTTGGCCATTAATTTTTTTCACCTTTGCTTTCCTATGGATAGATCATAGATAGATAGATAGATAGATAGATAGATAGATAGATAGATAGATAGATAGATAGATATTCTAACATTCATTTCCAGCTTTTTGAGTAATTATATTGAATAGGATTTTGATATTTTCTTTTAAAAATATACTTTCCATTGAAATGTTAATGTAAGAAAAACACTTTCTAAACACATTTTATTATCTGCTGCTCTTGAACAACAAAATTTCCTCACAGAAGTCAAAAATACCTTGCTTTTTTCTTAGAATACCATTTCCTCGTTTAAATAAGCTACATTTCTTATGCTTGGTTTTTCTCCTGCAGGCAGCTTAGCATGTAGAAGACACAGCCTTCCATTCTAAACACTGCAGATCACTTGTGGGTCCTCTGTTAGGTGTTTTTTGAAGCGAATGTATGAATATTTTTTAAGTATTCTCTGATGGCTTACTGGGGGTTAGAAAAATACACCTTATCCAGACTACTTAGCATCTTAGCAAATGATTAGTACCTATTTGTGATTTGTATATCTGTCTTAGCTACTAATATTTCACCTTTCATATTAAAGTAAAATATATAGTGCCTTATTCAGAGATGTATTAACTTGTTAAAAACTTGTACTTGATATCTTATTTATAAGTTTCTGCCCAAAATGATTTTCATTTTATTCCTCAGTGTGAGGTAACCACAGTCTCCAGGGTTCTCCCATCCCAAGTACCAGTGCCTCTGTGGTAGTCCACTCAGAGAGCAGGATAGACATGAGGAAGCCATCTAGGGAGGGCCTCCCTGGGAGGAGGAACACCAGAAAGCCAGAATTCCTCAGTGAGGCAAACACATAGAAATAACTTTAAAATACCATGCTGCTCAAAGCTCTGGAGAGGAAAATAGCCCATCTAGTGTATATGTAATGATGAGTTTATTCAGTGGCTTACAGACCCAGAAGTGTCAAAGGCCTGCCGTGGCCATCTGCTGCTGGGATAGTTCGAGAAACCGTTGCTTCTCCAGCAGGAAGCTGGAAGCCCCAGAACAGGAGAGAACAAGAGTGCAGCCCCAATCTAGGACTGTAGGCCTAGAAGAGTCACTGCTGCAAGTCTGCACTGAAACGCTTAGAATCGGCTATCTGGTGTCCCTGGGTCCTAGCAACAGCAAACCTTCTACTCTGTCCCGTGTAGGACCACACCTTGTTGGGTAATGTCACACACATTCAGCATGGGTGTTCCCCCTCAGTCCCTGACCAACTTGTAAAGCATTCCAGAAACACCTTTACAGATACACCTAGCCTAAAGTGTGCTTTAACAGTTGTTCAGGTATCTCTCAATCCAGAGTTGACAGCCAAGACTGATATCACAAATGGGTGTGTTGCTTGTCCCCTGGATTTCTAGCCCTTAAGGAAGGAAGGTGTTCTTAGAAAATCCCAGATCCCCTGGTCACAGCAGAGGGATCCTGCCATAATAGCCAGCCTCAGCAACCAGAACTTCCTGAGGATAAGTCTTGGGAAGGGTGAAAAAGATTCCAGAAGGGTCTGTGTGTGTGCTTGCTGTGCTTTCTGTGTGGGCGGGACTTCCCGCTGGGTTGTGCTTCGGTGCCCTTACACAGTTACAACAGAAGGTATTCTTTATCATTTGGGTGATCAGTGATGTATTTTCTCCCCCATTCGGATGTTTTAGTTCATTTACAACAGCTGTTAAAGAGTATGCTGCACATCCCAGTGATCATAGAATGCCTCATGCTTTTAATGAGAAAGATAATTATGTGGTTTTCATCATAATAGTTATTTTTTTATTTCCCAGTTACTTCCTATAATTTGAGTGATCACTGTCTGCAAATTATAAATGAGACCTTATTTTTTGAGCCAAAAGCTTGCCAGTTAAATTGACAGATTTTTCAATAACAATCTACATTAGGAGCCATAAAAGCATCATTACTCTCTTCGTTTTCTCATCTCTGCGCTGCAGTTTCACAAATAATAAATGATATGAGTGAAGGTTAAGAGTAAAGCCGTGTCCTCAGCTAAACCTCAGCACTGGTTGTGTGGCTGGCTGTGTGCATGTCCATCAGGGTGACCTTCCCCTCTTCGTTAGTGCTTTTCTCCATCCACTTTCTCATAAACTACACTCAGAAACTGGAAAATAAATGAGATAGTGCAGAACAAACCACACAGACTCCCCTCTTTTCAAAACATGAAAAATGTTATGTATCATGTCTAAAAAATTCTGTATTTTTTACAGTACAAAACTTTGCCTCATATGTGCTCTAAGCATTTTGAAATAAGTAGCAACCGAGGACAAGTCATAGACGGCCACTTCTTTCTCATCAGGAAAATGGAAGTAGCTAATACAGCTAAACATTCCATATGTCCACCACTGTGCCACAGCCCTTTGCTTCCACTGTGTTTTTCTTTTTTTCACAAAAGCCCCAAGAGTTGGGGACAACCACTGTGCCCACCACTCAGATGGGACACTCAGATATAAAAGGTCACACTCCAGGGACAACAGCTTCTGTGGTTGGAACTTGAGTGTGGGCTCTCTAAGTCACCCCAAAATCCAGAATCATGGCGCAACACGCCGTGAGACTAACTGTGAACCACTTCCTCCTGATGCTGACAACCTCCCTTCAAGCGATACCCAAAGCGAAAAGTCAAACCCGTGCTCATCCACAAATAGCAAATCACTTGTTCTGTGATGAGTTAGGGTAAAGGCTGTGTGTACCTTTTTTCATGTTTTTAATGTATAAAATATTGTTAAAGCAATCAAAATGCCATTAATTATTTAACCTTGTGATTCTTATTTATTTCTACTAACAAATTGAAGTTGTCATAAGCTGGCCTTGAGGGTCGTTCTGCAATGCAGCCTCCCTTGACCATATATGTAGCCGGCCAGGCCTCAGCAAGTGACCGGCTGTCGCTTTCCCCCTGACTTCTTTGCTATCGCAGTTAAATATAGTCTGTCAGTCTATATATTCAAAAGGTTACTTTTACTTCCTATCTGGTTTTTTTTTAACAGAACTAAAACCAGAACACAAAAGTAAGCCTGTAAAGGCACATGTGGACTTGAAGTTCACCGCCACTCAGCAAGGTTCTGCATCCTGCCAGGGAAGTGACAGGAAGAGGAAAGGAACCAAAGTTTGGAGCGAAAGATGGTGACATTCTCCTCGCTTAAGAGCCACTTGAGTCAAAACAGTTCCCAGAAACCCTTTGGATTATTTCAGGAGATTTTTTTTTTTTTTTTTTTTTTTTTATAGTTTCCAAGTTTCAAAGCCCAGCCCCAACAAGTCTCTCCTGCCTGAAGCAGAAGCAGGAGACTTTTAAGTCACTCTTCCCCTCCCCGCTGACGGGCTGGACATAGCAAAGGCTCCAAAGGAATGGGCGTGGGGTGGGTGGGGGTCACTTTGTCATTGGTGAGGAATAAAGGCACAAAGGTGTGGCTTTCTACTCATGCAAAGAAGTGTGGTTCAGTGTCAAAACTCAGACTACAGCCTGGAGAGGTGGCTCAGCCTCTAGGAACCTGTGCTTTGCTGAAGGCCCGAGTTCACTTTAATTCCAGTCCCAGAGCTCCTTAGGTCTCCTTCAGCATCGGCGCTCATGTGCACATGCCTACATACTGAAACCTAATTGAAAATTTAAAGTAAATAAATAGTTTGAAAACTCCAACCAGTTTTACCTCTGACAACCTGTATAACCACTCCGGCCCATGGCTCACGTTTGCAAGTGCAGCCGTCCATCTTACATTAACAGGATGTAAAATAATTGGAGACAAAAGGTAGCCTTGCCTCGCTGAGGAGTGAAACTGCAGCAGGAGTGGAGTGTTCGTCTGAGGCACACTTACAGCTCAAGCTCATGTTCACCATTTTACGGTGGATTCTAGATTTCTGCAACTAAGAACCTGTGAAAGTTCCCTCCAATGCTGTGCCTCCTCCACAGGGGGATTCCCCCACAGACCCATAGAAGCAGCTTTCCCCCTCAATTTAACTATTCGATTAAGAGTGTTTTCACGCATCAGAATGCTTCCTTTAAAGTGTTGGCTCAGCATTTTTTTATCAAGGTCCCAGAAGATATCCAGCCCTCACTAACAGTCATCTCCGTTATCCTTGCCACGTTCTGTGCAACTACTTGTCTGCTTCTTCCCTACCTGCTCTGGACATGTCATGCAGATGGAACCATCATATGTGGCCTTCTGTGTTTGATTTATCTTGTTCAATATATACCTCATAACACTTGATTTATTCTCTATTAGGATTCTCTATAGGAATAAAACTGATAGAATGAGTATTTACATATATGTATGTATATGTATATCTGTATTCATATGTAGTGTGTGTGTGTGTGTGTGTGTGTGTGTGTGTGTGTGTGTGTGTGTGTAGGTTGTATTAGAGTGGCATACAGGCTATGGTCTAACTAGTCCCACAGTGGCTGTCTACCAATGGAAAGCCCCAAGAGTCTAGTTGTTTTCACGTCTCGAGGCTGGGTGTACATGCTGGAATATCATCAGTATATGCCAAAATCCTGAAGAGACAGGCTCTAATCCCAGTGAGGGAATGAGCTTGCCCATGAGAGCAAGGGCAAGCAGGCAAAGAACAAGAACTTCTGTCTTCCATGTGTTTTATAGAGGCTGCCTCCTTGTGTGGCCCAGGTTAAAGGTGGCTCTTCCCACCTCAAAAAAATCTGGATTAAAGGTAGATCTTTCCACATTGAATGGTTTAATTAAGAAAAAAATCCCTCACAGATGTACCCAGCTGCTTGGGTCTTCAACAAATAATAGCCATCACGCTGTGCCTGAACCCTTTATTTGGCTATGCCTTATTTTCTTATTCAATTATCAGCTGAGGGGTTTGGGCTTCTTCTATTCTGGGCTATTACAAATGAGGACACTATGAACTTTGATGGCCATTTTCCTGTGGGCATGTGGATTCAGTTTTCCTGAATACATATGTAAAAGTGGAATCGCCACGTTGTAGGGAACTCTGCTGCTGTCTTGGGGGGGAGAGCTGTCAAGCTCTTCCCAGCATGTCTGCTCCGTTTTCCTTTCCTATAAGCAGTGTCTGAAGGCTCCGATCTCTGCATGTTCTAATGAGCATTTCTTCTGGTCTGTCTTTTAGACCTACGCCATCCTAGTGGCTATGAAGTGGTCCCTCGCTGATTTTGATTTGAATCCTTGTAACGACTAACGATGCTGAGCAGCACTTCAGGTGCTTATTACCCATTTGCACATCTCCTTGAGACAAATGTCTATTCAAGTCCTTTGCCTATTTTTAATTAGATTATCTTACCATTATTCATTTGCAAGGATTCTTAATAGGATTTGAATGAAACTTACCAAATATATGATTTAAAATATTTACTCGTGGGTTGCCTTTTCATTTCCTGGTGGTGCCTTTTGAAACATGAACATTTTAAATTTTGATGAACTTGTTGCTCTCCTCCGCTGCTGCGAATCTGGTTGTATATATAAAAAGCCAGCACCTGACCCAAGGCCACAACTATTTACACTGAAGATTTCTTCTGACACTTATATAGTTCTGACTTTTCAATTATTTTTGTGGCCTATGTTAAGTTAATATGTTGTGTGTAGTATAGAGGGTGATCCACCTACATTATTTAACATGGAGATTTAGTGTCCCAGCATATTTTTAAGAAAGAAAGTTCTCCCAGTATAATGATATGTGAGATATACGTAGCATACATCCATATTCTCTCTGCCAGTACTATATTATCTCCGTTCCTCTCACTCTGTATAAGGTCCAAATTCAAGAAGTGAGCATTCTCCATCTTCACTTTGCCCATTCCTTGTTGTTCTTGCTGTACTAGGTTCCTTGCGTTTACATATGAATTTGAAAATGTCAATTTTGGCATAAAAAAACAGCTGGGGTCTTGGTGAAAATTTACTAAAACGGGCCCCTTAGTTGTAGGCTTGCTGTGGCGGTTGGGCTATACTGTGGACCTTTGGGGGTGGGGTGGGGGGCTGCTATGCAAAGTCTTCTCTCATTGGCCCTGGACTGTGAATAGTATCGTAGGAGGCAAGTCCCATTTTCCCCTCTCTCCTCTTGCTTCTCTTATGATATAAAAGAACTTCCTCTGCCACGTGTCCCCTGCCATGCGTCTCTGGCACCCCACCAGAACAGGCTGCCCCATCAGAGGCTGGACCTTCCAGAATCTTTATCTAAATAAACTTTCCTGGCAAGCTCATTCTCACATATACAGCAGTGTGTGCAGGGGAGCTGACTAGCATGGATGACACAGAGCTCCATGGTGGTTTGTGAATACCACCAACTGGTATTAATATTAACTGGTATCATCTTAAGCCTTCAAACTCACAGTGTATCTTTCTTTTTCTCAGTTTTACACATTTGTCATTGAGCAGTGCTTCACCATTTCCGTATGTGAATTTTAGCTTCTTTTGTTAAATTTATTTGCAAATATTTTATCTTTCTGGTAGAATAGTTTTCTTGACTTTATCCTTGTGTGTCCATTGCTAATATATAGAAATGGAGTCTGTTTGTATCCTTCCACCTGCTTGTTTATACAAAAAAGAATAGTTTCACTTCTTTTATGTGTCTTTATTTCTCTTTCTTGCTTTGCTGCCTTCATAAGTTATCACTGATGGAATTTTTTCTTAATTTTGTTGACTTTGTACTTTGCCTATTTTAGTTTTACATTGAAGTATAACACAGACAAATGACACCAGCTAGAACATGTACTTGATGCCAAACATCAACCTTGAGAATTAGTCTAGCATCAGTTTGCAGCTACCACTGCTGGACCAGCTCTCTCGGCCATACGCTCTGCTCACTGGCATGCCAGGCATCACTACCACCTCTGCTGGACATCTAAAAGAGACACTTCCAGATGACAGAATTTTGCTGTGTAGTTCGCCTTCTGGATAAAGACATCTGCTGCATGCCTGAGGTCAGGAATTCTCCTCAGTGCTAGAGGTACAACGCTGACAAAGTTAGATAAGGCCTCTCTCTCCAGCAGGTTATAGCTGTTGAAAAACAACGAACATCTGTATAGAGGAATCTGTGTATAGGAAAAAACAAATAATGCAATGGAGCGGCGGGGCCGGGCAGCATGCCAGGTACATCAGTGATTATCTTGGTCATATTTGAGCTGTGATGTGCATGTAACCTTGGGAGTAGCATGTCAGGCATCAGAAGCAACAGATGCAAGGCTTTAAGAACAATGACGGGTCATGTGACCAAAGGATAAGTAGAAGAAGATGAAGTCACAGAGGTACACAGGACCCAGGTAGTGTTTTTAAAGAGGGAAGTCTCCATCCTAGGAACAATAGTAAGCGTTTGGAAGGGCGTTAAACATGGCATTGAGAAGATTGCCTCTGGCTTGTCAAGAGCTGATGTAACAGGCAGGGACGGAACAAGGTATTCCACTGCTAGTTCAGAGTCAAGATGAAGGAAAGCAATAGACAGATGTTTGAGGCGTGGAGCTAATATTAGCATATTATGTGGAAAAGGAAATAGACAAAATTAAAGATTGCCCAGAGTTCAGAAGCTGAGAGCCCGGACAGATAGTAATGTTGTTCCTGCTACAGAGCTCAAGCATTGGCTTGGCCTCAAGTCCCAACAACCTGGAGTTGTGCGTGGACGCCCCGCTGCAAATCTGCACTCTGACCAAGTGGGAACCCCCTTTATGGCAAAGGAAAGCTAAACGCTCTTACACAAGGAGGGACAGAGCTGTCTGTGGCCCCGACCTGGAAAGGTACCACTCTCGGGAAGGTTTTCGGAAATTGATTTGCTGAGTGCTTGGTAAACTTCTCCTTTGCAGTGTTTATTCATATTTTAATTGAGTTCTTTATTATGGAGCTCAAATATTTTTAATTAAGAAAGAAGTGTGGCCCTTGGGGTAATATTGCAGCCATGTAGATAGCTGGCAATTAAACTTCTCTACGTACACAACCGCATTCAAGCCATTATGAATGAGCCGTGTTAGCCCTGCAATGTCACTCCTTGCATCTTTAAACAAACACACAAAATAGACTTATCTACTGGGCTTGGTAGCTCCAATTGTAGTGCATTTGTTGCTGAAGTGAGAATGGGCAAAGTAGCACCAGGAGGAGGCGGAGCCTATTGAAAACTGGTCATTTTCATGAGAAAGACCAAAGAGCTATAGAGTACAACTTCAGGTGCTTTCCATAGGGGAAAAATCACACAATAATTCTTTTTTTTTTTAAACTTTTGACTTTAATGTCCAATTTTTTAATCTCAAAATTCAATTATAGAAGAATACTTTTTAAAGGTATTTTAGGCTTTGTTTAATCTAGGCTTTTTTTTTTTTTTTTTTTTTTTTTTTTAGTTAATTGCCACACCATTTAGGATAACATAAAGGAGTGCTTCACCGTCTGCCTCATGTGTTTCAGCCCAGTATTAGAGCAGGGAGTAGCTACCACCATATTTATTTTAAAAGGCTGTAATTTTTGCTCTACAAACTTAATGAAAAGTGAATTTTAAAATTCTTTTAAAGTTTTAAAGGCCTTGTTCCATTTACATGAAGTTCTACGTTTCCTAATTTATATAATACTCTTTATTCAAAGGGAAGCCATCTGTCTCTCTTTGAATTTGCCACTGGAATACGCCATTTGCAGCTGTTTTCCCAGCAATACCTCATCCTTTAAAGAATTTAGAAATGTGTTTCAGAGCCCTTGATCGAGCTACAACAATATTGCTTTGTTCCCAACACCTGTTTCAATATCAGATTTCCTACATATTAGACAAATGTTCAGTGCCCTGGCCCCGTTGTGCAGGTTCACTTAGAGGTGACTCTCTTCCATCTGACAGCTCCAGCACCGGTGCCCAGTGGCCCCATGCTGCCCTGGAAACAGCTGACAACAGGCTGCTCCAAACAGAGCACTCCATCAAGTCTACCTGCATTTCCTTACCCCCAAGCAGCTAAGTCAGGAGGCCTGGATACAGTGGCCCAGCACATTGATGGAGCCAGACAGACCTACATGAGGCTACGTGTGGCATTCTTCCCTTTGTGACCTTGGACTTGTTACTTATATCTTCAGCCTCAGTCAGCTCGTCTAAAGACCAGGCTGGAGGGAAACAATGCGTGTCCATAGCGTTTCAACTATGAAATAAAATAGTGTGTGTAGAACATCTATCCCATAATCCGATGGAACATTACACGAGGAAGAATGGTTCATTTATTTACTTCTCAGCCATATGGAAACCACTATTTCTGGCATTCTAAGGCAAATGAAACCTTGGTAAACTAATAAAGTCCAAAAATTAACTACAGTGATTCTTTGGTAAGTGGCTGCTATCACGGGCATATGCTTCTGGTGTTCTGTCGTTAAATAAGCACTACACAGAGTGCGTTCACATGTCCCTTCTGTGAAGTATTTACAAACAGGAGCGGTGCTTCTCCTCATTCCCCGCCTTCTATGTGCCTGCTCTGTTCCCAGGTCTAAACTGTAGGGGGCAAAATTAAATCGAGGCAAAACTAGCAGCATTTCATGACCCAGAGTGCTGAATGACACAGACATTCCCGCCAGTTAAAAGCTTTTAGGAAACTCACTTCTGATATTTCATGTTTTGTCAGAATTGTACTTTCTCCTATCCCACAAAAGACAAAGTCTTTACCTAAGTTTCGCCTAAGTTTATTGCTGAGACTACAGAAGCCAGGGATTAAGAGACATTTGTGTTGTTGGTAAATGCGTGAATTAGTAGAGGAGTCTGATTCTAGCCCACATGCCCTCATACGGTATTTATTCCCAAATCCTACAGTTGTTACAGAGTGGTTGGTTTCTTGTAATTTGTTACTAAGGCCCAATTCTCTAGAGCAGAAGTTACGTGAAATAATGAAAAGTTGAGTAGTCTAAAATTTTGGTAGCATTGTCGTTGACCAGGACACTGTGGTATCTGTTAGTGAGCAGCTTGCTTTGTGACTAGTACGCCTGTTAATGTCATGAAGAGATCAATTTCAGATTTTCAAAAGTTGAGGAAATTGGATCTGAGGATACAAATTGGCTAAAGGTCCACCTGGAATCCTGACACGGTAAGGAAAGAGACAGAGAGAGCTCTAGAGCAAGCGGGCTAGTATGAGTAGCTAGGCCAGAAGCTTCAGTTCAAGCGAGAGATCCTGCCTCAGTGCATAAGGTGGAAAACAATCTAGAATGACATTTGACCTTAGTTTCTGACTTCCACATGCAAGGGTATACACATGTATAAGCACCAACACAACATACAAGCATACACACGCGCGCGCGCGCGTGCACACATGAAAAAAATATTAAACAAATTATAAGTAGAAGAAGTTGACCAAGCTGACAGGACTACCAGAAGTATGAGGCAATGTAGATGCCTGGACTCTTTAGCCAAATTCACTGTGACAGCTCCCTGTATGTTCTCCAGCATGCTAAGGCTAAAGTAAGCATCTTGCTCAAGTGAAGAAACTTGTCTTTCAGATATCTTGATTTTATATTTCAGGTAGGGTCAAGACTTACTTGCCATTTTCCTGTGTTACATAGAGAGGACCAGCCCAACAGGATCTCCAAACGTTGGAAGGTCTGAAGTCTCTGGGAGCTCTTTCTATGGCCTTTCCTGCGGGGTACACTGTGCTTTATCGTCAGTTCCCAGCTACACCTTAGACTCCTTCCTTAGACTCTACTCTTAGATGCTACTCTTAAGTGACAAGCAGGATCAAACCCAGAACTTCCCAGAATCCAAGTGCCTGTTTCCAACTAGAGATCTCCAAAAGCAGTTCCATAGCAGTCCGGGTGGCTTCTTGACTTCTGTTGGCAGTAAGTGTACACAGAAGAGGACATGTTTGTCACCTCTCTTCTTAGTCCCATGATATGTTGCATCTTCACACCCCAAAACTTCAAATTGCCTACTCTGCTATTTTCATTTCTGTAATACTCAAAATCCTTAGTTCCTTAAGTAACTCAGTTTCTTAAAGCATAGTTTAATCACTTATTGAAGGCTTGCCCCATGTCCACGGTTACTGCGACCTCAAAGATGTCATATCCTTGAATGTGAGTCCACTTCAGCTTGACCTCGCCATATTCCTTCTAGAGTACATTTAATGATAAGCTACTCAGGAAGTATCATGAACTCTGAAGATAGGTGCTGGAAAATTCTAAACCAGCTTTAAACTCTCTGTAAAGCTAAAAAGAATCCAGTTATAGTTGTCAGAATTCTTTCTGAAAATTAGCAAGTTGACCATCAAGGGGAAACGTATGGAAGTGTGTTTTTTGTGCAGATGCCAGATTGGGGTATTCCCTCAATAGAAAAACTTGTGGAAACTGCTTGGTGGCCCTCCTTCCCAAAGGCACGGGCACGTGGGTTATACTAAATATTTCCTATCTCCTCACAAGTAATTAACTGGAGTTTAACTACCCAAGAATTTCTTCCTGAGTCCTTTTTAGGGGATAGGTGTGGGGGACATTCAGGGTTGTCATGTGTGTCTGCTGCTGAAAGGCCTGTGACAGATATTTAATGGCACTGGCTCCACTTACACCTAGGTATGTGACTGACCTGAAACACAGTGGACACTCTGCGAATTGGTTCTGTTGATTACAGTGTCCTGGGTTATGTTATGTGAGCTGAGACCACATCCTTGACACTTAGCAAAGTGTTCTAGGTTATATCATGGCTCCATCTTGAAGTTTTAAGTAGACACATGCTGCAAAATACCGTAAATTGTTAGTGAGCAGAGTGGCTAAGTATATGCCACTTTACAGCTCCAGTTTGCGCCTCCTGCTTGATCCTCATTTGTATTGTTAGCCCTGCATCCCCAGTGAATCAGAGCAAGTCCTGGCAAGGATGCATATAGCACAGCCACACCAGTGAAGAGATGCCCCGGGATGCTAGCGTGCCATTGCGTACTATTTTAAATGGCAGTTTCAGAAACTAAACACTATTACAAGTGCAATAGAAGGGGAAATGATTACTCAATTTAAAATAGCAATTAAAGTTTAAAGTTAGCCTGGAACAGTTGACTCTCTTACTGTTCTTGCTGTCACATAGGACTCAAAAAAAAAAAAAAAAAAAAAAAACTTTGAAAACTACATTTACATCTACAAACCTAAGAGTGAATACAAGTGTGAAGGCACCACTCGCACTCTATAGACCAATGATTGTTTTCTCCTGTAGAACTGCCAGAGTGAATGGGTTGCCACAGACTAACAAGTAGTCAGGTCCACACAAATCCTCTTTGAGCCTGAGACTTTGTCATTGTGGTTCATCAGGTGGCAGTGTGGGTACCATGAGCGTCTGTTGTGGTCACAATCTGAAAAACTCATGTAACCACTGTCCAGGTGAAGAAAGAAAAATAGTAACAAGACCTCAGAGGCCCCACCTGTCGTGTTCTCTGTTGCTGCACATTCCTGTCCCTGCGCCTTTACCTCTGTCCCCAGGGTCGGTTCTACCTCTGTTTCTCTTTGATGCCCTCTGCCATAACATTTTGTTGGTGAGAGTAAATAGAACAATCACTCCGTGGCTGCATAGTTTTCCCATGTGTGACTGTGACATCATTATCAGTTTTACTCAGCAAAGGGGTAGTTTTCATTTGTGAACTATTAATAATATATCTTTTGGTCAAATTTTCGACTTTTAATGATACGTGAATGGGACACAGGAAGCAGTTTTGCACTATAGGGTTTCAATTAATTATAACCATTCCCATTCCATTACTTTGGGTCAGTATTATTTCATTTCTAAAATAGAAATGTGGAAGTGTTACTTTCTAGTCTACTTAAAGGTTTCCCATGAAAATGATCTGCATACTTCCGGCTTAAATCACATTTTTTGCCTGAGGGTTGGAATATACTGCACTTATAAGCTCTGAAGTCACTGTTTGTATTGTGCTCTGCCAACTGCCACCCTCTGTAGAGTGGGTGAGTATACAGATACACTCAGTGTCGCTTGAAACAATACAGAGGGTAGGATGCTTTGGTAGACTCCTCCTCCCTGTGCTGGGGATGGAACTCAGGGCTCAGCCATAGCTAGACAGGCACGCTACCATGGAACCGCAGCCCTCGCTCAGGACTGACCTCATAGTCAGTTTTCACAGCGTGGCGTTCCTGCTGTGCAGTAAGAGTTGCCTACAGTCACAGTGGGGACTTGATTCCTAAGCATCTTAGATATTTATAAGCTCTGGAGCAAAGAGAGCTTCCCAGTGTTCCCAGAGCTCTGGTCCCCTCCCATCTGTGAAGACACAGAGAGGTTCTTGGTCTGCTCTGGCCGTGAGAGCGTAGCTCACTTCTCTCCACACTGTAAACTGAAGGCTGAAGCTCCCCAAATTGTGCAGGCAGATATTTAATCAATTAAGCTATTCCAGGCTAAAATCTTAAAAAAGGAGATTGGGTAAAGAGCGTCAGGTTCAAAGGTTGTTTTGTTGTGTGTCGTGTTTTATCTTTCCACCGGAATTAGTTTTCCTTTTAGCTGACATAAAAGCCCATGTTGTGCCTGTCTATGCAGTCCTTCGTCATTGGCTGCCTGATGGCTATCTCACCCCAGAAGTCTCCTTTGTTTTGCTTACTGTAAGGCTCATGAGAGCAACAGCGGTTCCTTAATGCAGTGGTTCCCAACCTGTGGACCGCAGTGCCTTTAGGAATCAACTGACCTTTTCACAAAGGTCACCTAAAACCATCCTGCAGATCAGATGTTTACATTATGGTTCATGAAAGTAGCAAAACTACAGTTATGAAGTATCAACAAAAAAAGTATGGTTGAGTGTCACCACAGCATGAGGAACTGTATTAAAGGTCCACAGCATTAGGAAGGTTGAGGGCCGCTGCCTGCATGCCTTTGCTACTGATGTCTAAAGACAGATCAATGAAACTAGCAATCTGAAGGATCTTCCCAGGGGGCAGAGCCCAGCTGAGTTGACAGCCTTCGTCCCATTGTCTTATTCCTACCTAATCTGATGGGCAGCATCTCCCTTTCCTGCAAGGCTGTTTGGAGACAACATTAGGTTACAGTTAAGATACTGAGCCCTTCAGAGTCAGAATTACAAGAAGCACTTTCTCTCTCTGTGGTTGGGTGATTCAGTTAGACAACATCTCGTGTGTGGAGTCCCCTTGACATGAAGATTGTACTGCAGGCCTCCTTAAAAATGGTAAGGAAAACAAATGATTCCGCCTTTCTGGTGATTTTGAAACGGCTTAAGCAATTGCAAATCAAAACTGTTGTGCAGAACAAACTTAATTACCTGTCTGCCACCAGTTGCTCTATCTGTGACCCTGGAAAAAGCGGCTTCCTTCTCTGTGCCCCTTCCGTATGGTGGTTGGTTGCAGTGTGCATTAAAATCCTGAGACTACAGAGTTCTAAGCAAGCTTAGTGTGAAAGAGCCTACCTGGGAGGGCGTCTCAGTCAGCATCTGTAGAATGAATCACTCAGTCTCTATTTCCACTGCTGCACATCACTGTGGTTGCCCAGCCAGGTGTTCCCCCAGCCCCTGCTTCGGTACTGCCCATGCTAGAAGGATCGTACTAAAGGCCACCAGTTCTGCTGCCAGCACACTTATCAAATGTCACCTGGACTTCAGTGAGGCATTGCCTAATTCCGCTGGAAAGTTAATGACATCACTCATGTGCTGCATCCCTCATGTATCCCAGTCCTCTCTCTGCAACAGAGAAAATGAGGGAAGGGAACAGCAGTGACAGACTACAGGAATTGATTGTCAGCACTAATGTCCTGGAGGGATGTTTTCCCACTAAGCCATGCATTCCAAAGATAACCCATTGGATTCAGAAGAAAGGTTTAAACTGTCTTCAACTTTTAAATCTCAGCTAGTAAACATGTTTTGTATATGTTTTATGTTACACATAATTTTAATGTAGTTATACATGAAAGAGCATGTATTAGCTGTGACAATAACCTATGGGCAAGATAACCAGCTTATAAAGAAAGACTTATTTTCACTCACAATTTGAAGGTCTCGGTCCCTGATTGGTCAGCCCTATTGTTTGGGGTCCTGTAGAATGACAGCATGTGGCAAAACCTCATGGCCCGGTGGTGAAAGAGAAAGCAAAGGAAGACACAGGGAAGCCCCACAGTCCCCTTTATGGCATGAGCAATGACCCAAGATCACCACTAACCCACTTCTCAAAAGCTGTACTTCCAGGGACAGTAGCATGGCTTAGTCGGGAAAGGAACTTGCTGCACATGCCTGATTTATCTGAGTTCAGTGCCCAGAATCCACATTAAGGTGCAAAGAGGAAAACCTCTCTACAGGTCCTCTTACTACACTTAACCCACAGCAGACATGCACAGGCACTCACATGTACACACACACACACGCACACACACACACACGCACACACACACACACAAACACAGAGTGTTCCGTTCCCCTCCTTAGACTCTGTGCTAAGGACAGAGTCTTCAGCACATGTGTTTTTAATGGATATGTGAGAACTAAAACACTGTTCTCTTAAATGCAAAGCACAGCTATCACTAGCGTGCTGTCTCACCATTTGTGCACTGCTGTGCTAAGCATTGGTGATCTACAACTAAGCCCATCAAACTTCCCATAGGGTTACAGTGGCCTCTATAGATGAAGAAACTGAGGCACAAAGCGATACATGCTGTCCTTAGTCGTGGGTGAAAATGGCAAAACTAGGACCTGGATAAAGCCCTAGTTTTGTCTGACGTAATCTCCACCTCAAGCTTTCTTATTTTCTTCACAAAAACCAAGGGCTGCTGATCAGGCACAGTACAGGCCTATGAATTAAACAGATTGGATACCCGGCTCAGACATACCAATGACATATCAATTTCTTATTAGTGAAAAATTCAAAAGTTAAAGTGTCATTTTCCATTGTAAAAACACATGTTAAAATGGCAAGCCAAGTGGCATGATGGCGTGACACACTGGGATGTTCAGTTCCATAACTTAAAGGGAAGGACAGCATGTCACATTTTCACTGCTACACCCAAAGTTAATCAGGGGTTCCTACCACCTCAGGTTACTAAACTATTTTTTCACTGAGATGATTCATATACCATAAAAATCACCTACTTTAAGCAATCCAAGAATTTTAATGCATTCTATAGTCTCCACGGTGACCTAATTTCACAGCATTTTCACCACCCCCAAGGGAAATTATATACCCATTAGCAGTTGCTTCCATTCCTTTTCCTGAGCCTCTGACATCTTAATCCACTTTCCATGTCTATGTATTTGCCTACTCTGGACTTGGCAGATAATGGGATAACATGATATGTGATCTTTACATGTGCCTGCTGTCATGTAGCATGAGGCTTTCAGTGTTTGTCTAGACTGTGTAATGTAACACACATTTACTCTCCTATGTAGCTGAGCTATATCACATATAAAGTGGATAAACAAAACTCCATTTACTAATACATGGACATTCAGCTATTTTCACCTTTTGGCTACTTGGAATAATGCTGCTTTGGATATTGATGTATACCATTAAATGTGTGTGTGTGTGTGTGTGTGTGTGTGTGTGTGTGTGTGTGTATAAACATGGGCTTTTCATTCCCATCGTACATGTTCAGGAGTGGCTTTCTGGGTCTCAGTGAACGCTCTAATGCTTACCATGTTGAGAAACTACAAACTTGTTCTTCCAGACTAGCTATTCCACTCTATATTCCCACCCAGCGATGTGTCAAGGGTCTCATTTTTCCACAGTTGCCAACACTGGTTGTCTTTCTTTTTCATATAGCCACTGTAATTATGAATTGCATATATCTCCTGCCAGTGATGCTCATAATATTGTCATATGTTTCGTATTACCTCAACTACTTCTTGTGACATTGAAATATTTACTTTTTAGTGGTTTTCCACTGGAATATAATTGTTGTTATCTCGTGACATTTTCCCCAAAGCTTCTTAAATACATAAATACTCACTAATGCTCCTACATTCTAACAACAGAAATAAGCCATCAAGAAAACATAGTAATTGTAAATATGTGGAGGCCAAATTTGGGACTTTCTTCTTAACTTCATAAAACAAACACTAATGGGAATAAAAGGTGAGCTAGGTCAAAATGCAGTAATAATGTGTGGCGCTGGGACTCCGCTCTCATCTGTAGATGGGCAGTGCAAACTAAAATTCAACAGAGCTCCAGATGAGCTGTACCATAAATCAAATGGACCTAACAGATCTATAGAATATACACTCTTCCCAGAATCCCATTAACTTTTTCTAAAATTGACCACATTCTAGGTCACAAAGCAAGTCCAAACAAATTCAAAAACATTAAAATGGTTCCCTAGGTGTTATCAGATCATAACAATGAAACTAGACCTCAGTAACAAGAGAACCTACACAAAGACTTGGAGACTGGCTGGTGCACTCACGAATGACACAGTGGGCCATTGAAGGAATCCGTGGAAGCCTTTAAATTTGTAAAAATCAAGCGAAAATTAAAGGACAACTAGACTTATCCTTGCAGTGTAACTAAGTCAGTTCTACGAGGAAAGCTTAAACCAATGAGAAATCTGAGGAATCTCAAATAAATAGCCCAGCAATGCACGTCAGGGACTTAGAAAGCTGAGAATGAGCAAGGACTCCATTCAGGAGAGTAAAGAAACAGCTACAGAATGGAGGAACTGCTTTTGCCAATCACTCATCAGATTAGCACCTCCTGACTGTAAAGACTTGTAAAGAATTACAAGAACTTAAACACCAGAAAAAGAAACAAGTCATCCATTCGGTAAATGAGCCGAGGAACTGAACAGATGGTCTTCAAAAGAAGAAACACAAATAGCCAAAAAAAAGAAAAAAAAAGTTTGAAGGAATGTTTGATATCTTTAGATATCAGAAAAATACAAATTAAAACTGCTTTGAGAGCCCATTTTACTCCATCAGAATGGCTCTCATCAAGAAGGCAGGCAATAACCCTTTCACACTGCTCGCAAGAACATAAACCAGTCCAGCCACTGTGGAACTTAGGGTAAAAGTTTCTCTAAAAACTAAAATTTACCCTAGGTCCTAGGTGCATTTCTCGGAACATAGCCAAAAGATTCTCAGTCAACATACAGAGATAGTGTTACACTCCTCTCTATTGCTGTAATGTTCTCAAAAGCCTGGGTGCCCGTCAAAGGGGAAAGGGGGAAAAAAGGATGGTACATTTTTTGTTTTTTGTTTTTTTCATGAGCAGCTGACCCAAGAAACTTTAATCAAACAGAGTTCTACTCTTCACATTTTGTTCCAGAATTAACCAGGCCAATATCCCTAGAACTGTGGTATAAAAAATATGGTTTTTGATTCGATGGTCACATTCTGCTTCTGATTCGTTTTTAATTTTATTTGTTTCTGTTACATCCAGGCGCAGTTTTCCATCCCTCCTCTCCTTCTATTCTTCGCCTCCTTCTCCTTCCCAAGCCAGTCCTCCTCCCTTTCTCTTCCAGAAAGCAGAGGCCTCACATGGATATCAGCCAGCCTTGGCATATCCACTTGCAGTAAGGCTAGGTGCACCTTCCTCTGCTGAGTCTAGACAAGGCAGCCCAGTAGGAGGAAAGAGTCCCAAAGGCAGGCGGCAGAATAAGGCAGCCCCTGCTCCTGCTGTTAGCAGTCCCATATGAAGACCAAGCTGCAGAACTGTAACATGTGTGCAGAGGGCTGAGGTCGGTCCCATGAATGCTCCCTGGTTGTCAGTTCAGTCTCTGTGATGCCCTATGGGCCCAGGTTTTTATTACTATTGCTTTGTAGTACAGCTTGAAATCAGAGAGCTGATACCCCCAGAAGATCTTTTATTGTGCAGGATTCTTTTATTTTTTAATTTTATTTTATTAATTCATTCATATTACATCTCAATGGTTATCCCATCCCTTGTATCTTCCCATTCCTCCCTCCCTCCCATTTTCCCCTTACTCCCTTCCCCTATTACTGTGACTGAGGGGGACTTCCTCCCCCGTATATGCTCATAGGGTATCAAGTCTCTTCTTGGTAGCCTGCTATCCTTCCTCTGAGATTGTGCAGGATTCTTTTAACTATTGTGGTTTTGGTTTTGTTTTTCCATACAACCTGAGTAGTGTCCTTTCATGGTCTGTAAAGAATTGTGTTGAAATTTTAATAGGAATTGCATTGAATCTGTAGATTTCTTTCAGTAAGATGACCATGGGAGATCTTTCCATCTTCTGATATCTTTTTTTATTTCTTTCCTCAAAGACTTGAAGTTCTTGTCATACAGGTCTGTCACTTGCAAAGTTAGAGTTACGCCAAGATACTTTATATTATTTGTGACTGTTGTGAAAGGAGGTGTTTTCCTAATTTGTTTCTCAGCCATTTAACATTTGTATATAAGAGTGCTACTGACTTAATTTTTCTAATTGACTTACTATCCATCCAGCCACTTTGCTGAAGGTATTTATCATCTATAGGAGTTCCCTGGTATAATTTTTGGGGTCACTTAGGTATACTATCATTTCATCTGTGAACAACTATACTTTGACATCTTCCTTTCCAATTTGAATCCCCTTGGCCTCCTTCAGTTGTCTTACTGCTCCAGCTAGAACTTCAAGTACTATATTGAAGAGATATGAAGAGAGTGAGCAGCCTTGTCTTGTCCCTGATTTCACTGGAATTGCTTTAAGTTTCTCTTTATTTAGTTTGGTGTTGTCTATCAGCCTGCTGTATACTGCCTTTATTATATTTAGGTATGTGCCTTATATCCATGCTTTCTCCAAGACTTTTATCATTAAGGGGTGTTGGATTTTGTTTAAGGTATTTCTGCATCTAATGAGATGATCGTGTGATTTTATTTTCTTTCTGTTTGTTTGTGTGGTAGATTACATTGATAGATTTCTGTATATTGAATCACCCCTGCATGCCTGAGATGAAGCTTACTTGATCATGGTGGATGATATTTTTTATGTGATTTTGATTCAGTTTGCAAGTATTTTATTGAATGTTTTTGCACCAAAGTTCATGAGGGAGATTGGTCTGAAATTCTCTTTCTTTTTGGGGGTCTTTGTGTGGTTTAGGTATCAGAATGACTGTGGCAAAATCAGCATGATTTTGGCAATTTTCTTTCTGTTTGTATTTTGGGGTATAATTTGAAGAGTATTGGTGTTAACTCTTCTTTGAAAGTCTGGTAGAATTCTACACTAAAACAATCTGACCCTGGGCTTTTTTTTTTTTTTGCAGGGGAGACTTTTAATGGCTGTTTCTATTTCCTTCGGGGTTATAGATAGGACTATTTAAATTGTTTACTCAATCTTGATTTAACTTTGCTAAGTGGAATCTATCAAAAAAATCATTTATTTCATTTAGATTTACCAACTTTGTGGAGTACAGGCTTTCGAGGTAAGGCTTAATGATTTTTTTTTCTACAGTGTTGTTATGTCCCCCTTTTCATATCTGACTTTGTTAATTTGGATATTGTCTCTCTGCCTTTTAGTTAATTTGGCTAAGGGTTTTTCTATCTTGTTGGTTTTCTCAAAGAACCAACTCTTTGTTTCATTGATTCTTTGTATTTTTCTCATTCTTTCTATTTTATTGATTCCAGCCCTCAGTTTGATTATCTTTTGTGATCTACTTTTCTTGGGTGTGTTTGCTTCTTTTTGTTCTAGAGCTTTCAGGTGTGCTGTTAAGTCACTAATATATCTCACTAATTTCTTTTGTTTGTTTTTTGGTTTTTTGAGACAAGTTTTCTCTGTGTAGCCTTGGCTGTCCTGAACTCGCTTTGTAAACCAGGCTGGCCTCCAACTCACAGAGATCCACCTGCCTCTGCCTCCCAAGTGCTGGGATTAAAGGAGTGCACCACCACACCCGACCTCACTAATTTCTTTCTGAAGGTAGTTAGTGCTATGAAATTTCTTCCTAGCACTGCTTTTATTATGTCCCATAAGTTTGGGTATGTTGTGCATTCATTTTCATTGAATTCTAGACAGTCTTTCATTTCTTTCTTAATTTCTTCCTAGACCCAGTTCATTGAGGAGAGAGTTGTTCAATTTCCATGAGTTTGTAGGCTTTCTGTTGTTTCTGTTGTGGTTGAAGACCAGCTTTAATTCATGGTGGTCTGATAAGATAGAGGGGGTGAAGGAGAGATAAACCTGTTTTTGTTATGACCCCAAGTGTGGGATGGGGAACGGTCTTGTGAGAGAACAGGTGAGGTTAATCCACTAGAAGACAAACCACCTTGTGCAGGAGTTTAATTGTTGCCAGCTGAAAAGATCCATGAACAAACTCTAGGAGGAGATATATAAATGAGCCCAAAACTGGAGAGGGAGTCTTTGGAGACTTGGGATAGTTTTGGCTGTTCATTGCTCCAATTCGAGATGCTCCTAGAGAAAACTGCTCGCGGGAAGGCTTTGGGGCTCTGGGCTCCTGCTGAGGTTCCGGGTTCTGGTTACTCCAGGTTCCATCAGAAGAAATCCTGCTGATTACGCCAGGAGAATAATTCCTTGGAACTGATATCCTTACAGTTTTGTTATTGTATTCTTTAATCCTCTTTTCTTATTGTTTCAGTTAGTCGAGTTATAAGGGACATACGCTCGGTTAATAAGTTCGTAATGAAATATATTTGTTAAGAAAATTGAGCCTACAAGGGGATTATTTCAATTTTCTTGTATCTGTTGAGGCTTGTTTTGTGACCAAGTATATGGTCAATTTTGGAGAAGGTTCCATAAGCTGCTGAAGTATAATCTTTTGTGTTTAGGTGAAATGTTCTGTAGATATCTGTTAGGTCCATTATTTCTCTATTTAGTTTCTGTCTGGATGACCAGTCCTATGAGAGTAGGGTATTAAAGTTCCCCTCTATTAATGTGTGTACGTCAATGTGTGATTTAAACTTTAATAATTTTTTTTGCAAATATGAGTACCCTTGTATTTGGGGCATAGAAATTCAGAACTGAGACATTATCTTGGTGGATTTTTCCTTTGATGATTATGAAGTGCCTTTCCCCATCTCTTTTGATTAATTATAATTGAAAGTATATTTTGTTACATATTAGAATGGCTACATCAGCTTGCTTCTTGGATCCATTTGCTTGGAAAATATTTTTTCAAGCCTTTAACTGTGAAGTGATGTCTCTTTGTTGCTGACAAAAAAAAAGTGTGTTTCTTCTATGCAACAGAATGATTGATCTTGTTTTTGCATCCATTCTGTTATCCTGTACCTTTTTAATTGGGGAATTGAGTCCATTGATGCAATATTAATGACCAATAAGTTTTAGTTTCTGTTATTTTGATGTTTGTGGTGGTAATGTGTATCTTTGCTTCTTTTTTGGTTTTTCTGCGGTGGAATTATGCATTTCCTGTGATTTCTTGTGTTTTGGAGAGTGTATTTAACCTCCTTAGGTTGAGTTTTCCTTCTAGTATTTTCTGTAGAGCTGTATAGATATTGTTTAAATTTGGCTTTATCATGGAATGCCTTGTTTTCTTCATCTATAGTGACTGAAAGTTTGCTGGGTATTATAGTCTGGGTTGCATCTGTGGTCTCTTAGATTCTGCAAAATATATGCTCAGGCCCTTCTGGCTTTTAGAATCTTTGTCTAATAAGTCTGCCTTTACATGTTACTTGTCCTTTTCCTTTTCAGCTTTCAATATTCTTTCTTTTTTCTATATGTTTAGTGTTTTGATTATTATGTGACAGGAGGGCTTTCTTTTTTTGATTCAAGATTCTTGTACATTTATAGGCATCTTTTTCTTTGGGTTTGGGAAATTTTCTTCAACGATTTTGCTAAAAATATTTTCTTGTCCTTTGAGCTGTGAATCTTCCACTTCTTCTATTTATGTTATTCTTAGGTTTGGTCTTTTGATTTCCTGGATGTTTTGTATCAGGAACTTCTTAGATTTAATATATTTAATATTTAGATATATCAATTTTTTCTATCGTATCTTCTACACTTGAGATTCTTACTTCCATCTCTTGTATTCTGTTGGTGATGTTTACATCTGTAGTTCCTGTTTGCCTACCTAGTTTTCCATCTCCAGGATTCCCTCAATTTGTGTTTTCTTTGTTGCTTCTACTTCCATTTTCAAGTCTTAAACAGTTTTATTCATTTCTTCATATGTTTTCTTTCCTGGATTTCTTTAAGGGATTTATTCATTTCCTCTTTAAAACCATCTGTCATCTTCATAAATTGGATTTATGGTCATTTTCTTGTGATTCAGCCGTGTTAGAATAACCAAAGCTTGCTGTAGTAGGATAGCTGGGCTCTGGTGATGCCATATTGCCCTGGCTGTTGTTGATTGTATTCTTACACTGGCCCCTAGTCCGGGTTTGGGCTTATTATAGGTTTAGGTGATGGTCTCTGAATTTATCTTTGTTACATGTGTGTTTTTCTCTTAGTTTCTGGCCTGAGTGGCCTGGAGTTCAGTGACTAGAGAGACTTCAGGTCCAGTAGAGTGTCTCCACTGGAGTTCTTGTGGCCTGCGTGACCTCTGGGGCTTTGAATGCCAATGTTACCTCTGGGGTCCCTAGACTCATCATGGTCCGGGGTCCCTGGTGCCGGCCTGGCCTCTGGGGAAGCAACTGAAGTTGTAGGGCAGAATCTGGAGCCCAGGGGATTGGGTGCCAAAAAGCTGGTATTTTTACACAATAAATTTTTATTCAGCCTTTAAAAAAATGAATTCGTGACATTTGCATGGAAATTGGTAGAACTAGAGATTATTATGTTAAGCAAAACATCAGATAGAAAGACAAACACTGCATGTTTACTTTCATAAGTGGACTTAGAGGGATCTGGGATGGGAAGAAAAAAAAGGGACTCTGAGAAGGAGAGGAAGAGATCTTAAGGGAGGGATAAATTAGGAAAACAAGAGAAAGTAACATGGCATAAAAGGGAGGTACTATATTTGTAGTGGGAAATTTATACAGTCTTACCATGTTTATGTCTCTCTCTCTCTCTCTCTCTTTGTGTGTGTGTGTATGTGTGTGTGTGTGTGTGTGTATGTCTGTGTGTGTCTGTGTGTACAAAGTGAAAAGAAAGATGATGGCAAGGAAATGTCTGCATAACTATGGCAGAGGTATATTGTCCTAAGTATGTAAAGATGTTTTATAAATCAATGAAAAAACTGTAATATGAGTTTTTAATATGACCAAGTATATAAATGGTAAAGTACATACAAAGCATTTGCACGATACATTAAAAAGTAATTACGTATATAGAGAGAGGACTCTTGTTGTACCAGGCTTCTGGAGTCATGAGTAAGGATTTAATTGAGGTTTCCCAATAACACTCCTAAAAGTCTGTTCATCATATTACCAAATAGCAATATTTTAAAAATTCAAGTTATGGAGATGGCAATATCTTATCAGAAAGCATTTGGCATCCCAAGAATTGTTTTCAGAATTATATTTTTTCATAAAGTAATAAAAAAGAAAAGACAGTCTCTATCTCATAGTGTCTTCCAAGAAGCTAAGTCAGGGTCTCAATGGGAAAATCTGAAAGTTCTCATGTGTCGTGAGAACCAACATTTCCAGATAGACCAGGATATTTCAAAATTACTTTTAAGTTGTGTATTAGACTTGAGTATGAAGTATATTTCTCCTATGTAAGGCCAAGATTTTAGCCATGATTTAAGCCAAAAGGAAAGGAAATAAAATATGTCCAAGCTTTCATATACTAATGCCTGTCCTGTACATTGAAATATGATTTATATGCTGTCAAAATGGCACAGTGGGTAAAGGCACGTGCTGCCAAGCCTGACAACCTGAGTCTGACATCTGTGACCCATGTGGTAGAAGGAGAGAACTGACTCTTGCTAGTTGTCCTCTGACCGCCACTTGTGCTCCATGTCACAGACACACACACACACGCACGCACGCACGCACGCACGCACGCACATAAATGAAATTTTTAAAAATTGAAGAACAGATAATGTTCATTTGTGTTAGCATCCAGTGACTTACAGCAAGGGCCTCGATTCCAGCTACTGTCTGTCCCTTGTCAGTGGATGTCTGCTGCACATGTGAGGCCCTTCTGAATTGCAGAACGTACATTTTCCCACCTTACATTCAGATATTTTTGGTGGCTTTTTACAGTAGTCATTACCCTCCATGTCCAGGTAATTTGAGTATATTTGGCCTTAGTAGGCAACACTGCTGCAACCCACCCACTCCCTTACAAACTGGGCTTTTGTCTGGAAAGGATGTTTCTCTTTTCAAAGCTCCTTTTAAGTTGGTCATGGTATGGTGACTCCCACCTGCAACCCCATCACTCAGGAGGCTGAAGTAGGAGAGCCGCTGTGACCGCAGGGCCAGCCTGGGCTCTCGGGAAACTCTCTACCCAAAGGGCGTCAGTAGTAAACAGTTACATTCATTTAATTAAAAGCTGCTTTGAGTTTGGTCCCCACAGTTAAATACCTACAAACCTTCACCATGGCCATCCAGCTGGAGTCGGGCAGTCATGGCACTGCTCTGTGGAGGGCTCGTGGCTGACTCGTCATTTGCAGGGGCAGTTAGTTAGACAGCTACAACCAGGACAAGTGATAAAAGGCAAAGCTTTTAGATTCTATGAGAACATACACTAAAGGAGGTGGTCCCACTTCTTATTTAAAAAAAAAAAAAAAGACCTCCCTGAGGAAGAGTCACCTCAGTTAGCCAGCCAGGCAGCCAAGGGGGACTGGCAAGCACAGGGGAGCTGAGGCAGATGCAAGCTTGGTGCTTTTGAGGTCCCCCACAGGCACATGAAAGCAATGTGCCTGTGTACAGAGTACACAGAGTAGCCTCTCATGAAGCTGTGAGGAGCCTTTGGGCTTCCGTTGAAGGTGAAGTCACACTTGATGGTGGCCCATAAAACGGTAACCAAGTGACGCTGTCATCTCTCTGTCTCTTGGTCAGGAATACAACTGGAGGAACTACCAGCCTGGCCAGATGAGTGAATCTGAGCTGCAGATGCTGGCAAGCCTCAGGCGGCAGCAGAAGGAAGACTTGGAAGACACTGGGCCTCCTCATGGCCTGAGCGCATCCCAGGTGGACAGCTGTAATGTCAGCATCAGCACCAGCAGCGATGACACAACCACGTGGAACTCCTGTCTGCCACCTGTGAGTCCTATACTTTGCATCCTGTCTCCTTGCCTTCAAAAGGAGCAAGCCCAGCCTTATCCAGGGAAACCAGAGCCAACCAGGAGCCGCCCGCCATGAAAAGCAAGCAGTGAAGTGATCCTTTAGGGAAGGGACATCTAGTAGAGGATGCCATTGTCCTGTCTTTCACTGTCTATACAGTCTTGGGAATGTATGTGTGATGACTGATTGTCTCAGTTCCATTTTGTTCTGCACAATAGATGAGAACCGGGTCATTGTGAACACAAAGAGCTGTTTTGTTGAGTTCTAACAGCTGAAAAGTCCACAGTCAAAGGACCTACACTTGGCAAAGGTCTTCTTTAATCACCGTCCCATGAAGGCAGGGAGAATTGGGGAGGCGGAGAAGCACATTAATGGAAAGGGGCTCAATGAATCTTTTTATCAAAACCCACTCCCACAATAATAGGATTAATTCCTTTGTGAACTCAGGGCCCTCACGCCCTAGCCATCGCTTCACAAAGACCCCCACCTCTCTGCCCCTCACATAGACACTGAAGTTTCTGATATTTGGACTTTGGGGGAAATCACTAAAATCAGAGCAGTATACAAGACCATGCAATGAAATGGTTCTGACAAGTCCTGCTCCTAGCACACAAGCCCTTTAACACATAAGAGACTTAGTAATTACCAGAGAAATACTTATTCCTTGAATGAGCAAAGGGAAAGACTAGAGCTGTACTAAATACTGCTCACCTGTGAGGACAGACGAGAACCTTCTGTGGAAGTCACTAGATGTTGAGTAACTCCTCCTTGTGTTTGAGGGGTCAGGATAGGAGCTGCAGGTATTATTTTTAAAGGCTTACATCCCCATGTGCTCACGTGTGAGCATGCATCGGTATAATCACCACCCTCCCCGTGGCCTACCACGGAAGGAAATAGTAAGTTTGACCAAAGCTTGTATATAACTGTATACAGCTAGGAACGTAGCACAGTGGTTGAGTCCTTGCCCAGCATGTGTGAGGTCCTGGCGGAAACACTAACAATCAAAAACTAAAAACAAAAAAAACAATCTCCTTCACACAGACCGTCTGCAATCCCAACTACAATAGCAGAAGGATGACTGTGTTCTACAGGGCCAACACGGGTCCCTGACTGACCATCTCTTGCCTCCTTCCTTAGATGCCGAATAGAAATAATGAAAAGCCCCTGTAATAGAAACATAAACTAGGGCCTGGAGAGACAGTTCATCATTTAAAAGTGATCCCCACTCTTGTAGAGAACCTGGGTTTGGTTTCCAGCCCCCATATGGTGGCTCACAGCCACCTGACTCCAGTCCCACAGGATCTACTGTCCTCTTCTGACCTCCACAGGCACCAGGCGCACGGGTGGTAAACATACGAGCAGGCAAGCAAAACACCCAAACACACCAAAATGAAAATTAATAACTTTTTAAATTATGTTTTAATTTTACATAAATATTACATTCAAATTTGATAGACGGAAGGCAAGTTTCATATATTTAATAAATATACACTTTGCAATCTGCGTTTATCTTAGAGCCAGTTTTTCCCAGACCTCCAGCATCTTTGGAGACTTCCATGTTGCAGCAGCCCCTCATCTAGCAGTCAGATGTGTTACCTGAGTGCTTCCCACCACTCAGGTATTAGAGCTTTCCGTCCCCGTGAGAACACTGAGGCCCTCGAGGCCTGACTGTCTTCCTGGCTCTTGATATGTGAGTGGCTTGTCAGCTAGGTGTTACAGACATCCGATGGAAGATGAGGTTCCTGTACTCTCAAGTAAACACACAAGCCATCATGGAGGGCAAATTCAAATACACACCCAGGAGATACAAAGGGGGACACTCACCATCAGCGTTCACTTAGGACCTTCTATCTCCATCTGCCCTGACGTAGCTTTCTCTCCCTTAGTTTGTGGTCTCATTAGACGTGGCCATGGATACACCTAACCCTCCAAGCATCCTGGGTGCTGGACAGTATCTACCACCCAGAAAATTACCTAAGTCCCCGCGACCTTGGCCACAGAGCATCCTCATACCAGAGTGAAGAGCCTCAGAGCCAGTTGCAGCCAAAAGCGAAACAGTGCCTTTCTTATAGAATAGTCCTCAGCAGTCCGTTAGACCCCAGTTAGAAAGGGAACAGTAGCCTCGGGATGGAGCTCATTTCATCAGGAAGTGGCTCGGAGGCCAGCAGTACAGAGGGCAAGCTGAGGAATGATTATTTATGGACTGAGAAGTCTGAACTCTTGGTTGCCCTGGATACCGGGTTCTCATCACTGTCCTGTTCTGGCAACAACTGAAGGCTCCTGCATGACAAGTACCCTGCTGTAAGAGCACACGGCCAAAAATAACACCATCAGTAATGAACTTAATAACCCCTCCATTCAGCCAAATGAGAAATTGAAAAGTCTATTTTTTAGACAGAAAGAATTTGAAAAATCCTACCTTTAGTATTCATAGGATATGTTTATTATTTCATCAAATTTGGTTTGCTCCAATATTGGAACTATCAACAAATGGGAAATTGCATTCCGTAATGAACTCTGCATCCTGCTGCTCATGTGGAGTTTAAATAGAGCAATTTGCAAGCATTGTTTCAGCTGCTCTGAGACCTTGTGCCTTTCTCCTCAGAAAAGGTGTGAAGACACTGAGAAGGAAAGTGACAGGGCTCCTGGCATTAGTCACTGTGATGCCCTGCTCTTCTTCTGCCTCAGAGAATGGAGCTGCCCCACCCCCAATGGCCCTCGAGCCAGAAGACTGGAACACAACTCCCCTGCTCACACATTTTCCTTCCCCCGTGTTCATATCAGTCTGTGGATTCTAAGGCTCTTCTATTTGTTTCCTTTTTTTATTTAGTTTTTTTGGGGGGGAGCAGTATTTATTTTATCTTATGTGTATAAGTGTTTGGCTTGCATTATATAGATGCTTGGTGTGTGAACTTCTCATGCCTGGAGGTCAGAGGAGAGTGTCAGATCCCATAGAATTGGAGTTACAAATGGCATAAACCACCATATAGGTGCTGAGAACCGAACCCAGGTCCTCTGCAAGAGTACCAAGTGCTCTATACCAATAAGCCATCGCTACAGTTCTTTGCCTCTTAACCCCTATTGCCCAACGCCACAGACTTGGCATGGTGCTCTTCGTCTGATTTTCTTCAGCAGCACTTCCTCGTCTCTTTGCCTCTGATCCAAGTGCCACAGATTGTCGGGTAGGAGTGCTTGTTCTGCAGTCAATGTCACGAGTCAAAGCCAGCCTGTTATCTTGTAAAGCAACTGGTACTGAATTTGAAACACAGTAAGCACTTAGTAAAAGCCGTATTGTCGAAGATGGCTGAGATGCTGAGAAAATGTGCTGCTCGGGCAGAAGGCCAGGATTCTTTTTCCTGCACCATGGCAGGCAGCTCACAGCCACCTGTAACTCCTGCTCTAGAGGATCCAACACCCTTTCCTGGTCTCCATAGATACACACACGTACATGGTGTATATTCACACAGACATGCGCACATAACCAAAGAAAGTCCTCTTAAAATTTCAGTTCTCATTTTCAACGCTAGACCTTCTAAAGCCCAGATCTGTTCTACTCTCTTCCTTTCCATGGCTCCCTGTCGCCTCTTGTGTCTGGCACAGAGGGATCCCTGCACTCTGAGAACTGCCCCCATCTCAGCCTCCTTTCTCACATCACTCCATGCTTTCAAACCGGTTATAATTCCCTAGCTGCGCTGTGTGAATATCTGTGTAGCTTGCACTGGATTATCCCTCAGACCGCTCCAGAACTTTCTGTGACTCTACTCTAGGCCTCACTGTGAAGGCTCTATCTTACTTTATGACCTAGAGCCAGGAATATCTAACTCCCATCCCAAACTTGTTCATTTGTACTACAGTCTCTCATTCTACACCCTTTTTAGTCCAGTGTGTTAAGGACTCGGCTGGGCGTTGGGGATAAAACTTGCCCCTACCTTAAGATGTTCATAGAGAGACAGACGCTCTGTAATTCAGGATGGTGAGATGACAGTAATACAAAGAACTATGGGAAGATGCTGGAAGGAGCCATCAGTATGGCTCCTGGGTTCCAGGCGTGCTTTCAGTGAAGGCATCAGGTAAGCCAGAGTTCACGAATGAGTGCCGGTTTACATGTGTGCAACGCGGAAGGATTTCAGATTCCAAAAAGGAGCAGACGTGCATCTGTGGGGACAGCAGCGTCGCTCCTTGTGCCAAACACCCTTCTGTTCAGGCGTCTGCCTGTCCTTCAACTCCCAGAGGACCCGAAACTCACCACGGCCGCTCACCCCCCACCCCATCCAGCATGTGCACAGGACACTGCATCAGCTGGCCGTGCTTGGGGGAGCCCCTGTCCCTGTTCTCTCCCTTGGGCGCTCGTCCATCCCACTTCTCCCTTTGGAATGCACCCACTCATTTGGTTGGGTTGCTTGTGTTACCTGCTCTGCTTACACACTGGCTCACTTTTTATTAAAGAATCCTTTTCCATCCATTTAGTTGTGATCAGGGTACTCTATGGCACAGGTGTGGAGGTTGGGGGACAGGTCGGAAGAGTTGGTTTTCTTCCACATGGCAGTCCCAGGGGTTGATTGAACCCGTTATCAGGCGCTGTGGAGAGAGCGCCGTTGCCTGCTGACTCAACCCCTAAATATCAAATAAATGTCCCTGTCCTATTCCTCACATAGATTCAGCCTCCTGCACTGTCAATAGGCTCAACTAGAGCACTTAGCAACAATAAATAACATTGTTATAAGTGTCCCCAGTCCTTATATAAAGCCCATAAAGACAGCCGACATGAGGCAGCACAGCTGGTTGTCTGTCATTGATTAAATGAAACTGATAAAATGTAACATGCACACTAAATAATTCCTTTTTACTCTAAAGTAAACTGGCTTTCATCAGCTCCAAAACAAACATCAGCTTTGTTCTGCTTAAGTAAAGCTTGAGTGGCACGTGCAATATTTTATGTTAAATATTGATACTAAACAGTCAGTGTACACCCAGAGAAGCTCTCCCCATGAGCAAGGCTTCATGAGCCATTGTGTGCAAAGGAGCTTTAGTGAGGCCGTGTCCAGCCTCTGTCCTTGTGGGAGGATCTCACAAGTGCTGAGGCTAGAGAGCAGGCACAGAGCATGGTGAAGGCCTTAGCGAAAGCTATTGTGTTTGCCACATGCACTGCTTCTCCTGCACCATGACAGTCCTGAGCAGTATGTGCTATTTAAGAGGTGTTTAGGTATAATAAATTAGTCATTTAAAAGTGTAATTAAATGTAACCATACTTCCCTCACAAACTGCCTCTCGTGGGCTTCTTAAGCTAAATAAATCAAGCCTACTGAGAAATCCATTGGCCTTTGACAGACAAATTTTTCAAAGTTTCTAACTTAGACCCAAATTCAATTAAAACAATACTTTACAACTTCTGTGGAAACCAGGCTACAAGTAATTGATTTTGGAGGCGTTCTGGAAAGAGTAGCCCTCATGAGATTTGTTCAAAAACTGGGTTCGCAGCCGCCTTGGGAAGAGAGCTAAGACTTAGTTGCAATAAGTTTTTTAAGTAAATGTGTTTCTGATTTTGATTGGCAATAACATAAAACTATTCCATTCATCATATGTGAGTGTGTGTGCACACACATGTGCATGTATGTGCACACACACATGCATACATACACACAAACATGAATACAGTTTCATATGATAACAAAAAGAATATAAAGCTGTCCTGGGCTAAATCCCATGTTTGTCGTTTACTAAAATCACCAGAAAAATTAATTCATTGAAGGGTTTTTCCCTGTTGCCTTGTGTCGGCAAATGAGCCAAGTTCCCAAGGCAGAAACTTGCTGCTTCCCAGAGGAATTTTTTTCAAGTTTTCCAGAGCACTTACCCTTTTTGTGGCTACTGGAGCTATACAGGTGTACTGGGTCTGTGCACATGGACTGGAGCTGTGTACATGTACTATGCTGTGCAGGTGGACTGGGAATATGCAGGTGGCCCATGAATGTACAGGTGGACTGGGGATGTGCAGGTGGCCCAGGAATGTGCAGGTGGAGTAGGAATGTGCAGGTGGACCAGGGATGTGCTGGGGCTGTGCAGGTGGACTGGGGCTCTGCAGATGGACTGAGGATGTGCAGGCGGACTGGGAATGTGCAGGTAGACTGGGAATGTGCAGGTGGACTGGGGCTATCCAGGTGGACTGGGGCTCTGCAGATGGACTGGGGATGTGTAGATGGACTGGGGATGTGCAGGTGGACTGGGGATGTGCAGGTGGACTGGGG
>OU015746.1:90627205-90643101 GCA_907169655.1 Acomys percivali | reverse complement strand
TGGACTGGGGCTGTGCATGTGGACTGGAGCTGTACTAGCAAAGGTGTGTTTGTGTTTGGTTGAGCACACACACTGGTGCCCACACTGTCCCCCATAGAACTTTGCTGACAGTCTTTGGTAGTTTCCTTTTTTAAAATACTTCATTATTTCTGTCCCTCTATGAACCTAGAGTCAAGAAAAGCACACCTAATGTGCATGCTGTTCTCTGAGTAGATGCCTCAAAGCTATCATTTTCTTCAAATTAAAAATCCTCATACCATAACCTAATATCAAATATATAAGCCTTTCTAGGTTGGAAAAGGGGAGCAAGGGGGATTTAAATGCTCATTTTATGCATCCATCAATGTGGCATATTGCAGAGCATAATAGTTGGAGAAAATGAGGCAAAATTCACTTAATAAAATCCTAAGCATATGGCGAGGTTCTCAGACAAGTTATTTATGGCCTTGATTAACCTTGCGATATTATTGCCATTTTCAATAGATTTTACATAACAACATAAAAATATTATCTGTACCTCTCAACATAGCAGGATTATCTTATCTCTTGTTCTTTTATTTAGCCTTCCCTGCTCTCCCTTACCTCAACATTTCCAGCAAATTGATCATAGGAAATCAAAGCTTCTGGGTGGTGGCTAATTTTAGGAGCACAGCTTTCCTGGCACTAAGGCATAGCAACAGCACCACCAAAAGGACAAATTCCTCCATTGCCGGGTTCTGTTTCATGTATCTGCCAGGAGTTTATCTGTGTTTTTCATGACACCAGGATGCTGTGCATACAAAACTAGCACTGTAGGGTTTTGTTTTGTTTTTTTAATCTAATAGGTCTTAATTTCGTCTAACCTATAGATCCATTAGTCCCGCAGCTCTTTGCAGGATATGCTGGCTTTGTTTTCATCCTGGTAAACTTGGAAGGGGGCGGGGTGGTTGTGCTAAGCTGTAGATAAAATCAGATGAAACTATAGAAACAATACCAAAAAAAAAAAAAAAAAAACTGATAATAGAGTCACAATAATTTCTTTGCTGCCAGGAGAAAATATGGAAATGTGTAAGTTGTTCTGTGGCTAATGACTATGGAAGTCCCCTCACAATATAAATGTCCTCGGTGTCTATAATATCTTAATGACGACAGGCCCAAATTTATCACTGTGATAAAAAACTTACTGCCTTTAATTTTAACTATATAGTGATTTGCTATGAGACTCAAATCATGTAAATATAATTGATAAAAACTGGGCCGTCTCATATCCTTCAGACAAATGTGTCTTGGAACTGCTTTGTTGTTGTTGTTGTTGTTGTTGTTGTTGTTGTTGTTTTTCATACTGTATACTGAATAGACCCTGCCATGCTGCTTCTCAAGAATATGCAGTCCACAGCTTGCATGAATTCCCAAGCAGCATTAAATGGTACAAACAAACTCATGTCGAGATAGGAGGCTGTTGACGCTCGCTGAATAGGCACAGCCTCTGGCGGCACTGCTTCCTGCCAGGCACGATCGTGGGTTCACTCTAGTCGCTGAATGTTCTCTTCTAATAAATGGAGTTAATTACGTATAGATCACGGGCTTGCTGTGGGGCTCACATGAGATCATCTCTCTCAAGAATTAGCATGAAGCAAATGCGCAGTAGATATAAGTCAGTGCCGTTGCTCTCATGGCTGTTTGCAGACACTGGTAAGCTGCTGCCACTGTCAGTAATGCTGTAGTTACTTGCACGCGTCAGAAATGGCCTTTTGCATCTACTTATGGTAGTCTATAGATAAGGCTAAATTCTAACGTCATACCTTGGTTTTATTTTCTATCACAGGTACCACCACAGGATGTTACCTACCTAAATATACATGTACTGATAATGTATGTAGAGGAACACAGTAGGGAAGGAAAATGTCTCCTTCACTACCCACTCTAGATCCATGCCTGAGGCTCTACAACAAGACAGATTAGTAAAAGAAAAGCCAGAGAAATGGTTAAACATGTATCTTCAAGGAGAAATGGTTAAATGCATATTGTCATGCTAGATTTGACAAAGTGGAAAGTTATGGAGAAATATGATTTAATAAAGGTGATATGATCTCCTGGAAATACAGTGGGAGAGCTTAGCAAGGCTTTTTGATCAGCTTCTTTCTCTTGTTCCTGTATCTTCAGAGATAAGGGTTTTCCTTTCTTCCCGGGGGCGGGAGGGAGCCAGTCACATAAGGATGCTGTGGCCTGGTTCAGGGGCAGATCACAAAGACCTTCCTAGGTTTTATGAGCTATGTGAGAGGTAAAGAGTGAGGACAGGAATGTGTGACCTTGTCGCTGCTTCTGTTTCTCAAATGCAAAATACAAGTGTGGAGTAGCGTGTTTTAAACCCCCTAACACCCACTTGGCAACACTCGACTGTGGACAGGCAGCCACTGGCCTTCCTACGTCTCACATAAACAGTTTTTACTCCTCTAAACTTCTGTTGACTGTTTTCAAACACTTGAGAGTCATTATTGCCTGTGCTCTTCTTCCGCCTTGGATCCAGTTTACATTATCTAAACATGACCAATGATGGAGAGGAATGGATCTACAGAGTTCAAAGAGCTGCATCGCAAACACAGTAGGCGCTTTTCAGTGGAGGAAAGGCAGCATCTGGAGTAAGGGGCTGCATCACAAACATAGTAGGCGCCTTCCAATGGAAAAAAGACAGCATCTGGAGTAAGGAGCTGGGATGAGTGTACATGGAATTAATGGCTGTAAGATTTGGGAATGGACTTTGCTTGAATATCAGGGCAGTGATGCTCAGAAAGTTTTGGAAATAAATAGAAGTCCATTCACTGAAGGCCTTGGTGCTGCTGAAGTACTGAGTGAATTCCAATGAATGCATTATTGGGAATGATTTCCTATACCAGTGGGAGTTGATCCAGAGAAGCAACCCGTTAGGCCTTTCGCCTGCTAATGTCTTTCGCTATGAAATATTAGAGCATAAATTGTCAACTAAATTTCACTTGCAAATTCCTAACAGCTTGATTTCTCTGGTGAGCAGAGTTGTGCCTTTGACATGCTTCCCGTCCGCTCTTCTCCCAGCTGTTGTTGCGTAGTCCTGAAATGGTGATGCACTGATGCTGTTAGCTGCCAAAGTAGCTGAGTGCAGCACAGGTAGCGAGGCAACCTCGTGTGATGATCCCACGGATGTTTGATACTTGGCCATCCTGGACTCGCGTAGTAGACCAGGCTGGCCTCAAACTCACAGCAGTCTGCCTGCCTCTGCTTCCTGGAGTGCTGGGATTAAAAAGCGTGCACCACCACGCCTGGCTATTGGAGGAATACTTGCAAAAGAGTGTTTACTCTTACAAGTTCTCACCAGCTGTGCTATTACTATTTTAGAACCCCTTAAAATAAGGACTGTGTGGGGAAGGAGGAAGCTAGGCTTTTCATATGCAGCTGCCACAGCTGCACTGTTGGCCTTGGCTGGGGTCCTCACTGAGGGCCACACTTACCATGGGTACAGAAGCCTTAACAACTTCTCTGCAAATAGAAGAAACATTCCAATGAAATTCACACATGCATCCAAATTCCAACCTGTAATAAAATAAGAATGCCGAAATAAAGTGGTTTTCTTGTTAGAATTTTGTCATTATTAACCACATAAGGAAAATATTTAGGATGCTGTTCAAAATGGAGTTGGTATTAGCTGTAACTAACTTTCTCCCTTTATAGGCCAAAGAGGAAAGATCATATTTCATTGTTAGCATTAGTTTGTTTTTCTGGGTTTTTTTTTGGGGGGGGGAGGTTGTTTTGGTTTATTTGTTTGTTTTTAGTTGTGTTTCAAATAATGATGAAAGGTTTATTGTGGGAGCGGGAATTGAGAGTTCACATTTTTTTGTTAGCACCTCTTTCTCAGCTCAGTTTGATCACTGCTTACAGTTGTCTTATACATTTGGCGGGGGAAACCTAAAATTTGCATGAGTGGTCCAAGTTAATGGCAATAGAAATAATCCTTGCAAACTTAGCTAGTTTTTGCTAGTTATTGTTCATGCTTTCAACAAGAGATCGTGGGTTTGTGGTGGTGGTGGTGGTGGTGGTGGTGTTTGGGTGTTGTTTTTTTGTTTTGTTTTGTTTGTTGTTGCTGTTTATTTGTTCCTGTCTCTGGAGATAGCAACAGCATAAAAACTTCACAAGGAGAACTCTAATGTGTGGCCTTTATCTGCATTGTAGATGCTATTGAACCTTATCAGTGAGTATTGAAAAGGCCTTTGTTTCATCATTTATATCGCCCTGCGATTTGCTGGGCCTCTTAGAGCCTTTGCCTATCCTGGGAAGTGAAGCCAGTCCTTTCCTGTATGTAGAATAAGACGTGAAAACTGACAAGTGTTGATATCAAACTATAAAAACTAAGAATTGACGTGAAGGTGAGCTTAAAGCACATTGCATTTATTGCTTCCTACCTCACAGATGTTTTCTTTCTTTCAGCCAGTGAACCAGGGCCGTCACTATCAGAAAGAAATGAATCCGCCTTCTCCATCTAACCCTCGGTAAGAATCATCAGGAACCTACATGGTTTTCACTTAAACCCTTTTACTTTAAAGGTTGTATATTAATTTTGGTTATATAAAACTTATTTGCCAAACACACAAAGCATCTCCCAGGGTTCTTATTTTGTTGTTGTTGTTGTTGTTGGTGGTGGTGGTGGTGGTGGTGGTGGTGGTGGTGGTGGTGGTGGTGATGGTGGTGATGGTGGTATTGTGGGTGGTGGTAGTGGTGATAATGGTGGTAGTGTCAATGTTGAGGTGGGGATGGTGCTGGTGGGGCTGGTGGTAGTGGTTGTGTTTTGTTTGTTTGGGGCATTGCTTGGTTTGGTTCAGTTTTGAGATAAACTCTCAACATGTAACAGCTGTCCTGAAACTTGCTCTGTAGATCAGGCTGGCCTTGAATTCACAGAGATCCACCTGCCTATGCCAATGTCCAGCCAGAGTTCATTTCGTCTGAAGTCTTACTTCATACCCTTTCTCATCCAAACTGTGATGTGGTGGTAACAACCCACCTGTATTCAAATACCTGGCTGCAGGGATTTGAGCAAGTCATATAATACAAGGTCACTCAGGCACAATAATTACTTCATGATAGTTTGAGGAAGTTCAAATGGGCTAATTCAGCACAGGGAAGCTCTTTTGAACAGTAACTTACTCATGGTTTTCATAAATATGCCATTTTAATAGGCATTTGATGTCTGGTGCATCTGGAGTATGAGTGTTCTATATACCTTTAAATTTACACATAGGATCATCAGTCCTTAAGAGGCTAAGAGAAGAGAATTGCTGCAGGCCTGAGGGCAGCCTAGACTACATAGTGAGTTCTATACTAGCCTGGTCTACAGAGTACAATCCTGCCTCAAAAAACCAGACAAGACCAAATGCATACAGTATAACACTACTGCCTTCTCATACATATTTATGGAAGCTAGTTTATTCAGATAAATCATGACTTAATTCCTGTTTGTTATGCGCTGGGTGTTACTGGAAGCCAGGGAATCTCGAGCTCCACTAACAGTCTTAGGTACAGGAATGTATCTCTCACCAAGTCTGTGAGTTGCCCTGTGGAGAAGGCTGACACCAAAAAGAGCATCGCTTCGGTTCCAGGGTGCATTCTGTTACATCATGTTTGAGGTCAGACTGAAGTGAGCTGGAGCAAAGGCAACTTTGCTAGCATCAAGAGAGCTGGGAAGGGAGAGCCAGATGCAGGAAGGATTCGTGTAGTTAGAATGCCGTGCTGCAGGAGCCTCATTAGAGCAGTAGGTAGCATGTCAGTCTCGTAGAATACCATACTGCATAGTAGGATGGAAGGGCAGGCAGGTCTCAGAATGGGCCAGGACTAAAGAGCCCGCAGAGCAGCCAGGCCCCATCTCCATCTCTGCTTCCATCCTCACTTCTGCTCCATGCCTCTCTCTGAACTCTAGCTCTCTCTGCCTCTCATCCCAAGTGTGGCTGTCTGATAGCTCTTGCAGTTTGTATACCACAGTTTTGTCTACATATGGAGGCTGACAGACTGTCTGAATGTCAATTCTACTTTCTAGTTTCTGCTTTAATGTGATTGGCTTAGACTGAACCAAGTATCCACCTCTGGTCCAATCTGCAATGAACAGTGAGCAGAGCCATGGAAGAGTCCTAACAAGGCTCCTGGAAGGCCATCTACACGGCTTACAGGAGTTTTGTTAGAGCTGGGAATACTTATGACATGCGCAGATGTTAGCACTCATCCCTGTGGTCCTGGTCCATGGAAAATTGTCACCGTCACAAATCATGAGTCCAAAATTGAAATAGAATTTCAGTGTATATAAAAAGGCATTTTCACATAGATAGACAGACTGATATGGATGAATGGAGGGGGCAGATCCAACTTTAATCCTAATTATAACAGCTTGAGAAGTTGTAGTTTGAACAAGTGAGAAGAGAGTAAAATATGCTAGAGAGTAGAGCCTTGACTTCCAAAGAAGAAGAAAGGGGCTAAATCTTATCACCATTCAGTCACTAGCCTGGTACATGATCTCAGACAAGGCTGTTGCCCTTCCCAGTTTTCACATAGGTATTACAAACACCTTCATAAAAGAAAACATTGGAATTAATGCCATCTGAGGTCAGATCCAACCTTAGGATTCTGTGGCTTGCACGAGACTCATGACTACTATGAAAGGAAAGGTCCCATGGTTTGCTTTTATTTCATCAAGCTGAATAGAAAAGAGTCTTAAACACTGGATGAGTGATTGACATTTTGATGGGATAGTGCACAACTCTAATAATCCCTTTTCCAGGTTGATTCTAATAGATAGGATACAAGAAAATTCACCAACAGAACAGACAACACTTTTATGCAACCGAGTGTTGATTCACTTAGGGAAAACTAGTTTATATTTCTTCATAGTGAAATTTAAAAGGACAAACTATAAAAAGGAAAAGGTGTTCTCAACCCCATTTGCTATCTGGTTGTCCATAGTTTCATTTTTAAAAATAGTATATAAGTTCAAAAAACGTACAGCTTTGTCCATTGGCTCTTGACTCATAATGCCGCAGCCTGAGAAGTTGACAGAAAGGTATTATTGGGCCATAAATGTAGAAGATCAGTATGTATCGTCGTATAAAGGGGGATGAATCAATCCATGTGATCAATTCATGTGATTTATTGTGTTTCTTATAAATAATACCCTATATTTCACATCTCAAAACATAGGGCCTTATAGTTAAAAGAGAGAGACAATTAATATGAAAAAATATGAAAGAAGCTAAATCTCTGAGGCACCTTCTCAGATATATGAGCCTCTAACCTGGCCCCTAGCTGGGAAGTTCTGCATAGGGAGGGTCTGAGCACTGGCTATCAGGCAGGAGTTAATGTGACTATAAGCACAGCACAGACAGGAAGCATATGCAGGTTTGCACAGTAATAGGACCGCAGGATGTGGCCCTGTGACAAGTGACCACATTACCTTCAGTGAAGTGCATCTAAGGACCTAAGACTTTCACATTTCATATACTCATGTGCATATACATATGATTTGAAGTCAACTTTCAATTAACTTCATTAGCGTAACAGAACAGTCAGTGTCCTCCGGTCTTTCATTTACATTTTATTCTGGAAAGATTTTCATTTCTGAAACATAATTGCTCTCTTCATTCTGTGTGTGCAGGATTAATTTAGAGATAATATACAACTCACAAAGCAAGCAAATGCAGGTGATGGAAAGTTGGCTCCAGGTTGGAAATAGCTAAGACACTGACTATATTCATAGCATGTTTTCTTCCCGGTGAAATCATTCACTTGTACTCTCAGGGCAGTGCTTGACATTGGATCGAGGTGGGACGCAACGGTAATCATTTTCCTGAGAAGATTACAGTCTAGGAAGTGAAATGTATATGGTTCACCTCATCACACACCCTGGCGTGTCTCGATTTGCAGCAGAGCCATTTTCCCGTGCATCCTGAGGCAGGGAGTGGGAGTTCCCATTATTTTTCCCTAATGCGCCAACTGATGTTTAGGCAGCAGCTCACACGCTGGGGCCTTTCCCTCCCAATCTGCTGGGGCTACCTCGTGGGGCACTCACAGCTTTTACAAGGTGTAGAAATGGCTGACATAATCTAATACAATTTAGAGGAGTGTGGGGCAGGAAGAAACAATTTCACAGTTCATTCATGTTGAGAAATGTTTCCTAGCATGTAAACTTGCATGCTGCCAGACAGAACAAAAATGGATGCTGGTTGCAGCCCCCGGTCATTTATTTGAAAATGCCATCTCTGGGTTTGCAGGCTTAGAGCCGTCCCTTAGGCACAGCCATTTATATGTTTATGTAGACTCTTCAGAACTGTAGAAGGTATTTTTGCTCAGGAATGAATTTTATGAAATAAGCTGTGATTGTGTTCTGCTTGTGTGTTTGCAAGGATGAGTTGACTGTCAGTTTTTCTGTCAAATAGCAATGCTACCTGCTATTTTACGACCTATTGTAAACTTTGGGAGGGGAAGGACTGGATTCAAATGCTTCCTAAGGTTTTAAATGTTTATGGAGATAAACAATATCAAAAACGGCTGTAGAATCTCCAAGCAGCAATGGAAGGTATGATTTTTACACAGTGTTTGCTTTGTTGTTTGTTACCATCTTAGGTTTGGGGGTTTTGTGCTTTGGGATTTTTTGTTCTTTTAAATGCCATTGAAGATTATGTTAGGGTCTAAATCCTTTGTGGCTCTGCCACGTTTTTGTGTGATATGAACATACTTATAACTGCAGTCATCTGATAAAGCCCTGAAGACTCTGACGAATGATTAATACCCAATGACCTCAGTTCCTGCTGGCTCAGCCGACCTGGTGGAAGCAGGCTGGCCTGTCATCCTGCGTAAGCTACTGGGAAGGCCTCCTTCATTTCTCATTCTCCACTTGTCAGGATTCTGCCGAATGGACCTCCTTTCTAGTGCTCAACTCTCTTCTCTTCTGGCACAAGAAAGATGATGTGAAAATAAATAAGCCCAAGGAGCTTGCCCTTCAGGCTCCTCTTCACCTTGTCACATTTGGGTTATCTTAAAGTAGGACAGAGACTCTCCATCCTAAGCAAGCATCTCTCTTCTCTTACGTTGTTCGTGGTCTTCCTGCTGCCTGGATTTTACGTTATGTCTTTTTGGTCTGCATATATAAAGTCACAGACTGCTCCTATCATTTCTCTGGCGGTCTCTCTATGGGAAAAGATATCAGGGCCTCTTGATCTTGTAACTCCATCACCACAGATTCACACTTGCCTGCTTGAGGCCTCAATCTTCCGTACTTAGAGCACCGCAGCTCATGTGTTGAAGGTCTGCGCCTAAGCCTGTAGTGAAACTGGGGGCAGTTGAAGCTTGGGAGGTGGGGCCCTAGTTGGAAAAAGCACACCATTAGAGGTGTGCCCTTGAGGATGATTCTGAACCACAGGCTTTTTCCCCCTCCCCCTCCCCCTCCCCCTCCCTTTCCCTTCCCCTTCTCCCTCCTCCTCCCCTTCCCCATTCCCCTCCTCCTCCCCTTCCCCATCCCCCTCCTCCTCTCCTTCCCCTCCTCCTCCTCCTCCCCTTCCCCATTCCCCTCCTCCTCCCCTTCCCCTCCTCCTCCTCCTCTTCACTCCTATCACTTTCTCGTGCTTTCTCTTTCTCCTCTGTGTATGTGGGTGTATCTATGTGCACACATCTGTGTGTATACGTGTGTTTGTGTGTGTCTATACATGCACCTCCTGTTTGTCATGTAGTGAGCTTACGGCTACATGTCCCCCACTGTAGCATACTGGTCCAGATCAACAAAGTCAGTAGGCAAGAACTGAAACCTCTGTCTCTTTGAGCCAAATAAATCTTTCCTGTTTTTAAGTTGCTCATCTTAGGTGTTTGTTACAACGATGGAAAGCTGACCAACACACTTCCTGTCTCTTTTCTGTTTCCTCCTCTTGCCCGTATTGTTATCTGGGTGAGGATAGGAGCTCCATCAGCCTTTGGGTTGGGGGCAAGAGGAGAGAGAAGTGTTACGTGGAACATGCTGGGAAACGAAACTGCTTGTCCTGAATATTAACCAGTTAAAGTTTGCATTTTTGTTTCTGTGATTGTGAGAGCTCCCCTTCCTTTTTTTCATGATAGGACGGTAAGTTTGCCGTATTTACAGTCAGGTAGAATTGTGATTTTATGGGAGGCTTTTGTCTGGAGAGAGTTCAAGTCTCATGTCTAATCCCACCTCTCAGCTTTGCACTCCCAAGTGTTTTGCTCACTTTGCACTACACTGTGGTCCTCTTTTTGCCTCACATACCAGGGGCTCTAACCTCGGGAGCTTTGCCTGGGATCAGGTATCTACTATCTCTTTACACATTCACCCTAAAATCATCATCGTCTCACTTTAATACAATACCATTCTTATTTTGACCATAGGGCTCTTCAGTAACTGACATTTTATTATTTGTTCATTGTCTACATGCACCCACCCTCCCCCTCCAGAATGCTAATGTGCAAAGTGCATGAGCAAAAAGTGCAAGTCCTGCTGGGCGTGGTGGTGCACGCCTTTAATCCCAGCACTCCGGAGGCAGAGGCAGGTGGATCGCTGTGAGTTCAAAGCTAGCCTGGTCTACAAAGGCGAGTCTAGGATGACCAAGATAACATAGAGAAACCCTGTCTTGGGAAAAAAAAAAGTGCAAGTCCTTGTTTTTTTCCACTGAACTCCTGCCTCTTCAAACAATCCCACAACCAATAAACATAAAAGAAATGTGTGTTCAAATCATTGAAACTCACCTTTCAAAGATGACTTTCCAGTCTGTCCTCACAAGCTGCATCCCTATGTATTGAGCCTTGAGCCTTGACCCATGCACATCAAAATTTCTTGCTCCCTTGGGGCCCTAAGGTACCTGGCCCTATTCCTACTTTTTCCCACAGATTTGTTTTTAAACTACACCTGAGAAAATGCCCATAATGTAAAGTCTCTGATAGGTGGTTATTTTAAGCTTTTAAACTGAGACCATTTACTAAAATGGAGTTAGTCTGTTCTCTCATGTGCTTACTGGAAAGGGTTTGTCTCAACTGGCTGTTCATATCCATTTTATGGAGTCAGTCGAATTGCTAGCTGGCCATGTGCTTGGGTCCCACTGCTGAAGAAGGTGGGTTAGCCGTCACTGGCTGAGATAAGCAAATAGGGAAATTTTTAAGAGATGCACAGATGTATATATGTATATAGATGTAGGTGCACATATATTTTGAATAAAGGAGAAAGGGGTAAAAAACCTGAGCCTGTGGAGATGGCACATTTAAATCAAGCATCTCCCACCCGCCCCACCGTTTTCTTGGAGAGATTCTTGAGGCCACTGTTCTCCTGTGAGAGCAGGCTTACGTCATCTGGGCCCTCTCCTCTCCAACTCCCAGCAGAAGCCAGGAGTCAGAACAGCTCTCCCAGCCTCTGCACTGCCGCCAAGAATCACAAGGACAGGATTCCCAGAACAAGCCAAAGCTCCAGAGAATCCTCCAGCTTTTTCCCTCCAACCACTCTTAACCCAGGACAATAACCTGACCACCTCAGAGAACCACCCCTCGCCTTGGCCTGTAGGGGCTTCAGCAGTTCACCAGCAGAACCATGGGATTGAGCAGGGCAGGCAGCTGGTGCTCACCCACCCTTTCACAACCGCTGCCTCCTCTTCCTCCTCTTCTTCCTCCTCCTCCCCCCCTTCCTTCTCCCTCCTCCTCCTCTAACTCCTCCTCTTCCTCAGCCTCCCCCTCTTCCTCCTCCTCCGCACTCCTCCTCCCCTGCCTCTTCCTCCTGCCCACTCCACTCTCAATCTTGGTCTTCCTGATTCTTCTCCCTCAGCAAGTTTGCTCAGATCCCAGGCACTATGTAGCCATTGCAGCAAAGGACTTACAACCCATGCCTGCCTACCTACCCAAAATGTCTTCATCTTTGCTTTCTTCTCTGACCATGCCTGGATAGACCTGCCACTCTGAGCCCAGGACAACTCTACTCTTCACTGCCCTCCACTGGGACTGGGTCTCTCTGGGCTGCTGGCATTCCACACATCACTCAGCCCAAGTCTAGTTTTTCCGCTGTGTATACTGAGGCTGGTAAGCATAACCAACGTTTTTGTTATTGACTTATTCTCCAAAGTTGCAAACTTTTGGAACCCTTATTCATGGGGGCTTCAGAATGACAGAGTGCATCTGTCCCCCCAGGCTGTCCAAAGCCTCTGTGTCTGAAATGAAAAATCCCTAAAGAATCTGGGCATCTCTAGCCAGCAGAGTGTGGTCCCTCAGAGCTCCCTAATCACTGCTGTCCATCTCAATAGTGAACTCACAGCCCAGGAGGCCCACAGTCCAGTGGAAAGATAATAATTACCAAAGCAATTGTTTACCATTCTAACAATTGTATAGCTTCACTTTTTAATTAAAACATCCTGTTCTTTAGAATAATAAAAACTTTCAGCCAGTGTAAGTGGCAGTTCTAGTTTAAAACATGTCTGCTCTGCTAGAGGTGAGGCGGCAGGGCAGGCCAAGATCTCAGAGAAGGACATATACCCTGAGAAATGGGAGGCCATGATGATTGTCATGTCCACAGTCCACAAGTGTCCCAAGTGTCACGCCTCTAGATCCACTACCTCACAGTACATTTTGTGACATAATGCAGAAGAGCTTCCTTGTTATCTAAATAAGAAACCCCAACAGCATGGGCACAGAGTGCACTTCAGCCCCTAGCTTCAGTGCTGCTTGGTGTTTCTGAAGCCCCAAGACCTGAAAATGCCCTCCATGAGCCTGAGGGCATCCCTCTGTGTGTCATGCAGATAGTGTGCAGATGGGCGAGGTGGAGCCAGGGCACTGAGGAGGGAAGAGCATGTACCAAGCCTGGCACAGGAGAAATGGCACCTTACAAAGCTGGTGCCATGCAAAGACTCCACTTCTTGTTAGATGTTGCCTGTTTCTTCCGTGGGTTTCTTTTTATTTCTCTTGTTAATGAAAAACATTATGTCTTTAAATTGATTGAAGTTAAAACACATAATTTCTCATTTTTGCAATATATTATGTTTATTGGCATTTATAGCTTCATATTATGATGTTCATTACACATAAAAACCCACTCAGTATAATAAACCCTATGTGAGTCAAATGCTCAGCCTGTTTCAAACGACTCCAAGGTGAAAAGGCGAACAACCCTTAGCTGATTTGATTGAACTAACACAAACATTATTGTTCTATTGACTCTTTCCTGCCATCCATTAAGGCGAATCAGATGCAGTTTGGTGCTCAGGACAAGAACATGGTCGGGCGGCCTTGCTGGCACACAGAGGAAGGGGATGCAGGCTATGCTGATGAGACCTGATAGGCTGAGCTCAGACAGGTCAAATGGTGGGCCAGGAGGGCCCCCCTGTCGGAGGTCTAGGGGAGGGCAAGAGAGTGGAAGAGGCAGAGAGGGTGGGAACAGGAAGATATGAGCGAGGGGATAACAACCGGGATGTGATGTGACTAAATTATAATAAATAATTTTTTAAAGAATTTATATTGGGTGTTGAGTATGTATATTCATGGGGGAAAGAGTCATGTGTATTCTTAAGCAGACTTATCAGAAAGTATTTCTCATATTTTGCTATGAACAACTTCTTTGTTCCTGATTGTCGGGTTAATAGTGACTGCTGGATGCTCACGTGCATGCATGGCTCAGTAACAAGTGAAGCCAACTGGTGAGTTGTATGTGGCCCTGTTACCACTTACTGAACATAATTACAGGCCAGAATCTTACATAGCCTGTATTTTCAGGTCATATGTGTGACAGATACACATTATTATGCAAACAGCACTTCCTCCTGTGGGCAGGATTCATCCCTCAGTTGTAGATGATCCTCTTCTTTTCACAAGGGTTAAAACTAAAGGGTAAGAATCTACTCATTGGCCGCAAGAATTAAAAGAAATTTCCAACACGGTATGGTCAGTGTTTTGACTTGGTAAAGAGTGCATTTCCCTTGTTTTTCACAGTTTGCCCTCTCAAACTCTCTTAACAAAACTCTTACCCAAACCAAAAAACTGCCCTCATTCTGCAAATACGATTACTCCATAGTAGGAATCTAGAAAAAGCCTCCTGGGCTAATGGAAGAAGTGGGGAACAAGGGAGGCCACAGCCCGTGTGACAGCCTCTGCGTTCCGCTAGGGAACTTCCAGATTCAAGTGCTAGCTAGCCAAAAAGTGCTGTTGGCGAGGCACGCAGTAAATGAAGACCTCCCGCGCTAGGCAAGGGTTGGATCTGTCACTTTGAGGGATTGTGAGGGGAAGAGCAGATTAGCTGCTTACTCGTAGTCAGAAGGCAGCATGGTGAAAAATGTACAGAAACGGTACGTGTGGGTTTGTGCTGATTTAACGATATTCTTAAACTATGGTAGCACTCCTGGTGTAATGGAAGAAAGCACTTGGCTTGCATTTTTAAATCATCAACATATTTCTAGTTTGACCTTAAAAAACACTTCGGGCTATTCCCCTAAAATGTGTAGCTTCTGAATTAGGAGAAAGCACCCTCTAAGATGCCACAGCGGCACCCTCATGGCAAGCATACCTGGCCTTTCCCAACCTGGCTTCCTTCCAGCGCCCCTCCGCAGTGCCTACTTCTCCTTCTCTTCTGGCATTTCAGTCACAAAACCCTGCCTTCGCTTTATTATTATTATTATTATTATTATTATTATTATTATTATTATTATTATTATCATCTTTACATTCCTCCCTCCTCTCCTCTCAGTCCCACCCTCCCTCCCTCTTTCCCCTATCTCCTCTACTCCTCAGAAAAGAGGGATCCTCCCCCAAACCCACCCCAGCACATCGGGTCTCATCAGGGCTGACTGCGAGGCCAGGCAAGGCAGCCCTGACAGGGCGTGGTGATGGAAAAGCAAGCCACAGAGTCCATGTAAACCCATCTTCTAACAGCCATGTTAAGTAGCATGAGGGTTATCTGCCCTCATGGGCTCTCATTGTCATTGTTAGCTTTGCATTGAGATTATAGAGTATATTTGAGGAAGCCTACTGTCTTCCCATGGATGGTGGGTGAAAGGGACTCAGTCTGAGTGCTCACTCAGCCAGAGCGAGAAAATAAATTACTTTTATTTTGTATCACTGCAGATATTCATCAGGAAAAAAAAAACTTTTAACAAATTTATATTTTATATAAATAAATATGAGACGTGAATACCACACATTTAACTAATGTGACAAGGATGGACTTGCATCAGGATAAAACGCCTCTGGTGCCTTTAAACAGTGTTTCTCTTAACATCTTAGCATTTATACCTAACATAAGTAAGGTGTGGCTTGTTTCATACTGTCTTCTCTTGGTTTGCCAATGGTGGATCTAAGTAATTGCATGTTTGAAACTTGAAAGGAGCTAATATTTGCTGTCTAAATGTTCCCCTTCCCCCTCCCCTGGCCCCCAGAAAGTAACTGTCTAGGCAGGAAGCCTTGAAGAGAACTCTTAAAAATGTGATAGGGACCCTGAAGTGTAGCTCTTCACAGATGATGGCTTCCAGCAGGGGGAGGAGACGGGAGGACTCAGATCTCTTTAAGGGCCTGGCCACTGAGAACTTGACCATGCTCCAGTGAGTACATGAGGAACAGATTGAATTTGATGTATTTCTCCTCTTCCTCCTCCTCCTCTTCCTCCCTTCTTCTTCCTCCTCTTTTTCCTCTTCCTCCTCCTCTTCTATCTTTTTTGGGGAGAGAGGTCACAAGAATGGGGGAGTGGACCTGAGAGGACTGGGAAGTGAATGTGATCAGGATGCATTAGTCAAATAGTCAATAAAATATTAGGGGGGAGGGGTAAAACCAACCTAACTCTGTGCCTAATCCCAGTAACCAGCACTTGAATTCTAGACAATGAGACTTCAAATTATGGTGTGTGTTTGTGTGTGTGTGTGTGTGTGTGTGTGTGTGTGTGTGTGTGTGTGTGT
>OU015746.1:90613329-90627195 GCA_907169655.1 Acomys percivali | reverse complement strand
TGTGTGTGTGTGTGTGTGTGTGTGTGTGTGTGTGTGTGTGTGTGTGTGTACAGACTTACCAGGATTCAGCATGGTTGTGGGCTTTTCCTATTCTGAAATTAACACCCCCAAGTTGGGGTAAGTAAAGGAGTGTCTGGAAGAAAGAAGCGAGGAGGAGGTCCGGAAGTGTGCCTGGTGGAAGCAGCTAGCTGTGTTCTGGCACCCCTGCACAGTCAGTCTCCAGTAGCTATTGATGCTGTTTGCCACATGTTCCCAGCCCTTCAGACTTCCAGGCACATATTTGATTGGCACTTACACTTCCTCTTTCTTTGACATGCTGCCAACCACCCCACTCATTATAGCCAATAAATTAGTAACAAAATGGCTTCAGTTATTATTTGGAATTGGCGCATGGAACACAAGGTTTTTGGAGATGGAAAAACGCTCTGGTTAAAGCGCAGTCTCTGGCAGTAAGTGCAGGTTTATATCCTTGTGAATTATTTAACCTCTCCAAGCCTTAATCCAGTTATCCAAAAAGTAGGACCTTCCTTCCTATTTCCAGGCTTCCTTCCAGGGTTCAGTGAGACAATACACAGACCCTCTCATGAGTAACTTCATAAGTGGTATCAACTTCTTTAGTAATATGGAATTTTTCATAATTTTAAACAGTGATAATAGGGTATCACTGGTAAACTGAGGAGAGAAAGGACAATCACAATGTGAGAGGTGCAAGCATCACAGGGCTGCAGGGAGGTGACTTATCCCAGAGTCTGCTCGTCTGCCCCGGGAAACTAGCTTGGCACAGCATGAGGCGCTCCCTTCCGTTATCAGACAAGTCCAGCCTGGAAACTCTGGTGCCAAGCTGGCACGTCCCCCTCAGAACAGTGCATGGAGCCATCGCCCCCTCACACGTCGTTCTTTTGTAGGACATCTGAGTCACTTTGTTCACTCCTGCAGTCTCTTACACATCCTAGTCCTGTCATTCCTGGCCGTAATCAGCTGCCGTGGTGGCACACTGTTGGGATGCCCAGCTGGCATCCTCTCGGCTGAACAGGATAGTTTAGATGTAATCCAAGCTGCATGGACTGCAGCCACCCTTCACCAGGACCCTGTGCCTCGTGGTGCAGAGCGAATGGTGGTCACGGTTTGAGCTGCCCTGTCTCACTAATTGCTTAGTGATTACTTCTACAGCTCCTACAATCTCTTTCCCTTGGACTGTTGCTATAGGCTAGTAAGGAGTCTCCATGCATCGTGCGTGTTTTTTTACCACAGCCTGTTCCCCGTGGAGCAGTTCGAATGAACTTCGTAAACACAGATCTGAGTCTACATCTCCTTATTAAAACCTTTCACTGACAGGATAGAGACTGTGAGACTGAGCGACCCGGCCCACGCCTGCTGGTGCAAATATATTTTATACAGTTTCCCTTATAAGGGTTTGTGTGCAGCCACTCTGACCACCTCCCCTCTGTTCAAGCCTGCCCGTGTCGAGCCTTTTCCCCTACAGTGCCTTCCCTGCTCATAGCCACCTTGCCCCATACACAGCCTGTCAGCCACTGTGCTACTTCTCAAGCACCAAGCAACGTAAACATCGTAGCAGTTCTACACTGTCGTGTGATTCGCTGATTGATGCTTGCCCTGCCCTCCGCACTCTATGTTTGACAAGGACAGCACTGCAGAAGAGGTGCATAGCCTCCTGGTAGAAAGAGAGTTCCTAAATAGGTCCTCAGTCTCACAAGCCATAAAGGAACACACTAATAAATCCTGTTAAAATTGGGAACTTACTAAAGGACAGTAATTCAGGTAAAAGCCACACCACAAAATAGGAGATATTAGCAATGCAAGGGCTAGTATCCACAGTATATGAACAAAATATGAGTCAGTAGGGAAAAAAAAATAGAGACAAACCAGAAGCAAGGTAAAATGTCCAAGACAGGTGAGGGGAATAGCAGTACCCTGCTTGAGAAGCTGTGTGTACTCGGGTGTGAGTACACTGCTAAGGGAGGTGTAATTATACAGTGTAAATGCCATGGGAGATATAGATGGACTGCCAAGGAGTGTGCATACCCTGCTGGGTAGGTGTGAGTATAACATGTAAATGCCACAGTGGATAGAGACACCCTGCCAAGGAGGTATGAACACCTGCAGGAGGGGACTGAATGCCCAGCCAAAGGCTATGAATATACTGCTGAGGGGCTGTAAACACGGTGGTGATAGGTGTACATACACTGCCGGCAGAGGTATAAACGGCTGGGGGTGTGGCTGCACTGTCTGTGGGTATAAACTGATGAGGGGTGTGACTACACTGTCTGCCGGTGTGCAGATGCACTGCCAAGGGAGTATACACATTGATATAACTTCTTTGGAACACTGTTCCCTATGAGCTAAACATATCATGGCCTTTTGTCCAGCAGTAACACTCCTTCATACATGGCCAATATAAGGGCACACAGGTGTGCATCCCAAGTCACCCATGGAGGTTGAGGGTCCACTCAACCTCCCTAGACCTGCTATTAAGATTATGTTTAAGTGAAAGCAGCTGAGCTACAGGACAAAAGCTTGTCTTTTTCCTTATCTAAAGCAAAGCCTCCTGAAACTCAGCTGCCCTTAGTCACCAGCCCCCAGGGGAATTTCTTGCTAATTTACCTTTGTAGATATAGTCATCACCAATAACACTGAAAGTCCAATAGGCCTTCCAAACTTCCCCTGTCGAACCCCTGGGCCTCATCCTCTTTGTTAAGTTGCTCTGCAAGCCTTTATCACCAGTTTTTCAGTGTGTCGCTCGTTACTGAGCAACACCACATACACTGTCAGTAAACTGCCTTCTCCTCATTTGCTTACTGTCAATTGATCTGCAGACCCCAACCAGCAGAACTCACATAAATATACCCGAAACATCCATGTGCTGGTAAGACCTGGTTTTATATGCTAGAAGAGATAAATAAACTGAGCTGCATTGACAAGACAGAATGCTAATTACACTCAAAAGCTTGGATGAATTTCATAATGCTCAGAAAAGCCTGTGGGTAGCTAAGGAGTACATACCAGAGGACTCCATACACGGTTCAAGCTGGCATTTGGAGCTGTAGTGTCGCCATCTGGTGGCCTTTGAGGAAAAGAACATAATGACTAGAAGGAACAGAGGGGACTCCTCTTTTCTGCCCCAGGCAGCAGCTCCAGCTGGTGTTGGTGTCACTCCCTGAATTGTGGGGTTTATTTGGTGTCACTCCTTGAATTGTACGGTTTATTACTTGTGTACCCTTCCATGCAAAGTCCCCTGGTGAGCACCAGGAGTGTAGCTCTGGGTCTGTTCTGATGCGGTCCGATGCTCTTTCTGATACTGCAGTGTCTGTCCTTCTGTGTCACAGTTGTGTGTGTAAGCTTTCTGCAGAGTGAGAGCCGGCTGAATAGCTGCTGTGGTAACACTGAGTAATTACATCGACTATGCTAGCCTGGCCACTGGGAAGAGTTATTACCCACTCTGGGAAGCCTAATTGACTCGCAGGAATGGCCCATGCCCGTGCCACAAGATTATTTCCTCCCAAATGTTTTTTTTAAATAGCATTTTGCCATCATATCTGTTTAAAAGTCCATTTGTCACCCACATCGGCATCCTATCACAATATTTTTCATTAACTGAAATGTTACAATTAACACAGTCTGCAACTGCTGAAAAAAATTAATCTTGTCAGCGGAATATCCCGTCAGCTTTCTCGGCTCTTTATTTTCTTGTGCAAGCCAGTCAACACGGCAGGGGGAAGGAGAAGCAGGAGGCAAATTGTCATTCACCTCAAAGAGCCTTTCTTTTCTCAGCATACCCTTGTTTTATTTGAATACTAAAAATAAAGGTATAGCCAAACTTTCAAAAGAAAAATGGAAATCACTATGCAAATATCATTTCTGATAGCCCAACACAGTGATAAAATGATACCTGTGTCATCCCGAACAAAAGCCCACAAGGCTGAACTACAGCCCGACCCACTCTCTAAGTTCTTCTAAGTCTCTCCAGAAGGTTTAAGTGAGTTTTTATTTTGTATTCAAACTTCAGGGCAATTGGTTCTCTAGTTCAGGCTTGAAAAGGCCGCAGTTTTCCACACTTAGCTTGCCAAAGGCTGAGTTAGGATGAACCCAGCAATGCTTCTACCTTAGAGGCTTTTACAGATGCCACAGAGAGCTGCTCCACCCCAGGGCTCTTTCTGGAATTTCAAGTGACAACCACTCACACTTCCACAATGTGGTAGAGGGTACTGCGTTGCACGGGGTGGCGAGGGTTGGGTCGTGTGAGCACCCTCTCTGGAGCAGCCAGTACTCACTCCTCATTCCAACCTTTTTGTTTTAACCCAGGCCCATGGAGCTCATAGCACCAGACAGCCTGAGAGAGTTTTCACTTCACCCTTACTTGACTTTGAATATTTAGGGAAAATTCTCAGTTTGCAGATTTAGCTAATGGCATTACAATGTCACTCTTGTCTGTTTAACATTCAGCTTTGTTAATCAAGAAAACCATAGATTGGCTCTTTGCGTGTTGATTAAATTGATTACAGCTGTGGGCCTTGATAGCGTTTTTTTTTTTTTTTCCAAGTGTCTCTAATTAATCAGACAATGCTTGATTGGGCTTTTCTGTTTTGAGGAGATAAACTGACTTCCTTGAGAATTTTCACCCTAAATCATTCTCCATTGCAAGGTAAGGAAGTGAGTCACCACCTGGGTGACTTTTTGGTTTCCTTTTATCCTTCAGCAACTAAAAAAAATTAAGAGAAGGAAGAAGAAAGAGAGAGCAAGAAAAAAGAGATGGAGGGAGGGAGAAGGAAAGCCTATTGAAAGACTAATTAAAATGTAATATTAAACATCACATAATCATTTGAACATGTTTTGGGGAATAAAGGAAATCTGTATCCCCCTGAAGCTGTTGAGGGTTGGGGTGGCCTGCCCTCTACAGGAAGATGTCTCTTAACGTGCCTGACCTAACCATTCTTTGCCAACTCATGTCCTCTGAAGTATCAGGTGTCGCATCGAGCAGCATTGTCTTTCTATTCCAGTCTCCTGTATGGGTCTTGACATGACCACCCACTTTTCATTCATATCTTTAGCTGAAACACCTGTCATTCGTGCAGATAAAAATGTGAACGTTTCCAGGAGCATTGCCGACACTGAAGAAGACCCGAGCTGTTGTCCATCCACCCAGTGAGCAAGGCTGCCAGGACCTTGACTTGCTGGTGGGAGGTGACAATGAGAAAGGAACCTGTTTTCCTGTCCCCTCCCCATCAGTAGAGGGGATCTATGAAGCCCTGTGTCCAATAAGCACTGGCCACCTTAACAACTGACGTTAGATGTTTTTAGATAGAAGTCTTCCTGCAGAGCTCATCATGGTGAAAGATCCTGAAGAGAGAGAGTCTAACATTAAGATAGAAAGTCCTATGGCTGCCGGTGGACGTGAGTGGTAGAGCCCTTGGCCAGCAAGAGGGAAGCTCTTATTCTACCCCCAGCACCAAAACAACAATGATGCCTGAAGCGCAAAACTACAGTAGAAAAGTAGAGATAAAAAAGATGTCTGATAGCTCCACTCCCAGCCCCCCATTTCTACTGCCAGGTGTAATGGTGGGTAACAGTTTCTTAAGCACCTAACATCTAGAAACTTCCTATGCAAATACTAGAAAAGGCAGCTTCTCTGTTTTGTTTGTGCAAATGGGATGAGCCTGGCCTCTGCATTGCTTCCTCTATGAACTCAGTGAGTGAGCCCTGGGCAGCTTTCTGAATTTTTACAGACTGATTGGCTAATTTTTCATGAGCTCCTTAGAAATCACTTCCTTGTTTGACAGCATCTGGACATCTAGGTGGTTTCCACGTGTTTGTTATTGCCAAGGGCACTAGAACCAGCAACTCAGGCACCTCCCTAAAGGCCACAGTAGATTTCCAGCAGGAGAATCTCTCAGATGAAGGGGAACTTGATAAGCATGGCCAAATTGCTTACCAATTCACCAATTACTCCTACCAGCCGTCTAAGTACTTCCTCATCTTGTGTGTATGATGTTTGTGGCGGGGTTTTCTATAAAAAAACCAGACCCAGGCAGTCTTTGAACAGATTACACAGGTGAGGATTATCCTGAATTCCCTCCTCCTCCTGCCTTTGCCTTTCCCGTCTGCCCACCCACTGCCCACCTCTAGTCTCTACGACCGTAGAACACATGCCTGACTATCAGTAGAACATCATTAGTTTAGTTTGCATCTCTCTGTACAATATCAAACATCTCTCCATGCACTGAATAACATGGCATGCCTTCTTCTCTGACTGCCTATTCATACGTTTATGGACTTATACCTTGATTTGCTCAGCATCCCTGTGGATCCAACACAGTGTCGGTCACATGAACACTAAGAAGCACACAAAAATAATCTCTAAAAAAAAAAAAGAATATAAAACTCTTAAGGCTAATCACCATTACCAAGGATGTTAAAGGTCACTAAAGAACAATTTAAATGTGGTATCTTCTCAGGATATCTCTGCACAATGTTCGGGGCAGAAGATTCTGTTACCCCCTCGGTTCTCTAGCTAGGACTTGGGAATCCTACTGACCAAAGACAGATCTATAGGAGAAGAGCATGTGAGTGCGAGCCCTCTGACACATATATTTTAAGTTCTGTGTGTGCATGCAGGTTTTCACAGTGGGAAAATGGAGAGCCAAAGGAAACTAGATACTGACTCTTCCACACTCCTTTAACAGAGATAGATTAAATATAGAAACACAACATATAGAAAGGAAATGGAAAGGGACCTTAGCTGGAAGCAGTAAGTCATGGGAAGAGGACAAGGAAGTGTATAAGAGAAACTCCTGGCAGATGAGAGTTCTTTTCATAAGGCTTGTATGGATTGATCTTCCTGTCAGAGCCCCATCTTTGATGATAAGAATGTTCTTTTCTCTGACACACACACCAAAAAAGCACCTTTAGTGGAGAAAATGTACACCCTACTTTTAGGAAAGCTTAAAGAGTCAGGCAGCTCCAACTTAGAGGAACCAGGATGGTGGAGTAGCATCTACCAACAGGATTGATGTACTCCAAAAGAAATGAGTAATGGCAAAGGGGAAGTTCTGTGTTTTCCCATCTGTTTCCTAATACATGTAAATATTTAAATAATACCATTATTTCCAGTTGTAAAGCAACAAAGCCTTCATGGCCCCTCTCTTGTCTCCCACCAATCCATTCGCAATGCATCTGTACTGGGGTCTTTCTAAAATGCAGATCCACACTTCTTCCAGACTCACATCTTTTGTTTGATTCCTTGGAACCTTCATAACTTAGTTTGCCACTCATGCATTCTAATTTTTTCAGCAACTGAATGTAATACATACATAAATGTATGACATACATACATACATACATACATACATACATACACACACACTCAGAGTTTATCATTTCATGTGGCCACAAGTGCTCAACTTACCTTGCACTGCCTTCCTATTACATTGCATACTGTTTCATCTAGAGTATTTTCCTGCCTATTTCCTATCCTGTTGCCTCATTCTCATCCTTAAGGAATAACCATCTCATAACTGTTGCTATAAAGCTTTCCATAAACTTCTCACCCAGCTGTTTACTGGGTTAGGTTCTCTTGTGTGGCTCTAACCACTCCCATGAGTGAACTCCTAAAGAGCAGGAGCCATGTCTTTCTTCTAAAACTCAGGAGAGCAATAAACAACTAAGTCTAAATTATAAAACAGCTTTGCTGAAAACAGGAGAATAAAATGAAAGAGTCGGTCCTTTTCTGTGCTGTCTCAAGTCTATAGGGTGTTACTGCTCATGTGTCTTAATTGTATTTTATATCTAGTGCCATGATAAGTGATTCTAGAGTTTAATTATCTGTCATGTCAAATGGAAGTGTGAGTGTGTGTGTGTGTGTGTGTGTGCGCGCGCGCGCGCGTGTGTATGTGCATGTGTGTGTTTCCTATGCTGCTAATATAGTCTTTACTCTACAGATAATACTGTCAAGATATATTGATATTCAGTTCCACAGAGACCATATAAAGTATATTTGAATTAGTATAAGGAATGTAGTGCTTCTGTGGTTTCTTGAAACACTAAGAACTTAGTGGAACCTGGTACTCCCTGTTTTATCGGTTTTCTAACAAATGACATGGAGAGGTGGACCTCTTATATAGGGACTAGAAGAAAAGAGAACCACTTTTTGTTCATCTGAACACTTTTTATGTCTCCAGACAATACTCTGTTCAAAAGTTCCTAGAACTTTAAGCAAATGTAGTGAAGTTACAGAACACAAAATCGACATACAGAAATCAGGAGCGTTTTTATATAACCATAATGAACTTGATGAAAAAGATTGTTTAAAGGCTATTCATTAGAGCTATATACAAAAACAAATATTTAGGAAGAAACAGAAGTAAAAAGTAAAAAGGTCTCTGAACTGAAAAATTACAAACTATTTATGAATCTCTAGGAGACATTAAAACAATAAAAGAATACTGCTGTCCTTGTTATCAAAGTTTTCGTATTACCCAAAGCAGTCTACTGAGTCAGTAAAATTGCCAACAAAATATCAGTGTCTTTTTCATAGAAACAGAAAAGCTTCCTAAAACTCACATGGAACCACAAAAAACATCCATAATAGCCAAAGTGCTTCTAAGGGGAGAAAAACAAACAAACAAACAAACAAACCCTGACTTCATGACATGCTACAAAACTACAGTAATTAAATCAGCACGGCATAAAAGTAGATGGATACAGCAATGGCACAGAATGACCCAGAATTTCATGATTTGAATTTCACATCGTGCACCTCAGTCCTACTCATCTTCCCCTCCCCTCATATCTCCCTCCACCCTTGCAGCCTCCCCAAAAACAGGGAAAAAAATGTGGTAGCTGTAGTGTGTCACAGTGTGTCTCACAGTATATCCTTTTGTCCACACTTCTTTGCCTGCAAATCTCCATTGCAATGACTTGTTGGTCTGGTACAGGGCCTCTGGCTTCTGCTACTTTATCAATACTGGAACCTCACTGGGACTTTTCTCAAATATCCTGTTGTTGCCCTGTGTTATGGAGATCCTGTGGTTTTGGATCTGTACCACTGTCCCCCTCACGCACTCCAGCAGTTCGTAGATCAGGCAGATGTTGGGGTGTGCCAACTCAAAGCCATGGATCTGGGCCTGAGAGATATCTGAGCTGGTTAGCCTGCCAGCTCTCCCGCACTCATACCACTGGGGTGAGTTCTCCTGCCCTGTACTGGCTGGTCCACCCAATGACACAGGCAGCAAGGGGCAGAGCCAGCTCTCCCACTCTTTTGCCCTTGGGGCTGGTTAATCTATGCCAGCTCTACCCTGCTGCCCAGGTAAGGTGCAAGGCCTGCTCTCCCAAGTATTGTAGCCAGTGAGGGACAAGGCCAGTTTTCCCACTCTCATGACCTTGGGGTGAGCTCTTCTGCCTGCCATAGATGGTGAGGAATGAGGGAGGGGAGGAAGACATCACTTCCTCGATGGTAATACCATACAGCATACAAGAAGTAAGGCCAGCTCCCATGTATGAGCCCTTGGGTCCAGCTCACCGGCAACTCCCAAACTCAGGGCCAGCTCTACTAGGCTGCCCAGGGAAAGTGCAGGCCCCACTGTCCCAAGTGCTGCTGGTGGTGAGGGGCAGGGGCAGTACTGATGACCCCGGGGCCTGGTCTCCTGATAGGTGGCAAGGGACAAGAGAAGGGGCATTTCTCCCTTGCCCATGTCACTGCACAAGTGGCAGGGCCAGCTATCCCATGCTCACACCCTTTGGGGAGCCCCTGCCACCAGGTTCAGCTCTACTGTGCTATCCGGGTGAGGTAAAGCCTGTTCTCTCAAGTACTGCATCTGGTAAGGGGCATGGCCAGCTCTCCTGCTCTCATGGTCCCAGTGGCCAACTAATTTTTTAGTAAGGTTCCTGGAACATAGTCCAGAAGACACAACTATTACAATAGGTGATACTTGAAAAAATTGTGTTTCCGATGGCAGGAAAATGAAATTAGATCCATTCCTCTCACCAAACTGCTGAACTTTAAACTGTGAGTACAAAGGGAAACACTTCCAGCCACTGATAGGACCCAGTGTTTTAAATAAGATCCCAAGAGCACAGGCAACAAAAGCAAATATAGGCTGCTATGATCGTTTCACCCTAAAAAGCTGTACCCAGCAATGGAAATAATCTACAGAATTGCCAGGCAACCAGAAGAATTTGAGAAAACATTTTCCTGGTACTCATCTCCCAAGGGATCTAGGATATTATATTCATGATATAAGAAATTCAAACATCTAAATGGAAAAAACAACCTGGTGGAAAACTGTCTATAGAAGTAGGTGCTTCTCAGAGAAGACATGCAGGGGCCAAGCGCATAGAACAGTGCTCAGTCTCGAATATACCAATGAAATAGGATAAGGAGCCTGGAAATAAACCACACAGCCATCTGAATTTCAAAAAACTATGCACCAAAACCATGAGAGAAAAGATAATCTCTCCAACAAATGCTGCTGGAAAAACAGGTACCCACATATAGGGGAAGGAGACAAAGCCCCTGTCTACCACCCTGTGCAAACATCATTCCATCATCAGCCCCATCCCTCACTGAAGACCTTCTGATAGCTAATGGTTGCTGGGGGTGGCTATTTTCTTCAGTGGTGTAGCCACTGCTAACTTGTCCTTGCTCCAGTAAATAACCCTCCCCCACCCCATGCACGATAAGCAATCTTAATTAAACTCAGTGGGTCACAAAGCAACAGAAAGGGATGAAAGTCGGAGAGGGACTTGTTAGGAAGAAGGAAGAGTTCAGGAGAACGAGGAAATGAGGCGGAGAAGGTGTAATAAGGAGTGAAAATGACTGGAGTGCGTGATATGCAGATATGGATCACCAAAGAATGGCTGTAAAAGTATACTTGTCTACTTAACTAGAGAAAAGAATCCAAAACAGATCAAAGACCTTAATGTAAGACCTAGAACTTGGAAACCAATTGGGAAGAGCACTTCAAGATAGAGGCATAGACAAGATCTTCCTGAAAGGGGCACCAGGAGGCCAAGGAATAAGATCATGAGTACAAAGTGAGATCGCATCAAATTGAGCAGCTCTGTGAACAGAGTAAAGAGCGAGCCTACCGAAGAGAGAGGCGATGGGATTTATACAGAAAATATACACAGAACTCAAACCTTAAGACACCAGAAATCCCATTGATAATTAATAATGAATAGACAAATGAATTATACTACTCAGAAACAGCACAGTCAATAAATATTTATATAAAACGCAAAATTCTTAGTCATGAGGGAAATACAAGTCAAAACTACATTGGGATTCTATCTCGCTGTCAGTCAGAATGTCTGTTATCAAAAAATACACACACATGCTATGCATACACACACCTCTGGCTGTCCGTGCTGTGGGAGAAGATGGAGTGGAAGAGCAGGAACTCCAGTGCATTGTGGGAAGAAATGCAAATTAATGAGGCCATTATGAAAATCAGCAGAGGCTCTTCAAGAAACGTAAAGTACAAGTATTAGACCATCCTATTGTGACATTCCTGAGTAATTTAAATTCCTGGAGGAAATTATGTCAGCATTCAACAGGCATGCCTGCACACCCATGTTTGCTATGGCACTAGTCACAATAGCTGCTTTATGGAAATAGCCTAAATGGCCATCATAAATGAATGCGTAGGTAAAAGTTGATGTAGTTAAACAATGGAATTTGTTCAGCCATGAAAAACAACGAGATTATGACCAATGAAGGAAAATGAGTGGAACTGAAAGATCATTTTAAATAAATAAGCCAGACTCACAAGAACAGATATCCAATATTTCTTCTGTTATGTAGAATCTAGAATATGTATAGGTATGCATGCAAAAGTATATATGTGTATATACGTATACATATACACACACATATATATATATATACATATATATATATATGACATGAGAAAGCACACTGGCAACTACTTGAAAAAAAGCAAGGAGGTGATATAGTGGAGGCGGGACAAGAGAGTAAAGTTAGTAAGTCACATGATATCCATGTATGAAAATGTCATAGTGAAGCTATCATTTTGTACAATGACTATACGCTATTAAAAAAAGTTCGGTCTCACTAACCATCAGAGACTTGCAAAGCAGAACCACAAAGCGATATTCTCTTCCTTGTTAGAATGGCTAACATCAAAAAGACAGAAAGTGAATGCTGGCCACGATGCATATGCCCCGCTGGTGTGGGGGAAAGTAAATTAGAGGAGGCATTATGGAAAGCAGTATGGAGATTCTTTAAAAATTAAAATTGGAAGGGACATAATTCTTCCATTCCTTTTTTATTTAAAACTTTGAGAATATCATGTGTGAGTACTGTATTTCTCATTTCTACTCTTCTCTCCTCACCCTCCAACTCTTCCCATGTCCCCCTGCTGCCTCATCTCAAATTAATGACCTCGTCTTTAATTATCATTACTTTGTCACTCTTACGTCTGTTTACTGTTGCTTGTATGTGTGTGTTTAGAGCTGAGCACTTGGGAGTTCTCCCTGCAGGAAGCCGAGTCTCCTTCTCTTAGCAACCTCCGATTGCTTGTAGCACTTGTACCAGTAGAGCCTTGTGAGGTGCAGGTCCTACTTAGGCAAACATATTGATGAAGTTTCATGGATGCAGCATCCCAGTTATCCCGGAGCTGTCCTGGTCCTCCTCCGGCTCTTGCAGTCTCTCTGTCCTCTCTCACTATGTTCCCGAGCCACAGCTATAGGGGTTGCATTATGGATGCCTCAACTGGGAATGGGCATCCCACAACCACTTCACACTTTGACCAGTTGTGGATCTCTGTTTACACCTGTTGTAAAAAGGAGCTTCTTTGATGAAGAGTGAGAGCTATGCTCTGAGTATAAGATTAGTATTTCAAAATACAGAGAGATTATACTGATTTAGGAAAATGTCAGTAGTAAGTTCTTCTCTCAGGTCTGTGACCTCTCCAGCCACCAGTTGTTGGCTATGTTACAGTACCAAGTGTGACTTCCCTCCTGTTGAGCAGACCTTAAATCTAATCAGATAGCTGATGATTGATTAGCCCCAAGGTAAGAGTGCCACTGTTATACCATCAGGGCGGTCTTCTTGTTCTGGTCACTGATGTTTCGTAGTCTTCATAGCTAAGCAGAACTACTGATCGCTTTTCTCTCCTGGCTTGCCTGCACGCATACTTGCAATGTCCGTGCTGGAAAGGCAGAAACAAGCAGGTCCCTGGGCCCGCCTCAGTGGCTGGCCAGCCAACCTGCTTGACAAGTCCCAGGCCAGCGAAAGGCCAGATAGCTGGCTCCCAAGAAATGACACTGGTATTGTCGTCTGGCTTAAACAAGTGCATGCATGCTCACACATGAAACGGGGGTAATGAAATGCTGTAGCAATGTGAATGAAATTCAGATCATCCTGTTGAGTGAAAGAAGACAGACACAGAAAAATAAATACACCATGCTCTCGTTAATTTGTGGGCAGAAGTTGGTAAGTTTTGTAGAAAATGGGATGAAATAGTGAGCACAAGATGGGAAAGAACAGAGACAAAGAGGGGCAGAAGGAGACAGGAGATACCGGCTCATGAAGGAAGGAGTTGCACTTTGCTCTTCCTTAGCATAGTAGTTACTGTAAGTCTAAATAATCCATGATACTTTTCAAAATGGCTAAAGACAAAATCTCCAACATGTAAGAATAGAACTATTATTACCCTGATTTGATTATTAAGTATAGTGTGTGTGCATTGAATCACCATAATTCCTCATAATGTGCCCAAATCCTGTATCTCAACTTAACTGAGGCACATGACGCATGGATATCAAAAGCCCAGAATGCGTTCGGTGCCTCATCACATATCATATGCAGTGGAGGACTGCCTCATCACATAT
>OU015746.1:90594342-90613319 GCA_907169655.1 Acomys percivali | reverse complement strand
TCATCACATATCATATGCAGTGGAGGACTGCCCCGTCACATATCTTATGCAGTGGAGGACTGCCTCTACCACATAGCTCAGGGTGCAGCTGGGAGCTACAGTGCCTCACAGTGCTGAGAACTCCATTGCTTAGTGAGAAGTAGAAAAGGAACCCAGCTGAATTTGCAAGAGACTGTCACAACCCCCTTCTCAGAAAACATAATGCCTGAGCTGTAATCCAAAGGCTGGGAAGGAATTCATCAAACCAAGGGAGGGCAACAGCAAGCCCCGGTCACAGGGCATGGTCACAAAGGACATGGTGGGCAGTGACGAGAGGGCGGTGTGGCTGGAGCAAAGGCAAGGAAGAGTAGGAAAAGGACCTAACTCGGTAAGGCAGTCTCAAAGGCCAAGGTAGGGAAGGTGCCAAATCCTGTGGCTTCCCAGTGGCTTTCACTGATGCTAAGTGGGGAGGGGGGGTGTCAAGTTACCATCTCAGGGAGGACAGCACAGAAGGGAATGCCTGAGGAGCCTAGGGACTTGTGCTGCAGAGAGCGGGAAGCAAAACAGTGGCTTGGACTTTGGTGATAGGAACAGAGTCCGTGACAAGGTGGACTCAGATATGGCAGCAGTCTTTGACAGAACCTTGAGAAATTTCCATTCCATGGTTCCTTCCTCTAAGATAGAGGCCACTGAACACAGCTTACAGGTCCCATCCTGCCCACTGCCTATGTTTCTAAGGCCCCATGGGAACCCAGCTCAGCCCTTTTAAGTGAATCCTTCTGGCACAGCACACAAGGAGAGCAAGAAGGCTGTGTGGCTCACTCATAACACACTGTCCAGGGCTTCCCAGAAAAACTCGGACCATCACCTCCAGGAGACCTGTAGTTTAGAAGTTCTTTCTTTGGGGTCCAGAAATACATAGCAGACACACAAGAGCAGCCTCTGACTTCTTGAATTGGAAGTTTGTAGTCCACATATATTTTGCTAGAAAACCAGGCCAGGTTGTAGAAGAAACTGAATTTCCCAAAAACAGAGATATTTACCAATCTTCCCCTCAGCCTCGTCTATGACCAGAGAAGACTTTTTAGAATCCAATTTTCTCTCGGTGAATAAGAAATAGTCATTGGTAGCAAATGGATGTCACTAAGTATTAGACAAGTGAAGTGGAAGATGCTGATTTCTTTAAAAGCTCAGTGTATCATGTGGTGTTTTGCTGAAAGCTGGCTTGTGATAGGTCACATGTTTTTCTGGAAGAGAGGGCATGAGATGTTTTGCTGGGAGCAGACGCATGAGTGGATGCATAATGGCGGGGATCAGTATAAAAACAACCACAGACCATGAGACGAGGCTTTTGGCAACACTTCACTGGCCTTGGCTGAACTTCGCCGGTCTTCACTTCACAGAGAAAAACATTCTAGAAAACTTCTCATGGTACTGCAGCTAGTGCTGGCTGCTTCCACAGACTCATGCCAATTCAGCAGAGCCTTGCAGTTTCTGCTGGATTGTGCCACATCTGTTGATTCATGTGCTGTTTGGTGTTGGCCATTGGACTGCACTGCTCGTATCCTGGTAATGCAGAGTGGAATTGGCCCAAGGAACTACATGTAAACAGGTCCATATCACATTTTTCCTATTAGCATTCTTTCTCCCCTTCCTCTGATTGGTGGGCTAGAAGTGAGGTTGAAGTGTTTAAGAATCATAAGTAAAGTAGATTTTGACTAATCTGAGCCTACAGGCAGGTGTTGCTGCAAACCACCTAGTTCTTTGAGAAGTGTTTTATCAGATCTGTTCCTCTACCCAGAGCTTTATGGTAGCAGGCATCTGAGCAGTCCAGTAGTGCCGAATTTGATGTCACTGAATAAGTACTCCCCTAAGTAGTCACCTAAATGTACACCAGATTATAAGCAACCTCACTACAAGGAGACCCTTTAAGGACACTCACGGATTAGTTGATCAGCCAGTGAGGACATCCGCTGGTTTGTAGTCATTTTCTGTCCACTAGAATGCTTCTTCCATTGAACCAAGACTGTATCCTGCAGCTCCAAGGACCTGGCTTATGGGAATTCAGTCAGTAGTTACCATATATGCAAAGAGATGATAGGCTAGCTTGTGCTCATATTGTGTGTGTCTGCATATGTGTGTGTCTGTTTGTGTGTGTGTGTGTGTGTTTGTATCTATCTGTGTGTCTATGTGTGTATGTGTTCGTGTCTTTCTGTGTATGTGTATGTTTGCATCTGTGTGTGTCTGTGTATATCTGTTGGTGTGTGTCTGTCTGTCTGTCTTTCTATCTGTCTCTCTCTCTCTCTCTCTCTCTCTCTCTCTCTCTCCCTCTGCGTGTGTGTGTGTGTGTGTGTGTGTGTGTGTGTGTGCAAGCATGCCATGGAGTCAGAACTTGTTAGAGACAAGGCCTGCTGTTGTCCACCACTTTGTACCAAGTTAACTAGCCTGTGAGTTTCTGGGGATTGTCCTGTCTCCACCTCCCATCTCTCCATAGGAGCACTGGGATTCCAGATGCGTGCTACCAGACCTAAGGATCCAAATTCATGTCTTTATGCTTGCACAGCAAGTATTTTACACAATGAGTTATTTCCCAACCTAGAATAACAGTCTGTTTTAACTGATAATATTGTCTTCAGTTCAGCTAGTATCTGATCCAGCCCTACTCAAATAATACCCACTATCTAGCACATGGATTAGATGGAATCATTACGTATTATTTTTTTACCAAAGTTTTAAGGTCCCTAGCCTTATTAAAATTCAAAAGATAATTTCATTCTCTTCTTGCACTGTCTTTTTGTGTGTGCTATTTAAAATTATTCCACTACCTTGACTCTTCGATAAACCATTGTTGTCATTTACACCCGGGGCCAGGAGCTCGCTAGTGTTCCAAATGGGGGGGGGGCATGTTGGGAAGTCTGAGTCCTCAGACCAACGGGAAGGAGAAGAAGCTTTGGGGTGTGCTCAGAGAGCAGGTGTGGTGGAAAGAAATGCTGTCTGAGCAGAGGCTTTTCAGTACAGGGTGTTTGCTGGTCAGAGCTGAGGAAACAACCAGTGTCGACAACAGGACAGCTGTGAGAGTGGCTGAACAAAGAACAAGAAGAGACTAGGGAACATGCGTGGCTAGGGGATGATGCTCAAGTAAACTGTGCTGTGGCTGTGAACTAACACTGTGGCAGGCGCCTGTGCTGGTTGCTTTCTGTTGCCGTGATAAAACACTGACCAAAACTAACTTGTGGAAAGGGTTTGTTTAGCTTAACATCTGGATCAATGTCCGTCATTGAGAGAAATCAAGGCAGGAACCTGAGGCAGGAACTGAAGCAGAGACCATACAGGATAGCTGCTAGCCAGCTTGCTTCCTATGGCTTGCTCAACATGCTCTCTTATACATCCAAGACCACCTACCCAGGGACAGCACCACCCACAACCAGCTGCACCCTCCCACATCAGTCATCAACCAAGAATCCACCCCACAAGCAGGAAACATGAAGAAAAGATGCTTACTGGCTTGCTCTCCGTGGCTTGCTCAATATGCTCTCTTATTTCAACCCACAACCACCTGCCTAGGATGGCACTGGGTCCTCCCACATGAATCATAAATCAAGAAAGTGAGCCACAGGCATGACCCACAGACTAGTTTGATGGAGGTAATTCCTCAGTTGAGGCCACCCCTCCCCAGATTGTGTGTCAAGTTGAGAAAGAACTAACCAGTACAGCAGCTTCTGAACGAATCTTAGCTGAAGTCCCCATTTGCTGTGTGTGTTTTGCTTGCATAGGGGAAGGTGTGGACATTTAAAGGAGTTGATTATGAGTCGAGATACTGGATTAGCACTAAACACATACAAAGAGGCCAATGTGTAAGGTACAGTCCATGAACCACTGGCTGCTATTGAACAAGTGACAAAAAAAAAAAAGAATGCTCTTGAGAAAAATGATACTGCTAAGAAGATATAAAGTATTGGGTTTTTAAAGGCTTGGGTTATAGATCAATGGTAGACACTTGAATAGAATGCACAAAGCACTGGGTCAGGTTTGACCCCATATTAAAAAGGGAAAAGGAGGGGAGAAGGGAAGGGGTCACTTAGGCAAGAAAATGGCATAAGAGGGACCAGCATTTCTCACATTGTGCCGTGTGGTTCCAAGAGATATGACAGTTCTGGCCCATAACTGGGCCAGGTGCTACAGCCTCTGTCCGACTTCCACTTGGGAGACTCATGGTATCTTAAAGATTCTGGAAGGTACTGCAAGAAAAAGTCCTGGTCGGTTCAGTTTAGCCCCTGTTTAGTTAACAAGCAAACCCCTGTTAAAATTATAGTTTGTAGATAGCTTGCCCAGGAAAAACCAAAGAGTTACTTTACTTAAAACTTTAATTGCATTGTATATTAGATACTTTCCTACTGCTGTGATAAAACTTCATGACCAAGACAATTTGTAGAAGGAGGGGTCTATTGGGGGGCTTACAGATCCAAAGGGTCAAGTTCACCACCTTCACTGTGAGTAGCAGCAGGCAGCCATGGCAACTGGAACAGCCCTGAGAAAGGAGAACTTACATCTCAACCCACAAACAGGACGCAGAAGAAGGAAAGTCAAAAATGGTGAGAGACTTTAAACTCTCAACCCTACCCTCAGTGACATATTTCCTTCAGCAAGACCACACCTCCTCAGCCTCCCAAGAAAGTGCTCTAACTGAAGACCACGTATTTAAATGTCATAACCTATGTGGGCATCTCATTCAAACTACCACACATGTACTCTAAATCAATGTTAAAATAATAGGAATTGTCAATAGAATCTTTGTTATTGAGAAAAGTAACATTGTATGTACCTTACACCAGAACAGACCCACACCATATGCTAGAATAAACTCCAAATGGATCAGAAATCTAAGCTTAAAGAATGAAGCCAGACTAATAACTGGAAGAAATATGAATGAATATCTATAAGATGTGGTTGTAAGAGAAAGTTTTCTATGATTGTAAATACTCTAAAAAATTATTCATACATTTGACTACATGAAAATAAAAAAAAACATTTACATAGATAGGGGGAAAAACCTAAGCAAAGACAAATGGCCAAACAAAAATAAAGAAACTGTGATACAAGATGAAAAAGACATTAATGTATGGAGTATTTTATATATATATGTACATATATATATATATACTCATATATATATAAGAAAGCATGTGAAAAAAGAATGCATATATGTATTTATATACAACTACATGCATATATGTATGCACATGTGTATATTTCTTAAATGGCCTTAAACGTGAAAATGTAATCAAATCCATTTATACTAAAAATTGAGACAAATCAAAACTACCATATGAGAGCAGTTCTCATGGATCAGGCTGGAAAGAATTTAAAAACTGAAGACAGTGTCCTTGTAGCTTTTGCTCGGGGAAAACTGTCACTCTGGCACATGGCTGATGAGAGAGCACATGGGTGCTGAGGGAACTGTCAATATCTAGCGATTGACCCTCATATGCCAAGCGTGCCTTTTGTTCCCAGAATCTCACTTACAGGAACTTACCTTGGAGAGAAATGCCTGATTTTCACTGCAGTTCTCACTATAGCTACAACTACTGAAAACATGCCCAAATGGAGGACAGGGCTGAGATAAATGGCAGTCAGTCCACATGATGAAGCGTTACGCAGCTGTAGCATACACCTAAGGAAGAGCTCTGTACACATAAGGAAGAGTTTCCAGGGTATATTACAAGCTTTAAAAAAAACTGCAAAGGAGTAACTATAGCATGCTGCTTTTGCATAAGAAGAGGAAGTCTTTTTAAAGGAAGATATGTGTTTGTAGATATGCGTACATGCATGCAATAACAGCTAAAAAAAAAAAAAAAAAGGCCATGAACTTGAAGGAAAGTAAGAAGGGGTGTGTGGGAGGGTTTGGAGGAAAGAAAGGAAAGCAAAATGAAAGTAATAAATTACTATCTCAAAACTTTTTAAGAGGGGAAAAGTTATGTGTGGGCATTCTTTTGTAAGCAAAACATTACTCTTAACAGTGTGGGTGGGGATAAACCAGAGAGAGAGTCCACAGAGAAGGGTGGAGCAGTCTGACGTTATCTGAACGTATTGTCCTGTGCATTTTGATTTTTCAGTTGTTAATGCTTTCTCATTCAATGATAGTTTTAAAAATAATATAAATTAGGGGAAATGGATGAGAAAATCCTAAAAATGTAATATGATCAGGAGCAAAAAGGGTTTTTTTTTTTCACATGAATAATACAACCACACTGAACAGAGCCAGGAGAGGCTAACCCACGAAAATTTTGAGCATGATATTTTGACAAAAGGAAAAAGTTTATGTATAAAGCTCTAAAGAGCAGTTGTGTAGTAGGCTGGAATGTTTGCTGGGGTTGATTTGCTTCTGTTTTCACATGTTTTCTCTGTTTTACTTAGCATTTCGGAAACTACTTTGTGTGTGTTTATCACCGAGTACCTGAGGAGCAGTCTGATCACAGTCTGAAAGGCATTACTAATAAAACCAAGATGGAGATGAGAATGATCACAGGGGCTGGATTAGTGTTGTCAGAAGCGGGATGAGTTTCCCGTTAGAGGGGAGAAGCATCAAAAGTTTCTGGTAAAGAACCAGATAATAAACACTTAAACCTGTCATAATAGATAAAAGTAGCCATAGATGTACCTGGAATGCAGATATGTGGCAGGAATCCAACCATTTGTAGACACTGCATTTTGAAATACACACACACACACACACACACACACACACACACACACACACACACACACAGTTTTTCGAGACAGGGTTTCTCTGTGCAGCCTTAGATGTCCTGCCTCACTTTGTAAACCAGGCTGGCCTCGAACTCACAGCAATCTGCCTGCCTCTGCCTCCCTGAGTGCTGGGATTAGAGGAGTATGCCACAATACCTGGCAGAAGTTCATGTAATTTTTAGATGCCGTGAAATATATCCATTTAACCATTTGAAATCTAAATGGTTAACTTAGTTTGCATACTATACATATCTAGGCTGTGAAATAGACTTAGCCTATGAAGTGTAGTTTACAACTTCTGTTGACTGACCAATTGATTAATAATAAATATAATGAAGTCTTTTCTTACCATTAATAAAGAGCCATTCATTGTCCGCACCTACAGCAGGAAAGGAATAACATCACGTCATTGGCCCACCGTTCAAACAAGGACCAACATTCACATTGCCTGAATTTCCAAGCCAATAATAGGACCCCTACCCACACGATGGAGAGCCCCTGGTCAGAAACAGAAGAGGGTCTTCCGATGATACCATTCTTTTCTCCTGCTCATCTGTTTTTTAAAACTCTTATTTAAAAATGAGGTTCCTGGGCTGGTAATTTGTATATGACCTCATGGTTTTCTATAGTTCAGAGAAATTTTGGTCTGCTATAATTAAAGGGACTAAATAAAAGGTACTTATCAGAAAATGTCCCATTCGCTTGAATGTCTGTGACAAATCCTTTCTGATGTTCTCAATATGTTATTATGAAATTCAATTACATAGCATGTTCACCTCACTTATTCAGCAACCATAATCTAGGGATTGCGGTAAGCAGTGATTGAAAGTCTCTTAAAATATTACAAGTAGAAACTGAGTAATTTTTATGTTAAAATTCTTGTATACTTGGAGAATGAGTGGCTTGCAGAGGGAAACCTCAGCTATGTAAGGCTATTGCTGAGCTATGTAATGCTCTGGTGAGCATTCAGCCATCTCCTACTGGTTTAATTCCAGCAAGGCCACCTTGGTTTACTATTGTAGGTCAGATTACGCATGGGCTTCCATGATCAGAATATCACAAGGAAATTTTACAGAATGATGACTCTGTACCCAGATTTGTGCCAAATGGGGTTCATCTATTTCTATAAGCAAAACTCTCACCAATTGATTAAAAGTAAATGTAATGAAATGGTTTTAAAAACAAAACAGAAATCTTAAGAAAGAATCATATGTTGTCCACACCTACAGCTGAGAAGGAATAGCATCAAGTCATTGGCCCAGCATTCAAACAAAGACCTCCTTTGTGCAGGTCCAGCTCAACAGCATTAAGTGATGTGGCCAAGCTCTTACTGTAGGGAGCATGGAGCTGGCACTGGCCTGATAGCTGGTGAGCTTTGCCTCTGGTTAGAACTGCTTCCCACTATAAATGAAAGTATGAAATACAGAAATTTAGGAAGAAAATATTAGATATCGATAATATGATGTGATAGTATGATCCTGGCCCTCTAGAGGAGGCCTGCTGGTCCCAGCTCATTGAAGCCTGTGGGTCCCCAGGAAGAACCAGGTAAGAGTATGCCCAGCCTTTCTCCTGCCTACTGGGGAACACAACCATCAGAGTTCTGTAACCTTCCCTCCGGAGAAGGTCTGCCAGCTCCAGGATCATCTAGGCCTGCGGATCTCCAGGATCAGCCAGCTCCATAACTGTCCCTCTGGAGGAGGCCTGCTGGACCAAGGATTATCCATGCCTGTGATTTCCCAGAAACAGCCATGTTAGAGCCCACGCAGCCGTTCTCCTGCCTACCTGGGACACAGCCAGCAAAGTTCTATAATCTTCCCCTTAGAGGAGGCCTGCCAGCCTCAGGAAGAACCAAATAAAAGCCTGCCTAGCTTTTCTCCTGTGCCAGAGGACACAGCCCCCAGAGCTCCATAACATGCCTTCTACAGGAGGCCTGTTGTCCCCAGGATCATCCAGGCCTGAGGGGCACCAGGAACATCCAGGTAATAGCCAATCCAGCCTTTCTTCTGCCTATCTGGGACACAGCCAGCCAAGGAACATCCAGGGCCGCGTGTCTCCAGGAACACCAGCCAGCAGAAGTGAGCAGTCTGCTATTCACTGAGCTCCACCATCAGACCCAAGGCTCTGCCTCCCTCCCCAAGGAGGCCTGTCAGCATCAGAAACATACAGCCAACACCAAGGACAACTAGAGGGCTAAAGACCAGTGTGAGAACACAATTAACAAGAGCTAAGACAATATGGCATCACCAGAGCCCAGCTATCATACTACAGAAAGCTCTGGACACCCTGACACAGCTGAGGCAAAAGAAGACAACCTCAAATTCAACCTTATAAAGATGATAGAGGCCTTAAAAGAGGATATGAATAAATCTCTTAAAGAAATAAAAAAGAATTCAGTCAAACAAGTGATGGAAATAAATAAATCCCTTAAGGAAATACAGGAAAATACGATTAAACATGGGAAGGAAATAAAACTGGTAAAAAAAACAAAAAAAAAACAAAAAAACAAAAAATAGAAATAGAAGCAATGGAAAAAGACAAGCTGAGGCAATCCTGGAGATGGGGAACCTAGGGAAGAGAACAGGAACCACAGACAAAAGCATCACCAATAGAATACAAGAAATGAAGAGAAAATCTTAGGTGAAGAAAATACAGTTGAAGAAACCAGTACATCAGTCAAAGAAAATGTTAAATCTAAAAGTTCCTGACACAAAACAGCCAAGAAGTCTGGGACTCTATGAAAAGACCAAACATAAGAATAATAGGAATAGTAGAAGAAGACTTCAAGCTCCATGGCCCAGAAAATCATTTTCGACAAAATCATAGAAAAAACAAAACCTCCCAACCTAAAGAAAGGGATGCCTATTAAACATACAAGAACCTTACAGAACACCAAATAGATTGGACCAGAAAGAAAAGCCTCTCACCACATAACAATCAAAACACTAAATGTACAGAACAAAGAAAGAATATTGGTGAAATGGAAAAGGGACAAGTCACATGTAAATGCAGACCTATCAGAATTACACCTGATTTCTCAACAGAGACTTTAAAAGCCAGAAGAGCCTGGGCAGATATCTTACAGACACACTATAAGAGACCACAGATGTGAGCCCCAACTACTATAACCAACAAAACTTTTAATCACCATAGATGGAGAAGACATGATATACCATGACAAAAACAAATTTAAACAATATCTATGCACAAATCAAGTCCTACAGAAGATGCTCAAAGGAAAACTCCACCCCAAGGAGGCTAACTACACCCAGGGAACCAACGGAAATAAGTTACCCCACATCAGAAAAACCAAAAGAAGGGAAGCATATCCACACCATACACATACACTCTATTATCACGACCAACATCAAAATAACAGGAATTAACAATCACTGGTCATTAATATCTCTCAACACCAATGGACTAAATTCTCCAATAAAAAGACACAGACTAACAAAATGGATGTGAAAACAAGATCCATCATTCTGCTGTATACAGGAAACACACCTTAGCAACAGAGACAGACATTATCTCAGAGTAAAGAGCTGGGAAAAGGTTTTCCAAGCAAATGAACCAAGAAGCAAGCTGGAGTAGCCAGATTTTCAGCCAAAATTAATCAAAAGAGATGGGGAAGGACACTTCATACTCATCAAAGGAAAAATCCACCAAGATGACGTTTCAATTTTAAACATCTATTCCCCAAATGTGAGATTACCCACATTCATTTTTTTAAAAATTACTAAAGATTAAATCACACATCTATCCCCACAAACTAATAGTGGGAGACTTCAACACTCCACTCTCACCAATGGACAGGTCAATGAAACAGAAACTTAAAGAAGAAATAATAAAACTAACAGACGTCATGAATCAAATGGACCCAACAGATATCTACAGACCACTTTACCCAAACACAAAAGAATACACATCTCCTCAGCAGCACCTCATGGAGCCCTCTCCAAAATTGACCATATACTTAGTCACAAAACAAACCTCAGCAGATACAAAAAGCTTGAAGTAACTCCTTGTTTCTCATCAGACCACCATGGATTAAAGTTAGATCTCAACAATAGAAACAAGGGAAAACCTACAAATGCATGGAAACTGAACAACTCTCTACTCAATGACCACTGGGTCAGGGAAAAAATAAAGAGATTAAAGACTTTCTAGAATTCAAAGAAAATGAAGGCGCAGTATATCCAAACTTATGGGACAAAATAAAAGCAGTGCTAATGGCAAAGTTCATAGCATGACATGCCTTCATAAAGAAATAGGAACATTCTCATACTAGCAGTTTAAAAGCACACCTAAAAGCTCTAGAAAAAAAAAGAAGCGAGCACACCCAAAAGGAGTAGACAGCTAGCTGGAAATAATAAAAACTCAGGGCTGAAATCAATAAAATAGAAACAGAGAACAATTCAAAGAATCAACAAAATTTAAAGCTGGTTCTTTGAGAAAATCAACAAGATAGACAAACCCTTATCCAAACTAACTAAAAAGCAGAGAGACAGTATCCAAATTAAAATCAGAAATAAAAAGAGGGACATAACCAGAGACACCAAGGAAATCCAAAGAACCATTAGGTCTTACTTCAAAACCATGAATTCCACAAAATTAAACATGTAAAGGAAATGGATGATATTCTTGATAGATTTCACTTACCAAAGTTAAATCAAGATCAGGTAAACAGTTTAAATAGTCCTATAACCCCTGAGGAAATAGAAGCAGTCCTCAAGAGTCTCCCAACCAAAAAAAGGCCCTGGGCCAGATGTTATTAGCAAAGAATTCTACAAGACTTTCAAAGAAGAGCTACTCCTCAAACTGTTCCACAAACTAGAAACAGAAGGAATATTGCCAGATTCATTCTATGAGGCCACAATCAGCCTTATATCAAACTATATCAAAGGCCTAATGAAGAAAGAATTTCAGACCAATCTCCCTTATGAAAATTCATGCAAAAATACCCCATAAAATACTCACAAACTGGATCCAGGAATACATGAAATACATCATCCACCATGATCAAGTAGCTTTCATCTCAGGGATACAGGAATGATTCATATATAAAAATCCATCAATGTAATCCACTATATAAATAAACTGAGAAAAAATCACATGATCATCACATTAGATGCAGAAAAAGCCTTTGACAATATCCAACATCCCTTCATGATAAAAGTATTGGAGAGATCAGGGATATAAGGCCCATACCTAAGCATAATAAACGCTATATACAGCGAGCCGATAGCCAACATCAAATTAAGTGGAAACTCAAAGCAATTCCACTAAAGCCAGTGACAAGACAAGGCTTCCCACTTTCTCAACAGCTCTTCAATATAATACCTAATATTCTAGCTAGACCATAAGACAACTAAAGGAGATCAAGGGGATACAAACTAGAAAGTAAGAAGTAAAGGTATTCCTGTTCACAGATGATATGAGTGTATTCATAAGTCGCCCCCAAGATTCTATCAGAGAACTGCTACAGCTGATAAACACTTTCAGCTTGATACAAAATTAACTCAAAAATATCAGTAGCCCTCCTGTATAAAAATGACAAATGAGCTAAGAAAGAAATTAGGGAAATAACACCCTTCACAATAGCCACAAATGATATAAATTATTTTGGTATAACTCTAACCAGGCAAGTGAAAGACTTGTATGAAAATTTTTCAAGTCTCTCAAAAAAGAAATTGAAGAAATCAGAAGATGGAAAGATCGCCCATGCTCATGGATCAGTAGGATTAATGTAGTAAAAATGGCCATCTTACCAAAAAGCAATCTATAGATGCAATGCAGTTCCCCTCAAAATACCAAAACAATTCTTTACAGACCTTGAAAGAACAATTCTCAACTTCATATGGAAAAATAAAAAGCCCAGAATATCTAAAACAGTCCTGTACAATAAAAGATCTTCCTGAGGAATCTCCATCCCGGATCTCAAGCTGTACTATAGAGCAACAGTAATAAAAATTACAATGGTATTGGCATAGAAATAGACTAATTGTTCAACGGAATCAAATCAAAAACCCAGGAATAAATCCACACACCTATGGACACTTGATTTTTGACAAAGAAGGCAAAACCACACAACGGAAAAAGAAAGCATCTTCAACAAGTGGTACTAGTCTAACTGCATGTCTACATGTAGAAAAATGCAAATGGATCCATATTCATCACACTGCACAAAAGTCAAGTCAAAGTGGATCAAAGACCTCAATAAAAAACCAGAAACACTAAATCTTTTAGAAGAGAAAGTGGGGATCAACCTTGAACTCATTAGCACAGGAGACAACTTCCTGAACAAAATACCAACAGCTCAGGCTCTAAGACCAACAGTTAATAAATAGGATCTCGTGAAACTGAAAAGCTTCTATAAAGCAAAGGACACTGTCAGCAGAACAAAACAGCAGCTTACAGACTGGGAGAAGACTTTCACCAACCCTATATCTGACAAAGGGCTAATATCCAAAATATATAAAGAACTCAAGAAATTAAACACAAACAAACCAAATAATCCAATTAAAAATGTGGTACAGAGCTAAACAAGAGAGGATTCCCAAATGGCTGAGAAGCACTTAAAGAAATGCTTAACATCCTTAGTCATCAGGGAAATGCAAATCAAAACAACTCTGAGATTCCATCTTACACCTCTCAGAATGGCTAAGATTAAAAACTCAAGTGACAGCACATTCTGGCAAGGATGTGGAGAAAGGGGAACACTGCTCCATTGCTGATGGGAGTACAAACTTGTACAACCACTTTGGAAATAAATCTAGAGGTTTCTCAGAAAATTGGTAATAGCTCTACCTCAAGACCCAGCTATACCACTCCTGGGCATATACCCAAAAGATCACCATTCAACAAGAACAGTTACTCAACTATGTTCATAGCAGCTTTATTTGTACTAGCTAGAAACTGAAAATAACCAAAGAGTGGATAAAGAAAGAGTGGTACATTTATATAATGGAATACTACTCAGCTATTAAAAGCAAGGAAATCATGAAATTTCCAAGCAAATGGATAGAACTAGAAAAGATCATCCTGAGTGAGGTAACCCAGGCCCATATGGTACGTGCTCACTTATAAGTGGATATTAGACATATAGTGCAGGATAGTATACTACAATTCACTGGCCCAAAGAAGCTAAGTGACAAGGAGGGCCCAAGAGAGGATGTTTGAACCCTACTCAGAAGGGGAAACAGAATATAGTAGAAGTGGTTGAAGAAAGGGAATAGGAGAGGACAGGGAATGCTGAGGGAGATGAGTTTGGGGGTCAGATATAGGAGAAGCAGGAGCGGGAAGACAGACAGGCTGCAGAGAGAAGAGAAACCCTGGGTGGGGGTATCTCTGAGACAAACCGGAGTGATATGACAGGATAGGCTGCTGGAAGGATACAGGGGTCACTCTAGCTGATATCCGGATCATGGAGACTGCAGATGCCACCTTCTAACCAGACAGGACACCTAGTGGATGGAGGGGAACACCAACCTACCCACAGAAACTTCGACCCAAAATTCACCCTGCCTACAACATGTACAGGGATAAAGATAGAGCAGAGATTGAAGGGATATCAAACTCATGCCTGACTCAACCTGCGACCCACACCAAGGGAGAGAGCCAGGCTCTGACACTATTAACCACACTCCGCTACAGTTGCAGACCTGAGCCTATCATAGCTGTCCTCTGAGAGCTTCCAGCCAGCAATGGATTAAAACAGATACTGAGACTCACACCCAAATATTGACTAGAGCACTGGGAGCCTTGTGGAAGAGTAGGGGGAAGCATAGAAGGACCTGAAGGGGACAGGAACTCTACAGGAAGACCAACAGAGCCAACTAACCTAGGACCAGGGGAGCATACGAAGACTGAAGCACCAACCAAGGACCATGCATGGACTGGATGTAGGCCCTCTACACAGATGTACCCGATGGGCAGCTTGGTCTTCATGTGGGTCCCCTAGTAAGGGGAGTGGGAGCTGTCTCTGACGTGGACACTATGGCCTGCTTTTTGATCACTTCCCCCTGGTGGAGCTCCCTTGCCAGGCCACTGAGGAAGAGGGTGTGCTCAGTCCTGATGTAATTTGATAGCTGGAGTAGGTTGGGTGTTCTCCCCTTTCCTGAGGGGTTAGGGATGGGGAATAGGGGGAAGAGGGAGTGAGAGGAGGGGCTATGATTTTGTATGTAAAGTGAATAAATTAATTAACTGAATTTTTTAAAGGCCATGGTCCTGTTTAGAAGAAAGGGGTAGACAATATAGTTGCTAATATCCATGCAACAAATAGGATTCGCATTGGAAAATCCTTTCCATTCCCCTGCCTGGTCCCCTCTACCTCTACCTTGGCAGCTTAGGGGCAGGTTTAGGGATGAGAAGCATTTGACCTGTGCCACCCAGGTATCTAGTACAGTCTACAGGAGACTATGAGAGAGAAGGGGGGCAGTAAAGGTGGCCCCACACTAGACCTCAGGCTGACTTCTGCTCAACTCATGTGGAGAACACCATCATCCAGATCACATCACACATAGTGTGTCAAGCTTTCTCACCCCAGACCAGAAAGAACATCATCTCTGCTGTATTTTGTGTGATTTGCCGAAATAATTTCCTTATGGGGAAAATGTTTATACGGGAAAGTAACATGTCTCCGTGCCACCAAGCCTGAGGACTTGTGTTTGATCTCTGAGACACATGTGGGGGAGAAGAGAACTGACTCCCACAAGTTGCCCTCTGACCTCCACATGTACATCATATACCCAAAAATAAATTTGTTAAAAAGTAAATATACTACATTTTCATGGCAATAATAGTATATTTCTTTTTATCATTATTTCCTCCTTCCCTACCTACCTCCAGCCCCTGCCACATAACCTCTCCTTTCTCCCTTCCGAGTGTGTGTGTGTGTGTGTGTGTGTGTGTGTTCATTCCTAAATATAACCTATTTAGTCTGTATAATGTTATTTATATGTACAATTTCGGGATAGCCAACTGATATGTAGAGAAATGGTTATCATTTAGGTTGCTGTTTTAATCAAGCAACTCATTAAATGATCAACTCGTGATTAACCTCGTCACAAAACTCAATATTAACTCCTCAGCATTTTTCTTACTGAACATGAGGGAAGACAAAGTGTTCCTTTGTAAACCTCAGAGAAGTGAAAACCACGGGAGAGCACCAGGTCGATGTGTGGGTTGCACCTGTGTTGCTCACTCCCTTTCTTTCCTCTTTAGAGACTGGTTGAACATGCTGAGCCCACCAATCGTCCCTCCCAGTCAGCAGCCAGTGGAGCAGCCTCTGGAGTCCTCTGCAAGTCTGAGTGTGCAAGGTAAGAGTGCAAGAAATGCTGTGAATAAAAAGGTAAAGGTCACTTGCCACAGATAGAGAAAATCAGTCACTCTGAGCCGCCTCTGCTTTCATACGGACCATACAGGCTTGCGCATGCACACTGAGCTAGCTCACCTGTGCCTCGCCTTTTACTAAGCAGGTTACAGAGAGGCTCTCTCTGTGCTTCTGAAGGCCCACCCCAGGGCAGCCCACAGTTGATGTCTACATCAGCTTCATCTGATTTCCAACTGTCCCACTTCCCGCTGTGACCACTGAGTTTTAGTTGCCACCTCTATAGTGCCCGCTCAGCCCCACATGCTACTTCCTTGTAAAGACTCAGTGAGGTGCGGTATTTGAAGCACTTATAGCAGTGACTGCCAAATACCAGCCCCTGGTAAGAATAGTAAAGCAGCCCCAGCCTCTTGGAACACTAGGATAAGGCTATGCACTGTGTGGTGTCCTGGTCAAGACTGGACCTCACACATCTGACACCTGTCCAGGAAGATTATAATAGAACTGGGAAATTTCTACTTCCTGATGTCTTGTCATTACTGCCACCATAGCAGGACATATTACCTATGTGCTTGTGGGTTACTAGTGTAAACAACCTGCAGGGCTTAAAAGCATAAGCACATGCAGGCTGGGCAGTGGTGGTGCACGCCTTTAATCCCAGTGCTCAGGAGGCAGAGGCAGGGGGATCTCTGTGAGTTCAAGACCATCTGGTCTACAAAGCAAGTTCTAGGACAGAGAAACCCCGTCTCAAAAACAAATGAACAAACAAAAATGTATAGTACGTACAATCACACATGGTACACAATGCATGATAATAAACTGTCACTGGCTCATGTACTTACTGTTTTAAAATGTTCTCCTACCTACTAAGGGATGTTTACTGTAAAAACAGCCTGCCGTGCCACTCCAGCAGCCTCATACAGCTCCTGTGTACTAATTTCTTGATCCGATCAGGAGACACATCAAGTGATGGAGCTGTGCCATCTTGGCTTGCATAGATTATCACACTCTATGACATTCACACACACACACACACACACACACACACACACACACATTTCTCTATATCCCTGTATGATCCCATTGTGAAGTGACTGCATGTGCACACTGTCCTTAATGCAGAGATGCAGCCCATTCACTAAAATGAGGCCATGACATACCTACAAACAGTGCAAACACTGGTGAGAAACGGGATGAAAATCCCCTTGGTGTTCTCTTTAGTGGCGAAGTCATGAAGAGGAGCCACTGGCTTTTAGTTAGAACAGGGAATCTGCATGTCAGGGATGGGCGGAAAAGGAACACTAGAGACCCTCTGGGCTAGAGACAAAAGCCAGTTGTCAAAATGCCTGCTTAGTGCATATAGAACCGAGTGTGAAAACACACTTGTAATCACGGCGCTCTTAAAGCACAGAACCAGGAGTCCCAGGTCATCCTCAGCTGGTTTCAGATCAGCCTGTTCTACATGAGACTGTCTCAAAATGAAGAAACAAATAAGAATCAGATTCATTCAAGTACATAATTGGGGTGACAAATGACCTCTAATACGGCTGACAATTTTTTGAGTTGACTTTTGAAGATGGAAGAACACTGTATCTAAAGGGGTTATTTTTAAGTGAAACTAATATAAATTGTTCCACCAAAAGTGGCGGGTCCCCCCACCCCCTGCTCCCCTGCTGCCCAGTTGCCCCAGGGAGAAAATGGAGCATCCGTTTTTTTCTTCAGATGTGGAGAATTCAGTGTGAGAGCTCATACATCTGCCTTGCACTCTGTGACTGCCCAAGGGATGGAGATGTCTCTGTGATTTACTGTCTGAACTAGATTGTGCCCCTCAAATTGGGAATCTTTTTAGAGGTGTACATTTATAATTACTTATGACAGAAAAATAGAGTCTGGGCTGTCAGGAGGAGACCTTGCTGTGAGGGAACAAATAATACGTTATGTTAAGTGTCCTAAATAAACCACAGGAACCAGAAGCATGGTCCTTGAGCAGAGGCACTGGATATATGTATTACTGTTAAGTGGCTGGAAGGGTATCTTCCAGTCGCCATGGCACCGCCCGTGCTGGCAGTGGGAGCTGTATAATGTTGAAAGTCAACTGAACTTCCACTGAGGACAAACGTCCCAAATTCAGGGAGTTGTAGCAGCACGCTGGCCAGGGTTAGCCGGATCAAGAGCATGCATGGCTGCCTGCTGCCCTCCAGTTCATCTCTGTCCACCTCCCTTCTCCCCAGGAGCTCATGCACACTACCTCCAGGAGCTAACGCTTCCTGTTTGTTCATAGTCTCCTTCTGCGATGTGCGTGGGTGGTTTGTGCTTAATTAACACCATCAAAACTACTGTTGGCTATTTGCTTAATCTCTCCAAGGTAAATGGCGAGATTTTTAGGCAGCCTCGCACATCTGTGCTTAGCTGGTCCACTGAGACAGGGTTTCCGTTTAATCCTATAAAATATTTCTCAAAGAAAATAATGCTCAAGTCTCTAGTTAATATCAGCAGCCATTTGGAACTCATCGTGGGCTTCTGCTGCTGCCATTCACTCACCACTTACATGTGCTGAGTCATTGTATTTAGCCCGTCATGAGGCAAATATAAATTAATTTTTCTTTCTGTCGAGAGTTTCCAGTCTGTCAGAAAAAGGAGACAGCTCCAGGACTAAACCACTGTGTCTTTAATGAGAGAGAACAAAGAGAATGAGACTTCTGGCTAACCTTCCTATGCCTGCTCTCCCACCCCCTGCCTGTTCAAAATGGCTAGCCACAGTTGAGGAGATCCAGGGCAAGGCTGGGACCTCTACAGCAGAGGGGGGGGGCCCTACATGTAACCTGCCACTTTCTGCCCAGATTCTCATGGGGACAGTCAGTGCTCCAGTCGCCAGTTCTCTCTCTCTCTCTCTCTCTCTCTCTCTCTCTCTCTCTCTCTCTCT
>OU015746.1:90554599-90594332 GCA_907169655.1 Acomys percivali | reverse complement strand
TCTCTCTCTCTCTCTCTCTCTCTCTCTCTCTCTCTCTCTCTCTCTCTCTCTCTCTCTCATTTTGCTTACTCGTTTTCTTCTTTTTATTCCCAAGTAGCTTCAGTATGTAAGAGATGGCCAGTTGCTAACTCGAGGACCCACGTCCCTGAGCAGTCTCCGACATGGATCAGGTTTTCCAAATTCTCAATAGAGCAGTTCACGGAAACTTGAGCCTGGGTTTCCTTCCTTGTCCCTGGGTTTTATACATCTGGAAGATTCCTGAAATTCAAACATGAAGTAGTGGCCTTTACACTTTATTTTAAACAGTGCGAGCTCACTTCAAAAATGATCTCATATAAAATCCCAGTATATAAAAGAGGCCAGAAAAGGATGAGTGTCTTAAAGTCCTACCCTGGGACTCTGACAAATCAGTCACAAACTAGATAAGTTCAGCCTGTTGTTTGCCTTACCAGGTAAATTATTAACCCAGAGGTCAAATTCCCAGGTGGAGCCCAGGCTAAGATGGGGCTTCAGCCACCTCAGCGTCTGTCTGCTGAACCGCTGTATAGTTTATAAGTACATTTTGTTTTATCTTGTCTTGGGTTTTGCTTTGTTTTGTCTTGTTTTCGTTGGAACTACAGAGAAAAGGGATCATCCATGTTGACACTTCTAGGACAGAAATAACAGCTAACGAGTGATCTGTCTTTCTGTGTTCCGGGCCTTCACCTGTACTTGATTCTCACAGTAGCCTCTAAACATTAGAGTACAAAGCGTGGGTACTGCTATCACCCCATCTTCCACAAGTTCTCCAGGGCTGTGCAGCAGTGCCCTGGACCACCTCATCTCTTTGGATGAAGGAGAAGCCACCGTGCCCGGAGCAGGACTTAGGAATGCGCCTCCAGCAGGGGCCAGTATGATGACCTGACTAATGTGTAGTTCTAGAAAACTTACCAAGCTGTTCAAAAGGAGATGCAGGAATTACATCTGGCCTGGAACCCAAGGAGGCCCTGCCTTATTTGGTGGGAGGCTGAGTAAATAGAAATGCCACCTTAAGTGAGCCATGCACCTGGCAGAAATGGTGGTGTGCTTACAGAGTTCTGTTCTGACCCCTGCCACCAGCTGAAGGAGAGCTAGTGGGCTCTTCCTAGTTCCTCCTAGGCTGTAACATGCTTGTGGAATATCAATTACCACAATCACAAGTGCCCTTAACACTTACTGAAAAAGTGTTTTCCCGGAGCCTGTGTGAAATGTAAAATGGGAAGTGAAGATTTCAGAACTTACTCAAAAAAAAAAAAAAAAAAACTACTGAGCTGACCTTTTGAAAATGAACCGTACTTTGCTGGAAGAATGGTTGTCAATTTGTTTTTGACATTTGTTCCTTTACAGATATGACCCTTAAATTATTCATATCTACCAGCTCCAACATGGAATAATAATCACCTCTCTCTTCAGCCTGTAGACCTCTCCGTAGTTCACAAAAACTTGGAATAAGAAAGCCCTTCCAAGGGGTTCTCGGTACTGTCAGCGTCTCATAAAAATAACACTCCTGCACGTTCTGTATGACAGTGTCACACAGACTGTTCAGTCGTCAGTCTCCCACTAGGTACAAATGGGCAGCAAATGCTTTTTTTTTTTTTAATCCATCATCTAAGTTACTAGTAAAGAACTCACAGAATTCTCACCGCTCCTGATAGACAGACAGGCAGATGCACGGATGGTTATCTGGCTGCCTGCTCCCCATCCACAGATGTGTCCTTTCTTAGTAACTCTGCTTACAGCTACATAATGACTTCACGCCTAACAGTGGATCTGCGAGCTCTGCTTCACTGAGCATCTGTGGTACCTGGTGCCTACAGCGGTGTCCAGGACATAGTCGTGATAAGCAGATGAGTATGTGCTCCGTGGGAGACACGGGGCAATTTGAGCAAGCCTGTGGGCTTTCTTAGGATGTATTTACAATGCAAGGCTTATTACAGATGTGGTAGCTGCTGGCACTCCTGTGCTCACAGCACCCAGGCTATAGAACAAAACCCCTACTCTTTCTTAAACTCTAATTGACTTTATTTTCAATTCCAGAACTGCGAACATACTGTCTGTCTTGGAGGCAGTAATATTCTTTTGTTTTGTTTTGTTTCTAAGTTTTTTGAGACTTTTATACAATGAGCTTTGGCCTCCCAGATCCACCTCCCCACTTCCCTTCCCACCCAACTTGGTGTCTATTTTTTTTCCCACCAAGGCCAATTTGTGCTGCCCAAATATTCTTAGATATGTGGCCTTCCACTAGAATGTGGTTGACTTGTTAGGGACAACACTTTTTGAGAAAACTGATTCTTCCAAGACTTAAAGGGAAACAAAGGAATCACAGAGCTGACCTCCCTCCCCAAAAGAGGGGGTATAAAATTGGCAGTGTAAAAATAATAATAGAAGCTTAGTGAGGTTCTGCTGTTTGCCATGCATGACGTGGAATTTTTCTGAGTGTTAACCACAATATTGTCCAGTAGGACATTATGTCCTACATGACAGTGAGGTTAGGAGAGTAGCCTGTGTCCCTTATCCAGGTGTGAAGGAGTGTAGAGCCACAGGCCTGACCGTCAGCAGCTTGCCCCACACTGTAGTGCTCTCCACAGAATGCATGCTGAGGTTAGAAAGAACCAACAAGAACAGGTCCACTGTGATGGCTTTTAATCTAACAAGTCTCTTCCTATGAGTCTTTCATCAGTTCTCTTCATGGTGGAGGTGGGGGGCAACCTTGGGTATTATACCTCAGGTGAGTATTATATCCCCCTTGTTGACTGAGACATGTTCTTCATCTTGCCACAGATTCGAGCCAGGCCAGCGGGCCCCAGGAGCCTTCCGGTCTCCCCATGGCAAACACTGAGATGATGGGGTCTAGGGGTCAAACTCGAGTCTTACTTACCATGCAAGGGTTGTACCAGCTGAGCTACCCCTCCCATCCTCAGAAGCCCTCTTAGTAATCTACTTAGACCCCTAGCTCAACCCCCAGCTTATAAAATGATCCATAGGTTTTCTATGACCTTCTAAAGGGCAGTGTCCCTGCCACTTCTGTGAGGCAAGCGAGGACCATCTGAGAGGTGTTTTCTCTTAAATCACTTTCAGGGGCCAGGGCTGTCTCCTGTGTAAATGTCAGAGGCTCTGGGCTAGTGACATGCTCACTACTAAAGGAGGCACCTTCCTTTCAGGGATATAAGTCAGCTCTCTGAAAGAAACAAAAGCACATCGCTGAGTCCAAAGCTCTCTAGTCGCTCTTCTAGAACCGTCCCTACTTATGGGGTACCACATGCACTCTGGGAAGGATTATGGCCAGCATGGAGACCCAGCTTTCTTTGCTGGGGAGAGTGTGTGGTGTTAGTCAGTGCTGACACCTGGCCAGAAGTCATGTTCCTGAGACACTGTGGGCTCTGTAGCCTACTTCAGTATGGCTAGGAGGCTCCCTCCCATGTGACCAGTCACACTTATAATAGAGACGACCTGGAAGGAAAAAAAGTTGCAGTGACCCCTAATCCAAGTCCCAAAGCGTGACCCTCAAATGGCATCTTCCAGGTAAAACATACTCACCTGTCTACACAGAGGCCACTTGGTTCCCAGTGGCACCTGACTTGCCTTCCAACAGCAATACTAGTGGAAGAGCCTTAAATCATTTCAACACACCCCCCCTTGGTGTTCTATCTTCCTACACTTTGAAGGCCCTGGGTTGCTGAAGATCAAAATCAAGTGCTTCACAGGCGACCTCCAGATGCCACCAGTGAGCATGGATTTCTCCCTGCTCTGAGGGGTGTGGGTAAAAGACGCTCTAGGCAACTGGTACACAGCAGAATCTTATCTCAGATGTCATCTTTATTGATTCTCAGGCATACTACTCCACACAGTGACCCCTCCTCGCTGGTGAATCTCTTAAACAATATGGTATTGTTGTGCACATAAAAATATGGCCAGTCATTCCTTAGGATCTATAGAAGGGAAAATGCATTGGTTTGTTTTCTTTTTTTTTAATTCTAGAGGCAATATCAGAAAAATCAAAAATCAAGTAGAGTATCTTGATTCTGAGATTTTAAATCTGATCAGTGGTGCCCTTCACTTATTTTCAAGCATTGAGCCTTAGCTTGCACATACAGGTTTTCTATTATCCACAGTTAACATGCATTAAATATAAATAACTAAAGATTTCCATTAATTGGCTCTCAAAGATTAACTCAAAGAGTTGTTCACCCACACTGATGCAGCTGAAGGAGGGCAGCAATATCGCTGCATTCGGTCTAGCTCTGCTGGGCTTTCTTTTCCTATTGCTGCTAACCAATTTCAAAGCAGATGAGGCTGAACGTTTGTAAATAGATTATTATCTGAAAGGTAATTTTATTTCAGTAGAAATGGCTTTGTTATAGGGAGAAGAGTAAAAATGTAATTTGGACCCCTGTCCAGATGCTCTGAGCCTGGTAGCAGAAAATGGTTTTATTTGTTAATTTGTCCTTTTGGAGTTTGTAAAGCCAGTCTTTAAATAGAGCAATTTAGCATTTTAAGGAGAAAAATTTAAACTCTGCAGCATCGGAGAATATAATTGAAAATTACCCCATACCCATGCAGGATAATTACCTTTAGAAACATTCCCCAACACTTGACATCATACTGGCAATTGCTTAATGATGTTATAATTTCATTAAGCAGAGGTTCCTATGGCAAAATGATTAAGTTGGAGGCCACAGAAATTAAATTACAATGAAAACAAAACCTTTTATGTAAGTTTAAAGTACTTATTTCATTGTAAGATTATACATAAGCTCACCCAATTTTTATACATATACCATTGTTGGTAGTTTTAAAGCTCACAAAATTATGTTAGGCCCGTGGTTCAGATACATGATGCTCCCGTTCTGTGGCTGCACATACCAAGTCGAATGTGTTTATACAGCAGTTACTGCTTTGATTCATCTGCATCATACTGTAAGAGCTTTGTTAATGATGGGCCCCACCTTGATCCCTTTGCAGTTTCGAGGGAAAGACCCAGGGCCCAGCACAGAGATTATTTTCATCTTGAAAGCTCCCCAGCTGGTTGTAAACGTATTAAGTTTTCCAGTTGAACAGCACTCGCTTACACTGTTATTGTTTTCAGTGCAGGCACAGGATAAACTTAACAGCTGCACAGGCCACTGCTCTCCTGTGCTCTTGGTCGGTCTAACCAACACTTTAGTAAAGACCAGAAATTAAATGGCAGATCCACAAGCACTCATGATTCACCATTAGCCTTGTGACTTACTGCTTTCATATTATTATTGAGCCATCTCAATGGCTTTTGGATGGAAAAATTAGTTTTCCTCTTTGAATCAAAATGGTGTTTTTGTTTTTGTTTTGTCTATGGACTTTTAATCAAAGATGAATTTGTCTTGGTGTCCTATATAAACTAATTGATAACTTTTGATTTCATTCAAATTTTCTCTCTCTCTCTCTCTCTCTCTCTCTCTGTCTCTCTCTCTCTCTCTCTGTAGTAACACTCAAGCAGATACAGTTTGGGTGTCTAAGTAGCTATAAGGAATACCCTCCTCTCATGTCCCTTGTCCTCCATAGTGATGAGTGCCTTTGTTAAGTTCTGTGGCTGTGATAAAGTCTATGACCAAAAACAGTGGGGGATGAAAGGCTCTGTCTCAGTGTACACTTAGTTCATCGCAGAACAAGTTAGAGCAGGAACCTGGAGGCCGGAGCTGATGCAGTGGCCATGGAGGGGTGCTGCTTACTGGCTTGCTCTCCATTGCCTACTCAGCCTGCTTTGTTAGTGCACACAAGATCACCAGGCCAGGGATTGCACCACCCACAGTGAGCTTAGCCCTCCCACATCAGTCATCAATCAAGAAAATCACTCCAGGCTTACCCATGAGCCAATCTGGTGGGGGTATTTTCTCAATTGATGTTCCTCATTCCCAAATGACTCTAGCTTATGTCTAGTTGGAATACAACCAGCCAGCACAATTCTGTACCATTTGTTAAGAACTCATTGTATGCTGAGGATAATCCTACTGTATCCCCACTGGAAACATGGCAGGTTCTATTAATATCCCAACGTATACAAAATAGAGGGTCTGTGGGGAATTCCCACTTGTCCCTCAGCTTCAGTGAAGGAGAAATGGGATATGGAGCCATCTCTGCATTATCTAGATGTTTTACCTCCAGCCTCTACACAGCCTTTGGTTCGTCCTTAGCTGTACTGATACATATAAATTACTGAAAAGACATAGTTAATAGTCCATAATTTATCTCATTATTATCTTAAATAGTAATAACCACCACTTATTGATTAGCCGCTGTGCTATGCATATTACCACATCCAGCTTAGACTTCCACAATGCCCCATGGCAGAGACATTATGATCACCAGTTTGCAGAAATGATGAAATCAAGGCCCAGAGGCAAATGAACCATTCAGGCAACCATCCCTATCCCCAGAGATGCTGGAATTTGGAAAACCACAGGTATTTTTAGCCTTCTGGAGATGCAATGCCCAGGAACCCCTTGTTAAACTTTAGTGGATGCTCTGTTTGGTATGGTTAAATCACAGTCACAGGAAAACAACATTCCTTTTCCAATCTGCTATTCATTAAAAATGGTGCCAAGTACCCAAGTCAGCTGCCACTGGGAATCCAATGTCTTTGGTAACAGAGTCCTGTTATTCTTCAAGGATGTAAACCCTGGTAGTCAAGGTCACAGGGGATCTTCAGTGGATCTGGCCCTTTGCAGTCTATAGACTCATATACAAAATCCAAAGACTGCCCTAAGACATTGCCACTTACTGATCAGTTCTACTGCTAAGAGAATTCCTCCTTGTTCTGAGACAAAACAGCTTCCCTAAAGCCCTCCTGCCTCCTCCTCCTCCTGCACCCCCAGTGAATCCTCTATAAACTACTCTTGCCTATGCACCCCTCATCTTTAAAGCAGGAAGTACTAATGCCCTCCGCCCCACCATCACCAAGCTTGATCTTTTCCTTTGGGCCTATTGAACCCATTATCCCTGGCCTCCCAGTTGACTCTGTCATAGTCATCAATAGGTTTTGAAATATGAGAAATCCAGTTTCCTCTGCTTCCAATTTTGATATTTGAGAATGTAGTACCCCTGTACATTTTTCTAGTCTAGCTCATGTTTAAACTCCCAATTAAATGCATGATTCCATACTCTTCAAAAAACAACAACAACAAAAACATCAAGCATGATACTAGAAGCTAAATTTGGGCACATTATGATTTTAAAGAGTTTTCTTGAGCAGACCAGAACTCTCAAACATTGGGCACCACCGCTCTGCAACCAAGTGGGCTCAAGTGAGAGCAAGAGAGAGAAGAAACGCTGACTTGTGTCCTTGAAAGTTAGACCAAGAAGATGCATGTGATGGACTGAGGAGGAAGCCAGGCTGAGGATGGGCAGGCAGTTTCTCAGCAGCAGAGCACAAGGCCTGTGTTTGTCTGTTTAGACATTGAGCGGGGGCTTTGATTTGCTTAATAAGTGGGAACCCAGGGCACTGGAGCAAGCTCAGATTAATAATAGCCTGTCAGTTTTTACAAGGGCCTATGAGAAGGGACACTGAGCTTATGCCTCATTACTTCACTTTGTCCCAAGCTGTGCCTGTGAATCACCACCAGGCAACCTCAGATGAGCTATTTCCTTTGCAAGCCTCAGCTTCCTCGTCTGCAAAATGAATACCCTATATCCCTACCTACCCAGGCATGATTTAAGGAGCTACTGCAAGAAACATGTCTTCAAAACCATTAGGGAAATACCAGCCAGCAGGGTAGATGCAGCCATCCCTCTTGGCCCCATTTTTAAGAACTGTTCATGCAGAATACAACTCACAAGAGCCAAGACATCACAAATTTACTACACGCTCCTAAGAACAAACCTGCATCTTAGAGTCTTTGCGCCTGGCGCCCGGCTCAGTGTCTGGTTCTAGGGAGGGCTATATTAAATGGTTCGGGTGGTAACAAGAAAGATGGGCTTGGAGTGACTTCAAAGCCTTGCTCATCATGTGGGCCTATGCCTGTGGCCCTAACTTTAGTTTGCCGATATCCTGATGGTGATTGTGACAGCTTGCTCTGATTTTGCTGGATAAAAATGGAAGCTTCCCTCCACCACCCAATTGTACTGAATAGTAACATTTAAGATCATGGGCTCCGTGCATTTTGTTTTAGTTTATTTTTTAAGTCAAGGTATTGTTGTATTTAGGCTGGTCTAGAACTCATGGCCCTCTACCCCCTGATTATTGAGGTTATAGTTCTGTGCCCAGGACAGTAAGATCCCAACACCACATAAAAGCCAAGAATGGGAGTTCACACCTCCAGTCCCAGCGCTGGAAAGGTGGAGATTTGGGGATCCCTGAAGCTCATTGGCCAATCTGTCTAGCCAAGACCATGAGCTTCCAGCTCAGGGAAGGGTACTGTCTCAAAATATAAGATGGAAAGCAGTCAAGCATGACACTAGACATTGATCTTTGACCCCCATTCAGTGTGTGTGTGTGTGTGTGTGTGTGCGCGCACACACACACGCAGAGTCAAACATGTATGCACCAATGAACCATACATGAGTTTTATTAACCTCTGTCACTTGCAGATCTTTTTCTCATACTCATTGCTCAAGCCCTTTGGAAATCAACCTCAATGAGCGCACAGCCCACAGTTGTCTGTGGTCCTTAGTGGCATGATCTAATAATAAAGAGAAAAATGTCCTAAACACCTTCTGTTCTCTGAGACTTACCTCATCCTTCTTGCTCAGAAATGAAGATTCAAACTTCTGAAGGAATCGGAACTCAAGTACTGAAATCCTTGACAATCCTGGACACACAAAGAAGCTTAGAAAGTAGTTTTGTAAAACATTTTTATTAACTTCTTTATTTTATTCACTTTACATCTGGCCCCTCCCAGTCCCACCCTTCCTCTCTGTTCCCCCCTCCCCCTCCCCTGTTCCTCAGAAAAGCAAAGCCCCTCCTACTCACCCACCCCAGCTCATTAAATCAAGACAGAACTGAGTGTGTCCTCTTCCCTGCAGTCCCAAAAATAGTTCTACTTGAGTTTGAACCCTAGACCTCCAGACTCAAGATCCTGATGCTTTACCAACTGAGCCACAAGAGGCTTAGTAAAACATTTTTAACTGCATACTACTTATTGGATACTCTGCTAATGATTTAGGCCAATGGCTGTTCCCTCCACTCAAGCCCTCGCCTAGATCCCCATCAAGCTTAGAAAACCAGGGATCACCTGGCACATTTTCTGTTTTATGGATCTTAGTTTTGTAAATGGCATCATTTAAATGCACAGTTGTTTGGGGACAAAATGAATAAAGCCTCTCTATTCTGCCCTGCACACTGCTCTGCCCTTGGCACAGCTTGGGCACATGTGGGAATTGCATTTTGGATATCGTTCGCCATCTGATGCTGACATGACTGCCATTGGATCCTTTTCCCTTCAAGCTCTCCTTTATACCATTTTGGTTTTGCATGTTTTTCATTGTTTATTTTATGCATAAGAGTGTTTTGCCTTCATGTGTATCTGTGTACCATGTTACAGTGCCCAAGGAGGCCATAACAGGACACTGGATGCCCTGGGACTGGGTTGCTACAGGAAGTGCCAGCTGCCATGTAGGTGCTGGGAATCAAAACCTGAACCCTCTCTCTAAAAGCAACTAGCGTTGTTAACCACTGGGCCATCTCTCTAGCCCAGCGTTTATGCTTTATCCATCATTTTGGAGCTGGTCCCTGAGTCCCTGGCTTTCTTCTCAAGCTTGTACTGTTTGTGTAAATGCAGTGCTTTCTGCCATGCCGCCCTGTCCAGCCTAACTTCCGCCTGCATAGAGAAAATCTCATGAGACAGGTAGCGACCCCTGTCCTGGCTCCCTTCTGGGGTGTCACTTTAGGAATTCTGGGCCAGGCCAATAGCTAATGTGTTTGTGGTTTCCCTTGGCCACAGGTGAGGAGGACCCAAGTGTGGAAGAGGACGAGGAAGTGCTGACTCTGCTCTATGACCCGTGTCTCAACTGCTACTTTGACCCTCAGACTGGGAAATACTACGAGTTGGTCTAGTTCCTGCCTCCAGGGCAGAAAACAGCCAGTGCAGATGGAACGTGACAGCATTGTGAAGTCCACAGTAGGTGTGGTGGCCTGCCTGGTGGCCAGGGGCTCCAAGGGAGTCAAAAGAAATGGAGATAAGTGCTTTGTAAATAGCATTTAAGGTTCACATCATCTGCATTCTCTTTGTAGCTGTGTGTATGTGGCTTTGAAACTTGTGAAGGAATCAATACAGAGACCACCAGATTTTAGGTTTTGAATTCGTTCTTAGTTGTTCATTCCAATCCTCCAATTCTCATTTTGTATATGTTACGTAAGCAAATTAAGAATTACTCGTTCAAATTTTTCCAGTGTTAATCTGTAATAAATGATGGCTTGATACACTACAGAATGTGTATCCTTGTTTAAAAGATGTCTGAAACCTTTTTATGGCTTGTTTGTATTAAAAATAAAATGCAGTGGCCAAAAGACCACTTCCTTTATTTTACCCTGTTGTCAGTACTAGATTATTCCTAGGCAATTTGCCATACTTTTAGACTCTTAGGAAACATGAGCTGTCAGGTTCAGTGATCAGGGTCTGTGGGCATGGACCCCACTATGTCTCTTCAATTCTAGCTCCTCCAGAGTTAGCTGAGATCACAGCGTTGTTAATCGTCAGGCTACTGAGCACCACGCTTTGCTTTTACTGCTCTTACCTTTTACCACTGATCTTAGAATCCTAATAATCTGGCTCTGTGGATCCAGATTTAACAAGGGGTTGCCATCTGAACGCCATTCCACACCTCCCTGCCTCTGTGATCTGTGCCTAAAGAGAGCCGGGTGGCTTTCTCTCATGTTAAGGCGATATCAGAGCAACTCCACTCTCATCCCAAAGCAAGAAACATGTGCGTCCTGCTTTAAGATGGAGCTGGGGCAGGTCTTATGAACAGGCATATTTAGTTACTTCATAAAGGGTTTTGATAAGGCAAGCACGTTAGAAATGGGAAGTTATTGGGGTGTGGATGGATTTAATGGCACTTCTCCGATTTCATTTCATGTTGATAAAGGAAGTAAGGACTTTTTTCCACAAGCAGATTTGGGCTCCTGTCCAAAGGATCATACATTATTTAAAGCCATGTTTGTGATTGATAAGGTTTTAATCCCTTTTCTCAAATTATACCTTTGTTATGAATTTCTCTCAAATATCATCATGTTTACAAAATGAAAATGAATAAAATAAGGCTTCATGGAGCATACAAAATTATAAAAGAGACTCTTTTTTTTTTTTTTTTTTTTTGAGACAAGGTCTCACTATGTAGCCCTGGATGGCTTGGAATTCTCACTGTATCAACAAGGCTAGCCTCAAAACTCACCCATCAGTACCTCCAAAATTCTGAGATTAATAGCATTAGCCACCACACCCAGGAAAATCAGAGTTATCTTGATTAAGAACTTAAAGACTGGAATGGAGGGTAAAAAGCCTTATTCCTACTTTAAACAGTGTTAAAGCCATCCACAGAGTAGACCATGTCATTCACAAGTTTATGTTGGTTAACACTTGCAGTTACATCAAAAACTTGAGCAGTTTATTAGGGAGCATGCTAAGGATGCAAAAATGCCTCATGAGCCCCAAAACAGGATGTTTCCACATTTCCAGGCCCCACCTTCAGCTCAGTTCAAAGACTGACAAGCACCTGTGGTCTGGGTCGGAGTCATGGTGGCTGCAGTGTGATCCCTGCAGCCTCATGGCAGTTGGTCACTAGAATGGTAGTGGTACCTTTTCCTGCCTCAGATTTCTGCTTGAGGAGCAAGAAACCAATGAGGCGGGAGAAGAGGGCAGAGTGAGGTCATAAAAGCTTTATGCAGTGGGCATATGGGAAAACCAAACTGGCAAAAGAAACCTAGAAACATCCTAGCAGCCCGGACCCACCAAAACCAGCAGGCTCCTGACTAAGCACAGCAGCGTTCCAGGGTATATGAAGTACTCTGGCTTATAATAAAACCAACACACACACACACACACACACACACACACCTGGGTGGAGATTTAAGATGCCAGCAAGATATGTCTCACATGAAGTTCACAGGTCCATATGTAGAGTTTGGACCAGGTAGCCTGCACTAGGACCCCAAGATGCCAAAGGCCCATGCTGTTCAAATGAGCCCAACGCCTGGCCCAGCTCTGCGCCAGACCCCTGCCTCTCTGTTCCTGCCTGCTTTCTGCCTTGAAGTGTAGCTTTTTCTAACAAATCATCCCTCCAGTTAGAGTCGTGTCTCTTCTAAATTTCCTGTTGAGGGACACTAAAAACCTGGTACACCCCCAAGAGTCGACCTCAGACCTCTGATGGTATCAGCCAATGTCACTAGTAAGCCTGGCTTCCATTTTCCACAGGACCAGTGGGACGAGGGTAAGAGAGTCCCTAAAGGAGAAAGGAGTGCTGGGGCTGGAGGGATGAGGATCACCCAGACAAAAACCAACCAAGTCTGTCCGGGAAGTCTAGAAGTGTTCTCTGTGCCTCACCTCTGATGCTTCTTACTCTCCAAAGCTCTCTCCTCATAACTTTTATTAGCTAGATGCTCAAGCCAGGACTCTGCTATTCCATAACTGGCCATAGAGAAACATTAGCTTCCATTTTCAATTCAGAAATCCAAGTCAGGAAAAGAGTTGTTCAAGCTGGAGGCAGTGGATGAATGACAAACTGAGATGCCTCTGCAAAGGTGCCTACAAGGGCTGACCAACCAGCCTGTGCATCTGTGTTGTCTTTTCTAAAGGGGTAGCAGTTAGCTATAGAAGAATAGAAAGATATAAAGAGATGCATTTCACACCACCAAGATTTAGCCAAAATAGCACGTTCTGTTTATTTTGGAAAGTCATTGACTGGGCTTTCTGTCTCTGTATCAAGTTCTATATGCCCATGGGAACCATTCCATAATCTCCACTTGTCCTCGGGACCTTGGTGTCTAATATGTGCCGTTTATATCTAGACCAGACGGCTACAAATGAACACTGAAAAAAAATAGCAATATGGAGCTACATCCTACAGTTATTAGGTATAAATCAGGTGACTGATTTAGTTTCTTGTTTCCTTTCATCAGAATGAAGCATACAATGACTTCTAGTCATCAGTCTCTAAATTATTATTGAATTACAGATCCCAATTAATAGAAATTATGAAAGAGAAACTGTCATCAATCATCGTATGATAGTAATGATTTAGTGTCCCTGGAAATGATGAACACTCTCTGTCTCCCCAACCCCAGGCCCAACCTCCCTCTCTCCCCTTCCAATTGATTTGTTTTCTACTGAAGGAAAAGATTAACATGTATATTCAGAGTTTGGGGAAATACTTTGCCATAGAGTATTTTATAAATTAACTTCATTCAAGTCAGTTGTTTCAAACACATTCTTAGTTTGGGTTTTAAATATATGTATATAATCTGTTTTAAGAAACAAGAATAGTGTCATCTATTCTATAGAGACTGCAGAACTCAAAAAACAATTAAGAGAATTCATTTTAAAGTTGCTCTTTGGTGTTAGTTGAAGATCTAGCTAATGGAGGTTTCTGGGCTGTTATATTTTAAACTGCAGTAGCAGAAAACGCAGACGTACACTTGCTTTATTTACTCCCTTTGCACGCGGTCTTCTGAAATTACTGGAATCATGGAAGTTCAGCGTCAGCTGTGCACCCCTGTGTTTTTGTAGCAGCACCTCAATTTCACATATCATTCATTTTGTATTCTGGATAAACTGGTCATAGAATTCTTGCCAAGCAAATTTCTGTTTTCTCCATTTCTCCTAGTAGGCAGGTTGGGATGCAGTCATCTAAATGGCAGAGCAAGGATGACCAAAGACTACTTCTTTAAGCTTCTGACTTTACAAATCAGCTTGGAAAGCTAACTACCCAGAGGCACTCAGTTGCAGAGGGCAGAGATGATTCTGCACTTCTGTGTGTGTTCCTCTCCCACATCAGATGAGGATTCCCATGGTCCACACGCCATTGAATGGACGCTATACACACCTTGGCCAGGAGCTTGGGATCTCCAGGCTCTGTTAGCATCTCCTTCTCTTTCACTTTGCAGATCCTTCCCTCAGTTGTCAGAAGGGACACTCGCTGGCCTCACAGCTTTTATACATCAAGGATCAGCATCCTGGTGTGCCCTCCAAGAAACAGAACTTCCATTCCAGATCAGGAAACACAGTGGGAAAGGAGACGGGGTGCATGTTCAAGGCAAGGACACACAAGAGACATGGGATTGTCATTTTTCTTTATGAAGAGGTTCCCAGGTGGGGTGTGGGGTGGTGATGGCTGGGGTGCTGGTGGTGGTGGTTGTGAATTCAAGTAGCACCGGAATTTTCCTAGGAATAATTTTAAAAAGAAGTCTGTTTACACTAGATAAGGAATATACTCACAAACTGAAGAGTCTAGCAAAGTCCCATTTGATGAACCAATGAATCAACTGGAGTAACTGCAGGGGCATGGGTGACTCAGAGACTGCTACTCCACCAAGAAGTCCCCTAAGCAGCTTACTGGCAGCTACACTACTGAAGAGCCCCACCCACAGCAGGGGCAACTCAGGAGACATTGCACCACTGTAGGGTCCTGTGGGGAACTTACAGGGAGCTCCTCTACCGAAGAACAGCCTCTCTGCAGTCAACTTTGAACATTCTGTGTAACTGAAGAGGTTGCGGGGCCACATAAAGACTGGAAGCCCAGTGAGCCTCCCTCTTCCTCCTCAAGGGGACCTTAATGGACCTGACTTCATGAAGGCCTATAGTTTCCCCTGGTACAGACAGAGATCCAGGTCCAGTGGGTGCCCACTGGGACTTCCATGCTCTGGTGGCCCAGAATAAGAACTTGGACAGACACACACTAATAGTAGCAGAAGCAGAAATAATATGTTAAGTAGGGAAAGCATCCTCTAGAGTAGATGTGGGCTGGAGCTGGAGAAAGGTCAAAGGTTCAATGGTATATGCTCCCAGTAGCTGCTTTATAGTTGACTTGTATAAACGACTATTTTTGCTCATGTTCTGCCTGCTACACTCAGCTGCCACCGAGGTGGTAAAGTTTCCCATCTCTGTTCTGCCTTCTCTTTATATGCTAATCTTGACCTCAGTCCCCACCCTGCCTTTCAGCCACACCTGACTCAAGACAGCTATGCTCCTGTTCAAGATGGAAGGAAAAGGCTAACAACAGGCTTGGAGTGGCTAGAATATTTGTCCTGACCAGGCAGCAAGATCACACTCTTCAGACTCAGTCAGTCTCCATCCAACACCAGGAGTACAGAAACCTCACTATTCCCCAGCTGGGGCCTTCCTCACCCAAGGTGAAGAAACTTTACCCCATTTTCAGTTTTGCACACATGTAACTGTAGGTAACACAGTTAACTTCAAACAGAGGATAAATCTAAGTGAAGGTTCATTTATCATGGATATTGCACCTTTACATCTTAATGAATACTTTGGTCCTGGTTTGTGTGGCTTTAATATAATTTAGAATCACATTAAGTCAAAATAATTTGACTTATAAGAATTAAATTGCCAATAAACATGGGCCACAGATAACACTAATTTTTACTGCTGACATATTCTTCTGTAGTTAATCACCTGTAATTCCGTGAAGCGTTACAGAAGTGAAGTGTGGGAAATGGTATTGATTGGTTTTCATCAGCCCAACTCATCATTGTCAGCGTTTTTGCTGAACTTGGCAAGATTTAACCGTATAAGCTATCTCCTCCTTGTAATAAGTATTGTCAATATCTTAACCTGTAGATCAGAAATGATCTCTAATTTGCCATAGTGGATGAAGGCATTGGGGAACTGTTGTTCTTGGGACTTTAATTATTGAAAATCATCTGGGAGAATTTAGCCTAAGAAATCCAGAAGGGGAAATTACTTTTGTTAATTTCTGGTAATATGCCATTCTGAAATATAATTTCTATTAATAGAGTTCCCATGATCATATCAGTAAGTCAAAAGATGGGATTAAAACCCCCTTCAACTTTGCTTTATATCTTCCTGAAGCAAGATTATCTTAATTAAAGAAATCAAGCAAATCTTGCCGTTTGCCCTTTGTACTATATCTGTCAGCTTTGCATCACTATAATGAAATACATGATACAAGCTACCTAGTGAAAAAGAACGGATTTATTTGACACACGCTTTTGAACATCCAAAGGTCCCCATTATATTGTTCACATTCTGTGGCATGAGATGCCCCTTGGCTTCAGAACTTCACAGTGAAGAACACAAGGTCAAGAGCAAAGCATTACAACTCAGAGCAGGGGCAGGAGGTGGGTGCTGGCCAGACTCAGCCTCTTGAGAAGATGCCTCAGTGGCCTGAGGAGCCTCCACAAGACCCCACCTCCTCAAGGATGCTTAGCACTTCCCACTAGGATAACCCCATAGACACCTCAAAACACAGTCAGCCCCTTGGGGACACCCAACCCACACCTAAACCATGGAAACTATTAGCTGCAAAACCAAATCATACATTTAAAACCAGGCGTTAATTTTTTTTCAACTTTTCAACCAACCAACCCCAATAAAGAGTGCTTTGTTTGGCCACTAGACATACCTTCCTTGCTACTTTTAGTAAGTATGATATTCTTTGCCCAATATTTGACTTTTTTTTTTTACTTTTGACATATAGATAATTCTAAAAATGATGAAAAAGAAAATGTGTCTAAATGTTTATATATAGAAAGTGTTAAGGACGGTGTCACTTTAATCAGCCTAACTAGCTTATTTCAACAGTTCTAATCTGAGGTAAGGTCTAAGAACATCTGCCATAGAACATTTGTTATTCTTCTAAAAAGTGATGGTTTTCTCTTAAACCAAATAATCTATGTATGCTTCAGGTAAAGACTGGGGAGTACCTCAGTGGTGAACTGCTTGCCTAGCCTCCGCAAATGCCTTGAGTTTGGTCCTTAACACAGGAAAAGGAGAAAAGCAATATGAAGGGAAACAGAAAAGGAAGGGGGAAGGGAAAGCCAGATAAGCAGAGAAGAACGGAATTCAGATGTTCTCTGCTTGGCAGTGCACTGTCACTACAGAAGCTTTAATATATAAGAGACATCAGCACTTAGATTTCTTTTATAATTTTGTAGTGTTTTTATTTGCCTATCGTTTTCGGTGGCTATCACCTTCAGCTACACTTTGAATTTCAGAGAACTCTAAAAACTGCTGCAACCTGGGTCCCACTCCTCCATATTCGTACCTCCTTCCTCCAGCCTGGGGTTGTGACCTAGCATCAGCATGTTTGCAAGGTACCCAAATGGTCCTTATGTGGGTCGAAGACTGAAACCTTCTGGCCAAGCCACCTCTCCTTGCCCGTGCCTCCTTCTCTTCTTGACTTCCTTTGGTGGAGGAAACAGTTTGGACGTTCCCAAGGGCATATGGCGCCTGCGGCATTCAACAGTTTCAATTCAGCAAACTGACCATAGATGGATCCCATCTGTAGGCAATCCAAAATCATCCTGGCCGCTGAGGTCGGCTGCGCTGTGGTTGGCTAATGCTAGAAACGTGCTTGTTTTGCTTTCTTCAGTCTCATCGTGTGTCCGTTCCAAGCTGAAGCATTCATTCTCTTTCCTGGCTGTCAGATGATAGTCTATGTTCCAGGACACATCTGGGTCTCAGCTTCCAAATTAATAAGGGGAGGAAGATGCATTGAGTGGGTGTTTGAAAGGGATGGGAGCCACTGGTTTAAGCTGTTGAGATCTGCACAAGAGTCACCCCTCATCCTGGGTGGGTGTGCTGCAAGACTCCCTGTAAATGCCGGAAACTGTGACTAATACCAGATTTCTTACATGCTTCCCTTCCTCCTGAATCTACAGATCTGGGGAGAAGTTTTATGTATAGATTGGGCACACAGTAGGAGATTAACAATAACATCAAATAGAACTATTTCAGAAGGGATTGTAGTAGAAGTAATGTGAATGTCTTTCTCCAAACATCTGACCTCACTGCATTACAGTGATATTTCAACACTTAGTTTACCATAGCTAACTAAACCTTTAGAAAATGGAATTCCCATCAGAAAAGGCATGGTTGAAGAGTGTTTTGTGTAATCAAGACCCACCGGCTCACCAAACCATTCATGACTTAGTACCATTGTTAAAAAAAAAAAAAAAAAAAAAAAACAGGAAGCCTAAGAGTTTTCCTATTTTAGCTCTTAGGGGATTAGAGCTATTTTGTTCCACATACGACCACATTTATTCTGACCTAAGCAAAAGCATAGACCTTGGCTTTCACCTTCACTGGACCTATAACACTCTTCTGAATGTTAAGAAGGTGGTAGAGACACCGGGCGCTGAAAATGTCCCATACATCACCACTTCAGGGTCCTAACTCTCCCCTCAAGTCTAGTTTGTACAAAATTTTAAATGGGAAGCACTTTGGACTAGGAAGGAGCTATGACAGTTAACACGCAGCCTGATGATGGGATAGAGAAGAAAGGTCAAGAGCAGTCAAGAAGTCAGCCAGGCAAATATCAAGTCACAGGATGTAAGAGGACTACAGGCCTGGATCCTCTGCTCAAGACTTCTGCAGACTGAGCAGGGGGCACTGGTCTGTGGGGTAGGAGCATGAGCTAGGTAACTTACAAAATCCTAAGTGGCAATTTGGTCTCAGCAAGCTAGGAAACGTGAAGACAAGCAGGATGCTGACGGATGAGCTATGCACTTCGTGAACATGAAGGGTTCTGGGAAGGTTGGCTGCTATGATTATTGTTTGTACCTAAGGTGTTGGACCGAGGGGCCAGCAGGCTTGGACTCTGACACCACCCAGTGCTGATTACACCATTCCTAAATGCATGCATGGACATGCACATAGTTTTCTGCATACACATTATAGCTTGGTGTTCTGCTCAGTTAGAAGGCTGGGCTCTAAAATGTTTGACCTGAAAACATAGGGACATCGACTTTATGCAGCATGCTCAGAAAAAAAAGCAACATTGCCTAAGAACTGGGGCAAATAGGGCCAACCCTAATTAGAGATTTAATACCTGGTACCATGTAGAAAAGCAGACACTTCAGAAACAGTTTGAAACTGGACTTAGCCAATATTTGTAATAATTCAGGTCTGACCCATATGGTTGAAAGAACTGATTGTAATATGAATTTTCAGAATCTTACTCTTAAGTCAAGAAAAAAAAAACAAGATTTAAACAACAGCTGCCATACAGAGCAAGGATCTCAGATACGCTTCTCTGAGCAACCAGCACGTGTAAATTCTTGTTTCTTTGTATGGTTTAGGGTTTTGTTTTGGTGTTGTTGGTTGCTTTGGTTTCTTTTTCTAATCTAACCTTCCTGGTACTGTGTTGGGCTTTCTCAGCCATCCCACTTTTACTATTAATACAAATTCTATTTTAGGGTATATAAAGAATACTTTAGCCAGGCAGTGGTAGCATACACGTTTAATCCCAGTACTGGGGAGGCAGAGCAGGTGGATCTTAGTTCGAGGCCAGCCTGGTCTATGGAGCTAGTTGCAGCAGGACAGCCAGGGCTACACAGAGAAACCCTGTCAAAAAAAAAAAAGGACTTTAAATAGACAGTATCTATAACTCAAACTGTGCACAGTTCCAGACTGACTCCCCTCCCCTTAGGATAAATCGATGATGCTTTTCTAATGGTTAGAAAACATTTCCAAACTTCTCCCCAAGTTTTCTTTCAGAATTTAATCACAGGTTAGAGAAAAGCCTCACCAAGTCTTCACGAATGCTGTGAAGTTTACTATGCTTTTTTCTCAAAGAGTTTGCAACGCAGACTCCCACAGACGCCTGGAGATTCACATGCAGTGAATTCACATGCACTGTTTCTGCCACTGCTCTCATGTCAGGCTGGGTGTTAGGGACCAGCTAAGGTGAGAAGCAGCTTTTCTACTAACTGCATAATATCAGGTTAAGATTCCACCTCAACACCAGGCTATACTGTGCGTGCCTGCCTCTAAAATAGTACCTACTATAAAAATCTCTCGGTGTTGGAAGGACCCTGCTGTTTGAGGTTGCAGTCTTCCCAGTCCAGATAGCCACTCTGAGCTCAGCATTAGATAAAGGTCTCTCTCGCTTTCCCCCAGCAGGGCCTCATACTCTCTGCCTGACTCCATCTGGAGAGTGTCTTTAGACGTAGATGTTCCTAACCACATTTGATATATGGCCTTTGACACAGCTCCCTGCTAGCTCTCCCCTCTATGTGCCTATAGGATAACTAGGTACTGTGTTCCTGTTCATGTGATATGATCATGCTGCCAAATGCAAATCAAGCATCATTAAAGTGCCTAATTCCAGCCAATTATGAACACTTATCCTCGGAGCTCCTTACCCACTCCCCAAGGGCTGTAAAGGTTTTGTTCTCCCTGAGTAAAGTTGAACTTTAGCTCCCTGAAGTGGATCCTGGAGTGGTCATCCTCTGTCATGCTCACAGCTATCCAAGCTCTGTTCCTTACCTTCTGCAACTCCTGCCTTTGTGGGCTGGTAGCTAACAGCCTCCCAGGGAAGCAGAGAGACGTATCTCTCACTGGTTTCAGGAACTCCTAAGTGATAAAAGGCATTTGAAGTATCTCTTGACAGATCCTGGACCACCTACTGTGGCACTGCTCCAGCACATGGTCACAGGCCGTAAGCAATGCAGGCATCATTATAGCAGCTACCTCTTGAAGTTTGTGTGCGCAGCTCACTGGTCCTTCAGATGCATTCCCACAGTGTTTCTGTAGCATTTGTACTGAACTGACTTCAACCAACACCGCCAGTTAATATGTCAAAGAGAAACTGTCTCCCCCGTTTACCTCATAAACCATTAGGGTAGACATGGGGTTATGACTCTACTAAACACTTTACCCTGCCCCAGAAATCAATGATTGTCTTCAGGTTTGTTTATTGTCAACCCAACCATTAGCTGAGTTCTCACTCTGTTCCCAAACACTGCACTGAGCCATGCTGTCTTGGTTTCTTTGCCCATTACCATGATATAATATATAATACACATAATAACACTTAACATATTCAATAATATATAATATCTACTCTATACCCTGACAAAAGCAACTCAAGGGACAGAGGGTTTGTCTCACAGTTCAAGGTTGCTATCCGTTAGGCAGGGAAGCTGCAGCAGTGGGAATCTGACACAATTTGCAGAGAACAATGAATGCTTCTATTCAGGTCATTTTTGCCTTTTTTTTTTTTTCCAATCCAGGATCCCATACTAGAAATAGTACCACCTATGTTGAATGGGTCTCTTACCTCGATTATCCTAATCAAGATAACCCCCCACACACATGCTCAGAAGCCTTTCTTCCATGTAAATCTAGATTTCATCAAGATGACCATTGTGATTAACGATCACACATGTGGATTCGTTCTCTCGGTCGATCCTCATGACAGCTCAGGAATAAGCATCAATCCAACACATAAAGTAGGAAGCTGAACAAACTTGGGATCTTCCTGGGAGTCCAGGTGACATCAAACTTCCTGACTTAGCCACCAGGGGCACTGCTGTCCAGCAACTGTTTTTTCATACGGCTGATGTCCACATTGTATATTAGTAAGCCAAATGCTCATCATAGCATCTTGCTTGCGGCTTAGGCATTAGCATTGTAGCTGCAGCTTGAACAGTATTTCCTATTTAGCTACTGTACTTTAAAAACTTCTCTCCATTTTTTTCAAAAGAATGTCCATAAGGCATCTTGCCTTCATAAATACCTAACCCCATTTCAAGTTTATTGATTATTTTGTGTATTAGGAACAGTCTTCATATTGTCTATGAATTTAATAAAAGGAAAATGGTTCATGTGACATACACATATCATGTCAAAAATCTATTTCCTCTCAGTATGGCATCCATCTTGCCTTTCTATTCCCCTGCTGTTTCTATAGTAACCTGGCATCCTCATCTGCCACCTTTTATTGGCACCAAAGGATGAGTTATAATCACCCTCCCAACTTGTTCTGAAATGCAGCCTCCAATTCATTACACAACAGATCGTGTGAAAGTTTAGCAGGACCTGGAGCACATCTTATCTTGAGTTAAACTCACATTTTCACAGGAGTGAAAGTATCAAGAATGCTGGTGTTATAGGACTCAGCTTTTAGCTTCACAGTTCAGAAAAGAACCTTGCCGGTGTGAGGGATCTTGGGAGTCAAGCTATACCTCTTATACCTACCACCATGTCTACTGCTCACGCGGTGAGGCTACACAGCCAGACAAAGCCACAACCAGCAAAAGAAAGTTGCAGAAACTTCTTTCCTGACATCAGTCTCACCACGCCTGCCAGCGCCTCTAGGTCCTTGATACAGGACAGGATATGATCAGGCTATTCTTCATATAAAATAATCAGACTACATCATCTGGGCCTGTCATGGAACAACTACAAGAGCCATTCAACCTGGGTAGCCACAGAAGCACTCTTGTGGGGTGAGACATACCTTTGCCTGCTCATAATGACACTCGAGTGGCTGCCGTGCACCTCTTCCTGTAACACTGTAAGCCTTACTGTGAAACCACGCTGCTTGTCATTGTCCTGTGAACTGCTTTGGGGAGGGGGTGCATGTGCACATGGAGGTCAGAGGACATTTCAGGAGTTGTTCCTCAGTTGCTACCCACTCTGGTTTTTTGGGTTTTTGTTTGTCTGTTTGTTTGTTTGTTTTTTCGGATTTGGTGTCTCATTGAACCCTGGAACTCACCAATTAGGCTAAGGCTGGCTGGCCTGAAATCCTCACAAATCCACCTGTCTCTGTCACTTGGGATTACAAGTGTGTATGCCACAATACATGACCTTTTTTTTTTTTTTGGCTTGGGTTATGAGACACAAACACAGGTCCTTATGTTTTCAAGGCAGGCACTCTACTGCCATCTCCCAGCCTATGAGTTGCTTTTAAAAAAAACGATAATTACCTTATAAAGAGACCAAGCACATGCACTCTCATTTAGGTAGATGAATTTTCCGAGTCCATGCACTCAAAGTGTACCGTATCTGCTCCATTCATAGTCTCCTTCCAACTCTGTATCGACTGATGGCAACACGTAAAATATGAAATTGTATTCAACCATAAAAAAAATTAAACGACGACATTTATAGGAAAGCGCACAGGACTAAAAATTATGTGAAGCAAAGTAACTCAGTCTCAGAAAGATAAATAACGTACTCTTTCATATGTGGATCCTAGATTTTAATTTTTACAGCCATGAATATATGTGTGCGGAGGCAGGGAGGGGGATAGGTCATAAAACTAAGAAGGGGAGAAAGTGTAGAAAAGAATAACAATGGATGTGACAGGGAAATGAGGTGAGTAGTCTCCAAGCAGGCAGCAGGAGAGGCGGGGGCATTGGGGGCGGGGACAGACAGGAGTAGGGGTCAACCAAACAGTACATGAAGATGCTTTAGTGTCACCCATTGTTCTATAAGCTACCATTAGAAACCAGAGTTTAAATCCTCCTCAGCAGCAGCACTCCAGGGTATGCGGGCAGGGGAGAGAGCAATCCCAGCCTCCGTGCCTGTGATCCCAGCACTCAGAAGCAGAGACAGAAGGAACAAGAGGTTGAGGGGTCACGGGACTACATGCCAAGACCCTTTGGATGGGGTGTAGCAAGTGACAGAGCTCTCCACACTCTGCTTCCTGGGTCCACCGTGACCAGCATCCAGCACACACTCCTGCCGCCATGAACCGCTCTGTTCTGCTGTGCCATTTTGAACTAAAACGCTGAGCCGTAATAGCCTTTCTCCCTGTCAAAGAGAAGAGAAAGCTCCAGGCCAAAGTGCTCACCGGTGATTTCTTGTAAATAGTTAAAAGGAAGAGGACTGCTAATGCGACACATATTCATTCAGAAAAGAAAGCAGGAGGAATGCTCTCTGAACATTTGGATTGTGAAGCCAGACTTTTTTTTTTATCTTGCAAAATTCACCTCCTGCTCATGGTAAATACTCCTACAAACCAAGAACAGAAGTGGCTTCCTTTCAGGACAGACTGTCATGTCCCATCAGTGCTGCTCCCGAGTTCTCAGACACCGAAGCTCCCCACCTTCCTACAGTGACAAACAGCTCAACTCTAAGTAGATCCCACGCAGGGGAAAGAAGAACCGCCGTCGGCCCAAGAAACCAAGCGAGAACCCTTTGGTCCTCTTTGCAACATGAAGCTCTTTCCATCCAGGAGAAGGAACTCAACCAAGCCTCTGAACTGAAGCGTTTTGGTCTATGTTGATGTCAAGACAAGCCATTGAAGTTCTACCCATATCTATCTTAGGACAAAAATAAAAGATGCGTGCCTCTGGAGCACACGCCCCTTCTATTAGAAGTCACTAAAATACATCTAACCATTGTCCTTACTACACACACACACACACACACACACACACACACACACACACACACGGTCCATGGAAACTCCATGGCTAGGCATTATTCAGACCCTTTAATCCTAGTGCTAACCCTCATGAGAAAATACCACCTATACTTTGCCTAGAAAAGTCAAAAACTGAGAGCCACAGAGTGGATCTATGGGAGGTCACCAAGACACTAAGGCTTGCCCACCACCACAGCCTGCTCCCTGCAGCCACAGTGCTTGTTGTGGGCATCTCCTAATTGACAATAGGGGTGCAGGAATATGCCCTGTGCTGCAGGCATCGTAACTCGATCCTATAATCCCTGAGTTCTAGAGGCTGGCGCAGGAGAATGGCCTGGCTGAGCTGCATGTTGAGACTCTGGCTCAAAGGAAAAATTGCTCTGCACTTTCAATCAGAAGAATTTCAGAGAATGAAAACATCCCAGCAAAGAGAAAACACAAATACCAGGGTACAGGTTCTTTCGCACTGTGGCTCAGCTAGGAAAATCGCTGAATGTGAAATGCTAGTGACATTACATGACTTAAGTTCGCCCATTAAAATGTGTAATATTGGATGATTGTGCACTTTGTTTGTGTGAAGGCGGGAGAGGCTTATTCTCCAAGACTGCAAATGTCATTACAAAGTGTTACATATTTATTAGCTCATCTGCTGCTCCAGCATTATTGGGGCGAGGCAGAGGATCTTACTATAAGTAATTTCTTCACAGTTACAGTTTTACCACCTGATGTGCAAAATAACAACACACGGTAAGCATTTATTCTTGTGCTGAGCAATTTCAATTTCCAATTGAATTCTTGGTGTTCTTTAAAGCCCACAAAAGTGAACATTTGCTTCGCTTTAGGTTCCATTTCCAACTCTTGGATGGAAAGACTATTCACTGGGACTGGGGAAATTCAAGATTGGAGAAATGCCAGTATGGATTGGTGGTGGGGCTTCCACACACTAGAGGAGTAGAAACGTGACTGCGAGGTCACAGATGTGGCAGCTGCATGTTAAAGAGTGGACACGGAGGAGACAGAAAGGTGAGTTTGAATCGGACCACCCAGGTATTTCCAGGGCAGGCAGCTCTGCTGAGAGGAAGCTGCTATAGTTTGCCATCACTGAAGTGAATCGTCCTGCAAGCTATGACTGTTTCTCTCTCTTAGCAAAATGCTAGCAGTGTGTATCAGTTGGGGAAGCTTTCAAAAACAACCAGTCCCCAAATAACAATGAAATGAAAGACTCCTGCAGAAAATCATAGGCACAATGTGACATTTATACCTAGACAGGGTAGAAAAGAGATATCAACGACAGAGTAACCTGTCCCCTCTTCTGCCTTGATTCCCCCTGAAAAGTTGGCTTTTGGAGGTTGGAAATTGTTATGTCACAAGTCTCCAGCCCATAACAAAATTGTGTTTACCATCCATTCCTATTACCAATGCTGCATAACACAGAACTCCAAACTCAAGAAATACACGACCAGAACCACAGTATTCTACTCTTGGATTTTTTTCTGTGACTTAACTAAGCTCCATGGCATCTGTGGCTTCAGCTGGGAAGATCTACATAACTGTCTGACAATTAGAACCATCTGGAGCTTCTTTTCACATGTCTCTAGTGCCTAGTAGAGGACACATGAAGTATACCTGATATCACTAACTGGAGGACCTACTTGTGGTCTGTCCACTCAGCTACTGCCAACATGACAGCTGGGTCCCAAGATGGAAATCCATGGAAAGTTCAGTAGAACCAGATGAAAGCTGTGCACCTTTCTGGAACTAGTACCAGACCTCACATGGCATCTCTGTACAGCATTCTGTTGGTTACTGTAATGGTTAATATTGTCAACTTGAGAGGATCTGGAACACCCTAGGAGACAAACTTCTGGATATGTCCATGAAAACGTTCCCAGATTAGTTTGAGACAGGAAGATGTAGAAAGAATACCTTATGTATTATATGGATGCAACACCTGTCAGTTAAAAAAAAAAAAAACTATGACCTATAGGAAAGGGTAGAATAGAAGATAAGAAATCCACTAGACAGAAGAGATTCTGAGAGAGGGTGAGGTGCATGAGAGTCATCCAGGAAGATGTGGGGAGGACAGGTGCATGGTACCTGTGCACAGGTAATCAGCCACACGGCAGAATGTAGATTAGAATAAATGGGTTATTTTAAGTCATGGGCTAGTCAGAGAAGAGCCTAGCTATTTGTAAATACATTTTGAATCTCATGAGTCATTTTTTCTGGGAAAACAGGGGCATGGGCTAAAAAAAAACAAACCACATTACAGGAAGATCCATGTTAAATATGAATGGAACAATGGACTGAGTAAAAAGGAAAACGAAAACTAAGCTGAGCACATTCCTTTTCCTCTACTTCCTGACTGCAGATGCAAAGTAACCAGCAGCTGACCTGGACAAGCAGGTCATTCTTCAGTGAAGTCCTACAGAACAGGAGATCAGAAATATGAAAAATAGGAAAGGTAGGCTCAGGAGGTCTTGAACAAGCTGACGGCTTTTGTCAAGCAAGTGCTTAATAATGTATTTAATTTTATTTTATGTGCATTGGTGTGAGGGTGTCAGATCCATTGAAACTGGAATTACAGACAGTTGTGAGCTGCCATGTGGGTGCTGGGAATTGAACCCGGGAGCATACAGTGCTCATAACCACTGAGCCATCTCTCCAGCCCCCATATATCAAGCAAGTTTATTAAGAACTACAACATCTTACATATACTTCTCAAAGGGAGAAAAAATGGGACAAAGTTAGTAAAAAGGCACCATACAATGGGATGAAGTCAGAAGGAAGGTAATCAAGCAATGTGGCACAAACGGAACACAAAACAAAATGTGCTCAGCGTGTTAATAGCAGGGGGAAGAAAAGAGCAGTTTTCATGGGGACAGTGCTGGGTCTCTGCTGAGACGTGGTTTCTAGCCAGCTATGCCTGGCTCCCGAGGCAGCCCACAATATTAATCACTGTGCTAAGGTTACAGCCCCCTACTCAGAAGACACAGTACAAATAAGCCAGAGCTGGTTCTTGGGGGAGAAAGATGCCCAACAGAAATAAGCCCTCTTTTGGGGAGACCCAACTACTAAAGATTGTCACGAAATCATGTAGAGAGCCGTATGGGTGGGTCTTCAAGCCCTGTATCAACCAGGTGATGTTCCCTTTTAACAGACATAGCCAAAGGACACTCAGTGATTGTAGCTGAAGAATCACAAAATCTTCTATTTGCTTCTGCAAGGCACTCATCTATTGTATCCATTCACTTAAATAATGTCATAAAGCTCCTACTATGTGCACAATGCACATCCGTCCCACCTGGCAGAGAGTTGAAACAGTACGCTTAGATTAAGTTAGAGTTATTGCTCACTAAATAGTTGTGTACGCCTCAGTCAGGGTAAAGGTCACCGGGCAGAGCAAACTTCCATCATGGAAGGGGGAAAAAAACTTTTGAAAGATCCAAGTTTTTACTGAAAAAACTAAAACTAATTCGAACCTCATGTTCTAGGAGTCCCTTGCACCCCATGCATGAGCCTCCTAGACCAGCAATAAACAGACGGGAAGATTAAGTCCCCACGTGGCCAGGGATGATGCCCACTCACCAAGTAAGAGCTACTGTGACCGTCACTGCCTTCCCAGTCATCTCTGAGGCAAGATAAGCACCAAGATCTTGATATGGCACTGTTGTCCTCCAAAACCAGTCAGATATCAAAGCATATTGGCTCACTTATGGAGGAAAAAGCACTTTGCTTTTAAAATAGGTACATACTCTACATGTAGATTCAGTTCCCAGCACATAAGGCTTCTGGGGGCGTGGGGCTCACCATGCATCATAAACTATTACACGATGCCTTATCCCTATCTTGGTATTCCACAGTATTGCTTTTGACCATGATGTTCACTCCCAACCAAAGAAGTACAGCTTTAGGCTCAGGCTCCAGGAATTCACTGGTCTTACCCTGCTCCCCACTACCTTGCAGAAGCTGGCCTGAAAGAGTCATAGCATCATCCTTGAAGACTTAGTTGTAGTCAAGCACTTTGCAAGACTCGCAGGATTCACAGAAGGCCATGTGCACTGTGAGTCAGCGTCCCGTACAGGATTATTACTTTCTTCATTGGACAGGATTCATGGGTACAGAAACCAAAGTGGGGACATAAAACTGAACCCCTAGTTACTAACCTTGTACATTTCTTCCCCCAACTCTCATTTGATGCTCTTATGGCCCAGAAGTCTGAGTTCTATAGAAACTAGAAACTAAAAAGGTACCAGGATTCAATGGCCCCACAGAGCTGCAAATAGACACTTCTTCCCTGACTCTCTGGGCTCCTTGTGTCTCTGAATTAACAAGCTAAGAAGTAAGTTATGGTTTGGGACGTGGTGAAAACTCCGGATGATCATCAGGAAATAGTACTAAAAGGTAAATGAGGCTGTGTGGAAGCTATAGGAGAGCTCTTAGACATCTCTTAAAGTTCTGTGTGCTGCTTAGCCCAATCACCACCAGAAAGGCTTCCAGCTGTGGGGGGGAGATTCACAGCCAAATACTAGGCAGAAAGAGAGCCCAGATTGGAGATCTTCATTGGATCCCTCTCATTCGGAACTCAGGGAACCCAGTGGAAAAGGAGGACAAAGAGTTATAAGAGCCAGAGATCAAGAACACTAGGAGAACTCGGTCCATAGACATCCATCAACTAAGCATGTCTCAGGGTCTCGTAGAGACTGAAGTGGAAGTCACAGAGCCTGCACGGGTCTGTGCTAGGTCCTCTCAGTATCTGGGTATATAATGGTTAGCTTGGTGTTTGGTGGGACTCCTAACAGTGGGAGTGGGGGTGTCTCTGACTCTTTTGCTTGTTCTTGGTACCCTTTTCCTCTTCCTAACTTGTCTCACCCAGCCTTGATATGAGTCTGTGCCTAGTCTTATTGTATCTTGTTACACTGTGTTCAGTTGATATCTTTGAGAGGCCTAGTCTTTTCTGAAGATATATGGTATATGGAGGAGGAGTGGATCTGGGGGAGAGGAGGGGTAGAGGGGTGGGGGTAGAGACTCAAAGGGATGTACAGAGAGGACGCTTCAGTTGGGATGTCTTCAAGACAAAAGGTTTGTTTTTTTTTCATTAACATCCCCTTTGAATAAAGTCAGCGAAGAATGGCAGCAAGCCAATCCAGGCAGTACTGTGAATGCCCTGGCCCATTACCTAGAGTGTCTGCAGAAAGCAGAGAGAATACAGAATAAGTGGAAAATGGTATTTATGAAGACTAGCTACAGTTGATCACACAGCTAGTCCAAGAGATGGGGACTGTAGTTGCTAGGAATATTTCTTTCCTATTTTGCTATGAATATATCTTCATATATATGTGTATTAAATAACTATTTTTGTTTTCTTTCCTCTTGTGTTCTTTTTCTTTCCTGAGTGTGTGTGTGTGTGTGTATGTGTGTGTGTGTGTGTGACATGCCCTCATGTGCGTATACATTTTACACAGGTGCATGTGTTCCTATATGTGAAGACATGAAGTTGATATCAGTACCTTCCTCCATCCTTCTCTGCTCAATGAGGCAAGAGCTCTCACTGAATGCAGAGCTAGCCAAGTCTGGCTAGTGTAGCTAGCCAGCATGGCGCATGGATTCCCAGTCTCTGGCTCCAGACTGCTGGGATTACAGGCAACCACCAGGCTGCCCAGCTTCTTTGTGGGTTATGGAAACCCACACTGCAGTCCTCATACTTTGACTCACTTTATCCTCCTCCTTCCCTCTCATTCCCATATAGCATATGTTGCCTGAATGTTATGAATGTGTCATTATATTTACATTGTGGGATTTTGTGAAAGGAGTAAACATACCCAAGGACTTCACTTCCTTCCTCTTTTGAGGAAAATAACAACATTTTGTGAAGGATAGCTGTATCGTGTTTTATATGGCCTGATATCGATCTTCGTTGGAGACTGATTAGGAAGATACACCATGTTGGCAAAGGGTTACAATGGATCACCTTAGATGCCAATGTCCCTGGGTTATCAGACACCCAAACAGACAGTAAAATGCTATTTCTAGACTTATCCAGTCTGGATGTGAGCATCGTCTAACCCACTGGGGGCTGGAGGAAAAATCCATGCTTTCACATCTTAGCTGGGACAAATCTTAGCTGTTTTCTCCCACCCATAGACATTAGAGTTCCAGATGATTGTACTTAGACCAACACTGCTCTTCCACCAGTTTCTTAAACTTTGTTTTCAAGCCTTTGCACGGGCTTCCCTCACTCTCCGGCTTACAGGTGGCATAGTTTAGAGTTGTTGACCTTGACAAGTAAATGAGCCAATTTCCATAATAAGTTCCCTCTTGTACCCCTATAGAGCTTCTTTAGAGCTTTCTCTCATGGCTACTACACTGTCAATGGAAATTCCAAATGTTTTTCTATAATACTACAGCTATTACCAATATCTCAATATTTCACAGTTATCACTATTTTTGAAAGTATGCCAGTTGCACAAGAGACTCAGTTCTTATTCTAGCTGTTGAACATACTAGTTAAAAAGCATATTTATGACTATATTGGGTTTTTAAAAATTATTTAATGACTTTTCTAATAAAATTGGTTATCTCATAATCCTGTGTATTTTATATGCATGAAAACTCTCTTCTGGGGGCAGAAGAGAGGGCTCGGAGGTTAGCAGCACTTGGTGCTCTTGCAGAGGATGTGTGCGCCTATATCAGGCAGCCCACAACTTCCTGGAACTACAGTTCCAGATCATGTCCTCTTCTAGCCTCCACAGGTATCTTCACACATATGGTACACACACACACACACACACACACACACACACACACACACACAAGTTACATACATGCACAATCAATGATTTTAAAAAGAGAAACCTTTCTTCTGAAAGGAAATCATCAAGCACCTCTAATTTCAAGGGAGGTCCTGCCACATAAGACACACTCCCCAGAATTCAGAACATGTGTCCTTTTATGTTAAGCTCTGTGGCTAACAGAATTCTGAACTCTTCTGGGTGCCTATCCCATGCATGGGCAACACCAAGGGCATGGTAATTTCTGAAACCAAGATTAAACATATTAGTAACTCAAGAAACATTGGGACGTCCTTCAGTCCTGACTCTTTTTACTTAGACCTTTGAAATTTTCTGTTAAAATACTGGCTGCTCTTCCAAAGGACCTGGGTTCAATTCCCAGCACCAGCATACCTCTTTCACGGTCCTTCCACAGTCTGGAACTTCCTGATACTCACAGGACAAATCCAGGTGCTGGGGTGGGAAATGACTGCACTCTTGTGAGGATTTTTAACTGATGGAGGATTTCCCCCACAGACACTATCAGCCTCCACAAGCCTCCCTCAGTGGACCACCCTGGTGATTTCTGGGTGAGATATTTTGTGGAGGCTGACATGATATCTTCCCACTGGGATAGTTTGCACTCTAACTGTTACACGGTTATCCAGCCTGGCATGTGCAACCTTTTCTCAACCTGACCCATTATCATAGCTGCTAGTCTACCCAGAGCCATTGGTCCAGACCACAGACTCTCAGATCCATGTGATAGGACAAGGCTTCTGGGGAGCCAAAAGAAATAATGTCACATCCATCAAGTGAGCAAAGGTCAGTCATTCTGTGTGGCCATGGAGCATGTCCCTCAGGGAGATGGCACATCATTATTCCTTAGAGATGAAAGCCATTCAACTTTCTTCTCCAACTGTTTCTGACTACAGAACATGGCCAAGGTCTGAGAAGGAAAAGCCAGAGGTTCTCAAGCTTTCTTGGGAGGCCTAATGTTGGCAGAGGCTGGGTCACATGAAGCCTCAGTAGACACAAGGTTGTTTGCTACCCTAGTCTGGGGTGTGGACACATGTGCCATTTTCAAACTCCTTAAGAAGAACAACAACAAAAAAGAACGTTCAGTCTGTGAATTTCTTCAGTGACATTGTCTGGGCTTTTGTATGGCATGTTCACATGTTGGACCTGACTATATTAAATTTATTGCTGTCAAACAAATTACCCTGACACTTGGTAACACACAGCTCTCCTGTGGGCCAGAATGACACCCCTATTTAGGCTGAGGGTCTCTGCCTCAAGGTCTTTCAGACTGAAGAAGGTGCTAAGATTAATTGTAGGCTCACATGAAGGGTCCATTGGGGAAGCATGTGCTTCCAAGCATATACACATCATTACTGAGTCCCTCCCTGGCTGTCCCAGAGGCATCCCTCTGTGTTGCACAACATTAGACACCCACAGTATAGCCGCTGGCTGTCTACTGGAGAAGGCAAGTGGGAAAGCAAGAGATAGACAATAGGAGAAAAACCAGAATCTTCTATCTTGACTGTGAACTGATAGATACCATTTCACTGTTGCCAGTCTGGACACAGAAACAAGTCAGGAGCCCAGTATGTGCTCAAGGAACGGGTTATACAAGAGCATACACCGAAGGAGGCAAGGCTTATTAGAAGCCACCTAGGAACCACCTGCTGCACTGTGTAGTTAAGCAAAACTGCTCAGCTTTCACTAGTTTCGCACTCATGGGCTCAGCCCACACCACACCACAAAGGTGTCTTGTCATCTCTCCCTAAACAGTGCAGCAACCTTTTCGGCACTACTTACTTTGCATTAGTTATGGTAAGCAATCTTGAGATGCTGACCATGCATCCCATGGGAGCACTCCATTATCCTACATGATCTTTGAACCACCACAGATTTGAGTATCCACAAAAGGTCCTGATGAGGAATATCAAGGAACAACTATATATTGCCAACCAAGCAATATGCAATTGTATATTGTGACTTGGGGCCCGAGGGCCCTGAGAGATCTTAGGGGTTCCCAGGGCTTGAAGCCAAACGCTGGACACCATGGACATTGCCAGGAAAGGAATGTACAGTTTCCACTGGGTTTCCAAAGTATCCCAAGACTCCAGAAAGATAAAGAGCCTCTCTCAAATGTCTAGATGGTATCTCAGGGCACAATCGGCTGAGTAACAGGTGGGTGTTGGCAGGCCTATCCTACCCAGCAGAGAGTGAAGCCGAAGTCTGGGGAGAACTGAGAAGGAGGTGTGATGGACCCAGGGGCCCAGGTGTCCTGAACAGCTTGGAGGAGGGGTTTGCCCTGTTTTCAGGTTTGGAGGCGGGGCTTGCTCTGCTCTCAGGTTTGGAGGCTGGGCTTGCTCTGCTCTCAGGTTTGGAGGCTGGGCTTGCTCTGCTCTCAGGTTTGGAGGCTGGGCTTGCTCTGCTCTTAGGTTTAAGGTGGGGCTTGCCCTGTTTTCATTGTTGTAAGTAAGGTCCAGTATGGAGAGCAGTATGACATGTTTCAATGGCCACTCTGAAAACATGAATCTTTTTCAGCAAATGTACAAATATCGTTTCAGTACAGTGTCCTGAGAGGTAAATACCATTCTCAGCTCCTTTCTTTATCTGTAGGTTTTGTCTGTTTATTTGTTGTTTTTGTTTTGTTTTTGTTTTTCTGTCAACTGGTTTTGAAAGACCGTGTGATAAACGTGTCTACCATCAGGTGGCAAATGGTGAGTAAGCAGGTTCTTCAGAATTCATTCTGTATCCCCGGGAAAAAGATGACATGACCAAAACCAGACATAGAAAGGAAGATGAGCTAAAGGTGATGGCAGAGAAGCCCACTCTCCCTACAGCTGAACCAAATGCAAGGCTGTAGTGCCATGCCCCGACACGGGGCAAACCTGATTTTCTACCCCTTGCACTTCCTACTCTGCAAGGAAATTAACCTCTCTGGTCTTCAGTTTTAGTAATATGAGAGCAATGAGAGGACTCCCTGTGCTTGGCTGCAGGGATTATTACGTCAGATTCTTGACCCACAGCAAGTCCTAGTGACAAACAGATGAGCTGCCTCCTTCCCTTTCAGAATCCCTAAAAGCTAGGAGCTTGAGAAAGAGACAAGAATGCATAGAGCTGGGTGCGGTGGTGTGCGCTTCTAAACCCAGCACTCAGGAAGCTGAGGCAGAAGGATTGCCAGTTGCAGGTTAGCCTAGACACTTTAGCCAGAGAGAAAAATAACCATGCCTGGAGAGGAGGTCCTTGCTTCCTAGAGAGCCAGGAACCAGAGGCTGGATAGCTCAGAGACTCAGGCTAGAACAGAGCACAACTGGCAAAAAGAAAAAAGAAGAAAAAAAAGTCAATGAAATTATTCCTAATGATACGCTGCTATACTCAAAGACTGGAGCCTAGCATAATCGTCACCAGAGAGGCCTTATCCAGCAGCTGATAGGAGCAGAGGCAGAGACCCACAGCCACACATTAGGCCAAGCTCAGGAAGAATCCCAAGAAAGAAGGCAAAGGACTGTAAGAGCCAGAAGGGTCAAGGGCACAAGAACACAGCCCACAGACTCAACTCACCAAGGCTCCTAGGAGCTCACAGAGACTGAACCAACAATCACAAGTCCCGCATGGGTCTGACCTAGGTCCTCTGCATATATGGTAGGGTTGTGTAGCTTGGTCTCTTGGGGGGACTCCTAAAGGTGAGAATGGGGACTGGCTCTGACTCTTTGGCCTGCCTTTGGGACCCCTTTCCTCCTAATGGGTTGCCTTGCCCAGCCTTGAGGATTTGTGTCTAATCTTATTGTAACTTGTTAAGCCATGTTTGGTTGATATCCCTTAGACTCCAGCTCTTTTCTGAAGGGAAATAAGGGAGGGGGGATGGTGGGGAGAGGAACTGGGAGAGAAGAAGGAAGGGAAACTGAGGTAGGGATGGAATGTATGAGAGAAGACTACATTAAATTTTTAAAAAACTAGAACAAACAACATGTATTTTTTTCCTCACTCCAGAGTTTTTCCATTTAACTATTGTGATATATAAGAATATTGGTTAAAAGCCCTGGGATCCAGAGGCCTAGGGGTGAGTCTCTCCTTTGACTGCAGATCACCATGGTCTTTTGCAAGTCATTTCTCTCTTCCCTGCCAAGGCTCCAGATAGGCGCACCGGCTTGCACACCGATGCCTAGAGGCAACACTTGCTGTCTTAACCTCCTGCTACAACTCTCTCCATAGCTACCTGTGGCAAACATGTGCAGTCAGTTAGTGGAGGGGACAGACTAAGTCAGCAGTCCATTCATAGTCTCTCTTTCTCCCCATCAGCACATACACACAGTATATATTTGTAAAATATATACAATGAAATATGTGGAAATGTATATGAAAATATGTGGAATGTATATCTGACATGTGTATATATACATACATATATATATACATATATATGTTTGTGTGTCACCTTGGAAAGGAAAGCAAAGAGGGCTGTAGATGTAGCTCAGTGGTAGAGTAATTGTGTTCTATATACAAGACCCTGGTGTCTATTTCTAACAGAAAGAGAATCTAACCTAATTTCCTCATAAATGTTCTAATGACAAATGTTCTGGAAAACAAAAGGTGGAGACTTTACATATAGAGTCCTTTCAACAAAATATACCTGGGTGTCTGGGTGACATCTAGGATTTACGGGTCTCTGGCATTCCTCCCAGTAAAGTCATCACACAGCCTTTGTAATTACTAGGACATAGTACAGAGAATTCTTATGATAGAAGTGAATTTTTGTGGCATAGTCATTCCCACTGGCATCACCTGAAATGTCACTTGTAAATAGTGACAGATACATCCTGACACCAAGACATGAGGAACTGCATGGTGGTCCCTGGCTCTTGCTGTTCACTCTTGCTCAACCATGATGGTAGGCCTAAAATCATCAACAGTAAGATATCTAGTTCTTGTAAGTTTTCCAGTCCAGCCACAGATGACACCATATTGGAGTTACAGACTATGAGATACACAGACTCTATGATAGGGTAGCAATGACCTCAAGCCAAAGCGTGCACATGTTTTCTACTCCCCTAGGTGCTTACCCTGGTCCTGACTCATGGCAGATACTGTGAAAACACTTCTCGAATCTGTTCACCTGTCACATCCTGAGAGTTCACCTCCTGGCCCCCTGATTCTCCCAGAAGCATCAAAAGTTGTACTTCATGTAGGTGGATAGGGAGATTCTCAGTACTGGAGTCCTACCACAGGACATGTGTCTTTCTCAGACCCATGTTGAAGCTCCTCAGCCTCTACTCAGATGCTGCTGTGCAGGGGGAACCCCATGATCGATATGGAATACTCCTTGGAGGCAGTCCCATCCCCTTTGCCACCATCATCAATAATTCATGAATCAAAAGGACTGATGTTATCGACTGAGGCCACTATAACTCAGCAAGCACACCTTGAACACTGTGTGGAAACCAGCCATTTTGAAAGCCTATGGGCTCCAGGGAAGCATATTTCATAAAGATCCCTCTCTTCTCCTGCTTAGGGACAGGGGAGCCCTTTCATGGCATTACTTCACTCAGTGCAGCTTTATAACCAACTTCAGAGGTTTCTATAGCATTATGTGTGATAAGCAAAATGAAGCAGGCTTTGGTGGATCTGCATATCATTTAATAGTAAATGTGGCAGAAAAAGCATTCAGAAAAAAAATGAAATTCAACATTAACCCCAGAATAAAGCCAGTGTAACCACTATTATCTTTTTGCACCAACATCTGACATTTTCCAAGGCAAACAAAAACGTTAAGTACAATGGTGTCTCCTCAGATGCTTTCCCATGCTGGTGTGAGTGCATACGTGTGTGTGTGTGTGTGTGTGTGTGTGTGTGTGTGCGCGTGCGTGCGTGCGTGCGTGCGTGCGTGTGTGTGTGTGTGTGTGTGTGTGTGTGTGTGTGTGTGAAATAAAGCCCATTACTCAAAGAAAAATGCCCAGTGCTAAGAAGGTTCCATTTTGGTCAGGGCCCATGTGTCATCATACACGTATTTTAATAGGAGAACGGCCTCAAAAATTGAATTACTGCCTGACGATTTGGTGCAGTTTGAGGGCACTGAGAACAGACCTTGTCAGATCTTATTCTTTGTGTTTTACAAGGCATGTCATAGCACACGTTTAAATCTCATGGATTTTATGCTGGAGCATGAGAGGCCTGGGGCTGTGAGTTCTGAGGTTAGAAAAGAGAAACAGTGAAATAAGATGCTGTCTCCATAGCCGTAGAAACGTGTCATAACCCTCTCAGTCTACAAAGTGATACTAGGGTGAGAAAAGACTTGAGAGAGGGAGAGTGCGTGTGTGTGCATCTTGGGCTAGGGAGTTGGATCCATGCATAAAATGCTTATGGTGGGTGCAGTAGGAGGACCTGAGTGTGAATCCCAAGAACCCACATGAGTCCCACACAGTGGCACACAAGTGCAGCAACCTTATGGTGAAATGGGAAGTAGAGACAGGAGGATTCCCACAAGCTCATAGCCAGCTAACCGGGCATAAGCAACAGCAAACAACAAAAGACCCTGCCTCAAACAGGTAGAAGCTTAAAAATCAACACTGGAAGTTATCTTCTGATCTCCACACTGGAGCCATGTCACGTGCCTACTCAGATGCCAATTACCACCACCCAATTCCCAGTTGTGGTCATTTAAAATGCCTTCTAGACATTGCCAAGTAATTCCCGGCCTCAAGGAGGAGTGCACAGCCTCCCCACTCCCACCCCCATTAAGAACCAATCATCTACACTGAGTGTTATTTGGCTATAAAGAAGACAAATATGTATCATTTTCAGAAAAACAGATACAACTGGACATCTTCTTAGTAAGCAAACTAACCCAGGCTCTGAGAGATGAATATCACCCACACTTTTTTATCTGTAAACTCTAGAGGCTTTTTAAAGCTAGGCTTGGTGGTGCACACCTGTAATCCTGGTTCTTGGGAGGGGGAGGCAAGAGGATAAGGACCCCAAGGTCATTCAGTAAGTTCAAGAACAACCTGGGCTGCATTACACTCTGTCTCGAAAAGAAAAAGGACAGGAAAGTAAAGGTGGCAACAGAAGGCGGATACAAACCAGGGGAAAGAGGGATGACATGATCCACGTGGAACACGGAGTGTGTGTTAATCACTTTTCTCATCTCTGTAATAACACCTGCAGAAGCAACTTCTGGGGCCGAGGACTTATTTGGCTCAGGGTTTGAGGAAACAGGCATGGCGGCAGGACGCTCTGTTACAGAAGCAGGCAACGGCAGCTTGTCACATGGCATTGACTAGGAAGCAGAAAGACTGGGGTCGGAAGGGGCCTGGACTACAACATTAACCATCACTCACCCACTTGCCACCTCCTGAAAGCTCTACAGTCTCCCCCAAAGATTACCACCATTTGGGGACCAACTATTCAAATACATGAACATGGGACATTTTACATCCAAACCATGTGTGAAAACATCATGGTAAAAGTTGCTGCTTTGTGTAGAATAACATATATGAGTAACCTAAAATTTTGAAATAGATATAAAACTGAAGAGGGAGAAGACCACTGATGTAGGCCCTGCAGACACGAAAGATGGTTTTTCTGCTGCTTAGAAGCCACAGAAAAGCTTCTGGTATTCCATTACAGCAGCTGAAAGAAACTGAGTCAGCATTCATTTGCTCTTTTATTTTTTTCAGTCATTTGAAGAATAATCGCTGTCGCCAATGTTTGACAGGGACTAGATCTGAGAGGAGCAGGCATTTGGACCCCCAAAAACCCCTTAAGCCAATGAAAACCCCCTGCTCTTCTGAAAGAAGCTGCAGGCTCCTGGGGCAAGGTAGAGGTGAACCAGGCGAACCCCATATGGAAACTGCTGGGGAATGAGGCCAGCCAAAACAGATAAGGAAACTGAGGCTGGAGGGCAGGGCAGTGAACATAAAAAGGTCCCCAAAAGCCAGAATCGTCAGTGTGACTGCTGCAGCAAGACATTAACACTAGACTGGAGAAGGTCATCACAGTAAGTTCCTCCCTGGACTAGTTTATGAGGAACCCATGATGACCCTCAGCATGACAGCTTGGGTCTCTCAAAGACTGCATGGCACTCAAACTAACAATACAAGGTTTGCTTATAAATCAAATGCTCATATTAAAAAAAATACAAAAGAGAGCAGCTGTAGAGGAATTTTAACTCATCATATGGCTGTTCTGGCAAGAGATCACATCCAAAGACTTTCTATGTCTGTGTGATCCAGCTGGAATACAAACATGCCTTTAATCCAGTAGAGAGAGGCAACCAGATCTGAGTTCAAGGCCAGCCTGGTACAGAGGAAGTTTTAGGTAAAGAAAATCTTAGGTCCAGAAGTGGTGGCACATGCCTTTAATCCAAAACAATGAAGGTCAAGTTAGTTTGTAGAAGGAAGCACCCATGTGTGAAAGTGATGTTTAATTGAGTATCAGTAAAAGTGACAAATCAGAGAAAGATTTGGCAGAATAGGATATGCCCAACTCTCATAAGAAAAGAAAGGAAATAGAAGCTACTGAAGGGAGCAACACAGAGAATGAGAGAGAGAGAGAAAGAGAGAGACAGACAGAGAGAGAGAGAGAGAGAGAGAGAGAGAGAGAGAGAGAGAGAGAGA
>OU015746.1:90532043-90554589 GCA_907169655.1 Acomys percivali | reverse complement strand
AGAACTCAGGTAAAGACCAAAGGGCCAGAGAATGAGAATGAGGCAGAAGATTAGAGCAGATTGCTGAGTTAGTCTGAGGCCAAGCAGAGGAATTCCGGGCCTGAGAGTGAAGCCAGATTGAATAAGTCAGCTGGAAGAAGAGTTTGAGCCCGAACAGCTGAGTTCAACCAGCCACCCCAGAGCTCAGAAAGAACAAGAAAGGGTGAGCTTATTAAGCAGTAAGTCTCAGAGGCTGAAAACATTCTAGGCCTAGATTAGATTGTACAGAGGCTAGAAGCTTCCAAGACTAGACCTATGTTAGTAGGAGGAGGCAAAAGCCTTCCAGACAACAATTGAACCAGGAGAGGAAAAAGTTCCTTTTACAAGTAGCTATCAATATTTTGCTGCTTGTGCTTAATTAATTATCTTCAATAAATGGCATTTGAAGATAATTATTGGTCAATTAATATAATATCCAATTGAAGCACTTCCCATGGGTGTTTGCCAATTTCGGGCGGGGGCTTAATTATGGGAAATGCAAGGCTTAGATGGAGCCTGATTCCTCACCGAGAACTCCAAAGGTTTGGCCCCCATAGTGTAGTAACAAAGCACTAAGAGGCATTTAGGGAATTGGGAAATGTGAGAAATACTTGCCTGGAATAAAATGGAGCAGATGTTGCTCCATGCCTCACATGCAGTCTAGACTCTGGGTTCACCTTAGCCAAGCCACTTGAATCTTAACATTGGGAGGCAGGGACAGGAAGGGCAGGGCAGCTGAAGATGCCTATCACATGATCACAAGATCATGATGCCATCTCACCCACTTCAAGCCTGGGCGTTCACCTATCTTCAAGCCACCCACTAACTCTGAGAACCCTTGTGTCCTGCCAATATATCCCCTTCCACTTCAGATGCTCAGCCTTCTTACTGTACCAGTAACTAAGAACTTTGACCAAGATGTAAATAACTGGAGGAAAGGAAGACGCTGTCTATTAATCAAGTTTTCCACTCAGGTTAGGTTCTCTGTGTAAGGCAAGAGCAGCTTGCTTTTAGAAATATGAGAGTGGCAGCCACAAGCCATTTAAGCCTTGATAAATGCAGAGAGTGTGGTTTGGAGGGCACCTGTCTCCAACTAAAATGGGAACACAAAGAATTATGGCCACAGTGAGAGGTGGGAGAGGGCAGTCCATCCATTTACCAGAACTCGAGAAATGAAGTCATTAGCCAACAAACAAACAAAGGGCAGAAACATCGTTCAGTCTGTTATCATGACTTGAGGCCCCTACTTAAAAGAATTATTAGAATGAATGACAAATATCCCAGGCTGCTTGTGAATCAGGACAGCTTTTCTTCCTGGATTGTCTGCCTGGCTCCCAGGGAAGTTTCTTCAGCAGCCTTTCCACTGTAGAGGCCCTGGATCAACGGGCAGTACACATTTAGGTACTTGATATACATTTGTTGAAAGAATGGACAAATTGTTACCTCAGTTCTATTATCCTTATTGTGGAAAAGAAGAGTAATACAGTCTCTAGAAAATGGCCATGCTTTTAGCCACTTGAGTGTATCACTCATTTAAAGGTATTAATTCAACCATTTCATGTGTTTATAAGTTTGTTCACAAAAGCCAACCTCCAAAATGGGTGCCAATGATTCTTCGACTTTGGAATTTATGCCACCAAATAGCCCCTTCTTGTCCTGAAGAGGAAGGGATAGGTCTAACCAGTGTAACCAATAATAATTCAGGAAGGATCACATCTAAGCCTGCATCACAAAAGATACCATGGCTGCCACCTTACTCTCCTGAATAGTTGGAGAAGAGCCAAACTGTCACATTAAGGACATTCTAGAAGCTTTCCACAAGGTCCACATAGTGAAGAACTAAAGTTTGTTGGTTTGTTCATTGGTTGGTTGGTTTTGCCAAGAGCTATCATGAGCCTGTCATGCAAGTAGATGAGCTATTTTGGACTTTTCCAGTCCCAACCAAACCTTCAGAAGTCTGCAGCTTCATGAGCAATCACAGGCCAGAACAGATCAGGAAAAAAAAAAAAAAAAAAAACCTACATTCCTAAGCATGGAGGAGAAAGGAAAGAGCTTTTTGTTGAATCTACGCTCAGAAGAGAAAATTGAAAGCCTGGGAATCTGACCTCTCCTACAATGAGGTTTGGCCCACTTCCTGTCTAACCAGTCAACTCTGTAAGCCATTATAGCAGGCACACTGCAAAAGGTTGGGCCAGTCCTGGGCCTGAAAACAAATACCTGGTTCCAAAGTGAAAATGATTAAACTGCTCTTCACCTTTCTCTTCTGCAATGAGTGATTTTTTTTTTTCAGTTTTCCCCTCAAACACATATACCAAGACCTCTTGTTATACACAGAGGAGACAAACAGAAGATTCTACACACACACACACACACACACACACACACACACACACAGTCACTCACTCACAAAGATAAGCACCATATTCTTTAGATACATACTCTTAAGTATTCATATGCCATGAATAAGTCTTTCAGGCATACACAGAGGTTGACAGGCATGATTTTACTTCTGCAATATGCCATCGTGCTAAGAGTCCTTTGTCACCCGTAGTTCCAGCTAGGTAGACTTCATGTTGGACAGTTTCTACACAGACATAATCAATACTGAATCTTGTTCTTCTTGGTGAAATGGTTAGATAGTGGAAACTCTAATTAAAATGTGTAAATGAAAGCATTTACATGTGTAAATGTGTAAATGTGTAAATGAAGAGACCCTTCAAGGTGCCCTGACTCAATCATTTCCTGAGAGTCACACACCAGAGTGAGATCTCTTCACATACTTAATGTACTGGTGTGCATCACAATCAGTAATTTCCAGCAGTAGGTCATGAAAGACATCGTGTCTTCCAAGGAGACACTCTTGGATCAACCTGCAGAGAGTAGCGGTTACCATGCCATGGGGACAGCTGAGCAACCCTTTGGGGAGACTGCCAAGATGAACAGAGGGTTCTCACTAATGTCAAGCCGAAATTGGACAGTCAGGTGAGTAAGTTCTCTTGGATAGAATCATCCAATCCCATGGAACCTTTAGATGATTAAAACCCAACCCACATTTTAATTACAACTTCATTTTTGATTGTGTGACTCTGAGCAGTTTGGCTTCACAGAGCTAAACTGCTCCTGGATTCCTCACTCACAAGCATTGTAAGTGATAATAAATACATATTTAGTCTTTTGAATACTCTGCATTTTAGGGTAATTTTTCCATAACAATTGGTAACTGATCAGCAAAATGAAATTACCAAATGGTGTTGTTAAGACTTCCCAGAAATACAGAGCTATTGCAATCCCAAACTCTCAATGCAACAGATGGCTACACTGGGTCTGCATAGAATGGGCAAGACAAGGGTGAAGGACGGGTTGGGGGATGGGGCCCAACCCTACTGCTCAACTATTTCCTACAAATAGATTTATGGCAAGGGGGTGCATTGTCTTCAGTAAATGAGTATGCATCAGATTCTTGGGACCCACTGTGGGTTTCCTGATAGGATGAAAGGCAGAGAACTGGAAGGACAGGGAATAAGTAGCTAAAGGGCACGGGCAATCTTCTTGCCAGACAACAAGAAACAGCTCTTTCAACCAGAACATAGCTTTTGACGCTTCTCATCTGGAGAAGTACAGCATTGTAAAAATGAAGTCCTTCAATAGTTCAAACACAGCTTGATTCTGCCCCAACTCAATGAACAAAGGTACACCAGCACCCAGGATGTGAGCCCAGTCTTGCAAAAACCTGATTGACCCCTAGTCCTGATAAAGGTGGGTTATGTGTGGGAAGAGAACACACCCAGCAGTAAAACATGTGGTTGTCAAGACCCAATGTACTTGGCAATGATCACTCTCTTCACTGTGAAACTATCAGCTCTCTGAACAACACACTTGGCCAACATTTGCTTCCAATGTGTACTTTTTGTGGGTGTGAGCAGAGGCAGGGAAATAAAAGGAGACAATAGTATTTGCTTCCAACAGTGCAAGAAATCAGTGTCCACCAAGCACTGACTGGTCAGCTGGATAGGAAACAGTGAACAAGCTCTAACCACGGAGTGGAGGCAGGGAGAAGCAAACTGGATCCAACATGTGACACTTGTATTTCATCCTTTGGGAAGCATGAAAGGAGGATTCCCCATTACACCAGTACTGTGATGTCTTTCATGTCGAGGGGTACATTGGTACCTGTCTTCTTGGAGGAATGCCAGTCAGCCTTGTGGGGTAGGAAGTCCAGGAATGGAAGTGCAGGCAACTCCACTCACTTCTCTGTATTTTCTATAAATCAGGCACAAGGATCATTCTACAGGTTCTGTTTATTGATACTTGGCCCTGTATTTAGCAGCAGGTTCACAAAGTTTAGTATATTCCCATGACCTTGAGAGCTAAAATAATATTAAATAACTGGATCCCAAGGCAATCAAAGGCCAAGTTGGATGCTGGGACACGGACACAATGGCAGACACATGGGTTCCAGCAATCAGGACACTTTGGAAAACAGATCACGAGTTTGAAGCCATCCTGGGCTACATAGTGAGTTTACATTTAAAGAACAACAACAACAAAAAAAAAATGACAAAGTTGGTGTTTGCTCCCAAGTCCCTGGTCACAAAACTTAAACTCCTAAGTCACTACTATAACAGGTGAAAGAGTGAAAGCAAATGAAGTCAGACCTTCCAGCCAATAGCAATCCAGAGAACCCCAGAGTTGTATGCACACATTTACAATATAAATACCAGATAAAATATAACCAAAACATTAAAAGATGTGTGAAAACTAAAGATAAACAAAAGGGACTAATTAGTATTAAACAAAGAGAGATCTCTGTCTGTCTTAGGGTTACTATCGCTGTGATGAAATACCATGACCAAAGCAACTTGGGAAGGGAAGAGTTTATTCAGCTTACACTTTCACATCACAGTTCATCACCAAAGAAAGTTAGTCAGAACAGGAACTCAAGCATGGTGGGAACCTGGAGGCAGGAGCTGACGCAGAGGCCATGGAGAGGTGCTGCTTACTGACTTGCTCCTAATGGCTTGATCAACCAGGTTTCTTGCTCAGCCACAAAGTGTGGGGCCCTCCCCCATCAGTCACTAATTAAGAACAGAATTCTGCTTAAATATAGACAAGTTTGGATGCAGACAGAGTTGATGGCCAACTCTGCCAAAACAGAGTGAGTTCTCAATAGTTCCTGCCTCACAAATACGTCTGTCAGGTATATTGGGCCCGGAGACTGAAGATGATGCACCAACATTATAGAGAGTTTTGGGTGACTGTTCAGGCAGCAAACTTTCTCTGTCATTTTTCTTTCACTTTGGAATCTGCTAACCTGCACTTCCTGTTTACTCAGGTAATTAACTTTATTCCTTTCAAGTCTCTGATGAGGTTGAAGACCAGATAGTTTAGTCTTACAATTAAGCTTAGTTGTTTAGGGGTTAAGATGTTTTTAGGTCTAGATAGATGTTTTAAGTTGATAGAGATGAGATAGGATATTGATTTACATTCAGAATTTTAGATGCACCAAGATAGGAAAGATGTTTTCTTCAAGGTTGCCAAAACACTATGAATGTAACATTAATATACTTCCTGAGTATTTCATGGTTCTTCTTGCTGTATGTAGTTTATTTTATGTATGTGTAATAATATAAATGTATATGCAAAAAATTAAAACTATTAAAAAAAAAGAAAACGCCCTGTAGGTCTGCCTACAGCCTGATCTTATGGGGGCATTTCCTTAACTGATGCTCCCTCCTCTCTGATGACTCTGGCTTGTGTCACGTTGACATTAAATTAGCCAGGGCACTGTCATATTCAGTTAGTATCTGTTTCTCCATCTGCTAAGAGCTTGTCTTTTTTTTTTCTGGTCTATGAAATGACACATACACAGGTGAGAAGGGGTGAAGTGGAAGCCTTCTGTAAAGACAGAATGACCGGCTGGGGGTGTAGCTCAGTTGATAAAGTGATTACCTAGCATGCATAAAGTCTCCAAATCCAGACCACGTAAGCCAGCTATGCATGCCTGTACTCGTAGCACTAGGGAGATGGAAACAGAGAGAGCAGAAGTTCAGCATCATCCTCGGGCATATAGTTGAGGCCAGCCTGGGCTACACACACACACACACACACGCACATACACACACACACAAGAGAGAGAGACAGAGAGAGAGAAGCGCATTTGACAGTTTCTCTGAGTAACATTTTTTACCCAAGTACAGGGTTAAATGAAGCTAACAAGCCACTGTTCCTTTTGTATATACTCCACACATTGACCCCAGTCAAGTCACTGATATGCTTTTTATGTATGTAGGTCAAGGGAGGCTTATGCAACCATTTGAAGCATCATTTTGGTGACCTGGTATATCTACACAGTAGGGAACTGGACAAAGAGCATCTGGAGGAAGCGTGAAGGGTCTGCCATACTGAGCTTCCCACCAGGAAATGCATCCTTAAAGCATAATCTGGACTCTCCCAAGGCAGTCGGCTTAGTCATAGGATACACTCAGTTCTCAGACTCTTCCAAAGACAGAGGCAACTCTTTTCCTCCTGTCCTTCACTCCAGGCCTGGAAGTGAACTTCCCAGTCCACTCAGCACACAGAATTTCACAGGTAAAACAGCGGAGTCCGGGAACCATAGGCTCACAGAATTCCACAAGAGCCTCCTGATGAAGGGGCTGGCTTTGATCACTGTCCATCCCTCAGTGCCTAACACAAGAGGCAGTGAGTGTCCTTCAACTTTGTGATGCCCTCAATCTCTGCTCAGAATACCTCTCCAACACCCTATACCTCTGACCTCAAAGACTAACCTACTCCACCCTAATCTCCAGCCCTTACACCTTACTTCCACGTGTCCTTTCCAGCTCGGTCTTTCTCCTTTTCTTCTTCAACTGTCTATCTTTTATGCAGATTACAACTGACAGAAGTTCTGAGAACTAGGTAACAAAGTTCGTTCGTGCCCACAGGAGAAAGCAAGGGTGTCAAATGTGAAGCAGGTGCCCAGAGTGACCAAAGCTGGCATTAAGCCCAAGAGGAAGAACTTCTCATCTGTGAAGGGGTTGGAAGGCAGCCCACCCATGGGTGGCTAGATGAACAGTGGGGATATAGGATGTTCGCTTTGGAGGGACCCAGCCTGTGACACCCTCTTCCTGACTCCCGGCAGCATGAGGAACTCTCTGTGTTGAAAGGTTTATCCAGTGTCCACAGGAAACAGATCGCCCAGACAGCAGAGACTGTTTCCTCCTGAGTCCTAAACCAGGAGGGGCTGACAGGGCTCCACAAGAGGCCTCAGCCAAAGCTAAACCCACAATCGTCTCCAAGTACACATCTTCCATATAGAAAAGACCAGAAAGCCAGGCATGGTGGTGCATGCCTTTAGTCTCAGCACTCAGGGAGGCAGAGGCAGGCAGATTGCTGTGAGTTTGAGGCCAGCCTGGTCTACAAAATGAGTCCAGGACAGCCAAGGCTACATAGAGAAACTCTGTCTCGAAAAACTGAAAGAAAGAAAGAAAGAAAGAAAGAAAGAAAGAAAGAAAGAAAAGAAAAAAGGCCAGGACAAGTGAGGAAACTAAAGAATAACAGGGTGAAGATGAGGATCGTGGTGCCTGAACCTGGGCAGGGCCAGTGGAGGCACCGATTTAACGATAAGTACATCATGGCGGCGGGTGGTCCAGGCTTCAGCCTAGCATGGCCTGCAGCCCTTCAACCTGAGCTCTGGGTCTTTTGGCAACTCTGCTGTCACCATTTAAGGCAAAGAGTTCCTTGAATGTTCACTCTACTTCCTTCTTCGCTAAGGCCTCGTCATCTGCTCGCAGCTACAACCTCTCGCAAGGGAGTGGGCTTCACTCAGAGTACACAACAGCCCCTGTTTGACCTGACATTCAAGGCCAAACTTTAATAAGCATGACAACACATCAGCCCCTTGCTACTCCAGGGAAACGCTGTGGCCTGAGCTCTACGAGCACCCTCTTTGTGCTCAGTGCTAAGAGCTAAAACTGCACGTTTATATCAGAAAGGGACAGGAAAGTCTCTACCTGCTCAACAGCCCTGAGGAAATGGGCTGCGAGTGGCAAATTGCTGAGGCAGTGGTGGGATGAGTGGGAGGTTTCCGAAGGCTTGGAAACTAAGCATGGTCTCTCTTCACTGTGCTGTTGGGCAGCCAGCCAAGAGAACCGATTACCTCACAAGCTGCTTCTGAAAGAGCTGAGCCGGCTTCCCGGAATGGATGCAGCTGAGCTATGATGTGTTTATATATGAGCTGCCGGTGGAATTTCTTCAGAGGCTAACACTGGGAAGGTTTCAGGAGGATGGCCCTGAGAAGTGGAACGGCAAGGGCTGTGATGAAAGCATTAGGATCTTTCTGAGCAAAGGTCAGGCAGACTGAATAGCCAGGCACCGTCATGCAAGCCTGTAATCCCAGCACTTGGGGAGGCAGAGGTAGGTGATCACTGTGAGTTCTAGGCCAGCCTGGTCTGCAAAAATGAGTCCAGGACAGTCAAGGCTACACAGGGAAATCCTGTCTCAAAAAAAAAAAGAAAGAAAGAAAAACAAATGGTCAGGCATATTTAATGTGGTCCTTGATATGAGAATGACAGCACCACCCAATTGCCTACCAAGGTAATACCCACAATACCCACAGCATGGAAGTTAGTGTAAGCTCCCATTGCGTGGGTCCCTGGGCAGTTTACCTAGAGGGATAGGTGCACATCCATTTAGTGAAACCTCCCAGCCAGCAGAGACCATCTCCTCCAACCACAGGCTGTCTTTTTGTTGGTTATCACTCCTCTCTATACCTCAGTCTCCTCACCATAGCAATACTGCCTATGGGTTGAAAAGATGCCTCCGTGGATAAGTGCTTGCTTGCACAGGTGTGAGAACCCAAGTTCAGGTCTCCAGATCCCATATAAAAACTGGCCAGGTGTAGCAGCTGCCTGTAATTCCAGCCCTCGGGAAGCAAAGGCTGGAGGTTCATGGGATACACTAGTTACCTAAACCAAGTGGAATCTGCGAGCTCCGGATTCCAAGAGAGGTCCTACCTCGATAAATAAGATGGAGAATGACTGAGGAATATATCTGATGTGAATTTCAGGCCTTCACACATGTGCACGCGCACATGTGTACACACACACACACACACACACACACACACACACACACACACACAAAGAGTATTTTCATCTGGAATGGGGAAATCCAAAGACACTGATTTGCAGGAATGCTGACAAACCATGGTTTCAAAATGGCGTCATCAAACAGAATCAGGGGAGTAGGCTGCCCAGTGATGATGCACAAGCTACTTCCTGTTAATCCTGGGCTGTGTCAGACTCCATCCTGCTTCAGGCTCTGCTAGACATGCTCTCTAGATTCAGGGTTTTTATGACACCGGTTTTCCAAAATGCTTTATAAAGGCCAATTAATTGTATTAGTGTCTCTATCGGCTTGGAGTGAGCTCCTAAGACATAGTAGACAACTGCCGAACATTGAGCCCTGAGAGCAGTCAGCAATGGGAGGCTGTGTTTTTCTTTGTGGCTTGCACCTGAGGTAGCTGTGGGGAAAAACAAAGAAGCAAGGTAGAGACGTGATGGGGTAGAGAAGGGAAGTTCAAGTGTCAATGCCACCTTCGGGCCAGTCTTCCCTGGACAGGATGTGACGAGACCTGGACTGGAGAGATCCTCTCCCAGCTCAAAATAGCTGATTCTACGGTGTTATCGAGACCTGATTAACAGCTTGATACTGCCCACAGTGAGAGTAATTGTGGAGTCCTGGGCTGTGCCTTCAGGGGAGCTGGCACAGCACTGCTGAGATGGATGTGTCCAAGCCCCAGAAATCTCACACTGGAGACTTAAAAATCTCATCCTGAAAACAAAGCTATGGGACTAAGCCCTCTTGCTGTTTCCCATGCATGTTTCGGGAGTATGTGACTCAGCCCCCACGGTTACAGGTGGTCAATCACAGGAGCTTGTCTCCTCTTATCTTTCCCCATGCAAATACAACATCACCATCATCATAGTGCCAGCCAATGACATGCATCCATCCTCAAGATCCCTCCCACTGCCTAAAGTTTATAGGTCCCTGTCTCACATGAAATAAACGGGCCAGCACCATCTCCTTCATCAAAGATCATCTGAGACTCCTCATTTATTCCAGGGAAGTAGGAGCTCCCCTCCTCCACCCACACTTGGCTACCCTGATCACTACTGACAAGTAAGGCAGCTTAACCACCAGCTTTGGAACTCCCAAGTTCCCGCTGCTGTCCGGTACTGGTAATCTCATTAAAAAGGCTAACTCTTTTTCACATCTCTGGTGAGATCAGGAGGCTTACACAAAGACCTCACCTAGGCAGCAGCAGCAGCAGCAGTCAGAAATACGGAACCACAAGCAATTACGACACAGGAATCAATAAACGCTACCAACTGGGGGGGGGGCATTTGAGAGAAATGGATGGCAGCCTGTTTGTCAGCAGGCCACTGGTCCTTAGCAAAGAAAGGTTCTGAGGACATAAAAGTTTTCAGGCCATCACAGTACCTGGAGGTGCTGTACAGCTCAAGTGATAATGTGAGCTGTTTTTTGATGTGATAACTACCTACCCCTCATATTCCAGGATCAGTCAACCAAATCCAAGCTCTTTCACTCCAATGGGTCTACACGTACCCTGGCCTCCTCACCAGCTATCTTTTCTCGCTTGCTATGCCATAACCAAAAATGTCCTAGGCTGGAACGTGGTGTACTCTGTCTTTGCTTCCAGAATTTTCTCTCTTTACTCCATTAAGAGTAACTGGATCTTCCAATTGTTAGTTCCCAACTTAAAGCTACTGCTTCTGAAGTCTTCCTAAACTATATTATCTTTTTTTCTTTTTAATTTTGAGACAGGGTTTCTTTGTATTACAGTCCTGGCTGGCTGGCCTGGAACTCACAGAGATCCACCTGCCTCTGCCTCCCAAGTGCTGGGATTAAAGGTGTGCGCCACCATGCCCGGCAACTATGCTATCTTTTGTGTATGAGAGAGAGAGATAAAAATAGATGGGGGGTTGCCTGCCTGCCGAGTGCTGCAATGGGTGCCAGAGAAGATACAGATGAGTTCTTAAGCCCGGGTCTTCCACTGTGTCAGCTTTCCTCAGGCCCGTCTTATCCCCAGACAAAATCAAGAGGAGTCAGCCGCCAGCTGGTCTCCACGCCTGCCCTGAGGCATCTGCCTTCGGTGAGCTCTTCCTTTCCTATGGCTTCAAGACGTCATAGGACACTCACTTCCAACCTGCCCATAAAGCAGAAAAGAACTTTGGCTCTACCAGACATTCTGGGCCCCAGTGAAAGCACTTGGCTTTGAGCATCAGTATCACATAAACACTAACGTAAGAGATCAGCCATCTAATAAGGAAAAATGGAAAGTTCTAAGAACATGTGTGGCTGCCTAGGCAGCTCTGCCAAGAGCTAAAGTGACACGGCAGACCTCAAGATGACCTCCAGTGATTTCCATCACCTAGAGAGCAGAATATACTCCCTGAGTACAGGTAGAAACTTTGGCTTCTGGTATAGGGCAAAGTCAGAGGGATTTGTCCTATTTAATGCCTCATATCAGTTTATTTGGATTTAGCCAGACAAGAGATAATGTCCAGTGGGCCTGGATTAACTGGATGAATGCACATAATAAGGGACTGCACCCTTCCTAAGTTGAGAGGTGCTTCTTGCTCTTGGGTGAAGTAAACAGCCATGCCACGGAGCCTGCCTGGCCAAGAGTTATAGTCCAGCCTCTCAAGTCTGAGCATAGTTTCCAGCCAACAGCCAGTAGACATCTGGGACCTTCAGTCACACTGCAAGATATATGTTAGCCTGCTACACAAGGTGAATGAATTTGCAAATAAACCCTCCCCGAGGTGAGCCCCCAGTGAGAGCTTAACCTAACTAATGCCCTGATTGCAGCCTTGAGGAACACTAAGTGGGAGATCCAACGGGAACGTGCCTGACTCCAGAAATTATGAGGTAATAAATGTGTGGTCCTTTAAGCCATTTAGAATGTCAATTTGTGAGGCCAGTGGGTAAGAGACCACACTGTGGAGGATGGAAAAGAGGAAGACCCTCAATCTACCCTCATAACCCAGGTAAAGAATACAGCAATTGTCATGGAGCAATGGACAACTAATATAGACTATACAATCTCTTCCAGGGGAATAATATAGTAATACATAGTAAGAGAGGAAACGTAAGTAATGCATTAATATCATGGCCTTGTAACATCTTACTCGTGGTAGTGGGAGGCCATCTCTGCTGACATACAGAGAATTTTGGTTACTCCCTACATTCTAAAGCTTAGCCATTCATCAGTATTTGAAGAATCTGCTATGTGTCAGGCCCTATGCTGAAGACTAAGAACTCACAGATGACTGTAACAAAACCCTTACTTTAAGAAGTTACAAACAAGGAGGCAGACAGCGCATAGTAATGCTCTGTTCTTCATTAGACATGCCTACAAAGGCTGCTGTGGTGGATACTGTAAAAAGACCATGACCAGGGAAGGATAAAAACCTGCTCACATTGGTGCCAATCAGATGGAAGAGAGTTGAGAGTGTGCTTATATTACCTGGGTCACAAGAGGTAACTGCTAAATTTCCAGAAATATCCAGAGCCAGTTAGAGAGCATACCATTATTACAAGTTGAATTATTTACATGCATAAGTAAAAATATATTAAAATCAGAGGTAATGTATACTCGGTACCCATCAGATCTTAATTGTTTGTCTGAAATTGGCTCTTCCATGACCCCTGCACTTGCCATTAATATGCTGTATCTGTAGAATGGTACCTCCATCTCCTCCCAACTTGCCATGAGTATATTGTGTCTGTAGAATGGTACCCCATCTCTTTCCAACTTGCCATGAGTATACTGTATCTATAGAATGGTACCACCATCTCCTCCCAACTTGCCATGAGAATATTGTGTCTATAGAATGGTACTTCCCATCTCCTCCCAACTTGCCATGAGTATGTTGTGTCTGTAAAATGGTACCAGCCCCATCTCCTCCCAACTTGCTATGAGTTTGTAAAATGGTACCTCCAATCTCGTCCCAACCAAATACTTATGTAATACCAAGATCGCTCAGTGTAATACTGAGATCACTCAGATGGCAAGATCCCCAAAAAGACCACCAGGACTTGATACTGATGTAACAAACACAGGGTCCTGTATTACGGGTTCAGAGCTTCGGATCACAATCCTTCCTGGTGGAACAGGACAGGAGAGTGACCCCGAGCTTCAAGGGCTTATAAAAGGAAGAGAGGGTGGTGAGTCACAGGAATGTCGACCCTTAGGCAGGTTGGGTGGAGGCTGAGTCTAGAGGGGAAGTCTTTTTATCTCAGAGGAACATTGGGAGCTCATTGTATGTAATCTCTCCAGTGGAGTTTCTGGGGACTGCTGGCAGGTGTCATTCCCAGAACGCAAGAAGGATCACATAAAGGTCAAGTTCTCATACAGAACATCATTAATTGCAGAATATAGAATATGGCATTAATTTTTCCCTTACATTCCCCCCTCTGACTGGTTCATTGAAGACCCAATCATGGGTCTTCCTGAAACTTATTCCCCTGAGTTGGCCTGCTGTAAGGCCAGGTACTGCGCCCTCATGACTATTAACTGGATGGCACCCAATCTCTGCTTGATATAAGGGAGGAGACAAAGCATGACTGGTTTAAACAGAACTAAAAGTCTATTTTCTTATAGCCATTTGTCCTTTGTGCCAGAGAGTTGCCATTTCAGCCTATAAATGGGGAAACTGGCGAAGTCATTCTCTTCTGTAACTCCTTCCTGCTGACAATTGGGGTGCTGTTATCAGGGCCTAGAAAGGCTGAAAAGCTAGTCAAAGGCTAATGGGACACTTATCAAAAGCATCTGTTTAGCTGATTCAGTTGAAGAAACAGGGAGTAGTCATATCTGTGGGACTGGTGTACATCTGCTTCCAGCAGGACCAGATCTCAGCAGCTCTGTATAGAATCTGTGAGGCAGGTAAATGTCTGCTGAGACAAATACAGACTAGGGACAGAAGTTAAAATTGTGTATAAGACAGCTGGAGTAGGCTTATGCCTTTGAAACCCAGTAAAAGCATGAACATTCTTTTATCAGTCCAGAAGACTTGATATATAGATTCGACAGACTCATTTTTAGCATGGCGAGAAGCACCCTTAAGTCTATATTCAGAATACAGCCAAAGGGAAATTAGAATCTTGAGCTTGGGACTGATTAATAAGCAACCAGTACTCTACCAGCTTATTATAACCATTGATCTCATTTTAAATCTACAACTTGCATTTATGTACCTTAAAGCTTCTCTCAAAATTCTTTAACTTTTATAACTTGCACTTGCCAACATTTAAACACTTTCTTAGACCCTCAAACATTAAACACTTTCTCAGACTCTCAAATACTTGAAACACTTTCTTATAGACAACCTTAAAATATCTTCTTGGAACAGTTTCTTAGACCTTCTAACATTCTTACCTTGGATGTATCAACCTCTAAACTCTTTCTCAAACCTGCAAATACTTTACTCACCTAACTTAAACTTACAGCTCCTCAGACCTTATATAAACCACGCCTTTTTTCTATCCAGTTATTCACTAAGAGATACAGGCAAGTTGAGTTACACTAAAAATTGTTTTCCATTTAACATGAAGCCTGTGAGCAAGGCAAGCCTGTTTGTCTTTTTAATAAGAGAAGAGACCTAGCACCTGGTAGTTTTGACTAGCTAATGAATTGACTAATGTACTAACAGTTCATCTAATTGTCCTATAGCCATCAATCTACCATTAGCTCAGCCATCAATGTTATCAGAGACCTGAGAAGGATAAATTGTAACCTAGACAATATTATGTACCAATCAAAATGGCAGAGATGACTAGCCATATCCTGGTACCCAGACAGCTGTCTCAGTTGTCTCCTGTGGTAACATGGCACCATGGGCAGAGATAGTCTGGCCATCAGCACAGAGGCACAGAAGATGAAAGGATGTTTCTGTGGAAGGAGAACACAGAGAGATTGACCTCACCCCGTATTCAGCAATGTAGACAATGACTCTCCAAGGGTGTCCAGTTTGTCCACCGTTAGGCTGATCCACGGAGCAGTTTTTCTCAGTGGCGAGAGACCACAGTCTAGTGTTGGAGTCATCTGCCATGTCAAATCTTCTCGGAGACCTTAAGTATTACTGCTAGGAAGTAGGATTGTCTGTCATAATTAGTTTAAATATATTTAATGCCATATTCGGCAGATCTCTGATAAGCTTGAGGACCAGTGTATCTATGTTCAATCCCCTGTCTGTCTTTAGCTATCTGCTCTAAGCTACATCTTACAAACATAAAACAGAATGTTATAATCTATAACCTACATATAAGTGCTAGACATCTGTCTAATAAATTAGACATCTGTCTAATTTTAGTGTATCTGAATTGCTGGGTTTTAGCTATATATTGGCTTATTGTTTTACAAACTACCTGTGAATAACTGAACTGGTACCTAATAATACCATAAGTTTTTTTTTAACACTTTGTGATAGTAGCTTTTTTAAAGGAATGGAACTGCACATAGCATTTTAAGAATTGCATAGGCACAATACCTTAAAAGAGATGATACATAGTATGTTGTAATCAAAATATAACCTTAAATTTTTAACAATATACAAAGATTTGAACAACCAAAAACCACCTACCCTACCTAGGGAATGAGGCATCATTCTCGTAGAATCGTCTCATTAACTGATTCACTGATATAGCTGACCATAAACTGCATCAGGTATTAGTACAACTTAAATATAAAAGCAAAACTCTTAATGATAGATACAGTTCATTGATGGACTGGAAATCTTGCTGATTCTGCCACATTTTATCATTAAGATTGAATAGCAAAAGCTAGCTTAAAGGACAGAGGTTGCTCTTGGTGCCGAGCAAGGCAACTGAATGCAGTTGTCAGCCTTCAATAGAGAGACTTGAGTCTCCCACAACCAAACTGGCTGCCACCCTTGTGATTCCCCTTAGCCAAGATGGTCAAGAGGCCATGGCAAAGCAGCTCCCAGCCATGTGACTGCCCTTAGCCAAGATGGCGGTGAGGCCATGACAAGGCAGCTCCCATCCATGTGATTGCCCTTAGGCAAGATGGTGGTGAGGCTATGGCAAGGTGGCTCCCAGCCCTGTGGTGTTAGAGGCTGTGGTGGGCAAATAAAAACATAGCCATATTCAGAAAATAAAGCCAAATATATTCCTAAGGCAGTGATTTTTACCTTTTTGAGAATGAAGGTAGAACATAATAACCATAAATTTAGAAGATAAAACCCAAATTTTAACAGTGTAAATAATTGAATACCTCTAAAATTAATATTTCTTAACTTAAAAGTATCTTTTAGAATTATCCATTTCTAAAGTCTGCAATACAGCAGTCTGTTAACCTGAATTGACCTTTATAACAAGCAGAGAGCTCATTAGGACCAAGAGGCTCTAAAATTATTGCTGAATACCATGTGGTTATCTCAAGATGGTGGAATCACATGGAAGGCTACGGACAGTGTGATTCACATGGTTGTTATTTAAAAACATCTGTGTTACAAACACATGCACACGCATATATGTTCTAAACAATCATTTGAACTTTGAATTTTAAACATCACATTCAATAAGCAAATTATAAATCTTTAGATAAGAGTTCACAGTATAATCTTAAGCTATATAGCATAGAAGTGCAGCTTTAATATATTATTAAAGAAATATTGTTTTAAATCTTATCTTTTATAAGTCTAGGTTTCAATATAGGCCAGTAATTACATAAAAACCTTAATTTAAAAGTATCTTTAGAGACCTGTTGGCTTATGCTATTTGCTGCTTAGAATGGCTCCAACTCTAACTTAAAAGTTTAAGTTAGCCTTTTTGTTACAGATGTTAAAGAATTTTTTTTGTTAACCATCTTCAATAACCAGTAATTTATAAGCCAGGTGAGCAGAACATAATAAATTTATACATTTAAAATCAAACATATAGTGGCCACATACATTAATACATTTTAAGATAGACAAACAAACCATGCTTGGAGGGCCAGGCTTGTGACCAGGCTGCAAGCTGGAAACAGCCTTCACCAAGGCCAAACAGCAGCCGCCCCAAAAACTCTGCAGTTCCAGTGTCTTCTTGATGCTTGTTCAGCGCAAGTGGTGGGACAGTTTTAAAGACAAAGGAGGGAGTAGACAGACCTTAGCAATCCTGTTTCCACTCTTCTCCTAACGCTGCACACTCAAGCCAGAGAGCGTAAGCAGGTGGGGAGCAGGGTGTGCCGCTGCTGGCTGAGGACTCAGGTGTTTCCAACCAGCAAGGATCTAATAGCCTCGGGGTCCCCAGAGGACCTTTCATGCTTGGGACAGGCCCCTCTACCAAGGACTCAGCAGACGGCAAGCATTTAAGTTGGAGGTGGGCGAGCACTAGACTCCATGCTGGAGACCTGGCCCATTTCTAGAACTGAGACACAAAGCAAATGTTACAAGCAAACAGAAACACAAAAATGACTACACACAGAAATGTACCAGTACAGCAAGAGAAAAGAACCAAGATTACACCAAACTCAAAGCACCTTATCCCATAACCGGGATCTGCCTGCGTCAGAAAACCAGACCGGGTCTGGACCTCTTACAAAGGATTCTTAGTCACAAGAGTCATGCAAAGAAACAAAGCACAAACCAACAAAATCAGACTTCCTGGTATGTACAGGTGGTGAGACAGTGGCATCTGCCATACTGTAGGAGCGACCCACTTTGTCCCCCAAACTTGGGGTTGTCTGTCTCCTCTTCTGTCTATCAGTCTCAATCCAAGAAAATTGTCAGTCCAAACACAGAAAAACAGACAGAACAACTCGCCATTGTCACTGGCAAGGGAGTAACAGAAAACCGGGTGGCCGCGCGGCGGACTCCAACCCGGGATCAACCAACCACTCAGAGACAAAGAGACAGCGCCACAGCTGCTGGCAAGGAAAATACCAGACCAGTGGGCAGAGGTCCGAAATCTCTCTGGACACAAAGTACCCACTTAACATGAGGAGGCCTCATGGCCCGCCACTCCCAGCGATGATCCTGGAGCATCCCCCAGGATGCTGTAGCATCTCTCGGCTGCCCAGGCAGGACTCTAACTCCGGCGCGGACCCCTCCCTGACTTCAGGCAGAGGGGCTCTAACCCTTCCAGATGTTCACAAACAACCCAAAACTAAGACAGACAAGACAGACGCCAGGCGGCACAGAGAAGATGTGACAGAAAAAAGACAAGCCGCGGTACCTGATCGGTGCTCAAGCAGTCCTCTGTACCAGAGCTTCCGAGAAACTCAATGAAGCTTCAATTCCCAGATCAACTGCTTGGAAGGCAGCTATGCTCACCACTATACACATACACAACAGTTGTCGGACATACAAACATGTTCAGCTCGCTGATTTGATAGGAAACAAATGCACCAGCTCGGCCACCCAGGAGAGCATTCAGTAGCCACATCCAGTATTAAACAGATGTGAGGCTCTAAGTCCTCCTGCCCGGGGTCACAGACCCCCTTCTGATACACTCAGAAAGTTGATGATGGCAGCTTGAGACCATATGCACTGTGAGTGTGTGTATGTTTACTGTGAGAACTGAGACACTGCAACTCTGAGCTTGGTCCACTGCTGCCTGGTTGTCTAAAAGAAAATGATAGGAAAATGTTAATAATACAGATTAAATCTGAATATCTGCTATGATTAAAACCATTGTGTTAACTATTAACCTGATTCAGCAAAGTCACTTTTGGCACATATCTTTCTTGCTCTACTGTCACCTGTGGGCAGCCATGCTAAATTCAGCCATGTTGGAAATCCCATGCTTAGGCAGCACGCTGTAACCTTCGAGTTGTTGACCCTTGCTGAAGGAGGTCTTGTGTTCTAGGCTGTCTTTGGATTGTCTAGGCAGAGAAACAGGGAATTACTTACAGAGAACTACCCAGAGAAACAGGGAAGTTCTTACAGGGAACTACCCAGAGGATTAAGGAAATTCTTACAGGGGATTATATTCTTGCTTGGGAGTTGGGGGAAGTGAGATTACAATCGATCCTGTTGACCTTGCTATATAAAGTCTTACTTATCTGCATTACTTGATCAGAAATCTCCAGACTTGACTCAATATTTCTCGAGTCTCTGTCTCCACTTTCAGTCCGTACACCATCTTTCAAGTGACGCCTGGTTTGATTTGTCCCACAGGCCAGGACAACAGTCACCTGAGTCATTGACATAAAACTAGCAATGTGACAGCATTAGACACAGTCATTTGGTGACTTGACAGACTTCTCTGCTGAGTCAGAAACTAAGCAAATCTATACTCGTGGCTTTGTCAAATCACAATAGGCTGGCTCAGACAAGTTGGTGAAAATGAGAAACGACTGAGCGTTCCTTGTGAGCCAATTGTGTGGGGTTTACACTGTGCATAGAAGGCTGAGGCTCAAAGGGAGGGAGCAGCTTGTTGATGCAAGTTGAGGCCCTGTGGCCCTATAAGACAGACTGGCCCTATAAGACAGACAGGTGAGGCTGGGGTTTCCTAGGTATCTTGGGGAAGACAAACATGAGCGTGAAGAGTAAGTCTTCGTCCAATGATCACCATGGCAACAATGATGACAACACATGGAAGAACCAGAAACAAAGTTCTTTATTTTCATATTTCTTAGAAAATAACTAGTTTCCTTTGATTATCAGGAAAATTTTGTTTTCAGAAATGTTTGAGTGCCTGTTATAGAAGCACTTTCTCCAGCAGAGCCACACACCAAGACCACCAGAGATGCCTAACTCATGGAGAGCAGCTCACCCTATCTATCAGATGTTTTTGCTCCACACATAAATGAGGAAGAAGAGCTACTTCCTCTCCAGACACGGTTACTAAGAACAAGACGAAGCTATAACAATAAGTTATAATAAGATCCTATTTAAATGTGGTTTTTCTGTGTGGTTCTCCTCTTCCCTGGGGGCTGTTGGCCACTAGCCCAGCTAGGAAAGAGGAGCAGAAGATGAGACACAGGGCCTGGAAAGCCATAAGCACAATGGAGATCACGTGCTCCAGGAACCACTTCAGGAGCTAGTTCAACTTTAATCAGGGAGAGCAAAGGCTATATACACATTGTATACGTTATGGAGTGGGTGAGGGGCTTCCAGAATAGGTGTACATAACTGGTTGGAACCAGGCACTTTAAGGATGCTTGTTTTGCATTTGGCAGCACGCTCCTATCATATGAACGGGAACACGGTACCTAATTATCCTAAAGGCACAGGGAGAGGAGAGCTAGAAAGGAGTTATGTCAAGGGCCATATATCAAATATAGTTAGGAGCATCTATGTCTAAAGACACTCTCCAGATGGAGTCAGGCAGAGAACCTGAGGCCCTGCCTGGGAGAGGGAGTCCTATCCCTAAAGCTGAGCTCAGAGTGGCTATCCGGACCAGAAGAACTGCAACATCAAATAGCAGGGTTATTCCAACAGCTCTATACCTCTGCCCTTGCTCTTTCTTAATATGTTTCCATGTAATAGTTTAAGTCCAAGGTTGAATTTGGGTAACTGAAACCTCAGAAATAGAAGCTACTGATACAGGGGAAATACTGTCTAAGGAGACAGGAGAGGGAGGGAAGGGGGGAGGGAAGGGGGGAGGGAAGGGGGAGGGAAGGAGGGAGGGAAGGAGGGAAGGAGAGAGGGAGAGAGAGAGGGAGGAGATCAAAGAAACAAATGGCAGAGCCATCTGGTGATCTCAACCCTGCCCTATATCAGGAAATAGACACGTGTATTTTTCCTTCCCGTTGTGTTTTTGTAGGCTCAGCCTGGTTTCCCTTTAGGGAAGGTGTCCATTAAGCATGTTTTGTTGATAAGCAGGAAGAGAGCTGAAAGTTGTAGGGATTGGGAAAACCCAAGTGCTAGCCTCCTTTCAGGATAACTAGGGTGCCTAGAGAGAACCAGAGAATTAAACACCCAAATTGTGCCACATGTGCCTTCTCTGAGATGCTCTAGAATAAGGCCTGCCCACCACATCCCTTGATGGACCCCCCCTACTCAAGGCCCAGCTTCTGGAAAGGAGATTCTAGCTCGCCCAGCCCGCACCTCGGCCTATTGTATGTGAGACTCTGTTGTCAGAGTTTAGATGCCAGCCAGCCCAGCAACCTGGAAGCAAGGAAGGGCAAGCACATCCTGGTGCAATGAAAGAGCAATAGCTGTGAACTACAGTTTTACAAAGCTGTACGTCAGTCATAAAGATTGGCTGCTTCCTCGTCGGGGCTTCGGGATCTCTGCCCTGCCCAGAGCTCTCCACAGCCTAGAAAGGCAGTGGGGAGCCACACTCGGAGAACATCTCTGCATGTTAAACCTACATTCACACCCAGGAGGACTTGGCAAATGGGGAGCCTGAAAAGAGAGAGAGAGAGTAGGGAAGGAACGTAGTGTTACAGCAATCTGATTTTTTTTTTTCAGCAATCTGATTATACAGTGATTGCTGTTAACTGTAGCAGACGGGGAAGAAATTAAAAAAAAAAAAAAAAAAAGAATATTAACGTTACTGCCAGAGGGTACAGCTCAGTGGCAGGACACTGGGTCCCATCCCCAGCATGAACCCCTCAGTGTTGGGAAGTTACAGGTCCAGAGGTAAGGTAGCTTGTCTTAACCCCCTAAATAGCCACTTAGTGCCCACATCTGTGCTTGACCTGATAGCCGTGTAACCTACAGGTAGAAATGTATTTTGGCGTGTATAGACAGAGCTAGTAATGCCTTCAGGTAACACCTGAGGCCTATGGCAGAGGCTTTCCAGCTTTGCTATAGCCATGATTTTCTTTCTTCTGTTCATTCCTATGAAAAGCTTCATAACACTGTTACCACATTGATGCATGGTACTTTAGGGAACCCGAATCTGTGTTCTGGGTATAGTTAGTCATTCATATTTGCCTCGAGTATAAAGTCTCTTATTCCCTTGGAGGAAAAGGGTCAAGTTTTTGCATTGAGAGTTTTTGGCATCCAGTGTGGAGTGCTAAAGGGGACTCATTTTCACTGGCTTCCCTTTGTTACCAAGGCCCACAGGTACTGTGAAAAAATGATGCCAATTTGGTGCTAAAGAGATCACTAAGAAACCCTGGCATAGATCCTGGTCTAGTCTCTTCTCAAAAATTAAAACTAAAGCACTTGGTATACTGGACATTTATTTCACTGGTGAGCCAACTCCCCTTGCCCGTGCACCTAAGGTCAGATATGATCTGTAGACACCCACACATGTGCTCCTCCCTTGCATGCACAGTCACACACAGACACATGTGCACACTGTGCAGTCCACGTGCAGATGTACACAAAGTGACTTTGCTTTGCTGTTTGCCCTTTGACTAGCCAGGAGAGGTTTGGTCCTCTGTGCTTTTTCCAGTGAATGAAGCATTCTAATTCCAAAAACATGCCAGCTCTGGGGAAATAAACTTCATCTTCAGATTAGTTTATCTGCTTGTCAGGAACACAGAACTGTACACAATTAGAGAGAGAGAGAGAGAGAGAGAGAGAGAGAGAGAGAGAGAGAGAGA
>OU015746.1:90516864-90532033 GCA_907169655.1 Acomys percivali | reverse complement strand
GAGAGAGAGAGAGAGAGAGAGAGAGAGAGAGAGAGAGAGAGAGAGAGCTCAATTTAGAAAATGCCTTGTGTGTTCTGAGGCTCCAAAGAGCTAAAAGGGGCCCTGATTGCTGATGTCTGTGATCTCAGAGAAGGGTGTGTGTGTTAAGTGTTCATTGTTCCCACTTATGAGCTGTGTCAACATGGAAAAACTGCTTTTAACTACTCTGTGCCTCAGTGTCTCCATTTGCAAGTTGTAGGTAGCAACAGTTTTATGAGAGGTCCTTAAGATGAATTACAAATATATGTATATCTCATTTAATAGTGTTCTTGATAAAATTTTTTGTTATTTTCTTGGGTCTCATTGTAGACCAGGCTGTCCTTGAATTCAATTTGTAGCTGAGGAAGACTTTGCATTCTTCATCATCCTGCCTACACCCCTCTACAATACTTAACAACACTGTTATTCTAGTTACACATTCATCTGTCATACACCACACACACACACACACACACACACACACACACACACACATAAAGGAAAACAATTCACATCTGTCTATTTGCACAGCAGTCTGTTTAGAAGTATGCTCCCCACATACTCACACACTCAAACTCAGGAGGGCCCTAAGTGCCCAGCTTTGGAGAGTAGACCAAGCATGGCAGTCTACAGTGTACAAGTGTGTGTACTGAGAGACCATGTCTACAGATTTCTATGACCAGAGTGAAGTGCCTCAGACACAAGTGGAGAGAATACAACACCCCATACCACAATTGGGGCAGGAAGCAATAGTCCTAGGGGCATCACCTGCTTATTTTTCCTTCACACTGGTGAAGGAAGTTTTCAAACATTTTGTGATGGGTCTCAGTTGATTTTATAACTAAATACAAACAAGTGCTTTTTGGCCCTAAAATAGTTTCCCTTAGACATGGATTGCTGTTGTCCTGAGCCCTTTGGGGACAGTAGAAGGGTAATCCCACCTTCTTCTCCCCACTGGCAACAAAGCACATGGCAGGAAAAGTCAATAGTCAAACACCAGCTGTTGCATTTTCAACACTTCCTGTTCTGGAAAGCCTCATATCCAGACTTGACATGGAGTCTGCTTGCTCAGGGTTGTCTTCTGAGAGAGAAAAGGGAAAGCAGCTCTCTTCTGTCACCAGAAAAGCCAAATGCACAGACCATAGTGTGCACAGACGAAAGTGTGCTATGATTCCTGAGTTGGGCTTGCCTGAGGATTTCGGTGCAGGTTGCAGGTATGGCCAGTCTTTTGGCATTGCAATAATACAACCCTGTCATCTTCAAAGTTCATGCTTGAGAACCAATCAGTCACATTATTTAAAAAAAACAAAAAAAATCTCAATGTTGTAAGCAAGCCTGGAATTTTGCGTTGGGTTGTGTTCAAAATTATCTTGGAAGCTGCAAGTTGGACATGCCTGGAGGCTATAACGTGTTCTCTGACTCTATGCTCACAGCCACCTTGTAACAAAGGGCTTATCCTGCTCATAGAAGCAATGTCTCTATGAAAATGCTCAGGATAGGCCCCCAAAACCACGCAGCTCCACAGGGTCTCAGCTGGTGACCACACTGGCCAGTGCCACCTGTGTCACCAGGACTCATGCTTCATTCATTATTTTGCCAGGCACTGTCTGAGGCCCAGACACCATTCTGGCGAACACTGGCAGTGTTCCTTGACTGCACGGAATTCACTTCCCAGTACAGCAGGACAGATAAGTGGAAACCAGAGTTGGGGCTCAGAAAACCATACTCCAAATTTACAGCACTCTGCCCTGCTGAGTTGAACGCTGGGTCCATTTGACCCTCTTGCCTCTCCCAGCCCCGGCTCAGCCCAAGTGTGTGAGGACTAAAGGTCTTTCTGGACAACAACCCATCCTAAAGGGATATACAAAGAATAAATCTCCATTGGCAACAAAGCCTAGGGAGGTTGGCTCCCTACAAATATACTTGGGTGCTAGGGAGAGAGAGGTGCCATATGTTGCTCTCACTGTGCCTTCCTCTGCTTTCTTCCTCCACCTCCACCTTTAATCTTTAATTCATTGTGCCCAAACCCAAACCCAGAGTCTTTCTCCCATTCCTACCTCCTCTCCCCATTAGCCCTCATTTTAATCCAAGAGGTCCCCTCTCCCTCACTAGTGCTTTCACCGACTCACTGTGCCTGCCCCAACCCCACGCAGACCCTGAAAGGTTTAGCATCAGTTGAATGTTTTCTGTTTTACTATTTGACTGGTGTTGGCAGGGCTGGAGGCGGGAGGAGGGAGAGGGGTGGGAGGATTCACTCCATGCTGTTCCTGCTCACACCCAAGTGTCACCTGGGAAGGCTGGAGCAGGATATATTCAGAAGAAAGCAAGCACAGCTTTGCCCATGCCCCTACCAGACTTTAGCCTCATTTCCTCCCCAGAGTTCTAGAATAAACTTCCTCCTTCCTGGTAAGATTGTTTAACGAGGCAGGGAGGGTTAATGACAAATCTCTTCCAAACAGGGTAGATCATGGGCAGGGCTGAAAGCAGCTACCTTCCCAAGGGGTTCAAGACCTGCCCCGTCACTCCCTCTGGGCAGCTGCACCCAGAGGAAAGCAGCCAACTAGGGCAGCCACAACCAAGGGGCTGCTCCATCAGCAGCCAGGCCAGGGAGGCAGTTGGCAGGACCCAAGACATCAACAGCTGATTCATCACCCCTTCTCCACCAAGAAGAGTAAGCCCTGAGCCTCAGGTACGTTTCTGCCAGATGAGAGAAGACTTTACCTCTCGCTCATTTTTGAATGGTAGAGGCAGAGAGGATGGGAAATGAAGAGAAAGAATACCTCAGAAAGAAAGCAAGAGGAAAAGGAAAAAGGAAACTGCATAACTGAAGAGACTACAGTGAGGAAAGCCAGGAGATGTCCTCTGAGGGGGCAAGCCCAACTGACAGTAGGCTAAGGGGAAGGCATGCTGTGGTTGATTAGTTATGTCTGCTGTGGGTACAAAGATAAGATCTAGGGTTCTAAAGCCTGGGGTTTGACCGCTGGCTTAGATGCTATTCCTGACCATAGGGATAGCATGTGTATTAATTCACCCATGTATTCATGCTTCTAAAAGAAAGGACACGTTCTAGATGAATGTCAAGTTCCACAGATGTTTGAATAATGAATAAAGTGAGGCAGGATGTTCTCTGGCTGCCAATTTTGTTTGTCTCTGAAAAGACTGACCTGAAATATCATGACAAAGGCACACGGTCATGAGAGATTTTTCTGACACTGCTGTCTGGCTAGTTCATCTCACAAAGATCTGTTTTCCTCATCTGTGAAATGGAAGTGAGCGGCTGAATATCCTGGTTCAGCCTCGTTACTTAGGCATCTGTGGAACACATTACTAACGCTCAGCTAATAGCACGAGCAGGGTGCTACACATCCTCCATGCAGTAGCCTCTGTGAGGCCGGTTCTCATTATTGCTCCCCTCCAAAATCTGGGAGCCAGAGCACTGAGGGACTTCATTCACCCAGGCGGAAAGGCTGCAAAGTTTATGCCCTCACACTATGCTACCATCCCTGTGATACAGCTGTCTTGGGAGTGTCCCTGCAGATGGTTCACTCACAGAATATTAATTTTTTTCTTTTTCTTTTTTTTTTATTAATTTATTCTTGTTACATCTCAATGGTTATCCCATCCCTTGTATCCTCCCATTCTCCCCTCCCTCCCATTTTCCCCTTATTCCCCTCCCCTATGACTGTTCCTGAGAGGTATTACCTCCCCCTGTATATGCTCATAGGGTATCAAGTCTCTTCTCAGTAACCTGCTGTTCTTCCTCTGAGTGCCACTAGGTCTCCCCCTCCAGGGGACATAGTCAAATGTGAGGCACCAGAGTACATGAGAAAGTCATATCCCACTCTCCACTCAAGTGGGGAGACTGTCCTGTCCATGGACTAGATCTGGGTAGGGGTTTAAATTTTACCGCCTGTATTGTCCTTGGCTAGTGCCTTAGTTTGAGCGGGACCCCTTGGCCCAAATCTGCCTATCATAATGTTCTACTTGGAAATCTATCTGGTGCTATCTCAGAAAACTGGGAATAGGGCTTCCTCAAGACCCAGCTATTCCACTCCTTGGAATATACCCAGAAGATGCACCAGCACACAACAAGAAAATTTGCTCAACCATGTTCATAGCAGCCTTATTCATAATAGCCAGATCATGGAAACAGCCTAAATGTCCCTCAGTAGAAGAATGGATAAAGAAACTGTGGTACATATACACTATGAAATACTACTCAGCTATTAAAAACAAGGAATTCTCAAAATTTGTGGACAAATGGATTGAGCTGGAAATGATCATAATGAGTGAGTTAACCCAGAAGCAGAAAGACTCAAATGGTATATACTCACTTATATCTGCATACTAGCCCAAGGGGCATGTCCCACGAAAGCCTTCCCTTACCAGAATATTAATTGAGCACTTTCTGCAGGATGTGTGAATACACCATTGCTCTAGCCAGAAAGCAAAATCAACCTGCAGGGACCATCATTATCAAATCAGCTTTGTCACATGCTGTGGAGATGGCCTGAGAGTTTGGGATGGGCTTCTCCCAGGAGACAGTGTGGAATTGGAAGGTGGGAAAACAGACAAGGAGAGGAGTGCCCGACAGGAGGAGGGAATAGGGGAAGTGCAGACCAGAAGAGGGTAGAGCTGCTGGTAAACGGTGAGATAAGACAGTGTCACACCCAGGTTAACCTCAGCTGTAGGGGAGAGTTTGGCTCTCCCCAGTTGATCCATCTGTGTGCCTGCTGACGTCCACCTTGGAAGGCTTGGAGCCTTCTCCTGCACACTCACCATTTACACGGCTCTCTGAGCCTGACACCTTGTCTGCTTACTCTATTCCAGTAGGGACTTGGGGATCTGCAGAACTGAGTAGCCTAACCTGCTCACTGGCATTTTTCTGTGATGGAGGATACTTGAAGTCATGGCTTGGCAATGTTTCCAGCAGGAGCACCTGCTCCTCCTGGCATGAGAGTGGTCTTTCCAATGGAGGAGCTGATGTAGCTTCAAGCAGACAGTGGACAGCCTGTAGGAGGGCTGGTCCTTGGAGATGGTGCTGAGACTCCAATGGTGGTTGGTACCAACCCTTTGCTTTTGGGAGCTCTAGAAGGCAGGTCAGAACTCTAAATTCCCTCCCCAGAGGTCAGTTAAGAGTGCCTTTGGCTCAGCTGTGTCTCCTTTGGCCTGTTACTTCACCTTTTGTGCTTGCCTAAGCTTCTCTCTTTCCAAAGAATGAACCATCTGTTTTACAGCAGATATATTTAACCCATTTGTTTACTGGAATTAGTATTTTGATATATTTCTTTTTAAAAAAATAATGGGGACATTAATAAATTCCTGGAGACTTGACTGATATCAATTAGCAAAAGTCAATAGTGTAAAGCATCTTCCAAGGGGCTGGCATGGAGCGGGTGAAAAAACAGGCTGGTGCTCTTGTCAGTGTTCAGTGCCTACTGCACCCTAGGGGACTGTGCAAGGCACCAGGCTTTTAGAAATGACAAAATGCTCTCTCAGGAAGTTCACAGTCTATCAGAATAGTCACACTGAAGACTGGAAGTAAATAGCAGCAACACTACAAGGAATGTGTGTTGGTCAGCTTTCCGTCACTGCGACAGAATACTTGAGAAAGTCAACTTAAAAGAAAATAGGTTTATATGGGCTCATGTTTCTGTTCTGTTGTCACTGGTCTCTGTTGGACCAGGGCATGTGGTGTGGCAGGGCAGCACGGTGTGCAGTATGCAGTGAAGCAAAGCTTATGACTTCAAAGCAGAGAGAGCATGGAATAGAGTGTGGGGACAAAATGTACAATGGACAACTTCTCTCAACTAGGCTCCGCCTCTTAAAGTGACTACCACTTCCTAACAGTCCACTAAGCTATGGACTCAATAGATTAATCCGGTCCTAAGGTTAGACCCTCACAATCCAATCACTCCCATAGCACCCACCTCTGAACACTGCTGCACTGGGAACCAAGCCTTCATCACATGAGTTTTGGAGGACATCTCCTAGGCAACCCAGAACAGATAGGTGTGGATTCTGTGTGCTCAAAACAAGCAGCCATCACAAAATGACAGCTGATGCCTGTGGAGGGTTGACTGCATCCAGCATGGCATTAAGCACTTAAATACAACTTTGCATAGTGGGTCTTAGCCCTGTTTTACAGGTGAACCACCGAAGCCTAAAGAGGAAAGGTAATCTGCCAAAGGAGGAAGACTTTCCAAAGCTTCACAAAGGAGGCAACATTTCACAAAGCGTAGGGTCCCAAGCAAACGGAAATGAAACCACCATGGCAGACACCTCAGAGAAGAAGTGTGGAGGCAGGAGCTGGAGTCAACACAGTCCACACACAGGCACCATGCCAAGGACTTAGATCTCCCCATAAGGGATTCCTCAGGTGAAGGTAGCAGCAGCAGCAAGGTGGCTTTACAGAGATGCCATCAGGAAGGAATCTGCTGCTGAGGACACAGGAGTTGGCCTGATTCGTTTAGCCCTGTTGGGGATTATAGTTATTGAACAGTTATGGAAATTCAGGTAGGACTCAGGTGCCAATGAAGAAAGAAAGACATACATTGGCATGTAGAATAGAAAAGTCAGAATGACTGTGACACTCCTAGGATTCTATCTCCAAGATGCTCTGTCCTCCAGCAAACTGTCACACAGGAGAGCTGTCCCTGCAGGGTAGCAGATTTGTCCTCAAAACCGCTAGTTCCACACTGGGCATGGGGACACACACCTTTAGTCTCAGCACTTGTGAGGCAGAGGCAGGTAGATGTCTGTGAGTTCAAGACCAGCTTGATCTAGGACAGTCAGGGCTGTTATACAGAGAAAGCCTGCCTTGAAAAAAGCCAAAACCAAACAAACTCTAGTTCTATTTCTGAGTCATCCGGACTCAAGATACCAACAGCAAGGCAGATTTTCTTTGCTTAAACATCTTTTCAGAGCGCTAATCTGTCCTTGGATGATCTCATCTCTGTATTAAAAGGATGTCACATACTCTTCTCGTTGAAGCCTGGGCCATATGGCCATCCTGGAGTCATTGATTAGAGTCAACCCTATCCAAATGAATAAAGGCACAGGTGTTTTCCCAAATGATGATCAGAATGCTCACCGGTAGAACAGATAATGGATTCTGGGTTTTAGACAGGTGGCCATGGCAACAGGTGCCCAGCACCCTTATGTCCACCATTCTTCCCTTGTTACCACAGCAGTGGACTGCAATGCTACCTGAGCCACTGTACTTAACTGTCACTGGGCAAGCTGCTCAGCCTTTCTAGGCCACAATTTCCTCACTGGTAAATACGTAGTTCATCGAAAAGAAACCTGGCAAGATTGTTGAGAAGTTACACAGTAACACTGGGCTCAAAATTGGCAGAACGATTGTGCTTATTAGAATCGGTATTGTGATTTTATTTTTTCTTTCTTTGGTCAGATATGTGGGTCTTAGACCTTTTTAGATGAGACATCATATCCAAGCACATTCCCAAGAGGCAGCCATCTTGAGTGATCTGCCTCTGATAGAAACCAAATTCCCTATGAAATGAGTCCATTTCTTCATGCTTGACCTAACTGAAGTGACTCAAGTTATCAGCAGGCCTGCTGTGACCAGGGAATGAAGCCTGACAGTGCAAGTAGCCCCACTCTGATTCAGTATTCTGGTGACCCCAACTGCTTACCTCAGGATGTACAGCCCTTGAAGTTGCCACTGTCTTCTCAGCCAATAGAGAGGAAGGGGAGGGCTTGCGTGAGAAGACTTCTTCCACTTTTCTCTAGCTGCTCTATGGGAGTCATCATCATCTTGTTCTGGGAGCACACGCAGCATTCCCAGAGAGGAAGGCGTCGGGGGAGGGGGTGCGGGTGCTTTGTTACCTACACTTGTCCCTTAAGGAGCCCATCCTTTGTACTGACTCAAGTGTCCGGGTGCATCCTTGTACCTCATTCCCATTAAGCTAAGCATTAATGGTGGCATGGACAGACAAGAAAATAGAGGCTGAGAGAGGACTGCGGCTGCCAAGACCATGGTAAAGCCCACAGCAGACTCCTCCATGTCCCATTGTTAACCACCTGCATTACAGACTTGAAGCTTTACAGGAGTGAGTGAGACTAAAGCAGTCATTTTACTGAGGGCCTCCCTGGGCAGTGGGGGAAGTGGGGGAGAAGATACTGAGCAAAGTGCATCAAGCCATGATCTCGGTCAGAGGAATTACCCCCTCTCTCGTTTAGCCATGTAAGGATAAATGACAAGTAACTAGCCTTCAAAGTGAACATGGATCTGCCTCCTGGGGAGACTGGCCTGCCAGTCAGGAGGATGAAAGAGGAGAGAGAACCTTAGATCCCCATATCCCAAGCACATCTCCCTTCTCCATCACCTAAGCTGAGCCAAACCCCAGCCCAGGGAGCTCCCAGGCTCCTGTGCACCTTTAGCTAACAGAACTACACATAGAGTAAACACTGGCTAACTAGGTCCCACAAGCAACTCAACACCTCTTTCATAACGCTTTATTGCCACACACACACACACACACACACACACACACACACACACACACACACGTTGTCTGTAGTTTCCATCCTGTTCCCCTAGCCAGCCTGAATTCTCATCTCTAGGAACAAATGGCCTGCCTACCTGGTCCAGCCTACAAGGCTGATTAAGCATGGGTCTCCTAGATGGGTCTGGTGGCTCATGCCTGTACTGCCAGCACTTTAGAGGGTGAGGCAAGAGGACTATAAGACCAGCCTAGGGTGTGTAAAGAGTGTGAGGCCAGTCTGAGACCCTGTGTTAAGTTTTAAAAAGAAAAAAATAATAATAATGGGCTCCTGAGACACACTGCCTCATCTGAAATCTTCTTCCTCTGATTCTTAGCTGTATGACCTGAATACTCTGTGACTCAGTTTCCCCAGGTTCTTCACTGATCTCTATAGGATTAAAGCTGTTATAATAATTCAGGGTTACACAGTGCCTAGTATAAAATATTTGTTATCTTCTCCTAGGAAACACCCCAGGATACTCTCTCTTTAATAAGTAGGAGCTGGGGAGATGGTTCAGCATACACAAGGCAGCTTACAACCTCAAATAACTGCTGCTCCAGGGGATCTGAGACCCTCTTCTGGCCTCCTCAGGTTCACTCTCTCTCTCTCTCTCTCTCTCTCTCTCTCTCTCTCTCTCTCTCTCTCTCTCTCTCTCTCACACACACACACACACACACACACACACACACACACACACATACAGCCTTAGGTATGGTTTCTATTCTGTACCACAGTCGAAAGCAACTTGGGGAGAAAAGGGTCTACTTTGTCTCATAACTCAGATCACACCCCATCACTGACGGAAGGCAGGGCGGCAACCTGAAGGCAAGACCTAAAGCGCAGGACATTGAGGCATGCTGCTTACTGGCTTGCTTGCTCATGACTTTCTCAGCCAGCCAGCTTTGTTATACACCCCAGGACTTCCTGCCCGAGGATGGCAGTACCCACAATGGTCTGGGCCCTCCCATATGAATCACTAATAGAGAAAAAGCCCCACAGGCTTGCTTACAGACCAATCTTATGGAGGCATTTTCCAAATTGTGGTTCCCTCTCCTCAGATATGTCTAAGCTTCTGTCAAGTTGATTAAAAACAAAAACAAAAAACAAAAAAAATTACCTACACATTTAAAAAACAAAAACAAAACTCTACAACAGTGAAGACAGAATATTATGGAAATAATAAGCTACTTGCTTCCTAAATAAATGTCACTAAAACAAATTACTCCCACTAGCAGCCTCACTGCTTATGGATTTACTCACTGCATATCTCCCTCTGTGTTGATGACACCATCAATAATTCCCTGTAGATATCAGGGCTTTAGGAGAAGGGCTATCCAAGAATGAACAGTAACCTCACGCAGGCCATGTATTCACGGTGGACAGCAGTGAGTGGAGAGTGAGGGAATGGACAAGCAGGCCCGGGCAGTTCCTCCTGCAGCCCCTGGTTCCAGGCTGATCTGTAGCAGGCCTGTCAGCATGTGTTCTTAGTGTTCACGCTTAATCATGTCTCTTTACCTCGGCCTTTGTGTCCCTCAGACCCTATCACTGCCCTGGTGAGACTTTCATCTCCCAAAGAGTCCGACCTTAGCAATGACTCACTGCCCAGCACGGATGGGGACAGGTAAGAAGCTCTGGAGGAACAGATATAATGACCCTCAGACTTGGGTGACTACACATCGTCTGTGAAATGTCCAATGATGATGTGGAAATAACAACTTAAATTTTCAGAAGCCAGGTGCATTCTAAAGTCCACATGTGTCCTCTGGGTAGATCTGGCTTGAGGGGAAAAAATATATATTAATTAAAAAGGAAGAAGCCATTCCAGAACAGAGAGAAGGCCAGTTTGCCAAAAGCCCTTTCCTTCGCTCGTGGCACACCCTCCACATGCCTGGTACCCACACCAGGACAGGAGTAAAGGCGTCTAGAGTGGCTGCAGGCACAGAAAGAGAGATGACCAAAAAGCTCAGGCCCAAACACAAAGCCGTTCAAGTGCTTTGATGGAGGGGGTCCTTGGGATGGCAGGGAAGGTCCATGAGCTGGAATCTAGCAGGTGAGGTTCTAACTTCACTGGAGAAGCACTGACCCTCCCTCCTTGGCAGGCCATCGCCAGCCTAGCAGGGCCGCTCCTTTCCCTGGCTACCTTGCCTCGGGCCAGGCTGTTGTTGAGCTGAAAGGCACATGTGTATAGAGAACTCCAGGAAACTGGAAGAAACTGACATCCTGGATCTTACATGACCTTTAAGAAATGTCACAGCAGAGATTAGAAAGGGTACGGGTAGAGCTCAGTATCAAAGCATAAGTCTGGCATGCTCAGTGTCCTAGGTTCAATGCCTAACACTGTGTGGGGGAGGGTACGAGGGACTATCACAGGCAGAGATGCTGTGGTAACACCTTGGTTCCACAGAAAGAATAAACATCCCTGTGGGAATGAGGCCAAAGAGGAACATAAACAGCGCAGGAGGAGTGAGCAAGCCCTGTAAGCAAGAAGGCAAGGTGCTCTCAGGCCCCACAGCCCTTCTAGACAGGGCGACTCACTGCCTGCCCCTCCACAACATACAGATAGGATCACCTCTTTTTCCAAGGGAGAATTAGGACTTCAAGAGCTATACCCCAATATGAGCCACACTTTATAAGCGGCAAGCCCAGGTTTGCCTGACCGCCCAGGTCTGCCTTACTGCCCAGATTCAGCTTCTTTGCCAGCGTCTCAAGTTTTTCACTGTTGAATTCTTCTGTGACCACGCCTTCACACACAGCTGCTCGGGCCCCTGTGGTAGGTCATGTCCCCACTGGGAAAGGACACGTGGAACTGGCCCCATCAATCCAGACTTACATTAGCATTTCCAGGGAGAAATCTCCTAGCCTCTATGCACCCATCAGTAAAGTAGCAGACTGGTCTTGTTTGAATCACGTGTTAACTTCAAAAGCAGGCTCAATGGACATAGAAAAGGCTCTGATTTGTCAGGGTAGCATAACGTAATGAACGTGTCCAGCCAGGACCATGCCGACATGTTTAGCCTTGACTCCCAAGCTCAGAGGCGGCTTCCCAGAGAAAACCGGCTTTTACTACAAGTCCTGCAAACTGAGTTAAGTGGGTTCTAGATATGGAGTCTTAGTATCAGTGTCTAGACAAAGGACTAGAAGGGCAGAGTTCCAGCAGTGCTCCCGAGTGAGACTTGTCACTTTCACTCCCCCATGCCTGGTGTCCAGCCCTGCTTCACACATGCTCAGCAAAGGCTTCAGGAATGAAACGTGCCACCTGCTGTGTGGCCTGAGACATCATCACTCTGCCTCTCTGTTTTTTTTTTTTTTTTTTTTTTGGTTTTTCGAGACAGGGTTTCTCTGTGTAGCCTTGGCTGTCCTGGACCCGTTTTGTAGACCAGGCTGGCCTCGAACTCACAGCGATCCACCTGCCTCTGCCTCCCGAGTGCTGGGATTATAGGTGTGCGCCACCACGCCCGGCTCTGCCTCTCTGTTCTTACTTCTGCTTCTCCGTGTGGTGGTTTAGTCAGACCCCGCCCCTCCTCCCAGGACTGTGTAGGACTTAATTCATCCCACCTTTGAGTATTTATGGAGCACTCTTCAACATCCCTGTAGCCTTGGCTCTGCAGGACACAAGGCCTGCTGGGGAGAAGAAAGCCTTGTAGGCTTCTAACCTGATCTGAACAACTAAAATCAATAGAGTGTGGGGACGGGAAAGACAGAGAGGGATAGGGAGGTGTTGGGTAGCTTTCTGGCCAGGGAGGGAAGGCACCACTCACAGTAGCCCATGCCCTTCTCAGAATCCTTCTCTCATTTCTTCCCCGATACCCTTCCTATTTGTTGTATGAGCATCAGCCCGCAGTTGTATCCGTGCCCTAGGCCACCAGGCCTCGCTGCAGCTAGAACAAGGGGACCCGAAGCTCTGCAGCCCAAGTGACCAGCTGTGACAAGGAAAGATTCTTTTCTCACATATATTAGGTGGCTGCAGAGAGATCTCTCCCTCACCCTGTGTTATCTGTTCCTGAAGTCTTTCCCCTTCCCATGAACCCCCACCCCCACCAGCCCTAAACTCCAGCCCTACAACATGCACTCGGCTGCCAGGCTGCTCCGGTGAGCACGTTGGGGACTCTGGGGGCCAGGGAGCTCCTCTGGGGCTCAGGTGGGCAGCCAGGAACTCAAAGCAGGAGGGACTTTCAGGCTGGCAAGCCCATGGCCAAGGCAGGATTTTACGAGCTGCTCCCAACCCCAACCCTGAAGCCCCAGCCTGCCAAGCTTGGCTGCCCAGCTGGAGTCTTCCATGTGCCCTGACCCTCTGACCTCCTCTCAATAAAGCTGCCTGATTCCTGGGGATCTCTGGGTTTCCATCAAGACTCCTTGCTCTTCATCTGTCCCTCCTCCATCTCCTCTATCCCTCACCACCTTTCATCTCTACTTCTCCTTCATTGCTTTTCATTTTTCCTTCCTCAGCCCATCCCACCCATGCCCCTGAGTCAGCCATTTCTTTGCACACACTGCCACTGTCCATGCCCTATCCTAGCCTGGCACTTCTACCATGTCTGCCCCCACATGTCCACAGTGGTGGGGCACAAAATGTCCTTCCGCTCTCATCTGGGAGCCCCTGGACTACATGTCACTTTCTAAAGACTCCTGGCTATTACAATATATTTTTGTACAAAAAAAAGAAAAGGTGTCATTTGAATCTCACAAAAGTTAAGGGTCTACAAAAGCCTTCTTGGTGGAAAGTACAGGTTTAAAGGGGCGTGGGAGGCACAGCAAGATAACAGCTTAGATTCCGGACTCTGAAGGCACCGGGGGCAGAGCTTACGGCTGTAGTTATTCACTGGAGGTTTCAGTGGATGCTACCATTGTTTAAAGGTGGAGGGCAGATCCTGCCTCAGTACCACCCATTATAGACAGATGGAGGCCTGTGGTGCTTGACCTGACACAGATGGGCATTAGGGCCCTCGTGGGTTTGTAATCCCTTCTCCAGTCTTACGGAGTCCTTGGCAGTTGGACATTGGAGACTGTTGAGAGGATATCTGTTAAGATAGATTCTTGAGAGAAAGAAAATTCTAGGCAGGGGGGAAGGGAGGAGAGGAATGAAATCATAACAGGCCAGAAAGGCCACTTGTCCCTGGCTCCAACTCACCACCACCCAGCCCTTGGCCTGCCTCCTAATCCCTGCCTGCCTCCAAGAAGCTTTCAAAGCTGCCACATTACTACAGGCAACTGCCCAGTGCCTAAAGGTGACGCAGAGGTTGTGGGAGGATGACCTGGACCCTGCCCCGACACAAGAAAAGAGAAAGCTCAGCTTTAAACTCCCCTGTGAAACAAAGCATACTAGAAGCAGAGCCCTGTGAGGGATGCAGGGGCCCTGTGGCTGCAGCTGTGCGTCCAAATCCATCATTTTCACCTGCTGAATGACCTTGGGCTTCACCATGGTGAGTTGTCTTTGCTAATCCCTGAAAAGAGATATCCATAGAGCAGTTGGCAGGAGCTCGCCTGCAGGATGCCAGTCCTGCCTGCTTATGTCTCCATACATCAACCAAAGTCATTTGCTTTTACTGATGGTTTTTGCTGCCTCACAGCCCTGGGTGGGTGGACAGTCAGGGAGGTAGGTGTGAGAGGAGATGGAGAAAGGGAGGAAGAAGGCAGGGAGAGAGCGGGAAGGAGGGAATGAAGGTAAGGCGACTCCCCTTATGTGCTATCTCGGCATTCCCTGGGTGAAATCCAGGAGCCTGCATGAAGGAGACGTGGAGGCGGAAGGGATGAACACTGCTCCCCTGCTCCTAGGGCAGGCAAGAGGAGGCCAGGCTAAAGGAAGCCAGCCTCAGTTCCGGCACCCTCCCTGGGCTTCAGATCCCAGAAGTCAGTTGGCAATTGGTTTTTCTTCTCTCCACAGGTTAGCGCTGACCCCAAGCCATTCTTTACCTCGAAAGGATGAGAGTGGCAGGTAGGTCAGGGTTCTGCAGCTTCTTGGTGGGAGGGGTTGGCTCTAAAATTTGCTTTGGGGTCACTTTTCTATCATCAGTGTCCTCCCATCCCAGCCTCAGGGGGGGTTCAGTATTTCTCGTCAAAGGTCTCAGCAAGAATTCCAGGAGGACCATCGTGCAGGGAGAGACCTGGGAGAATGGAGAGCATGCCTCCAGGCCTGTGGACATTGGGACATAACGCTGTCATTTACAAAGTTCACACTTCATAGCCACTAATAAGTTAATAAAGATAGATAGATAGATAGATAGATAGATAGATAGATAGATAGGCAGGCAGGCAGGCAGGCAGACAGACAGACAGACAGACAGACAGACAGACAGACAGACAGACTCACTTTGTGTGTGAGTGTGTGTGCATAGAGGTCAGAGGTCAACGTCAGATGTTTTCTTCTCAATCTCTACTCTATTTTTTGAGACAATGTCTCTCATTGATCTTGGAATTCCCCAGATATAAAATCTCTCGGACATGCTTGTCTCTACCCACCCCTATAGTCTGGTAGTGCTGGTGTTATAGATACACACCCCTGCACTGGCTCTGACATGTATGCTGGGGATCTGAGCTTAGATCTTCAAGCCTGGGTAGCCAGTTCTTTCCCCACTGAGTCATCTCTCCATTCATAGAAGAAAGAAAGAAAGAAAGAAAGAAAGAAAGAAAGAAAGAAAGAAAG
>OU015746.1:90504074-90516854 GCA_907169655.1 Acomys percivali | reverse complement strand
AAGAAAGAAAGAAAGAAAGAAAGAAAGAAAGAAAGAAAGAAAGAAAGAAAGAAAGAGAAAAAGAAAATCCCTGAATGTTTTTAAGTTTATGGTTTTTATGTTGGGTCACATCTGTAGCTATCCTAGGCGGCCTGTATCCTGTAGGTCATAGTTTGGATACACCTACAGGCTGGAGGACCTGAACAATTTCTGCCCAGTGGCCCCATCTGCCTGGAACCTCAGCTTAGAAACACCTGTCTCCAGCCAGAAGTCAGGGACCCCATACCAACCTAGGTAGGGCTGTTTCAGGGTCCTCACATAACAGCACAATGAGACAGAGGCCTTCAGGCACACCCTGAGAGTGGACCCCTTTGTAAAGGCACTGAGATGGGGTGTGCATGCAACACACACACACACACACACACACACACACACCCCACTTATACCCCAGGCAACCATGAGAAGGCATGGTACCTGATTTGGAGTCTGCTTACTTTCCTGGGTCCCAACCTTCCTCCTCCCAAGTCATCATGGGAAAGCGGCTCCCTCTTCAATCTTCAGTTGCCTCATCTGTGAAGTAGTTCATTGCCAAGCACGAAGATTTAGTAGACAAATTGAGATAACCTATTTTTAAAACTGTCAGTGAAGTAGCTGGCACTTAATGGGTGCCACAAAGTGTGGACTGGATCCTGAGGGGAATTCCACCTTACACCCCAAACCAAATGAGATCATGGGGTTACACTTTCTGGTCTTTGCAAGGCAAGGAAGCAGATGAGTTCTTGGTGTCTCTCCCATGTATGGGGTTGCTCCTTGGTGTAGGAGCCAGAGTCACTTCTAGTTGTAAAGCAAGGGAGGCTGGGGAGCTGTGTCCTGTTCTGAAGATGCTGAGCAAGTCCACTGTGTGGTTATTTGTGGTGGCTTTGAGATGACTAAAAATATGGAAGACATCCTCAGCTCCCCAAGCCGCCAGAAAATCACCTACCACTATGACTATAATAACAACAATCCAGGCCATCCATCCATCCATCCATCCATCCATTCACCTACCACTATGACTATAATAACAACAATCCATGCCATCCATCCATCCATCCATCCTTTTTTCTTCCATTCATCAAATACATATTAGTACATGCTCTGTATACAAAACAAGACCCTTGCCTTCAAGAAAGTCCCAATCCGGGAAGTAGAGTCAGGAAACCACAGCAAAGCAGTGTGGTAATGGTGTTTGGAAAGAAATAAGATGGCGTGAGAGAGGCTGCCTGAGGAGAAGCAGCTGGAACTGTGATAGCCAGGGATGGCAGCAGGAAGAGCTTTACCATATCTACTCTTTAGGACTGACTGACTTTAGTTCCTGCTAACAGTACAGGCCCCAGGATACATCCCTGAGGGTTCTCTCTGGCCGGCTAACTAAAGCCCAAGGGCGGACACTTTCAACTCACTCACAATGGCCAATTTTGGAGAGTGTTCTCAAAATCTGATCATTGACCTCCCTGTCTGACTCCAGCATGGACTCTTATGTGGTCTCAGCACACAGTCTCATGGTGTACCCATGACAGAGCATGGCCCATAGTGCTGGAATTTGTCATCAAGAGCTCACACATGGCGTTTCTTCATGGCCCTACACGGCAGCATTGTTGGGGTGTGGATGTGATCTGACAAATTCTCCCTGCTTGCAGGTTTGATTCGTGCCGTGGCCTTCATCTTCACCCTGGTTGCCATGTGGGTCTTCTACCGCAGCTACGTCAGCTTCGGCAGGAAAACCATCCGCCTGCCACGCTGGCTGGGTGAGTGGGGCTCATGGCCATAATCTGCAGACCAGGGATAGGAGGCTGAAGACCCCAGCAGGCAGCCAGGTGTGATCTGTGCACTGGCTTTGTGGGGCCTGGTGTAAGATCCCTGGACTGCCAGGAAGGCTGAAGCTATAGAGAGCAGAGAAGCATTCCAGGGCCCTGGCCTGAGGATGGACAGAGGGAAGGAAAGAAGGAAGTGAGAAAGAAAAAAATGCCAAGTGATGAGTGAAGAAGTGATACTGAGTGGCTTCTCCTCAGTGCCCTCTGCTTCAAACTTTCTCTGTGCAGGGCCTGCATGTCTGCTCCATTACACCTTCAGCTTCTTGCTCAAGTATTGCCATCCCAAAGGTCTTCCATGACCTCCCCAGCTCCAGCTGTAGCCTGACCTTCTTATTTAGCCTCTTCCATGACAGCCTATTTCTTTCCAAATACTGTCATTGAGTTATTTGTTTCCCTAGTTATTGCCTGGCTCGCCTCTTAGAATGTAGCTTTCCTGAAGGCAAGGATTTTGTCTATAGGTCAGTGCTGATAACTATTTAAAGAGTGAGAGAAATGGATGGATGGATGCATAGATGATTGGGTTTGTGGGTGGGTAGATAAAGGGATATGAATGAATGAATGAATGAATGAATGAATAGATGAGTGGATGTGTATAATGGATGAATGGATAGATAAGTGAATGAATTGATGAGTGGGTGGGTAGACAGATAGATGGTGGATGGACAGACAGGCGAGTGAGCAAATCAATAAGTGAACAAAGAGATGCATAGAATGACAGGTTGCATCAGTAAATAAGTAAGTGGATAGATGAATTGATGAACCCATACAATGACACATAGGTGAGTTGATGGGTAGATAGATAAGTGATTAGATAGATGAGTAGGTAGGTAAATAAATGAATGGATTAAAAGGTAGATGGATATGTTCTTATTGCTTTTCCTATACAGTCTCTGATTTAAGATACACTGATATCCTCAGAAAGTAGTCCTTGATAAGGTTGTGTAATAGACTCAAGCATCATTTGTGGCATGGTTTCATCATGTGTGTTCAGAGAAAACAGAAAGTCAGGACAACTTTTAAAACTAAGCCAAGTTCTCTGTTAGAGATGTTGGAACAGGGATGAGAGCCTGAGTGTGTACGTTTAAATCCTTTCGAGAGAGAAGGGAAGGGGTGTATGTAGTGAGATTGCTTTCCTGGGAGACTGAGACTCACCACCACTGCCATCTGCCTCTTGCCAGCTGAGACACAGAGCTCACACTGGGATTTCATTTATATAGACACTTGGTGGCTGCCATGTCCCTGATCCAGAGATGGATTCTGCTGCCTGCTGGTTTCAAGGACACGTTAGCCAGGGCAGTATAAGAAGATCACAGTGTATTGTACAGGAGAGCCACAGTCTGAATGCAGCGGGCAAATGTTGTTGAGCCATCCCAGGTAGCCATTTATTCCTCAAAGCTCAGTTACCTGGGAGATGACAGGCCAACAGCTCCAACCCACAAGCATCAGGGCTCACACTCCGTGTGAGGTCACAGGGTCGCCAAAATAAGGAACAGGTGGCCCCCATTTATGGTCTAGAGAAACAAACAGACTTAGTTACAATGCTTCTGAAAAACAGCAGTGCATTCCCCCAACTTAAGAGACTCCAGAAATGCAGGTGTGTGCCCAGTGGGAAAGACAGACAGAAAACCCAACAGCAGCCCAGACACACAGCTATTTTATGACTTCATGTGCTGATCCCAAAGCCTATATGTTACTACAGCACAAATGTACACTTATCATTACTATACAAGAAGATGATAATAATTGGTTCCTTCATAATTCAATCTGGCTTACTTTATGCACTTAATAATTTGCACTTGGGCTCTGCTAGAGAAGAAATTTACTAAGTATCCCAGGAGAGTGAGGACCAACTTACTCAGACAGAAGCTCATGGGTATAGGAAGAGGAGTCTCAGAACTCCTGGCTTAGCCGATAACCCAGACAGGAGAGACAGGATAGAATTAACTAGTTTGAGAGTGTCAGTGTCTCCGGGTAACTGAGAAGTCAGGTGTAGCGGGTCCCAGGGGTGCCACAAATCCCCCCATGGCCTGCCTTATTATATACCCATGGATGCTATGGCTGCTGTTTTGTTCTGTTCTGTTCTGTTCTGTTTTGTTTTGTTTTGTTTTGGAAACAGTCCTGTATGGCCCAGATTGCCCTCAAACTGACCAGGCAGTGGAGAATGGACTGGCCTGCTGATCCTCCTGCCTCTGCCTCCTGAATGTTGGGATCACAGCTGGGCTTGATGCATGCTCGGCAAAGTTGTTTTAAATGAAAATACCAAGTCATTACATTTTACAAATAAAGACTCAGGAGCCAGATGCTGGGGTGGAAAATTTGCTAGCTTAGAGAGGTAGAGAAAGAACCCAGCTAACCTTCCCACTCAGCTCACATCCTGATGGAAAAGGCTCAAAAGACTCATTAGTTCAGCTGATAGCCCAGAAGGAAAAGGCCAAAAACCCAAAGCCAAAGGCTTGGTAGCCCAAAAAGCCAAAGGCCTTAGGAACTGAGGAACTGAGGAGCTGAAGAGCTAAAGAGCTAAAAGCTGAAAGCACAAGAGCTAAAAGCCAATGAGCTCTTACTTCTACCCACTGACTTAAATACCCCTCAACTCAAAGTCCCTCCTACTCTTTAATTCCTGTCAGCTGGTTTCTTGCTCCACCTCTTGACCTAGGACTAACTTTATTAAATCCTGTGTACAGAAAGCTCTTGGCTGGACCACACCTTAATCACCTGTTCACAATAAACAGAAAGTTCTTGGATTAAAGGTGTATGTTAGGGCTCAACCATACTAAACAAATGACAAGTTTTTGTAGTTCACAATCTCAGAGATCACAACGGGATCAAAGACAGGTTTTTTTTGGGTTGGTTTGGGTTTGGGTTTGGCTTTGGTTTGTTTTTTCCGAGACAGAGTTTCTCTGTGTAGCCTTCGCTGTCCTGGACTTGATTTGTAGACCAAGCTGGCCTTGAGCTCATAGAGATGTGCTTGCCTCTGCCTCCCTGAGTGCTGGGATTACAGGTGTGTACCACCACACCCGGGCAAAGACAGGTTTTTACAGTTCACAATCTCAGGGATCACAACGGGATCAAAGATCCTGCAACGAGGCAAGCTCTACCAACTGAGCAACATCCCCAGGCCTCACGTGCTGCTCTCCTTCAACACAGTAGAAGCTACACCCATAGTAAGCTTCTCTCTAGGACACATGATGGCTACCAACTGTCCAGATGCCCACATTATAACTAAAAATGGTACACACACACACACACACACACACACACACACACACACACACACACCAGAGCTGAAGAAGGAATATATTAACTCAAATTAGGGCTCTGCCTCCAGAGGACTGTGGTAGTGTGGTTTGCTCAGCCTTGGTCATCTGCTGTGCCTAGGGCCCAGAAAAGGCATCCTCCTTCCCTGCCAGTTTTGTGTCCACACCTGACCTAGGAACCTGGGAACAAGTAGGACAGAATGAGACATGACACCAGGCAGTGACCAGGATGCCTCAGGCCTAGCACTGACAAGCGTTCCAGGAAGAAAAGACTCAGGGACCACAGTGCCACCAGCAGCATGATTCTTTCCTTCACTGAGGCCCTCGGGGTCTCACAGGACCCTCTCAGCAGCCCAGCAAGTATACTGTGATACCTTCTGTGTGCTGTCAAGTAAACTGAATCACGTGGTGCTTATATATCACACCCGCCAAACAAAAGGGGTTAAGGCTTGACCTCCAGGCTCTCCTCACACTTCGCACAGCTTGATTTTCAAACATGAATAATTCTTGTCGGTGCATATGTACATTTATGCCTATGTGTGTTGAGTATGCGTGTATGTGTCAGTGCATGGGTGTCCCTACCTGTGCCTGTATGTATATGAGTGTATGTGCATTGTGCCTATTCGTGAACAGGTGACAGCAGCAAGTGCGAGATGTAACAGGGGCAACTCATGTCAAGGTCTCCTGTTCCCGTTTCCCAGCTCCCCTCCCCCCATCCTGCAGGAGGTTGAAGTACCTTTTCACTAACTGGATTTTTTTCTCTCAAACAGGCATGTCCTCCAAGGAGACCCGTGAGTATCTGCCCCGCCCCACCTCATCATCTGCCCTCTGGTAGGATGACCCAAGGTCTCTATTCCCAGTTTTGCAGGCCCCAGAGAAGCACAGGTGTCCAGGGACTTCCCAGCTCATTCCTCTGTGACAGTGACAGTGTGACAGTGGTGCCTCCTGAACTGGGGGCTGGGCAGCCCCTCTCAGTCATTCAGACTGGTAGGGACATGGCTCAGCTCTCTCCCTTCTGCAATTCCTTCTGGGTAGTCTAGACCACAGGGCACCCTGCCTCCTCTCTCTAGAACCTCACCTTGAATTGAAAGAGGGCTTCATCAAGGACCAGGGCTCCCAAGAAGAGCAAAGCAGGTAGAGGGAAGGAGCACTGGCTGCTGCTGATGTTAACTCTGGCTGAGCCAGGGCTGCGTTTCATCCTCATGGGCATCTCATATAAAGCTGACACATCCCATACAGGTTGCATGAGTATTTCCTTTCTATAGGTGGGGAAACAGGCTCAGAAAAAAATGAGATCACCTGGCTAAGGCCAAGCAGTTGTAGTGGCAAGCAGGGGGTCAAATACCCCCACCCTGCTACTCCAGAGATCAACTCCCCAACAGCTCTTTGCATAAGGCCTCCCTGCCAGGTCCCTCAACCCCCTAACCCAACATGGTGACTCCAGAGACAGCTAAGCTTTAGGGTTAGGATTTTACTGATCCCAGTGCACACAGGACTGCAGAAAGCAGACTACAAGAGTACACATAAACTGTTTATACTCCTGACCTCGTCCCTCTGTCCAATTATGAAACAGGCTCACAGATTTGTGACACCTTGCAGATATCATCTGCTGGAAGAATAGAAAACTCAAGCAAATATACTACATTCTACCATTCCTGATCCCATGGCAGACATCACTAATCAATTCCCACATCCTCACTCTCCAAGCCCATAACCAGCTTGAAGAGTTTTTATCATTTAGTCTTTCATAGTAGGTCCAAACTGATATTTAGGAGAAAACGTGCTAGTCCATTTGGACCAAAACCAATTCCCTGATTTGACGTCAGCAAAAATAATTGGAGAAGCTTCTAGCAAAACCACATAGCAGATTAGTAGAAGATCAGTTTCTAGTTCCTGTTGTACACACACACACACACACACACACACACACACACACACACACACGGTGCTTATGACAATACACCAGCTTCAGGCCCAGAGCAGTGAGTGGCACCAGGGTTCCCGGATGGATGTGACCCAGAATTCAAAGCAGCTTTGGAGACAGTCCCTTCAGCCACAACCCAGAAAGCAGATCCTGGCTCCCCATAGCTGAGACCTCCTGTGAGTATCATTTCTCTTTCTTTATCCAGCAGCCTGGTAGTGAAGGCTGGATGGTCAGAAAATCAATTCCAGAAAAGCTTGCTTAAGCTGCCCTGTTGACATCGAGCTTGTGAGACTTAGTTGCAGTTGGTCAAGCAAGCTCTCTGGGAATTCCAGAGACTAGAACCTTCCCCACCAGTGAGAACCAGGGAGACCCTCGGTTTGCTACCCATATCACCCTTCCCAACCCAAAGTCAAGCCAAACCAAGAGGTTCTATGTTCAGCCAGTGAAGAGGGGCCATGTACCCACCAATGCCCAGGCACAGGGTCTACCAAGATGATCCAGCGAGGCACGGTCCAGTCTCTCAGCAACCTCCGCAAGAGCAGCTTGTCTCAGGAAGCCCCCAAACTAATTCTAGGGTGGCCAGACCCTCAGCCAGAGCCCTGTACGTTTTGATGCAGTTGATGGAAGCCCTGCAGTGCCCAGAAAGAAACAAAACTCCAAGGCCCAGTCCCCTCCCCAGATCCTGCCCCTGTGAGAATGCTGTGTTACCTTCCCAGGGCTCCCGAAGACCAAGTGTGGGCTCAGCAAGTCCTGCCTAGACAACTTCTTCGCATTTAAGATCAGCAGTGGGGCTGCCAATGTTGTGGGTCCCTCCATGTGCTTTGAAAACGAGATGTAAGTACCCAGGGGTGGCTGTGCTTTTTCACTTGCATTTCATCCATCCATCCATCCATCTGAAATGTTAAGCCTCAGTGCAGGCCTGGAAGGAAGCACCTGCCTTTGCAGGCGACCCTTGACCCCAGGTGTGTGTGTGTGTCATAAATAGTAATGAGCCAAGGAGCTCCAACTCAGCCACACCTTGCAAAGTTGCCCTTCCCTCCCGAGCACAGGCGATTAAGCTGTTATTGTTACTTACCAAGCTTATGGCAAGTCTGCACAACAGACAAGTTCTGAGTTTCTGGGGTCAGGGTTGCCTTGGGAGAGGAACTATCGCACCCGCTCCCATCCTAGAAAAGTTATGTTCATCCTGCCTTGGAGAACGGATGAGTGTTCCTGTCAGGATGCTGAACTAAACATCACTTGGCTTAGGCAAAGTAGCAACCGTACTGGGATGTGTCATTCAAATGGCAGAGGTTCCAAGCTTCAGGGTGAGCAGGACCCAGCCACGCAAACGGCACCAGCAAGCCTTCCTTCCACACCTTAGCTCTGTTTTCTTCTGCTAGCCGCTCTTTCCTCCACTAACACAGGACTCCTCTATGGATGAGGGAGGTCACAGCATACTCTGACATATTAGCCCCACTTTAGCACCTCGCCAGGACGAGAGCAGTTCCAAGACTGGGGACTCCTTCATGCCTTGGGACCTGAATCCAATCCTGGCCCAGTCACAATGGCCAAAGTATCAGGAGGAGGCTGGATGGGGTCAGTCTGCTGTCCCAGAAACCATAGCCTGAGGGGGGGAAAGTATGAGCCCAGTGTGTGGAGCCTGGGCTGGTGGGAACCCATCTCAGTTCCACAGGGGGACTAACCACTCTAGGCTGGCAAAACTCTACTTTCTACTTCCTTACACCCTGGGATACAGGGATCACCCTACCACTCGACACCTCAAACTATCAGGCAGGGACTCTGCCTCTCTCTGTGCAAACTGGCCCAAATGTGGCCTGGACTAATGGGCTACAGCACAAATAACAGCTCACCCTAGGCTTCCAGAAGAAGTTCTCCAGCCCAGATCATCACATGTGTTTCCTAGTGCCTCTGCCCTGGGCCCCAGGGGTAGGCCCTTTCAATGTCCCCACCACAAAAGCAGCACTTTCCTTCTGCTCCTGGACAGCTGGCCTACCTTACGCTCCTCCTTCCTCCACAGCATCATGAGTCCCGTGAGGAACAACGTGGGCAGAGGCCTGAACATCGCTCTAGTGAACGGTGAGTGGCCAAGGTCACACCTGAGGCCTGGGAAGGGGACCTGCCTCCTGTTGAGTCCTCCTGAAGAATTCAGGACAGGGCAAGGCTGGACTTGGGGAGCATCAGGTCTTACAGGCCTCATCACCCAAGGCTCCTGCCCAAGCGTTCACTGCTGTGACTCGTGGTTCCACTCTCACAGCAACTTCAGTCACGGTGGGCAGACAGTGGCAGGGTGAGATCACATGTGGAGTACAAACACATTGTTCTTTATTCCACAAGTGTGAACGCTAGTAAGAGGCAGGCCAGACAGAACACTTGAGAGCAAGGACAGGCCCTGGCCTCATGATCCCTGCTGGTATCACAATAAGGAAACTGAGGTTCAACGGGTAAGGCACGTGTAATCACATAAGCTTCCGGAATGAGTTATAGTCAGCTGCAGGGGAAGAAAAAAAAAAAAAAAGCAGCAAATGGTCAGGAGAAAAGGAGAGACACTCCTTCCAGGCAGTAGGGAAGGAAAAAGAGAAGGAAGGTCCCAGACTGAGACTTCCTGTCTGGCTTCTCACAAAGCCAAAAAGATGATGGTGATAATGATGATGATGATGGTGATGATGATAAGAAAAAGAAGAAGAGGAAGAGGAAAAGAAGAAGAGAGAAAGGAAGAAAGGAAGGAAGGAAGGAAGGAAGGAAGAAAGAAAGAAAGAAAGAAAGAAAGAAAGAAAGAAAGAAAGAAAGGAGAAAAAGAAATGAGAATAAAGCTAACATGTTACACATACACTGTACAACTTGAACTCAGCTCTGGCCGACTCCAGGTGGCAGCCTCCTTGCACTGCAGTGTCTCCAGACTTGTGTGCAGACTGGGGCCTCAGACTCCTCATAGATAATAATTAGCCAGAGCAACAAAGCATGGCGAAACATGGCTGGCTCCTAACCTCTTGCTGTGCAGAGCTTCCTCTGAGAAACACTTCAGACTATGCTACTCACCTCTACCCGGATTCTAGAAAACCCCACAAATGAACATGCTCACGGAGACGCATAACCCCTTCCAAAGACCCTGCGTAGAGCTCCATATGGCTCTGAGACTCCAACTCCGGGAGGGTTTGCCAGGTGAGCCTGCTCCCACGGCACCGCCATACCCTCTGCAATACTGCCATCTAGTGGTGGAATTGGGACCTGTGGCTTTCCTCCAGAAAACCAAGATTTTCTCCTCCTAAATCTTTAAAACGCAATTCAGACCCTGAAAAGCCAAGGACCATAATCACTGAAAATTCCATGGCTTCCAAAAGTTGGGAGACTTGGCTTGCAGATTTCCCACTTATGTGGGGACACTGATAACCGTGCCCTTTTTTTTTTCAAAATACATATCTAGCCCACGTACTGTTTTAGATAGGTTCCATTTTCAGCCAACAGCCCATTGAATGTGTGCACACATTGAAGACCAACTGATGAATTGTGTCTGTGCAGCTGTCATGACAGAACTCAGACCCTGAGTGGTTAGATTCTGTTCTATTCTGGACGTTCGGCCACTGTGTTCTACCTCTCAAATAAGTCCTTGATAAGTCCTCAAAAAAGCCTCTAGTCTGAGGTTTTACACTACCCATTGGCCAGATTCAGCAAAATGACAAGCAGGGTGACTCACATTTTGAGAAGTAACTTTCTCTTTTCACTAGGATCTACAGGACATCTGCTGAGAAAGGGCAGCTTCGACATGTACTCCGGAGGTGGGCACTGACGTCACGGGGCTGGGCCCCTTCCTGTGGCAGGGAAGTTGTGGGCACAGGAAAAGGGAGGGTTGAGGGTCATCCTGCTGCCTTAAGCACCTTCCTGAGTTAGACACTCAGGCACAGAGCCTTAGATGAGGGTCTGAGTGTAATGGTTTGCTTACACGCTGATTTCAAGAAAGGCCCATGGCGGATCAAGGAGAGAAACAGGAGAAAAAATGAAACCAACCTGTGAAATTGAAAGGCTGTTGGCCACCTCAGACATAACCCAAGAGGGTGCTTAAAGCCCTATTGTTTCATCACTTCCTAGCAATTCCGACTTACCCTGGGGGGGGGGGCGGTTTAGAGGCCAGGCAGAACCCCAGGCTAAAAACAAAAGCCATTGTTGGTATCAGTGGCAGACATGTGTCTATCCCCTGTTGTGCTGAGGCATAAGGCCTTGGTGCCTCCTCGAGCCCTGCTAGGGAGAGCACTCTATAAGAGTCAAGGCTGCAGAGATCTCTAGTGGACCCAGGGATAGGACATGACCTCCTAAGGTCCGGACAGCACCTCTGAGAGGTGCCCCAGTCCCTCTCTCTGCAGGTGTTGCTTCTCCACTTAGACTTGTTTTGTTCCTTCTTTTTTTTTTTTTTTAAATCTCTGTGTATAAGTAAGCATATAAGGCTTACTCTTAGGACAGTCACCCTTCCTTCTCTAGCACGGCGGACAGAGCAGGCCTCCTTGGGCTGGAACCCAGGCATGTGAGTCCCATGAACAGCTCAGCTGCTGGTTTGAGTCTCTACAGTCACAATCTTGATGTTCTTAACTGGTTTTTGCCATCAGTGGCCCTCCATTTTTATTTTGTACTAGACCCCACAAGTTATGTGGCCAGTTCTGCTAACAATTTATATTTCCGTTCAGAGGCGTGCATTGCATTCCCCGTAAACTTCATGAAGACAGCACAAGCAGGGCTATTGCTCTTCCTTGTGGGTATGTCACAAGACCCCGGAGAGCTGTTTTGTTTTGAGACAGAGACTTGTGAAGCCCAGGCTTCACTCATTATATGACCAAGGGCAAACAACAGCCTGTGCTGTGGTGACTCAGAAGAAGCCATGATACCTTGAACAGTAGCGATCTGCAAAATTATGATCCTCCTGCCTCTACCTCCCAAGTGCCCTCACACTAGGTCTATGTAGTGCTGGGGATCCGCTCAGGCCTTTGTGCATCGTAGGCAAGTGCTCTATCAACTGAGCTACGTCCCCTCCGGGACACATGAATAAAATCTCTTTGTTATCTTCTCACATTCTCCTGCCCTGGGACAAATGTGGCAGGAAGGTCCACGCCCATCACACTGTCTCCATCTGCCATTTGAGCTCCCATCAGCCTGGACCAGGTCCTGCCTGGGTCGTTAGGGAAGTAGAAGAGAATAAGGATGGCCTGCATTCATTTCTCCCAAAAACCACTGCCTCTCTTTCCTTCCTCTCCCAGACCCTGAACTCCTGATGAGCTTTCTTGCAGAAATTCCAGATGGCACACTGGTGCTGGTGGCCTCCTATGATGACCCAGGGACCAAGTAAGTGGGAAACCCCACCTGCTAGGCTGCATGATGATGCAAACCAAATGCCTCCACACTTGCACGCACTTGCCCACTCTCCTGAAAGAAGCCCACCTTCCAGCAAACTATTCTGAGAAAAGAAGCAGGTGAGTGTGGAAATAGTGTTCTGGTGGTGTGCCATGCCCTTCACTTACAGTGGTGGTAAACTGTCCTCATCCAATAGCGACTGGCTGGCCACAGAGCTTATAGCACGATGACATATATCATTATTTGGGAATATAAAAAGACACACCACATTGCAAGTGATGGGCGTGATGAGGATTAGTCCATTATCATCATGGCAGAGAGCATGACAGCAGACAGGCGGGCACGGTGCTTGAAAAGTAGCTGAAAGCTACATTCTGATCCAAATGGAGAGAGAGAGAGAGAGAGAGAGAGAGAGAGAGAGAGAGAGAGAGAG
>OU015746.1:90484839-90504064 GCA_907169655.1 Acomys percivali | reverse complement strand
AGAGAGAGAGAGAGAGAGAGAGAGAGAGAGAGAGAGAGAGAGAGAGACTGAGCCTCGCATGGGCCTTATCCCCAGTGACACACTTCCTCCAGCAAGGTCATATCTCCTTATCCTTGTAATCCTTTCAAACTGTCCACTCCGTGGTGACCAAGCATTCAAGTATATGAACCTGTGGAGGCCATTCTTATTCAAACCCCCACACTCACCCTCTAGGCCTGAGTGAGTACACACACACACACACACACACACACACACACACACACACACACACATTCATTAGGTGGTAAGATGGCTCCGTGCATAATGAGCTTGCTGAATCAGAGTAGAGAGTGAGTTCAAATCCCCAGAACCTGCATCAGTGATAGGTAGACATGGTAGCCTGTCTGCAATTCTGGCTTCTGATGGCCAAGACCAAGGATTATCAGAGCAAGTAGGCTAGCCAAACGAGCCATATCTGGGAGCTCTGTATTTGATCGAGAAACCCTGACTCAAAAGAATAAATTGGAAGAGTGATTGAGAAATATTCTCAACATCAGCCTTGGGCCACCACACATACACATGCATAGGCACATATACATGTGTGCCCACACACATGCAACATACATATGTGTGCATGTATACACATATATGAAAAGAAGAAGTCCACTGTGCTACATAGCTTGTTAAGCAACTCGTGGCCATGTTAAAATGTTTACAATGAATTAACTAAAGGGCGGAGCTTTCCCTTCTCCCTTGCAGAAATCATTGAGTTGCTTAACGACAGGTTGAACATCTTTCTTAGAATGGATCCCATCGTCCAACAACTCATGATCATGTTAAAATGTTTACAATGACTTCTTCGAGAGAGGAGGTGTGAGCTCCACCGTCTAGTTGATTCTTCACAATGTCCTGTGTCTCCCGGGTGAAGATGTGAAGTACTTTAAACAGAGCTGTACTGCCCAAACTCATCCCCAGCCCCACCCAAAACTCCCTTGGAAAGCCTCAGCCCCCTGGCCCAGTCCCAGTAAACTGTAAGAGCAGCCAAAGCCAAGTCCTATTGGTGCAGTGGAGAATGGGGCTGGCCATTGAGCCCCTCACCCTGCTCCCACCTCCCATCAATGTCCTTCAGCCTCACCCCAACTGTTCTCCTTCGCAGAATGAATGACAAAATCAGGACGCTCTTCACCAACCTGGGGAGTTCCTATGCAAAGCAGCTGGGCTTCCGGGACAGCTGGGTCTTCATAGGTGCTAAAGACCTCAAGCATAAGAGCCCCTTCGAGCAGGTGGGTTCTTAGCTGCCTCCCTGTCTGAGTGAGCGCTAAGTAAGCAAAGAGCTTCATGGGGTAGAAGGACAGTGACTCACTTAGCAAAGATGTCCTGTCTCCCAGGCAGTCTCAGCTGGCCAAGCACAGAGAGCACCGTGGGAGAGAAGAGAGTCGGGAGACAGAGAGGATGCCTATGTGATAATGAGACAGGACACAGCAGCCCAGATATGTACAGACTGTGACATGCGGGCAGGGCTGAGGGACCAACGTAGAAGCAGGGCTGAACTCCAGGATGAGGACCACTGGGGCTGTGTCTTTGACTGGACAGGGCTGGCTTGTATGCATGTGGTTCTATAAGGACGTATCCACATTAAAATTTTTGTTGTGTTCTTACTTCTTTGCTGAGACGAAGATTTAGAGAAACGATCTAAGGACAGGTTTATTTTGGCTCATGCTTTTAGAGGTTTCCACCCATCATGGCAAAGCAAAGCAGCTCACCTTGCAGAGGCCAGGAAGCAGAGAGCAAAACGCCTGGCCTACTGGCTCTCTCCTTTTCCCCTTCATCCAGGCTCCCAGCCTATGAATGGGATGGTTTGGATTAATAACTGCCCTCTTTGTTAACTCTGTCTGCAAACGCTGGCACAGACATAGCCTGATCCTGATCCAGATCCATCCAAAGCAAGGCCCCAACGATGTCCTATGTTCCTGTACTGGTAACACATCAGAGAAATCACACGAAAGATGTCCCAACGGCACTGCCTATCTGTGCCTCAGTTTCACCTACAGAATGGAACTGTAACAGTATGCACTCCCGGGGCTGTTGTGCAGACTAAGCACATATGCAGATTAGGGCAGTGCCAGTATGCAGCAGATGCTCAATGCCGTTAGGATTCCTCTTTTCCGTGCTGCTGTTATTGCGATCTGGGGCCTTATGGGAGGTGAGTGGAAAATTTGGAGAAAGGGTACAGCTCCCCAAGCTCTCCCTTCCTTGCTGCCCCCATGGGGTATAACAGTCTCTGATCCCATTTCTGAGACTAGGAGCAAGCTGTGGTCCTTCCCTGGGCTTCGGGCCTTGTCTGTAAAATGAGGCTGTAGCAGAGGAAAGTGGAGCCTTCTGAAGTGTTGAGTGGCAGGGCAAATGCTTTCTGCATGAGTCCTCGACAGCTTTGCCCACTGTCTGAAAATCTCTCATCTCTCCCTAGTTCTTAAAGAACAACCCACAAACAAACAAATATGAAGGATGGCCGGAGTTACTAGAGCTGGAGGGTTGTGTTCCCCGGAAGATATTTTAGGATGCCTATGGGCCTTCCGGCCCAGGGAGCTGAAGAAATGCCCAACTGACTTGAAAGAAGAACCCAGAATGGCTGGGTCTGTGCTGACAGGAGCTGACTGGCAGGAAGGAAAAGAGAAGCCATGTGGGATGGGCTGATTGTTCCTGCACAACTCGCTTCCCCTCTGAAGAAGCAGTGGCCTCCCACTGCCCCACAATGACCAGCGTGGGCACGGGCAGCCATGGGGCCTGTGAAACGGCTGCGGTGGAAAGAGCAAGTGAGACCTACCAAGATGGCCCGTGGTTGTCTCCAGAAGGACTGGCTGCCTACACTTGAGCAGGATTAAATTCTATTTTTGCTGATATTTTCACTCTCCGACCTCTCACATGGCGGTGCTTCTTCCTGGGATTGTACTGGTCTCAGTCTCCGTTAGCACGGGTGCTGGGTCCTTTGTCAGCTGGGGTGGAACCTGGTTTCCTGGGGTTTCAGTCAGGAATGAAAGAACATGGTTCCCAAGATGGGCAGGAGCAGGGAAGACGGTGCAGGAGACAGTGCACACGGACCATCATGTCGGTGTGCTCTTTTAAGGCAAGCCAGAGGGTGGCCCGAAAAAGAAAGGAAAGTGTCTGCAATGCCAGACAGGTGTCTCAACATCTGCCTGCCTTTGGGGTCCCGAGAGGTAGAATCCGAGACAAGCATTTGAGGACAGACACCGCGTTTGGAGGTGGGGGCAGCCAATAAGTGGTGTTGCCAACCCAGCTGCTGGAGACTAGAATGCGATCCCAGCAGGAGACTTGCGACTCTGTAGAACACACACCTCAGAGACGGCATCCTTCAGATCTTGAGAGGTGGGGTGTTTATATACTGACAGCAGCCAGCCATTTGGTGAGGGAGGGCTGCTGCTGCTGCTGCTGCTGCTGGGGTGATGTGTATCCCTAGGCTCTTCTTGTCCACCCCATGTAGAGACAAGAGGCCACCTGTGTCTTCGCAGTGAGTCACTGGCCAAAAGACATCAGTGTCAGCTGCCCGTAGACCAGAGGGTGAAACAAGAGGAGGAAGAATCAAAAGACATGGCGATAAGACATGCCCAGGATCTCTGAGATGGGCCCATTCCCAGGCTCTAGACCAGACGTTCTCAACCTGTGGTCCTTGACCTTTTTGGGGGAGTCGTATATCAGATATCTTGTGTATCACATATTTATATTATGGTTCATAATAGTGGCAAAGGTACAGTTATGAAGTAGCAACAAAAAACACATGAACTGTTTTAAAGGGCTGCAGCATTTACTTGAGAACCACTGCTCTGGATCAAATCCTAGTAAGGGCTCATAGCAGTGTGTACTGACAGACTTTGGGCTTCATTAGGGGAAATCCCCAGTCTCTAAGTATCTAAGCCCTGGTCCCATGGAGGACTTCAAGCATGTCAAGAATCTAGCGGACATTTGGAAAGCCTGGAGACTACCGTGGTGTGAGACACAAGCTCCAGTGTGACAGTCGGGAGTAAGTGGAACTGAGGAGGCTAAAAGGTACCCACCCAGCCACCCCAGTAAGCCCCTATGTTCCCAACTCCCCTAGAATGCCTTCAGACCTCACGCAAGCACCGGAACCCACGCCATTAAAATGCTTCCAAAGCCCACCGTGGGAATGACCACGGGCAGGCAGCTTTCATAAACAGCTTTGTATTCCCAAAAATGTTTGTTTACAATGAACAAAGATACCTTATAAGATTTAAAAGGAACCAATAAAGTCTTAAAAAGTGAGTTTGTGGCCAGAGAAAGGACTAGGCAAACAGCTAGCTGTTGGCAGGGGTCACTATTTTAAAAGGACCTGAGTGGCCACCTGGGTGTAAGAGGAGACACTAAACACACTGTACAGAGCACTAGACCAAGGGGGAGAACACGTAACCAGCTCAGAACGGAGGGAAGCGCCTCCTGGGGATAAAGGGGTTTGGAGAGGCAGCAGGGGAGTGGGGAACAGCAATACCGCACCCAGGTCCCCTCCCCTGTGGTGGCTTCTAATGGTAGCATCCACGGAAGCCCCCTCTGTAGATTGCCTAGGAGTCAGCCTAGACAACAGCGGAACGGAACAAGGTGTGTGATTGGACGGGAGACCTGTGGGCAAGGCCCAGGAGGCCGAGAGAGCGAGGGTAAGACTGAACAGGTACAGTTTTCTGTGCCAGGCAGAGAGTTTGGACCTGGGACAGTGGTGACACAGATATTTAAACTAGACAAGGAATGGTTAGGTATACAGTTTATATTTAAAAAGCAAAGGCAAAAATCAAAACTCGATGTTAGGTAGCAGTAAGGAGACTGAGAAGAAGCCTCTGTGTCAAGAGGCAGCCGATGATGGGCTAAGTCAGGAGGTAAAACGGATGAGACTTGGAATTGACTTGCTCATTGCTGGACACAAGCCTCTGAGAATCTCTGCACGCCAGTGGTGGCCTCAGGACCTGAGGCTTGTCTTGTATCTGCATCCAGGATCCCTGCCAATGACTAGCCTGCTGCATACCAAAGAGTAAAGCTTCCACCAAGAGTGGAGGCTCCCTTCCACCGTGCTCTCCAGGAGCTGCAGTTTTGATTCTCACCAGCAGATGGCAGCATAGGAACGAAAGGGAGACAAGGTGCCTCGTGCCCCTCACCTCTTGGGAAAGAGGTTGAACTGGATATCAGAGTTTCACCAAGAGGCCGAGGACTCCTCACCCTTACTGACTTCGAGATGACAGTCTTGCCACTGGAGAACTGCAGACCCCCAAAAGCTCTGCCCAGAGCCAAGCATCAACACCTACCTCCCCGTCACCCTAAGGATGTCATGGAATGGGAACCTCGATACACTTGATAAGAAGGTTCAGAAAGGTCACGTGACATGTCCAGACCCACACAGGTGAAGTGCCTCCAAATAAGGCCTGGACTCCCGCTGTCTCCGTCAACACTTGAGCCCGCCCTTCAGATACCATTACCCTGACCGAACTCTGAGGTAAATGGCTCTCTCCCTCTTATCTTCCCTCCCTCTTCTCTGCCCGTTGTGATCCTCCTGACGGGCCTCCTCTGAAGATATTTGAAAATTAGACAGAGCCTGAGGGTCATCATCCCAGGTCCTGCCATCATGGTTTTGCGGAACGAAGACCAGCTGGTTACAGGGTTTGAAGTATCTTTTCCCAAACCTCTTCAGCTCTGTGATCTTCTTCCCCCTGGTTGCTGGAAGGGAGTAGATACTTATTTCCATCTTGCCGATAAAGAGCAAGAGGCTAGGGAGTTTGGAGCCCCCCAGTGAGTAAGTACAAAGAGGGACCTGGAACGCCTGTCCCGTCGGCTCTCCACGTGCCTGACCTCCTGCTGACGTAACGTGGTCTGGACATTGCGCTGGGTCCTTCTGCCCAGGGCTGGGCTTCAAAGTCCAAGAGGAAGCTCAGTCACTAGGCTCCCAGGCAGCTCCTCAGCCGTATTTCAGCAGCTGTCCAGGCAGATGAAGGAAACGTGATGAGCATGTGGAACGCCTTCCTTCCTGTCCCACCAAGAGGCAAGGCCCCGGATGGTTTCCAGATGGCTGGCCGGGGAGTTGGACTTCAGGTTGACTACTGCAACTGGCGGCCATTTGGGCCCTTTGCAACCTGCCGCTCTCTCCCAGCCGGAAGGAAGCTGAGCCCACTCCAGGCTGTACTAGAGGAAAAAGGAGTGGAGAGAAAATACATGTTTTCCTAGCCAGAATGTGGGCTGGAGAGGACACAGCACAAGAACTGTGGAATTAAATTTTGTCATGTGATGATGTATGAGTGTGAGGGTGTATATGTATGTGTGGGTGAGTGCATGTGTGTGTGTGTGTGTGTGTGTGTGTGTGTGTAAAAGTGAATGCATGTGTGTATATGTATTGTGAGTGTATGTGAGTGCATGCATGGGTGTTGAGTGTGTATGAGTGTATGTGAGAGAACGCGTGTGTGAGAGCGAGTGTATGTCTGAGTGTATGAGGGTTTGAGTGTATGAATTTGTGACTGTGTGGTATGTGAGTGTGTGTGAGCAAACGTGAGAGTATGTATGTGTGAGCATGTGTGTGTATGACAGAGTGTTCATGATGTGCATATGTGCTCACCCAGTTGTATGCATATGGACGCCAGGTGGTTCATAACAGGATGACTTCCAAAGGCACCATCCACCTTATTTTTGAGACAGGGTTTCACACTGTGTTAGAATTAGAAGAACAGAAGTGATAGAATGAATCTACGAAAGCGTGATTGATATATGTCAAAGGGGGATTTGTTACAGTGGCTCACAGGCTGTTGTGGTGGGTACTCTTGGCTGTCAATTTGATTACATCTGGAACCACCATCACTGGGTGACACTTGAGCTACTACAATGGGACCAACACCAATGGGAGAAACTAGTAAGACAAGACAGATCCATTCCAGACAAGAGAGGTGAGCCAAAAACAGAGACATTTCAGTTGCTCAGTGCTATGAAAAATACTGAACAGGGAGCGCAGGAAGCTACTTTGCACAGGGGGCAAGAAGGCTTTTCTGAGGTGATGCTGACAAGCCAGGGGGTTGAAAAGAGAATCAGGCAGGAATCAAAAGATGAGGGGCAGGGAGGGGAGACCACACAGGAAGAGTGAGAACAGCAAGTGCACAGGTCCTGTGGTTTAGGGGCAGGTGCTGTGAACCAGACTCTTGGGAGAGTGAGAATGAGGTTCTAGAAGCAAGCATGGCTTGGCAGTTCTGCCCGGTTAACCTGGAGGGAGGGGGTTATACACTTGGCCTCCACCCCCTGTAAAATGCTACTGTAAAATCACCTTGTGTGTATTTCCTAACACCTACCCCATGCCAGGCTCTGTCCCCCAGGAAAGCGGTGGCGGCAGGATTTCCCCTGTCCCACATCTGAGGAGAGCAGTTGCACTTAAAGTGCTGGCTACCTGGGACTCAGCTGTGGGCCCAGAATTCAGCACTATTGTTGTCAGCACAGTGACAGCGGTGCCTTCTCTGTAGACGCCTTCTCCAGAGGCTTTCTCCAAACCACTACCTCCTTTCATCCTCAGCCCTACGGGATGGTACCACTGTGCCCCCTCTCTCCCAGCATAAGCTTTTATTACTTTATTTTCTTTTGATTGAGAGAAAGAGCCGCCTGTTGCCCAGGCTGGCCTTGAACTCACTAGGTAGCTCAGCTCGAGAAGCAGATACCAGCACATCAGTTTCAGTCAGTGCTGGAGACTGAACCCAGGGCCCTGTACACGCCAGCTGAGATTCAACCCTCGCCCAAAGCAGAAGCTTGTAAACAAGTGGTATGATCCAAGCAATGCTTTGGTAAAATGGAGGTTTCCGCTTACACAGTCACCCACTCATAGCCTGTGGATGAATGGGGACAAGTGTCAGAAAAGTTAAACCATGTCCCCAAGGCTACGCAACTGTGAGGGGCAGAGCTAGCGTTTAATCCCACGGTGACCCCTGCCTTAATCTCAGAGAGAAGGCCGGTGGCAAGAAAAGTGACTGACTGCCGGGGCACTTGGGGAACTTGGCCTCTGGCCTGGAATCCAGCCTCCAGACATTTTCCTGGCCTTAGCCCAGCCGGCTGCGCTCCAGCGCTCTCGTGGCTCTGCCCTAGCGAATGGTAGAGTCTGCTCTCAGAGTTTCCGCTCCAGAAGCACCCCAGCCCGATTGTCCTCAGAGATGTCCGATTAATAAGACTGCCCAGCCTGAGGACGCCGAGGTCCCCACACAGGCTCACCCCGCTTGTCCTGAGCAGCTCAACTATTGGCTATCTGCTAAGCAGTGCCTGGCCAGAGGGTGAGGCCAAGCCCTGTGGCCTAGCCAGTCAGAGTTCACCTGCTGTGTGACTGCTCTGTCGCCCCCGCTTCTACACCACCTCAGTTGCTTTGGTTTTCCTTCCCGAGAGAAAGCTGGGAGGTTAGGAGCTTTGGGGACCTCCAGACGGCCTTGAGCTGCCTGGGAACTTGCAGCTCGCAGCCTGACTGAAGTGCTCTAGGCTTTGGAGCAAGAATGAACCATGAAATGATGGGGAGCCCTGACCCTGGAAGCCCCCCTGCACCCTGGTTCCTGAGATCAGCTCCAGCAGGGAGGAGCTGGACCTAGCTCTAAAGTCCACTTGAGCCTCGTACCCACTTCATGCCATGGGAATTATCCAAGGAAGAAGGTGGGGGCCCCTGTGTGTCATGATAGGGCTCTTTGGGTGGACCGGGAGACTGGATTATGCAGGGGGTTAGCCTCATCACACCCAGGGGCCTCAGCCACTCATGCCTTCATGGCTCTCTCCAACTCACAGCCAGGATTTGCTCTGGAAATCTTACAGGGTTCATGGCAAAGCCCGTGTCTGATTTCTTCATTTCTGCAGTGACAAAGTGACCTGGGTTTTCTGGTGCCCAGGGGAGGGTCCAAACATAGTCACATGGATATGGGGAACAGGCAAAGCAAAGTGACAGTTACAGAGTGAGTAACCGGCTGTCACCAGATACAGAGCTATGGGCAAGTCATATAAGCTTTCTGCTCGTTGCCTTGTGTGTAAGAGTCACCATCTAAAAGACTCAGTGTAAGACTTAAATAAGTGAAGCGCACACTCTGAGCCAGCTTTGTTCCGTCATCAGGCCTGTGTTCAAGTCCTTTTCCATCACCTTCCTATACTCTGAGCTAAGGTCTGCAGAGGGTTCCGTCAATGCAGTGCTTCTGCAAATGTGGCCAGAGAGCCTTCTCATGTCAGTGTTGTGGTGTGTGGAATACAGGAGGAGCTCAGTCTGTCTCAGCAGTGCGGTCAGGGAGCCAGGGCACAGCTACCAGTTACCTCAGTGAAAACGACCTGAGCCCCTAGAACTCAGCTATGTGTCTGTATAAGGAGACCGGCAAGTTCTCTACCCAGATAACCCCCAACAAATAGGAGACTCAGTGCCTCCAATGACATAGCATCATGAGGGAACTAGAGAAGCAAGAAGTGAGATTTTAGGCTAGGGCCCTGCACCTAGTGGGGAAAAGGTATCACTGAGGGGTTGGGAGTGGACTGCTTAGGTAAGCCATGCAGATGAAGCCCCTTTTGCTCCCTGGGGAATAACAAGGCTTGCCTAGAGTCCCAGCAAAGGGTTCAGGTGGCATCAAATGGCTGGCTAGGCCAACCAGAGCCTACCCTTAGGCACACAGCAGTGTCCCTGGGTATGGCTGTTACTCCATGGGGTAGGGACATAATGACCCTTTTCTCATGCTGTTTACCTGGGGAAGAGGATGGCCTCTGTAGTCAGGGTGGCTGGGCAGAAGGGAAGAGCACAGGGTGAGGAAATGCTGTGGACCTTGAGATGAAAACAGACAGCACTGCTTGTCTTTGGCATACTGTGAGCTTCCCTTGGACTGTGAATGCAAAGCCAATCCCCTGGCCATAGTCAGGGCTGCTACAAGGGTCAAATGAAAGTAGTTTTTATTCATGGAAGCAAGATTTCAGACACAATTTGGAACATTCCAGAAGCTTCCCAAATTGACCAGGTACCTTGATATTACAGAGATGACTATAAGCCTGCTTTCCTGAATGGGAGCGGTATTTTAAGCTTCCTCATCACCAGCCCGTTTCCTCAACTTAAACTTGAACAAAAAGATGAGACAGATGTACATTTGATGAAGGACCTGAGACAAAATGTTTCTCCCTAATGAAGCCCACGAGGCACAGCTGGGCCCTGCTGGTTCCCACAGTTACCTACATCCATCATGGAAGGATCTACCTGGCACTCGGGGCCACACAGCCCAGTAGAGGGCTCCTACACTCCAGCACCCAGATCAACGGTGTTTGGGGTCCTTAGTTCGACTCCTCCACTGCTAATGCTGAGGGAAGCCAAGGCCAGGCATCCCCCTAGCTCCCCAGTACTGCGGGAGGCCACAACTAGACTCTGTGAGGGCCCACAGTGGGAGAGTAAACACAGTGAGACATTGGTCCAGAGCCCACAAGAAGTGAGGAGGCAGCATGCTCCAGAGTCCTTTGCACTTGACTATGTGCCTTCCCAATTCCTGAACACACACCACACCTCTGAGGCAACCTGCCCACTTGGCTTAGACTGGGGTCTTGTGTACTTGAGTTCCTACCTATAGCATTAACTGACACTGCATCACAAAATAAAACAAAAAACCAGGAAAGGGGGGGCGGAGGCGGGGACTACAGAGCAGAGTTTGCCAGCTGCAGGTTTATGCTGGCCTCCCCAGAGCATCTGCATCCACTTGGCGACCGGTGGCACTTAATGCCTTCTTGCCTCTTGGGGCTCATTTGTCTGGTCCTTGGTCCTGCACCTTTTGAGGCTCTACCTGCCTGGCACAAAGGCGCATGATCCACCCACTTCTTAAGGAAATTTCACCAGCATCCACAAGGACGGCCTTCTCTCATCCCTATCTCACAAGTCAGGACCCTGGCACTCAGGGCTCACCAGCAAGAAATGACAAGATCGAGGCTGCACTGAGCTCTTTGGGCATGACGCCCTGCACTGGACAAGCACAGTGCATGCATGCTCACCTGAAGCCTTGCCCAGCTCCTGTCCCCAGTGCAGTGGAGGAAACAGACCTAACTTCAGGAGTTGGCATTCCTTGGAAATCGGGGATTATAGGGCCTAACAGAGGCTCCAGACTTCGGTTTCCCTGAGAGATAAAAATACACATTTAGGGACGGGCAGTGGTGGCACACACCTTAAATCCCAGCACTCAAGAGAAAGAGGCAGCTGAGGAACAGTCATAGGGGAGGGGAATAAGGGGAAAATGGGAGAGAGGGGAGAATGGTGGGATACAAGGGATGGGATAACCATAGAGATGTAACAAGAATAAATTAATAATAAAAAAAAGAGAGAGAGAAAGAGGCAGGCAGATCTCTGAGTTCGAGGCCAGCCTGGTCTACAAAGTGAGTTCCAGGACAGGTAAGGCTACACAGAGAAACCCTGTCTACACACACACATACACACACACACACACCACCACCACCACCACCACCACCACCACCACCACCACAAAAAAAAAAAAAAAAACATATTTGGTTTATACTAGCACTTGGGAGGCAGAAGCAGGTGGATCTCTGAGTTTGAGATCAGTCTGGTCTACAGAGGGAGTTCCAGGATAGCCAAAGCTACACAGAGAAACCTTGTCTCAAATAACCAAAAAGTAAAAACTAAAAATAAAAAACATTTGGTATTGTCACATGTGAGAATCAGTGTCTTGGATGCATTCCTCGCTTTCAATTTCAGTTCTCCATCTGCGTATGGTAAAGAGCAAGTGAATTCACTCCCATACCGCCCCCCCAGCCCTGCTTAAAATGACCATCTCTAAGTATCCTCCAGGAGTCAGGGGCCACCTTGGGCCTTCCCCCTGGAGGCCACAGAGGAGTCAAGGCACTGGCTTTGTCATTGTGTTTAGCATGACCCAATGCAGAATACACATGTAAGCCTCTTGTCCAAAAACTACCAAGAATCTCAGACAGCAGAAATCAGTTAACTGGGTACCCACCCTTCCAAGCAGCAGAGCCTGAGTAACTGCACAGGTCTCATGCCCAGAAAGAACACTAGTTAGTGCCAGCCAAAGAGACATCTGTGTGTGGGAGCTATACCCCAGGCTAGGGAGTGAGCAGGGCCCCGCGGACTCAGGACGTTGTGGTCCATTCCAGGCTGACTCTGCCACTCCATCTGCTCAGTCTCTGGCTCTGGCAGCCCAGGGATGTTTTTGTGCCTGGCCTGAGGACACTGGGCAACTTGTCTCCGTGAAGGCTCTTCCCACATGAGCTCCCACCTTCAGAACAGCCCCAGGCTGCAACGCTGAGAAAACAGGACCGACTTTCCTGGGGAAGCCTGTGGTCAGAGCGGAGCAGCTCTTGGCAGTCACTGAAAAGGTCATTTGAAAGCAATAGTGACCTTAGGAGGCAGGAAAACTGAACAGTGTGCTTGTCAAGGCTTCTCAGTGGGGCTTTTCTTATCTCTGTCCCTGGCCTGCCTCAAGCTGGGTTCAGAAGTTGAATGGCCAGGCCTGCTTCATTCAGACAGATGTATAGGTGGGGCACTGCCCAAGGCGTCCAGTTGATGGATCGTTTACTGGTGGTGGAGATCTGGCAGCTCCCCGCTAAAGAGGCTTGTGTCCCATGCTGGCTTTGGCTGCTGGAGGAAGAAATGCTGCCTTGTAACTCCTCGGTGCTATCACACACAGCCTTGTGATGACCTCAGGGCCAAAATTTCTCCTGGATATCCTTATGGATGCCCCAACCCCTGTAAAAATCTCAAACACACACACACACACACACACACACACACAAACACACACACACATACATACATACATACATACATACACACACACCACACACACATACAGACATACACACACACATACACACATACATACACACACATACACACACATACACACACATACACACATACTCACACACACACAGGATTTAAGGGAAGAAAAAGTTGCCCCCTTAACTGACCTTTCCCACAAGAAGCCCTCCCTAGGAAGCTCTAGAGTATCTGCTCAGGGGAAGGGGCAGCCATAATGGAAGCTGACACTTAAAGTGGCTTGGGTAGAACCAATCCTAGTGTGACTGCAACCTGGGAAGGGACCCGCATAGCCACTGGCACTCTCCTGCTCTGTTCCCCTTGGCCAGGGCCAATCCTAGCACATCCCAAAGCTCTGTGGGGTCCACGGCACTGACTGCAGTTGTGACTTCATCTTTGACCCTGTAATTCATCATGGAAGGACAACAGACTGTGTCCAATTCATGGCTTACCACTGTGTCCCCAGCTCCTAGCACATAGAAGAATAAGCTCAATAAACTAAGGGCGGCAAGAGAGGGAGAGAAGAGGGCTGTTTCCCCATGAGGGACCCAAAGGGCAGGTGAAAGGTCAAGGTCACAGACGATCCAGGCTGAAACTCGCAGGTTCAGTACTGTGTTAGTGTGATTAAACACCTGACATAAAAAACTTCAGGAAGAAAGGGTTTATTTTAATATATACGTGACCTCATGGTGGAAAGTCATAGCAGCAGGTACATGAGGCAGCTGGTCACATGGCACCTACAGTCAGGAAGCAGAGAGAAAGAGAGAGAGAGAGAGAGAGAGAGAGAGAGAGAGAGAGAGAGAGAGAGAGAGAGAGAGATGAATGCTGCTGCTCTACTCAACTTGATTTCCCCTATTGTCTTCATTCTGGGGCCCCATCCCATGGAATGGTGTCACCTTCATTTAAGGTCAGGCTTCATCTAGTCAACCCAAGACAGAAACTCCATCATGGACATGCACAGAGCTTTTTGTCTTTAGATGATTTTAAGTCCTGTCAAGTTGACAAGTTGCACTGAGTACAGGCCCTGGAGATAAGCCACTAGGAAGAACTAGGTACAGAACCCACTAGAAGAGTTATCGACCCCAGAGAGGTCCTAGTAGGTGCTGGGGACTCTGGGGAGAGCAACATGGAAAACTGGGCACCACAGGGCCCCAGGGAGAACAGGAGGGAAGCCCTGGTGCCTGGCTCATCTGGGTATCAAAGACTGACCAGGTAGAGGGAGGAATCAAATTCCAAGAGAATCTAGCCAGACCTGCGGTATGAGATCCTACTCCCATCCCAGGAGCCAAAACAGTAAAAATTGGGCTAAGTGTCCTTGTTGGAGTAGGTGTGTCCTTGTTGGAGTGGGTGTGGCTTTGTTGGAGTAGGTGTGACATTGTTGGAGGAGGTGTGACCTTGTTGGAGGAGGTGTGTCACTGGGAGTGGGCTTTGAGGTCTCAGATGCTCAAGCCAGGCACAGTGTGACTTTCCCCGCCTGTTGATCCAAATGTGGAACTCTCAGCTCCCGCTCCAGCACCACGTCTGCCTGCATGCTGCCATGCTTCCCACCATAAGGGTAATGGACGAAACCTCTGAACTGTGAGCCAGCCCCAGTTTTCCTTCATAAGAGTTGCCATTGTCATGGTGTCTCTCCACAGCAACAGAACATTGATTGAGACAGGGAAGATACGAGAACAGAAACAAGCATTTTCTTTCTTTCTTTCTTTCTTTCTTTTTTTTTTTTTTTTTTTTTTTTTTTTTTTGTTTTTTCAAGACCGAGTTTCTCTGTATAGCCTTGGCTGTCCTGGTCTCACTTTGTAGACCAGGCTGGCTTCGAACTCACAGAGATCTGCCTGCCTCTGCCTCTGCCTCCCAAGTGCTGGGATTAAAGGCATGCACCACCATCACCAGGCAAACAAGCATTTTGTTGAGAGCTAACCCTGCCCAGGGTCCACAGCCAGGGCCTGGAAGCACATCAAACAGCCCGTTCCCCAACCTGGGACTCAGATTCCTCCCACAGATACCAGAGTCAAGGTCTCCCGGAAATGCGCAGCCCATCCAGCCTGTCCCTGCACCCCAGCCCCGGGGTTCACGCTTCTCATCCACAGTATGCATACTTCAAGGAAACAAAATAAGAACACCCTCTAGGAGCTGGAGAGAGTGCTTAGTGAGCAAAGTAAAGGCCTGAGTTTTAGTTTCAGAATCCACATGAAAAAGCTGGACATGGTGGTGTGTGTGTCCAGTGTCAGTGTTGGGGACAGATTGGTCCCTCGGGCTTGCTGGCTAGCAGGCCTAGCCAGTGAGAAACCTCACCTTAAAAAGAAAGAGGATGCAGGAGGGAAGGAGGCAGGGAGGGAGCGGTGATGGAGGGAAGGAGGCAGGGAGGGAGCGGTGATGGAGGGAAGGAGGGAAATGAAGTGGGTAGCGCCTGAAGTAGGCCTCTACCACACACCACACACATGTACCTGCTACACACACACACACACACACACACACACACACACACACACACACACACACGGTTTGCAGGAATGCCTTCTAACTACTGGACTCCTACAAAAATCAGTCCATATGGCAAAGGAAGCCAAGGCCACGTCTCAGCAAAGCCAAAGTGTGAGCTCTGAGGGACCAAAGCTGCTGGTGAGGATCACACCACAGTTTCAAACTGAAGCCTGGATACAGGGGACCCCCCCCCCCACAGCCCACATCTTCAGTATCCCAAGCATCATAGTTGAAGCTGCTCTAGGGTCAAAATAAATCTTCACTTTACCAGGGAAGGTAACAACACCCCCGGGAGCCTCAGTGAACAGGTTCTGAAAGTTCAGAAGCATCGCGTTTCTTTCTGGGAGGTGGAACAGGAGAGGCCAAAATCAAAGGACAGCCTCCCTGCAGGCTGCAACCCAAATCACAGCTCCCTGGCTGGGCCAGGATCAGTTCTCAGATAACAGGGAGTTTACCATCCTGCCTGAATAAGTGGCTTTGTTAAGGGAGAAATCAGATCGCCATGCCTGGGGCCTAGGGGAGAGCGAGGCCTGGAACTTTCTTTTGCCATCTAACATCTAAGTGAACTGATGACAGAGGCAGCCTGGGAAGCTGGATAAGCCTCGCTCGGTCATGTGACATCTTGCTTCTGAGGAACCTTGGAATAGAGCCCAAGCTGTCCCCAAAGAATGATACACCAAGAACCTGCAAGGACTGGCCTAGAATTGGGCCTGGGGGTGGTGTCTATCATTCTGAGGGACAAGGAAAGCTTTTCTCTATCTGCCTAGCCTCTTAGAAATGCCTTGGGTCATTTGGGGGTACATGATGTGGTATATATTTATAGAGGATCCTGCAGGCCCGGAAACAACCAGCCGCTACAACCACCTAATGGTGAAGTTATGATCCCAGTTAGGCACTAGTAGTGACATGTCAGTGCTCTAGAGCGGCCATGAAAAACAGCCTGCTCCTGGATGAATGGAAACAACAGAAAGGTTTTTCTCCCCGGTTCTAGAGTGGAAGTCGAAGTATTGTCAGATCGTCTCCCCGGAAGGCTCTAGGGATCTGTTCTATGCCTTCCCTGCCTCTGCCATGGCCAGTATTAGAGTTCCTCAGCCAGGTCACACCCAGCCCCATCTAGCCTCTCATCTCAGCTTACCCATCCTCAGGGTGGACTGTCCCTGAGTGTCTGCATCTCTCTTATAGCAATGGTTTAAGGGGCTTGAGAGATGTCCAATGAGCAAAGTGCCTGCTATGCGCACAAGACCTAAGTCTAGATCACAAACACCCACATAAAAGCTGGGATCCAGGCTGGAGAGATGGCTCAGAGGTTAAGAGCACTGGCTGCTCTTCTAAAGGTCCTGAGTTCAATTCTCAGCAACCACATGGTGGCTCACAACCATCTATAATGAGATCTCGTGCCTTCTTCTGGCATGCAGACCTACATGCAGGCAGAACTTTGTATACATAATAAATAAATCTTTTTTAAAAATAATAAAGCTGGGGACTGAAGCATATATATGTGACTCAGGCACTGGGGAGAGGTAGGGTAGAGATCTCTGGAGTTCACTGACCAGTCAGCCCAACCAACCAGTCAACTCCAGGTTCAGTGAGAGGCCTTGTCGCAAAGAAAAATAAAGAGCCAGAAAGTGATAGAAAAGACACTTGACTTGGACATTTGGTCTCCTAGGCACTATTCTCCACAAACACCATGTACACACATATATGTCAAATACACACACACACACACACACACACACACACACACACACATACTATGTGTCAGATCAGGACCCACTCTAAAGACCAGACAGTAGAATGAATGAATAAATGAATGAATGAATGAATGGGCCTGTGACTACCATAGAAGGAGCTCACTCACTTACTCTGAAAATAGTCCTGAGGCATGAAGAAGACCCAGCTCAGCCTCAGAGCCACCAGGTGGTTGTCATCTGCTCAAGAAGAGCAATAGTATAAGCTGAGTACCCAAGCACTGGGAAAGAGCATGCTTCTTCCCCAGGCCTCCCTGGCTTTGCACAACATCACAAATTCAGACTCTACTGATCTGGGTGTCAGCATGGATGTGCCTCAAAGGACCAGCTGCCCTTTCTGGATATCTAAGCTAATTTTCTAAGCCCTCCACCCCCAGTGATCCTGGGACAAGGGAGCCAGAGAAAGATCTCATAGTGATAGGGAATGGAGTTTCTTCTACTTTCTGGGGACTTGAGTTGAAATTTAAGTTCTGTGAGAAAGAAGATCAGAAATAAACTTCAGGCTAGGCGTGATGGTGCACACCTTTAATCCCAGCACTCGGGAGGCAGAAGCAGGCAGATCGCTGTGAGTTCGAGGCCAGCCTGCTCTACAAAGAGAGTTCCAGGACAGCCAGAACTATTACACAAAGAAACCCCTGTCTCAGAAAAAATAAAAAAGTGAAGAAGAAAAAGAGGAGGAAGAGGAGGAGGAAGCTTCAGGAACTTTTTAATTATTCTAATAGTTAAGTACCTACAACTGACTATTTGAAAAATGTATAGACACACAAGGTGCAGTGAAACATGGAACCAACAACCTGCTAAAGCAAAGAGCTGACCACGGCCTGGAAAGACATCCTCACCTGATGGCTGCCGCTCCCCATCCCTGGAGGAATCACCACTTTCCTGGGCATTGTCACACAATCCCAGACTTCTAACCTCTTTCCAGTCCAACTTAGCATTGCCACAGATTCATCAATGCTGTCCTGTGTGTCTGGGACAGATCTTCAAGGACTCCACTGTGTAACCTGCCTATACCATGGTTGATTGACATTTGGGTGTCGCCAGGATGTTAGGCATGAACTTCGTAGTTCATTGCACAGAGGCAATGTCAAAGATTTAGGGAGAAAGGGCCTAGGATAAATAAACATAATATTTTGGGGGAATGTGGGCAGAGCCTGGCTCAACAGATAGCAAAGGATCACCAAGCTGTACACTGTATTTTTCCCCAGAATTCTGGGAGAAACACCTAAGCACCTCATTCCTTTGCAGAGGTAAGCTCTGCATGTAACTCTCCCCGGCTTCTCCAGTGCTTACCTGTATGCACAATGACTTTGCCTTCTACAAGGCTGGCCTCGAACTCACAGAGATCCACTCGCTTCTTCCCAACTGCTGAGATTAAAGGCATGAGCCACCATGCCCGGTCCTTAGCCTGCAGATTTTTTTTTTTTTTTTTTTACTTTCTACAAATGTTTAGAAAATATTATTGAGCAAAATTGGGCTGAGAAGAAGTAGAAAACCCGGATCGTTGATAACTAATTTGAAGAAAATGAATCATGAACTAATCTATTACAGAGAAGCCATTAGGCCATCAACTTTAGGGCATCGTTCCCTAAACATTAAGGGAAATCACCACTGGGTTTTATGCATAATTTTCCAGATAATAAAACCTGAGAGGCCACTTCTCACTGCGCTTCATGATCATAAAATAACCCCGGCATCAAGACTCAGCAGAGACACTGCTAAGGAAAAGGAGAACGCAATGGGCCAGCCAGTCTTGGGTGTAAATTTAAAGGAAAATAAACAAGCTGTGGAGGTCGCCCAGTGAGTAAAAAGCTTGTTTACATGGCATGAAGATCTGAATTTGAGGCTGAGCACACATGTAAAAAGCCAGATGCAGTGCACCTGTTATCCTGGCACTGAAAACACGGAGAAAGGAATAGGCCTAGGAGTCGATGGCCAGCCAGGTTAGCCAAATCTGCAAGCTCCAGGGCCCACTGAGAGGCTCTGTCTCAGGGAAGAGAAAGCAAGGTGAATGGCTTCTGAGACTGACACCTGAGACTGACCTCCAACACACGCACAACACACAAAACCAAAACACAAATCACTACTCCTGAATCCCAGCACTAAGAACCAGCGGTGCTGAAATCACTTCTAGCCTAGGTACCTGTCTCCAACAGTCACTCTGTGTGTGTGTGTGTGTGTGTGTGTGTGTGTGTGTGTGTGTGTGTGT
>OU015746.1:90459816-90484829 GCA_907169655.1 Acomys percivali | reverse complement strand
GTGTGTGTGTGTGTGTGTGTGTGTGTGTGTGTGTGTGTGTGTGTGTGCACCAGTTAGAAAGCTCAGCATTAAAGTTCAGGGGTCTATTTGTCCTTGGAAGCCAGTGGTGCTTTTGCCAGGGATGTCCTTTAGTGGGGTCAGCCCTTCCGACAGGGAAAACGCGTGACTTCTTGGGTTTGGGCCTACCACCCACCGCAAGGCAGCCGGTGGGCACTCCTCTGACTTGGCCACCGCAGATACATTGGCTGCAGGGAGTCACAGCACCTAGAGCAAAGGCTGTCTGAGGGTGTCTGTGACCTGCAGCCCTAAAGCCGGCTGCAAGTGTTAGGATTCTGCTTCAGTCTGCCTACCTATGATGTCATTGCTTACCTGCCATGAGGGCGTGGCCCTGTTCTGGGCCATATAAAAGGACAAAACTGGATACGTGTCCCCCTCTCCCTCTTTAATGCCCCTCCCTCTCTACTCTTACCCCTCTATTCTCTATACACTCTCTCTCTACTCCTCTCTCTCTCTGTCTCTCTCTCTCTCCTTCCTCTTACTCTCTCTTCTCACTCTTCCTGTCTCTGTCTCTCTCTGTCTCTCTGTCTCGCTGTCTCTCTTTCTCCTCTCTGGGATACCATTCCCCTCCTTCCTTCCCTCCCCGTGCTCATTTAATAAACCTCATACGACATAATATCTGGTGCCTTTATCTATCCTTATCTTATTATTAAGTATAAAAGCAAAAACCAATGCTTTCTTCTAGCCAGCCAGCTCTCTTTACTATTGCAAGGCAAGGGCTTGTCAATCATAAAGACCAAGCTCCTCAGGTGCTGGGTGGGGCTGGCCCTCAGCTCAGCCCTCCCATGGAGGAAATGGACTACAGTCCTTACCTAATCTTAGGGACAGGACATCAAGGAAACTCTGCCCATCTCAGCAGAGGGGATAGGTGAGAGAAAGAAAATGACATAAGCCCAGGTTGGGGGAGCTTTCAGTACCAAAGCTGAGGAATGAAGCCTTGATGCTATTCTGAGCATCCTGAGCTGCTCAACCAGGCAGGAGGCAGAGGCTGAGGTATGCTGTAGGAGAGGGCACAGGGGTCAGAAATCGTCAGAACCTGGTGTGCAGACCAGGAGCTGGCAGGAGAGCCCCAAGGCCAGAGGCTAGACTTGGTTCCAGCATAGCATCAGGAGGCTGGTCATATTCGGCTCACTCCCATACGGAAGGAAGCCTTACAACCTTAACCACCGCCCTGACCTCTCAGCCTCAGCTTCCTCCTCTGCAAGTGGTTTTAGTAGAAACCCCAAGCATAGAACAGGGCACCCAACAGACAGCTACCATTTTGTTTGTTATTTTTATCTGGCCAACCAGCTCCCTGGCTAGAGTTCAGGGAGGAAGGATCCTGACTGTGTTAAAAAAAAAAAAAAAAAAAAAACAATGACCACCACTCACTAATCAGAGCCAGCATGTCAAAAGTGAGACAAGTGTGCTTTGCTACTTTATAAAGCCAGGCATCCACCCAGAGTAGTGGGCACACTGACTGAGCGCAGGGGACAGTTTTTCTAGGTTTCTTCCTCCCTTTCCCCGTTGGTTGAGTAACAAGGGAAGTCTGATTTGCCACATCACCTAGGCCTTTATGCTTTCCTCTGCTACTTAACATCTGTCAATTTCCCAACAAAGACTCTATGTGGGCGCATCTCTACACTTCACAGCCTGTTTATTTTAAAGCTTACCATGTGCAAGGCCTTGTCCCATCCGCAGGTCATTAGGCAAGCCTGCCTGGTAGTAATTTTCTACTCTAAATTTCTAGCTTGGGCACAGGGGTAGCTAGACTAACAGATTAGATGTGGGTGGCTAATTGAGCAGGTAACCACCAGGGAGGGCCCAGCTTTTCTTAGTCATCTGTGATTGGACCTAAGGGGACTCGAGGGGCTTTTGTCTTGAAATTTATCTTGAAAATGAACCATCCGATTTTATTTCTTACAGCAGGCAATGTGGCCCTGCAGACCTACAGCAGGACAGTCATTTTCTAGAGAGAGGACCACCAGGACTGGGGAGATGGCTTAGCCAGTAACGTGCTTGCCTCACAAGCGTAAGGACTAAGTTCGAGTCCCAGGATGCATGCTAAATACTTGGGCACGGGGCTGCAGGTGCACACTTGTAATCACAGCACTGGAAAAGTGGAGATGGGAGGACCCTTGGGTTTCAGTGACTAGCAGGTCTAGCACAGCTGGCAAGCTCCAGGCCAGGGAGAGACCCTGTCTCATAGAACATAGGAGCAACAGTGCAAGGAGATGTCCTGAGTGGACACACGTCTTCCTGACTGGGCTGGTGCTGCTGAAGCCATACTGGCAGCACCTTCCTGTTCAGTGGCTCACTCTCTGGACATACAGTGCCAGCCTGCGGTCAAAGTTTTGTTGACCCCTCTCCTCCCCGCTCACACAGGGCCTGGGTGATAGCCTGGGCCAGGCAGCACTTCCTGGTATAGAAGAATGTTCCAAATATCAGAGAAAGCCAGGACTCCCTAGGTCCTACCAGCCCCACCCCTGCCTGGCGGAAAGCAGGCTAGCCTTCGGAAACATGCCAGTCCTCCACCTGTGAAAACAGTTTTCAAGTACTGGTTGCCTGTGTGCTTTCTACACACCAAGGCTTCAAGAGAAGAGCCCGGTTCGGCAGAACTGCGTCAGCCTACTTTACAGATGTGCTACTGAGGTCTGCCTAGAGAAGTGAAGAGGATGGCAGAGCTAGGAGTGGTCCTGTCAAGATCTACACTAACACAGGCTGAGCTCAGAGCCACAAATTTCCAGCCTTCCCCTAACCTTCGGGCACCAGCATTTCAGAAGGTTGCAAACTGCCCTCTTGCCTCAGGCTGTAAACCCCGGTTGGTGATAACCCCAATGTCTGAATGCTGGCAGCCAGCATGGTAGCCTTTTACACATTAGGTAATCCTAAGGTAACATGAGAGAGGCTCCAGGGAGCAGAGATGGGCTATAGCTGCCCAGGCCAGCTTTGCAGGGCAGGGGGGAGCCAAGAGAGACCCTGTCATCGGGTCCCCCGGCCCTGGATTTGTCCCACATCTGTGCCAGGAGCTCACTCACTACATGCTTGTACTCACCCTATCCTCTCTATGCCTCTGAGTGAAGCCAGAGGTTGGAGGATGTAGGGCCTGGACTGGAAGAAAGAGGTATCAGGAGGATGCTGGGTGTGCCTGCCTCCAGGCTATCATGAAGCCTAGCTTACCTGTGCCTACAGAATACTGGGGACTGCAAGCTCTGACCCACTACAAAGCATAGCAGCTGGCTCGGTGTGGACTGTCCCTTTTCCATGTGTGTCCAGAGCCAAGGTTCTCAATCTGTGAGTCACAAGCCCTTTGGGGTCACATATCAGCTATTAACATTTCAATTCATAACAGTAGCAAAGTTATGAAGGAGCAATGAAACCATCTTATCATGGGGGTGGTCACCACATGAGGAAGGTTAAAGGGTCACAGCATTAGGAAGGTTGAGAACCACTGGTCTAGAGGAAGCTTAGACTGTGCCCTTTAACCTTAACCCTGGCCTCTTTAACTGAGAAAGATCAGGGGGCCATGATGGAATGGTCATTTGTATTCTTTTTCCCAGTCCTTCTCTCACTGTGTTAACATCATTAAAAAAAAAAAAAAAAAAAAGTTGCTGTGAGTTTAGAATTCTTTTTCTTTTACAGAAGACAAGAATGCCCAGAGGAGTTAAAACAATTTGCCCAAGGCCACACAGCTGGAAAGATGGCCTTAACTCTAGCATCTGACCCCTTTTGGAACCAGAGGCCATCATGTCCTTGTAGGGTGAAGCTATGTCTCCCCTTTCTCTAGGACCAGGCTCTGAAGGTTCACCCACTCTAACCTTGCCAGCGGCCTCAGCTCTTCAGAGAACTCAGATCCTTGCAGATCTTAGGAAAGCGGCCAGCGGAAAGAGGTGCAGGCAACACCACCCCCATGCCAGCTCCACCAACTCGCGGCTGATTCATTAATAAAAGAATGGCCAGGCTATTTGGGGCACCTGTAATTTTCTACTTGAATAACCAGGGAAGTGGCTGCCTGCCCGCTCCTCTGCCCTGCTCATGGCGCCAGAATGGAGGAAACACAATCTTGCCTGATGTAACGGGATCTGAGCCGAGCTCCACGGATGATTTCCCTGCCTTTGCCCCATTCTAGAGGTCCCAGTGTCCCCTGTGCCTCTCCCAAGGGAGCCTTGAGGTAAAATCCAATTCAAGTTTGGATGCTGGGAAAGACGGGGTTTCTTCCAGGGGCAGGAAGCAAGTGAGGCGTGGGCATTTGCCAACTGTGAGCCTTTGGGCGCGTGACACGATCTCTGGGCCCTGGGTTCTCCCCTCGAGAAAATGGGAACAATCGCTCCCCGTGGCAGGCTTGGACCTGGTGTTTGGGATGGGGGGCCTGTTCCTGCTATACTGCACATTCCAAGGCTAAGAAAGGGGTAAGTCTGACATGCTTAGCGCTCAGAGAGATCATGTGACCCGGGTAAGCCCCTGTAGCTGGTAAATGCGGCAAAAAACAAACACGGAGCTGGAACTGGGACGTTAGCGCAGCTGCTAAGTTCCTGGTCTGCAACTAGTTCCATCTCCAGAACCCATGTTTAAAAAACAAACAAACAAACAAACAAAAAATCCTGGCATGGAGGATTCATATGTAATACTAAGAGATGAAGATAGTTCCACTGGCCAGCCAGCCTAGCCTGCTTGGTGACCTCTATGCCCATGAGAGACCGTGTCTCAAAAAAAAAAAAAAAAAAAAAAAGAATAAAAAGTAGATGGTGCCTGTGGAATGACACCTGAAATTGTCCTCTGGCCTCCACATGCACATTTTCATATATGAACACTCCTCCCCCAACACACACACACACACACACACACACACACACAGTTAAACATACAGAAAAGGAAGTGGTCCCAAGAATCTATAGGGTACCCACATGCCCCACAAAGTCTTGCCTAGGGCACAGGTGAGAGTGACTGAGAGTCACCAAAGATGAGCTGTGAGGAGGGTGAAGGTGGTGAGGCAGTGGGGGCAGAAGCATTCCTCACAGGCACCCAGCTGAGCCACCAGCAAGGCTGTTCCTCTAGAGCAAGAGCATGCTGCAGTGAGAAAGCCAAATCCCTCAGGAGCCTCTGACAGTAGCTTGCTGAGGAGCCAGCCCTGTCTCAAGGACTTAGGAAGTACCCAGGGCTTTGCACACAAAAGGAAAAGCAAACGTAGCTCCTTAGTCCCCACTAGACTAATGGGAAAGCCCCAAGGAAGTACAAAGAGTTGCCTGGAAATTTTACTGCCTGCTAAGACAATTTTTAACACTCTTCTCAGGAAGATAACAGAACCCAAAATCTAAACAATGTCCAGGGTACAAGCAACCTTTCCTAGACACACAGAGGTAGGGTAATGTGATCCTTCATTGAAACAAACAAACAAAATGTCATTAGACACTCATGCCAAAATGTCCCTGAGGCCAGAGTTAGCATATGAAGATCCCAAAGAATTATCCCAGGGAGTGATGCCTTCCTTTAAAGGCTGGGCTCACAACCAAAGAGACAAGACATAGCCCAGGGCTTGACACATCATAGGTTCCAGCTAAATGTCAGCTGTTCATTTCCATGTGAGCACAACAACGTTGAAAGTCTCCCACACTGGGCTCCTGCTGGCTGCACAGCAGAGCCTGTGGAAGGCCACCAAGAGTAAGAGAGACAACCCTCCTCGGCTGCTGACCGAGGTATTGTCCCCTCAGCACTGGGCCTTACTTCCCTCACTTACACAGACACATCATCTCAAAGGGCCCTTTCTCTTGAGGAGTCTGAGTGAGTCTAGCACAGCCAAAGAAAAGTTCTGAGCTAGGGCAGGATAAAGAGGCCATTAGAGAAAGGATGGAATCTGCTGCCAGCACCTTGTGGGGCGCCCATGCCGGGCCACTCTTCTGCAGGTATAACAATGCTGGGCTGCTGGCAAGGCCTGAGCTCATTTTCCAAAGGAAACTTTCTGAAGAAACGTCTCCTAGCAACCGGCTCCACCTGCAAAGGCTTGCTGTGGCTCCCTTCCTCAATAGCCCTTGGCAGCAGCTTATCATCTGAGGTGCTGGTGACGAGAGAGCTAGTGCAAGGGCACCTGGTAGGGTGCAAACCCTGGAGGATCTGCACCCACACCTGCCACCTCTTTTCCTGTTGTGAAATAAGAAGAAACAATCTAGCCTCGGGACTGATGGCGTAGACTCAGATCTGAACTTGAAACCCATGGGGCTTCCTGATCCTGTGCTCATGGGACCCCACATTGTTACTTAACCACTCCTTTTACCCTAGCTGGTTCCCTGCTCCCAGGACGCTTCCTATATAAACTGTCCTGCAGTAAGTCACCTGCCTCCAAAGTTCCCATTCCAGACTCCTTGAGGCATACCCAAAGATGTGACGGTACCTATCTCCCAAGCCTCAGGGAGCACCCAGCAAAAGAATGCCAGTGGCTGCGCCTGTAGATGCTCAGTGGCTGCGCCTGTGGGTGCTCAGTGGCTGCACCTGTGGGTGCTCAGTGGCTGCGCCTTTGGGTGCTCAGTGGCTGTGCCTGTGGGTGCTCAGTGGCTGTACCTGGTACGGGCTCAGTAAGTGACACTGTTAGTATGCTCCTTCCCATTATTCTCACAGGTAAGGACGGGCCTGAGTCAGAGAAATCAGCTAATATGCTCAGGAGCCCAGGGCAGCCTTGGTATGCAGGGATTGTTGTGTCCTGACGGGCTAGCACAGTGAAGGAAGATTACTGGCTTTCTTTTATTCCTTATTTAATAGTAATAGATTAGGTTTGCGATTATAAAAGCAAGAAAAGTTCAATCCAAAAAAATACCTCAAAGAATGCAAAGAGCTACAAAAATGAATGAATGAATGAATGAATGAATGAAAGAAATCCCCCTATCACTTAAGCATAATCACTGAAAAGATTTTAAATTATATCCCTCCAATATTTCCCTCAGAAAGTCACATAATGCCTATATATAGTCACACATATGTACACACAAAGATAGCTGATGCATACATTATGTGCATATATGTGTGTAAATATATAAGCAACACCAAAATATATAGTATAACACTACAAAATGTCACAGTACATACAATTTTAGCTGTATAGAGGCAGCACATTGCATTTAACCAGTCCCCATCTCAGAAGACTTACACTGCTATGTTTTGGTGGGTGGGTACATGTATATGATCATGTGTGCACATGATTATGTTTGTGTATATGTCTTTTAATAATTAAAAACTAAAAGCCGGGCATGGTGGCGCATGCCTTTAATCCCAGCACTCAGGAGGCAGAGGCAAGCTGATTACTGTGAGTTCGACACCTGCCTGGTCTACAAAGTGAGTCCAGGACAGCCAAGGCTACACAGAGAAACCCTATCTTGAAAAAAAAAAAAGATGCCAGGCAACAGATTTTATATGGAGTTTATTAATAAGGATGGAGAGAGAAGGAAAAGGGAGAAGGGTACCCCAGAGAAAGAGACAAACAGACAGACAGACAGACAGACAGAGACAGAGAAACAAGAAACAGCAAGAGGTAAGAGATAAGAAGTAAAAGAAGTGAGAGGTAAGAGGCAAGGGGGAGGGGTGAGGAAGGTCTATCCTGTTATATACTGGACAGGGCCATGACCAGTGGCAGGTAGGCAATGACATCATAGGTAGGCAGACTGGGGCAGAATCCTAACAAAGTCCACACACAGGTAAAGGCCAGAGGTCAACACCAAGGGTCTTCCTCGGTCACTGCTATCTTACCTTTGAAAGAGGGTCATTCGCTGAGCTCACCGGTTTTGGCTACCCTGTCTGGTCAACAGAGCTCCAGAGATCAGCCCATCCCCGCCCCTGGGACTGGGGCTACAGATGCACGCCAGGCTTTTTATTAATATGCATGTGCTGGAGAGCTGAAGTCAAATCCTCGTGCTTTTCATAGAAAATACTTTACCAACAACTGAGCGAGCTTCCCAGCCCCAAACTTGTCCTTGGGAACAATGCTGGCTGACGAACATCTCTTACCACGAGGCTCTGTACGTAGGTCAAATCTTTAAACCAAAATCTTAGAACTAGAATGACACAGGATGCAGGCTTGGTGGGGCCTTCACTACATTTGCAGGAGGATGGTCGCACCTTTCTCTCTTAGACCGGAGCAGAGTGTCCACTTCCCTACACCTTCTCCAACACTGAGGATCATTGTGTTTTCACTTTGCCAGCCTGACAGAAGAAAGATAATGTGCTGTTGTTACTAGCGTGTGTATTTTTTTCCCTTGGTTTCTGAGGAGGCTAAGCGTCTCTTCTTACACTTGTGGGTTGTTTTAGGTTTTGCCTGCTGAAAGCTGCCCTTGTCCTGCATTGGCAAGGAACCTCTGGGTATCTCCTGCCCTTCCTCCTCCCTGCCCAGAGCCACAGGCTCAGTAGCTCCCTGGGTGTTGTTTTATAACCTTGCAAAGCTCTGCTTCCTGCTGGATAGGTGCCCAGTCAGGCACAGTCTTTACCCTCTGCCTTGAAGCCCTCTGGAGGTAGGATTAGTGGGGATCCAGTTGCTGGGCCTCCAAGTACCTCTCACCAGGCACCCCACCCCCATTCACATGCTTACCCCAAAGGGAGAGCAGAAACTAGATCTGCTTTAAGAAAAAAAAAAAAAACCTGTTTTCTCCCAAATTCCAAATCCACCCAACAAATACATTCCAGGAGTGAATATTAGCATGACTTAAGGAATCTTTTCAGAACTTACCAGAACATTGTTTTTAAGTCCAGTGCTCCTAAGAGGTTTAAAATAAGCCTATACTCAAGTCAAGATTCATCCCAGTTGAAAACCTTCTGGCCATTCACCCAGGAACCCCACTGGGTAACAACCTCTCTCTGGACAGGTACAGTTGCCCACCTACAGAAAGACACGTGTAAAGTTCATGAATGAAAAATAAAAAGCCAACCTCTTCCTACCACAGAGTGGAGGAGGAGTGATCCAGGCCCCACCAGGCACCAGGAGCACACCAGGGTTGACTCTGGTCTCTGGGAGTTTGTCTGCATAGGTGCAGCTTCTGTTCACTTAGAACATATATGGCCCTACCTGTCAGTGAAATGGACTGATCCGGCTCCAGGCCTGTGGCAAACGCAGCTGGAGGGTCACTGGGCCTATGTTTAGTGCAAGAGGCTGAAGCCAGAGTTCCCTTAAACTGCAAGCACCCAGCCAAACAGCTGCTTCCGGTGGGTTTTCAAACTCTTTCAAGGAATTGCTGAGAGCCACAGAGTATTGGCCAGAGAGGCAAGACAAAAGTAGGAACCCTTGAAGAACAAAAGCATGTGACACTTTCCTGCCTTTCCAACATTAATGCTGGGCTTTAAGGGACTAACACAGGCTGGCAGCTCCATCCCAGCTCACGAAGGAGGGGAGGGGAGGAGAGGATGGTGGATGTGAAAGAGAAGGAGGTGGAGGAGGAGGTTGAAGTGGAGAGGGAGGAGAGGGAAGAGGAAGAGGGGGTGGAGGAGGTGGAAGAGGAAAAAGTAGAGAAGAAAGAGGTTGGGGGGGAAGGGGGTGAAGTGGAGGAGGAGGTTGGGCTGTACCTGGAGCTGGAGAGGAGGAGGCAGAGGAAGAGAAGGAGGTTGAGGGGTAAGAGGGGGAGGCAATGCAGGAAGAGGAGGAGGAGGAGGAGAAAGAAGAGAAGGTTGGGAAGGAAGAAGAAGAGGAAGCAGAAGAGGAGGAAGGAGGAAACACAGCCAGGCGGAAGGGTAACCTGAGTCTGTCCACACCACCCAAACTGTGTCTGGGGTCACAGTTGAACCAGAAGGGAGGGAGGGAGGGGAGGAAGGAGGGAAGGAGGTGGGAGGGAGGGAGGGGAGGAGGGAGGGAGGTTGTCTAAACTCCCATCAGAAAGATCCAGAAAACAAATCATGAATGACTCTTCCCTTCAAACATAGCACAGACCAAGAACAGCAGGGTGACTGTGAATTGCTAGTATGGACTGACACCCTTAACAAATCGCTTGGTGACAAAGCCTGCTTGAAGCCACACTCATGGTGTGAACTCATTTGCACTTTTGCAAGGAATGGAATGAAGTCTTTCTACTGGTTTACAAAGGCAGAGGCAATTCCTGGGCCAATGTGTAAGAAATTATTTACAACAAATTTATCTGTGGAGTGCGGGGTTGGAGAATCCGGAGAAGTTAATTTGAGGTTGTGTTTTTCACACACCAGCACTGTTTAAATGGCTATCAGTGTGCTTTGTTGCATGTCAGGATGAAACTCCCTGGAAAAGAAAGTCGAGCTATGATCGACGGTAACGGAGATGATAATGATGTAATTATTAAGTAGCCTCGTGGTGCTTGTTAGAGGCCATCTGCTGTGCGGTCTGTCATTTAACTGTAATGCTAACCTGAACTGGTTACCTATTTTGTATGTAAGAAAACTGAGTCTGTGGTTAGGAAGCTTGTTATGGCTACATCTGACTATTAAACCCTGGCTCTTTCAGCAAGCCATGGCTCAGGCTTGCAAGCGGTAGGTCCCCAAGGTGGGCTGGGCTCTGTTCCATGCAGTGACTGCTCTGCCATCTGTCCTCATAGTGCCTGCAGCTTTTCTCCTCTGGTCTCACAACTCGCCAGAGTTGCACAGTCCAGTCTGCCCCACTTTAATGAAAATTAATTTAGTAGGGTTTTGGCCCCTCCATTGCACCGTGAACTTTGTGGAAGATGAATAGCCACCTGTAGCCAGTAGTGTCATCCAGACAGCACAGAAGTGTGTGCATGTAGAAAGGAGCAAGCAGACCACTTAATGAATGTTGGAACTCTGAAAACATGTCAGATTTACTTCCAATATTTTGAAAGTGCTATTGCAGGCTGTTTAGGATAAATAAGTTATTACAAGTTAATTGTTAGCTGATCAAATCATGGCCATGTCAATTGCTAGTCTACCTTTATCACAAGAATAGACATCCTAGGTGCAGCAGATAGATATGATTCTATAGACAGATAAGATAGAAGAGTTAGACAAGGTCTTCAAAATCCTCAGAGACATACAGAATATAGCATTTTAAAATGTTTTTATTATTTTAAAGATTCACTGACAATGAGACAGGTTAACTCCTGGCAACATACAGCCTACCTCAAAGAGGATAATGAACATCAAAGAACCTCCTTATGGAGATGGCTTCAAATGTGGCAAACAAGCCACTGAAGCAAAATGTCCTCATTTCTACCAGAGACAGAATTCTGCCTTAAAAAAGGACGAGCTTGGATGCAGGCAGAGTTGATGGCCAACTCTGCCAAGTCAGGGTAAGCAAGTCCTCAATAGTTCCTGCCTCACAAATATATCTGTCAGATATATTGGGCCAGAAGGCTGAAAATGATGCTCCAACATTGCAAAGAGTTTTGGGTGACTGCTCAGGTAGCAAACTGTCTCTGTAATCTCCTCATTTGGAAAGCTGCTAACCTGCACTCCTGGCATACTCAGGTAATCAAGTTTATTCCTTCTCAAGTCTCTGATGGGGTTGAAGACCAGGTAGTTTAGTTTTACAATGAAGCTTAGTTGTTTAGAACTTAAGATGTTTTTAGGTCTAGATAGGTGTTTTAAGTTGATAATAACATGATGTAATGGAGATTGATTTACATTCAAAATTGTAGATGCACCAGGATAGGAAAGATGTTTTCTTCAAGGCTGTCAAATACAAATAGTCAAAACACTAAGAATATAACAGATAGATAGATAGATAGATAGATAGATAGATAGATAGATAGATAGATAGACAGACAGATAGATAGAGATAGAGATATATAAAATTCCTGATTGTGTCATGACTCTTCTTGCTATAGGTAGTTTATTGTATATATGTGTAATAATATAAATGTATATGTAAAAAATATAAATAAAGAAAAGAAAAAAGAAGAGAAAACATATCTGATGAGGAAGCTGAACACTACCAGCATCCTCTAAGCCCCCCTTAGTTCCTCCCCATGTGCCCTGTACCCCACCATGACACACTTTACCCCAACTTCTAGTGCCCCAGTGCCATAGAAGAAAAACTAAGTCCCCAATGTTCATGGAGGAGTAACAGTTAGTAATAATGGGTATGACATGTGTTACAACCACTCTGGAGAGTAATTTGGTGACATCTGCTAAAATGTTAGATTCATGTCTATCTTTCCTGGCCCACCACTTCCATTTCATATTATCCACCCTAGAGAAGCCAGCATGTGGCCAAGGAGGTGAGCCTGGGACGTATGGAGCAAAATCCTTTGTAATAGCTAAAAGTCGAAGCGAACTAGATGCCCAACTAAAGAGATCGTTTGGTTTGGTTTGGTTTGGTTTCGTTTTGGGTTTTTTGTTTGTTTGGATTTTGTTGTTGTTTTGTTTTGTTTGTTTGTTTGTTTGTTTGAGACAGGGTTTGTCTGTGTAGCCTTGGCTGTCGTGGATTCACTCTGTAGTAAGGCTGGTCTCAAGCTCACAGTGATCCACCTGCCTCTGCCTCCCAGGTGCTGTGACTACAGGCTTGCACCACCACACCCAGCGGGAACAACAAAACAAAAAAAGTGTAAGGCATCACACTGCACTGCACACAGTCGCACATCAGGAGAGTGGATGGAACGTGTACTGACGTGGAGACAGCCCCAGCTCATGTAGTAAAGTGCTTGCTCTGCCAGCGTGAGGACCTGAGTGCTGTGCCCAGCACCTGCTTCAGAAAGGCGGGTATGAGGGTGCACATTTGTGATTCCCACTGCTGGGAGGCAGAGGCCGCTGCATGCCTGGGGATCCCAGCCAAGCAGTAGGGCCTAATCAGCAATGGTGGCCAAGCCAATGAGACACTGTGTCAAAACGCAAGGTGGACAGTACCTGAGAAACAACACCAAACATCGTCCTACAACCTCACTCAAGTGTGACTACTGAGAGAAAAACAGGCAGGCAGGCAGGCAGGCAGGCAGGCAGACAGACAGACAGAAGAAAAAAAAATACCCAGTGATAGGAAAGCTGCAGAACTGAGTGTGATGCAGACTGTCATATGACTGCTTGGGAGGCCAAGTCAGGATTGTGAATTCTAGGCCAGCCTAGGCTATACAGTGAGATCCTCTCTCAAACTCCCTAACCCCCTCAAAAAAGTAAATTAAAAACAAAAAACTACCAAGACACACACAAAGCCTCAAAAAGTGGTTCTGGGAGAGGACTGCAGCCAGGGCTCCGCTGAGACAGTGAGGAAAACTAGAACTCCATAAATCTGAATGTGCCTGTGCTGTTCCGTGTACGCAGCTAAGCAGTACAGGGTGGCTCACTGGTTGTGGCAACTATTTCGTAAGCTTTTGAGAGGCTGAAACAGCCTAATCACCAAGACCATATGTGGAAAGGAATGGTGGCCCTCGACCTCTTGGCTTGGGCAGGTAGACTCAGCCCAGGATCCTCGAGAGCAGTTTTCCAGGCTTCCACAGAGAACCTGAGGAGATGAGTTTCAAGGCAGCCTGAGCTACGTAGCGAGAGTCTATCTCAAAAAGTAGTGAGAAGACCCCAGAAGCCAGAGCTGTGGAGGTTTCCTTCGTTGTTGGGCAGCTAGGCTTATGAAAACACCAGTGTGATGAATCCCCTGCAAGGGAGGCTGCCCCAGAGTTAGGCTGCGGCTCCAACAGTGCCAGCCCTTTAGCAGGGTTGCTTGGTTTGATGTCCTCACCCCTGGGAATAGAAGAGTGGGGGACTGGCAGACATCACCTCACACGACAGGGAAGCTTTGTGAAGGCAAGATGTTGAGGCAGAGGCATAGATGGACCTAGTAATACTACATGGCGGCTATTGCCTCGTTGAGTGGGTGGAACGTGGGATGGAAGTCAGGGCTCTTGAGTTAAAAACATTCAACCTTCAAGATTAGTTTAGTGGGGAGAGTGGCTCTACTGACCCTGTAGGAAAGGGTTCCTTAATCCCTTGCCCCTCCCCCTCCCCCTCCCCACCTCCCTACCCTCATCCTCCACCCCCCCACCCCCCACTGCCAGGTGTCAGTAAAATGAAGTGAAAAGCTAGGCACGGGGAGGCCTTCCTGTAATCTCAGGACACAGGAAGCTGAGGCAGGAGGATAGTGAGTCCCAGGCCAATCTGAGAGTCAAGGTGGGGCTGCTGAGATGACTTGGGATAGAGGCATTTGCAGCACAAGCCGGGGAACCTGAGTTTCAATGTGTGGTGAACATCTGGTGTCCCATCACTCTTATAGTGAGACGAGACAGAGACAGAATTGCCTAGAAGCTTGCAGTCCAGGCAGCCTGAAGCACACAACATGGCCAAAACAGGAGCGCCCTCAAAACAAAGTGATGAATCAACAACAGAAAGTTGTCCTCTGACCTCCACACCCAAATATACACACATCTTATATACAGGTGGGGGGTGGGGTGGGGTGGTGGTCAGGGGGGTGGAGGGGAGGCGGGGAGTGTTTCCTAAATCAAATTGTCTTGAATCTACTCACAAAGTTCAACTTGTCTCCTTCCTCTGGGGGAAACAGGAACCTTACTCCCCCTAGTCTCAAAGAGCCAACACCCTGAAGTCAAACCCTCTTCTCCAAGTTCAGGACTGAGACCCACTGTGTTCATCTAAGGGGCAGCTCTGCTCGTGTCTCAGCGATGAACATCAGTGTTCAACTTGACACAAAGTAGGATCACCTGGGAATAATTCCAGCAAAGGGTTGTCTGGATCAGACTGTCCTGTGGGCATGTCTGTTGGGGGACTGTCTCGATCTCATGACTTAAAAGTGGGTGCCACCACACCCTTGTGAGTTAAGATGTGAGCTGAAGGTGTGAGCTGAGGTGTGGACTGAGGTGTGAGCTGAGGTTTGAGCTAAAGGTGTGAGCTGAGTGTGAGCTGAGGTGTGAGAACGCACTTGCTACCTTCTGTTCCTGATTATGGATGTAACTCCCCCAGGCTCCTGCCACTGTGACTTCCCTGCCACAGGGCACTAACTACAACCTGACAGCCTAGATGCTGAGCTGAAATAAACCCTTCTTCCTCAGAGTTGCTCTTGTCAGAAGATTTTATGACAGTAACAGAAAAGGAAACTAGGGCAACTTGCCTCTACCTAGCAACCCAAAACGTATGTGCAGACACATGCTCACATGTAGACACAGAGGAAAAATCATTTACCTACCTTGGTGTCGCCTTCCCTTCCAGCCCAGAGGCTGCTTAGCCAGGTGTCTGCACAACCAGAGTGAGCGCTCAGTGACCCACCACAGAAGCACATTTACAGTGGATGTTTTTACTACTGTCCAAAAGCCACAAAGTAGTTACCAAATAAACTAGAAAGCCGCTCAGCAACAAAGCAGAACAGACCAGAAAGGCAAGTACACTCTCAAATCGAGGAGAATGAAACCAACCCAAATGGTAAACTGTGCTGTGCTTTTGGGTTTGTTTGGGGGTTTTGTTTGTTTGTTTGTTTGGGTTTGGGGGTTTGTTTTGTTTTGTTTTGTTTTTCAACACAGGGTTTCTCTGTGTAACAGAGCCCTGGCTGTCCTGGACTCTCTTTGTAGACCAAGCTGGCCTCAGACACACAAAGATCCACCTGCCTCTGCCTCCCAAGTTCTGGGATGAAAGGCATGTGCCACCACATCCAGCTTTGTACAGTGCTTTTGTTGTTGTTAATATAGTGACTCACGTAGCCAAGGCTGGCCTTGAGGGTGACTTACTTTATTTATTTATTTATTTATTTATTTATTTATTTATTTTGAGACAGGGTTTCTCTGTAGCCCTGGATGTACTGAACTCACTTTGTAGAGCAGGCTGGCCTCAAACTCACAATGATCCACCTGCCTCTGCCTCCCTAGTGCTAGCATTAAAGACGTGTGCCACCATGCCCGGCTGAGGATGACTTTAGACACCTGATCCTCCAGCCTCTACCTCCTGAGTGCATCACTACACCAGGTTCACATGGCGCTGGAGACTGAACTTGAGATTTATGCATGTTAGGCAAACACTCTACCAACGGATCCCCAGCCCCAGCCCCAGCCCCAGCCCCCATGGGTGTCTATGTGTAATGCTGGAACCAGAGAATCAAGGCCTCGGGACAGATGGCAGCACTGTACATCCTGGACCAGTGTGTGCTGTCTGAGAAGGGAGGGGCTGTTTTATATCCCAAACCTGGGAGTGATTATAAGTGAGCACACACAAAAGTGCACTAAGCTGTGGGGCAAGCCTATGGTGACACATTTCAGGTGTCTGTCTGGTACTCTGTCACACTGAGACACTATCCTCAAGGGAAACTCAATGTGGCAGAGTGGAAAAGGGGGGACTTTAGGGGACAGGACCATTGAGGTCACCAGCCACCAGCCCCTAGAGATTCTCAGCAATGAGGGCATGGGAAAAAGACAGATGGTGGCCTCAGGAGGGACACAAATGTCCTCGGACTCAGCCAAGGCAGAGCTGTGGCCGGGAGGGTTGGGGCATTTTGCATGGCTGGCGAAAGCACTGCCTCTGAGGATTGTGGGTGGAACCGGCATGTGCCAGTCTGCCGATGGTTAATGGCTGTGTGGAGGGGGGAGAAAGACCCAGGTGGCTTTTCTGAGCCGCCTTGCTTTGTCACTGCCTATGAGTGAAGAGCCCACTAGTCCACCAAGCCCACTTAGTAAAGGGACACGCTCTCCCTGGCCAGGCCACCTTGCTCCACCGGGACACAGGTTAGCCTTATTCTTGACAGGCTGTCCATTTTAAAAGCTTGGCGGGTATGCCAAGGGCATTGTTTTTAAACTCAGATCTGGGAGCTACACTGCCTTTGTAATGTTAAGACTATGTGTGAGAGCCAAGCCTGCTTCCCAGCTCTGTGTGGGGAGACACAAGAGAAGAGCTTGGGTGTCCTAACAACTCTCTGGAGTAGGTCCTTTTTCTATGTCCCAGAATTTCCTTCCACGGATGACGTTACTTGTGCCCTCAATCCCTTTGTGAAGGTGGACAATAAGAAGCCTGACCAGTCCCCAAACACTGTCCCTCTTCTCTAGCCTCCTTGGCGGCAATGCTCAAAATGGTAGACCCCTGGGGACTCCAGCCCCTCCTACCTACCCCCACAATGCACACAGGGAGCAGGCAAGCCTCCCTTGCTTTGTCCGTGGAACTATACTGTAACTTTCAAAATTGTGAAGGTCACAGGCAAGGAGAGCCCAAGGGACACAACCCAAGACACTATGTGGTATCTCAGGGGGTGGAGGGGGATCCTGAGACAGAGAAGGGCATTCAATAAAAACTACAGAACAACATATAAACTATGAACTTCAGTTAACAAAAGTACATCAAATCAGTTCAAGAAAGCCACTGTGGCATATACACTCATCTACATACATTTTAGTACACTTATTTATTTATTTATTTATTTATTTATTTATTTATTATTTGTGGGAGGGTATGTGTGCAATAGCATGTTTGTAGAAAACATATGGCCACTTGGCAGGAATCATGTGGGTCCCAGGGACTGTACTCAGGACCTGAAGCTTGGCTGGGAGTGCCTTTGCCTGTTAAGTCATCTTGCCTGCCCTACATACATTATGATATTAAGGACAGGAGCAGTGGGTGTGGAATTTAAAAAAAAAAAAAAAGATGTTTGTACTGTCTTCTAAACTTTCTTCTAAACCTAAAATTGTTATTTTTTTTTTAACTGTTATACGGCTGCGAGATGGCTCAGAGATTAAGAGCACTGCCTGCTCTTTCAAAGTTCCTGAGTTCAATTCCCAGCAACCTTGAGTGCTATGGTTCATCAATGCTTGCTCTATTCTTTCTGCTTCCTGGCAGCCATGAATCTGAGCGTTGCTATAGAATGGACTTCCCACTAAGACACTCAGCCTTACCAAGCAAGATGGTGCCAGAGAACTTTAGACTGTGTCTCTAAAACTGTGAGCCAAAATCAACCGCCCCCCCCTCCCCGCCTTTAAATGGTTTGCCTTGGGTAGTTTGTCACCACAAAAGAAAGCTGATACCCTTTTTTTTTTTTAAGGAGATGACAGTTGTTGTGGGCAGGAGAGAATGGCTCGGAGGTTAAAAGCACAGTCTCTTCTTCCAAAAGTCCTGAGTTCAATTCCCAGCAACCACATGGTGGCTCATGAACACCTATAAAGAGATCTGGTACCCTCTTCTGGCATGCAGGTGTACCTGCAGGCAAAACACTATATACATAATAAATAAATCATCTACAAAAACATTTTTTCAAAAAAGAAAAATGGCTGTTGTTCTTGCAGGGACTAGTGTTCAGTTCCCACCACTCCCTGGGTGAGGTCTGAAGAGCAGAGAAGCACCAAGAGCCTCTGAGTTATCACAAAAGCAGTGATGGTAGGCCAACCAAGAGGTTATAGCCAGCAGGTGAGCAAGAAGGCAGGACAGCCGAAGGTGCAGGGGTGAAGGGGGCTGTGGTAGTGGGAACAAGGCCTCAACAGCTAACTCCTCAATCTCTGGCCCACGAAGGCACAGCCTTGAACCATCCAATGCCCTAGATAGCTCCCCTGTTTTCAGGCAAGCAGTTCATGGACCCAGAACTGGTTGGATCTTAACTGTGCAAGTGTGGCCAAGTCACCTCTAGACTGGAAGTGAGACTGACCCTTTGGGAGTGCTCTGAAGGGTCACCTGATTTACAGAGAGGCAGTGGACCACATGAATTTGTGTCCTGGCTCCATACTGAGTGACGTCAGAGCAGTAGTTTAGCCTCCCTGAGCTTCACTTTCCTCTCCTCTGTAAAAATCAGAATGCTAAGAGACCCAGCTTTGTATGGTTATAAAGAATCAATGAGCCAGAACACAAATAGTGCAGAATTAGTATTCCCTTGTTCTCTAGGCAGTGCGGCCCAGTGCCGGCAGAGTGGATCATCAAGACTGTGGCCTCCCTCCATATTCCACAACTGCCTGGTGGGTTTTGCCCCATCAACCTTCAGACTCTTCCATTGGTCCTCTCGTCTGGCTGTTTAAGAGACTCCACAAAGCCAAAGACACCAGCCTTGTGGAGTCCTGCCAACTTTTCCCTTCAGCTTCGCCCTCCCCCAGCAAGCCCTCCCTCTCAGTACGACTGGAATCTTTGGGGTGTGTTTGTTTACTAGCTTGTGGGAAGATCTTGAACTCCTGATCCTCCTATCTCCAATTCTTAAGTTCTAGGGTTAACAAGCGTGCACCACCATCCCAGGTTTTATACGGTGCTGGGTCTCGAACCCAGGGCTTCGTGCAAGCGCTCTACCAACCGAGCAACAGCCTCAGAGTTTTTTGTTTGTTTGTTTGTTTGTTTTGTTTTTTTGTTTTTTTTTTTAAGTACCAGTGCATAGCGTCTGCGCCGAACAGCACTTCACACTTAGACCTGCCAAGCCTCACCTTATAACCCTGTGAGCGGAGGACTATGGCTCTTCTTGCACCTCAGATAGGCTTCTTTCTCTTCATCAGCTCAGCTGGGAACAGATCCCAGGAGCGGCGCTGCAGAATCCCATACCTGCTTGTAGCTTTGACCGAGGCCAGTGGCCAAGAACTGGGCTAGGTGGGCAGGAAGCCAGGTCGGCTGCGCTCTGTGGGATGCTGCAAGGGTGTTCAGACGCCCGCCGCCGCCGTGCCCTGCTCGCTGGCCCGGCACAGAGACTGCCTGTGCCCTTCGGCCCTCCTACACCACCGCGGAGTCTCAGAAGCCTACGGTAACCAGATCCCCGGCGGGTGGGGCAGCGGGGCGCGTTACTATCACCGGTCAAGAAGCTGCTCTGGCCCTCAGTCCAGGCTGGGCCGTAGGGATTCTCAGCGCAGGGATGGCGCAGAAGCTGGGCGAATGGGCCAAAGCTCCCGCGGAGGCCACCGGGCTGTACCGGGCCATGCTGCTCAGGTCGGGTAAGTGGGGACCATGCCACCACTGGGACCACCCCTCCTCCTTGGCGCCCATGTTTCTTCCTCCCCGTTATCCCAAAGCTTCGACGTTTCTTCAGCACTCCTTGCTTGGTCTTCTCTCTCCTCTTCCATCCATTGCTCTCTTTCTGGGTGTGGAAACATATGTGAGTGCACAAGTACAAACTCGAGCTTACACTTTGGGTCTGCCTGCAGAGGTCCCGCGAGGTCCCCGTCGGGCTGGTGTCAGGCAGTGCCCCCAACCCAATAGCTTTCAGCAGGCAGAGGGGTGGGAGGTAGGTCTGACAGCAAAGCGGGAAGTACAGAGGAGGGAGGGGCGCGGTGTTAGAAAGCCATGAACCTTGCCCACCATCGACGAGGTAGCCCTGATTGTCCCGTTGGTGGTTGCCTATGATGAGGGGACAGCGTGGTTCAGGCAGCTCAGAAAGCATTTGCTGAATGTGGACGCGCAACACGCACGCTGAGGCGTTTTGAATTTTGAGGATGTGGTTGGATGACAGGTGTTCATTTATCTTTCTGTTTGCCTGTGTACGGATAGGCACTGAATTTTCTACCAGGGACACCTTAGAAGCCTTTTATTCGAATAATAAAATAAATGGTCAGCATAAAAATAATTTGGAAAAACATCGCGATATAGGGGGGAAAAAAAGAAGATGCCTTTGATGAAGGCTTAGGATGTTTTATTCTGAAACTGAACGCCTCTGGGTCCGGGTTTGGGGAAGGTGAAAATCACAACCCATCGGGATCCCTGCGCTCTTGGGAAAGTAATTCTAAAGTGTCAAGGGACTTGGCTCCCTGGCCAGCTGCCTTTTGCCTGGGCAAGGAGCGGGTCTCAGCTAGTAGTCGGCCTGCAGCCAGAAGTGCTAAGGCAGCCGGATGGGCTAGTGCTTTTTTGCTATGGTGGCGCCAGCCAGGATCCCCAGGGCGCATGGAGCTCAGAGAATCAGTGTTGAGGAGCCCCGCCCCTGCCGCCGGAGATAGCGCCCGCCAAATTAATTAACCGGTCTCAAACATTTGAACAAGGCTTCCCTTAAGCCCCTAAACTGGCCAAGGTTTCAGGACCAACAATACCTTCACGGGGCTGGGGGCCTAACCCAACCCACATAGAGGCAGCAACCCCCAACCAAGGAATCAGATTTCAAATTTCAGTATTGAGGTATCAGTTCTCAGAAAACTGGCAGCAAGGTTCCTAATGTGAATGCCTTATGCTTTGTCTAACTGGAACTCCGGGGCGGTCTGCTTTTCTCAGCTTTCAGTGTATCTATTCGGTAGACAAGTGAGAGCTCCAGGGGTCACAGGCTTGTCCCCTAACTACTACATAACCCGTGGGGTGGGGGTGGGGAGACAGAGGCCTCCTTGAGAACAGGGTGCTTACTGATAGTGCACTCATTAGAAACATCAAAAGTCACCTACTTCTACCTTCACAGTTCCGCCAGGGCCTGCTAAAAAATCCTCTCCATTTAGTGAATACCCGGACAGCTCCAGAGAGCTGCAAAAGCAGCCCATAGTCTGCTAAGGAATCTTTCCACCCATCTCAGAGGTAGAAAATGCTTTCAGACTCAGGGCTACCTCTCCAAAGTCAGCCGGTTGGACAAGTGATTCTGGCCACCTGTTACTGTCATTGTCGTCATAAGGCTCTCCACCTGCCACCTGACCAACTCTGTTCACTCAAGTGTTCATTCATCTACTCATTACTGGCCTCTTCTAAGCACACTGTCTTACGGGAGACGCAGGATGTGTTGATAGATAAAGCAGGCATGAGCTCCTCCTCCACCTCCTCCTCTTCCTCCTCCTCCTCCTCCTCCTCCTAGGGAAGTAATACCCACTCCTCTTGGAAAATGAGGAAACAGGAACTCGAATGGTAGCATTTGTCCAAGACAACACAGATGCTGAGATTTCAAATCTCCGGCCGTGAACTCAGGAATCACTCCCCCTACTGTCTGTCACAAGGAAAAGCAGAACCCGAGTGCAGTGCCCCCAGTATGCAATGACAGAGAGAGCAGCCTTATCGGTAGAAAGCAGCCTTGAGCCACACCCAAGTAAGAGGATACCACTAGAAAAGCACTGAGGGGTACTCAGTGGTACTCAGGAGGATCACTGCCAACTCAAGGCCAGTCTGGGCTACTTAGTGACTTCCAGGCAAGCCCAGATGACATAGCAAGAGGTTGTCCCCCAAAGCAACGGCAGTCATAGTAATGTATGCATCTGTAGATATTTGGAGAACTTGACAAAAGGACAGAGCTTACCCCATAACCCTACTAGCTCCAAACAGCCACTAGTTACACTTGAGGGTGTTGCCTTCTGGTTTTGTTTTGGGTTTGTTTGTTTGTTTCATAATGAATTTCCAGTCTTTTCACTTGAATGGGAACTTTAATGCTGTTACATGAGGCATTAAGATAATAACTGCCACTTAGGCAGGTGGTCCAACTCTAGGGCAGAGGCTTCCATGACCTGTGTCCTCTGTTCCTCAGAGCAATTGCCCCATTTTAGAGATGAAGAAAGCATGTCACCTAGCTATACAGCTGTGGATCCAGGGTTGGTGTCTGGGTTGACACCAAGATACTCATAGCACCCTGACTGAAGAACTCTCTCTGTGATAGAACCCCTGGAAAGCTATTGTCCCTCCACAAATGTCTACCTGGCACAGGCGACTTCCTCCCAGGCTCTTCTTGCAGCCTGGATAACAGGGTCCTTCCCCAGCTGTCTGTATTCCTTGTCAGCCACCAGGGGGCAGAAAAACCTCCATTCCACTATTACTACCAAGAACACCACATAAAAAAACCTGAAGCCTGGTGCACTTTGAACTTCATATGAAGGACGAAGATGACTTTATTGCAAGTAGTTCCAAACGTGAAATGATGTACTTATGCTAAAAGACTCTAATGCTTCCATTCAATCCAAATTCTTCTAGGAGGGCTGCTCTCTACACTCCCCCTGCCCTCCACCGCCCCGCAAGCAGCCATGGGCATTCTGAAGCTGCATGGTTAACTATGATCTGACCATCATCACACACAAGTGGGAGGGGGGGCAGAGGGAGGGAGAGGAGGAGGAGGAGGAGCAGGAGGAGCAGGGGGAGGACAGAGAGAGGGAACCTGAGAATATATCCTGGTTTATCTCACTGCAAGAAAACTAAAACAGGGGTAAGATCACTTAGAGACCAAATTCGCTATGCCAATGGCAGTGAGTCCAGAGCCAGCTTTTGGGAAAAAGGACTCTTGGTTCTTGCTGCTCTGCCCTACTTCCTGTGTTCACGCTTGAAATCCCTTCCCCAGGGGAAATGTTTCCCAGTTCAAACTTGGAAAGGCAACTCTTCACCAGTTTACATCTCTCTATGGGCCCCATGGCAAGCTCTAATGCCAGCAAGCTTTTCTTCCCCTGCCTCAAGGTCCTTTCAGCAGAGTACGTCTGGAGTGGCCAGAGAGGCGGTCAGTTTGATCCTAGGACTGTTTTGTGGGCATCTTTGGAGGTTAAGATTCCAAAATCCAGGGTCAAGGGAGAAGTTTTGAGTAGCCTTAGAAGCTTCTCTGATGTTTGTGAGCTCCTCTGAATTGCCTTTGATGCTACTGGGCTGAAGAAAACTAAGCTGAAATGAAAGGAAAGCTGTTTGCAGAGTGTTTTTCAGTGCTGCAGCAGAAAATGCGCCAGCGCTCAACTGGTCTTCAGCACCCTTCCCTCTCATACTCCCGGGACACAGGGGTGAGCGTGGCAGGGAAGCCAGCGATCTCCTTCAGTGCCCCCAGCACACTATGGGGCTGAGTGAGAACTCTGTCCACCACCTTTGAGAGAGGGAAAGCAGGGGCCAGAGAGGCAGCGGCTCTACTCTGGACCCTGAAGATTTCCAGAACACTCTCCTGTCAGGTGCATCTGCTCAACTGTCCCTGTACTATATTCTATATTCCAAATGAACAGGAGTGACCCACGCAGGATCTCAAACTGACTCTCAAGAGCGGTGCTGGGAAGAGGTGCCGTTCCTCACACGTTTGCACCCCTCCTTCCTGCTTTTCTATGGCAACAAAAGCAAAGTATGGATGGGTTTGTTCATTATTAAGCCACAAACACTGCAGAATAGTCACAAAGGAACAAGGGCTTATAATTTTATTGTATCAAACAGTATCAAAATGTAATACAAAAGATTCCTCAGGGAAGTATGCTAAATCCATATTCCTGGGCCAGGGAAGGGCCTCAGTGGTAGATTGCTTAGCTAGCATGCACGCAGTCCTGTGTTTGAGCCTCAGAAACACACACACACACACACACACACACACACACTTCCCTGTCTAGGCCCCCATCAAAATTTCTGATACAGTAATCTATGAGCATGTTTCCATCCTTCCGTTTTTCATACTCCAGTGATACCTAGCGATGCCAGTTGAGATGCACCCCCATAGAACTGACCTCTGCTGACAGATCTGTTTATGTAGAAATGGGTTCTCTATGTGTATAGTTTAAAAAAAAAAGGAAGGGGATTGTGATTCCCTCTACAATGGAGGGAGGACCCCTTACAGGTTGACACTCCGGGTGACTGTACCCCATCACTAGGTAATGCAGTCTCTCATCCACAGTGTGGTCTCTGGTTGCCCATTTCCTGTGCAGTGTCATGAGCACTCACACATGACAGGAAGCATCAGGGTCTCAGCAAGCTCTTGGTGTCCACGCCTTGGGTGTCTTCAGGTCAGGCAGGGGTACGTCTTGAGCACTGTTTTAAATACAATGAAAAAACACCCAAGAAAATGAATGTAAAAGAAGGAAGATTTTTAGCCTAGTTCGTGGTCTCACTTATTGCAGTCCGCAGTCAGCAGCTTCCATTGCTTCTAAGACCATGACAAGACAGAAACATGGTGGAAGTATGCTACTTACTTCACGGTGTCCAAGGGTGGGGGACAGGGATAAAATGGCCCCAAAGACACCCCCTCCCAGAGACCTACTTCCTTCTTCTAACTAGGCCCCACCTTCTGATAGCCCCTTCAACTGTGACCCCCATCAGTGCATTGATCTCCTGATGAAGGTAAAGCCATCATGACTAGTTACTTCTCAATAACACATCTGGAGACTAAGCCACCATCCTGGACCTGCTACCAGGACTTCCTAAGAAAGGGAGCGGACAGAGGGAATGGTGCCATGGCTGGTATGGGGGCTCAAAGAGCCACTCCTCTGGAATGAACTGGGCTGTGGCTTCAGTCCTTTCCAGACATGAGCAGAAGCAGAGTCCCTCCC
>OU015746.1:90427160-90459806 GCA_907169655.1 Acomys percivali | reverse complement strand
CACACACACACACACACACACACACACACACACACACACACACACATTCTGAATGTGGATTCCCTGAAGACAGAGATACCATCTCTCTCCTTCCCGTCAATATGCCATGTCAGAAATACAATATACACTTAATAGATTAGATGTTGACTAAATGAACAAAATGGCCAAATGACCCTGAAACTGCATGCGCAATGCGTCTGCTTACCTGTGATGTGTGTCCTGGACCTCATAGCTCCTGACCAACCAAAGTTCCAGGAGAACATGAACTGAAGTAAAGGCCTAGTTTCACTGGCAAGTGCTATTTTTCCTCACTGGAGAACAGAGGATAGCACCAAACTCCAGAATACTCCTGGAGGAAGAGAATACTCCAGAGGTACAGAGAAGGCTTCGATCTTCAAGCACCTAGACTGGCTTTGGGATTCAGCCCACAACCTCAGCTTTTATTTGCACACATTCTCATTGTAGCCAGGCACAAGCGTGCATGTTGGGGCCCTGCCCTTAGCACATCACAGTTCTCTCTGCAGGATGTGTTAGTGAACACCCATCTCACTGAAGGTATCACACAGCCACACTGTTACCTCATCTGACAGACAGAAAAGTCAAAGTACAGAAAGGGCTGGCATCAGAGCAGGCTGGGTACAGACCCCGTCCACTGCCCCTTTCCTGGGCTGCATCCCACTGGTTCTCCTATGCTGTTCCAGGTATGATGTTAATTGCATGCAGTTGTTTGAGGTTTTGGGGTTTTTTCTGTTTGTTTGTTTTTGGTTTTTGTTTTTTGAGACAGAGTTTCTTAGTGTAGCCCTGGGTATCCTGGAACTCAGTCTGTAGACCAGGCTGGCCTCAAACTCACAGAGATCCACCTGCCTCTGCCTCCCAAGTGCTAGGATTAAAGGTGAGAGCCACCACTGTTCTGAACTGCACGGATTTTTCAAGCCACTAGCAGATGTGTCTGGTGTAGGCCAGGACATTTGTAGATGACAACTTCATGTCACAATGTTACCTACACCTGTGCCTGGAGGATGAGCAAGAACTGACTGGGCTGGGGGTGGGAATTCTTTCCCTGAAAGCATTCCAAGAGCCAATGTCTAGAGAATTCCTTGCTGCAGCAGGAGGCATGCTTTCCCCCTCCTGTGGGAAAGTGCTGGAATCCCCTCCCATACAAACAAGGGAAATTCCTCCACAGAAGCCAGGAGCCGCCTTGCTCTGAACAAAGCTTGGCATGGCTCTTATTCCTCATCAATCTGACAAAACAGGTATTTATTTGTGCCTCTCAGTCAGGGTGGCTTGGACATGGTGTTCTGAGTCCTGGACATGGCCACTCACCAAGTGGAATAACAGTTTCTATAGCAACAGCTCCTTTTTATTGATATCAGAATAAACAGGAATATAAAACCGCCTCCCATCTTGGGGGTTTAGAGCCCGCCCTTTGGGGGCGGCTGCCTCGGCCATCTGGGACATGCTTAGCACTCCCTAAGTCTGAGATCCGCAGAGGAGCTCACAGCCCAGACACCGCAGAAGAGGAGCTTGCAGCCCAGGACCTGTGGAGAAGTAAGACCCTGGTCTATTATTCTGTTTCACAAGCTGTCAGGCTGGATGCGTTCTGAGAGAAGGTGGAGGGGAGGAGAGCGACCTGGGAGCAAGCTGTCCCAGCCACTGAACCCTTTGAATTTAGGTACCTGGACCCTGCCTCCCTGGAGAGAGATGCTGCAGGGATACGTGGTGGGGGCGCGGGAGATCAGGGACTCAGTGGACTTTCAGTTACAACTTTGCAGCCTGGCTGATCTTTGCTTCTAAATACTGACAGGAAGTTAATGTCTGCTAGAGCCTCTCTTAGACTCAGTATTTCACAGTAGGGGTGTATAGGGTCAGCACGGAGGGTTCACTTAATATCAACAGATAAAGAAAATGAACAGAGAGTCCAGCTTCTATATGTAATGAGAAGACCACAGAAGCTGGGTTTGGGTACCAGAGCTCAGCTCAGATTCCGGTTCTTTTATACACTGCTTCTGGAGAAACCAGATGACCTCTCTAAGGCTTGGTGACTTGTTCCTAAGAACAAGGGGTTGCCCACTTTTCAGTTTATTGACAGTTCTAACGGGCCCAGGCCTAGGTGCATAGCACAGGGCTCTGCCTGTACTGTCAGCGCAGGCTATGTGCGACCCCCCACACTGCTAGTGGACTTCGTCTTAGCATCATGTGGTACAAGGCCAGTCTGGGAGGACTAGAGAAATCAGGCACTAGGGAGGGGATTGCATGTCACTATGAAGCTGCTGTAAGTGAGATGCTATCTAAACTTGGGACAGTGCCCCCACATAGGTTTCTGGACAGCTTGGATCCTGAATGGCTTTCTTAGCTCAAAGTGTGGTTAACCCCTGCTATGATTTTTCCCTGAGCCAGCTGCCAGGTGGGACAGCTGGCATCAGATCGCATGGGCAGCGGTACAGGGGAGGTCTGATCATGCTGGTTCCTGCTCAACAGCGTGGCACAATCCCCAACCTTGCTGAGGACCCTGTGTGTCTCGCTTTTCAAACCCAACCCTTCGCATTGCCTGAAGTTCCTGGGGGAACTTTGGAGTTGAAGATGCCTGTCGGGAGCAGTTTGGAGTCCTCCCGCCCAAATGGATGGGCAGCTTCCAGAAGAAGGTTGGCCTGAGGCTGCAGGGAGACCTGGAGGTGTTGCCAAATATGTCGTTAGGTTACTTGCCAGAGAGCCACAAAATGCATGCCACCCGCAGGGAGGAAAGGGCAAACAGGACATGTGGTAGCCAGCTTGTCACTTCTCTGACTGTTCCTCCTTCCCTTGGCAGAGCTTCTCAAAGCCTCCTGCTGATGCTGAGCCAGAAAGGATTGGAGGGACGGAGGGGGGGGGGGGGGGATTTCCCCCCCCCCCCCCCGCCACCGAGCCTGACAGGGAAGGCTAGCTTCAAGCAGCAGGACAGTGTTTGCATGTCTCACAGGCTCGGTTCTCTTGCTGTCATGCTCTCAGCTACCAAAGAGAAGCAGCTGCCTCTTCCATAGGGTTTCTTGAGAATACAGAGAGAGCAAAGGGCTGTAAATGGGTCCTTACTGACTCAAAAGCATGTGATTCTGGGGAGGCAGTGTGTTGTGGTAGAAAGCGCACTAGGGTTGATGTCCAAAGATCCTCGCTTTGCTAACTCCTCAACATGCATCTTGGCTTAACGGGCCCAGAGTCCTCCCCCCCAACTATAAAACGAGTTGCCTTTGAGGCCATCATGAGATTCGGTCCAGGTTGTATGCTTACCCCAGGATGCGCAAGACAAGAGGCTTACAGTTCGCCCTGGGCGGGCGGGCCTTACTCACATTGTGCACACAACATCGTTTCACACTCCAACGGCGTGGTGGTAGAGGTTGCAGTGATCTCTACTGGTCGGAGGCCCAGAGAGCACGAACTGTTTGCCTAAGGTTACATATGATGTTACATGTGTCCCCTTTGCTTTAACCACTGAGCAATTGACTGGACAGTGTCATGCGTTGTAACTGATACATCAAAGCACAACAAAAATATTGAAGATAGAGAGAACACAGTCCGAAGGGGCATAAAGACCACAGGCAAAGATAGGGGCGTGGCACAGCTGGTCAAGAGCCTACCTAGCGTCCACAAGGCCCTGAGATTGATCGCCGACACCTCATAAATGGGGCGTGGGGGCTATAGCTATAATCTTAGCACTGAGGAGGTGGAAGCAGGGCAATCAGGAGTTCAAGGTCATCCTTGGCTATGTAGCAAGTTCAAGGCCAACCTGGCATATATAAAACCTTGCCCAAAAGGTGTGAGGCGTGGGGAACCTTGGGCAGCAGCCTGGGTTTCACAGCTGCTTTCAGTGTGAACGTGGCCCTGCAGCACAGCTATCAACTGCCTCTATCTCCAACTTCCCCGCCCAGGGAGGGACCAGGGATTAGTGTCAAAGCTACTGCTCCAACAAGGCTGTGCACACGCAGAACCTGGCTCAATCTTTAGGAAGGAGCTGGGGGACCTTTTGGGTCATCTGCAGAATGTGAGGAGAAGAGAGGCCCCAGTCTCTCGCCTGCACTCCTATGCCCCTAACCCTCCTACACTCTCCCCCTCTTAGAGGCAAGCAGGTCACTCATTTAGCTGACAGCTTCTGGCCCAGCAGGAGCTCCTCAGTCTTCAAACACCATGGTTCTCCAGAGGAAGATGCCTGGGCCAACGACCTAAGAAGTGTGCCCTCAACCAGACCTGCTTGAGGTGATTGGCCAACCACAGTCAGATAGAATCACTCAGGCGGCAGAGCAAAGGGGCTTGAGTGCTTCCCTCCTTCCCTCCCTCCTTTCTCTCCTCCTTCTTTCTGGTTTACAAAGATAACTGACTATTCAATCAGGGGTTCTCAAACCTCTCCAAGACTAAGCTGTACCCCTAAGCCAATTGAATGGGAACTCTTTTTTGTTTGTTTGTTTGTTTGTTTGTTTTTGCTTTTGGAGACAAGGTTTCTTTTGTAGTCCTGGCCTGGTCTGGATCTCCCAGAGATCCACCTGCCTCTGCCTCCCAAGTGCTGGGATTAAAGGTGTGAGCCACCATGCCTGGCTGTGACCCCAGATTTCTACCCTCAGAAGCCCCACCTGACCTCCAGGATAATCCAGGTTTTCTTCTGCTTTGAAGTGTTGCCTTCTCAAATGCCAAGAGTAGAGGGCTCCTGTGGCAACCAGGGCTGCCACCTGCAGTGAGACAGGGTGTGGCTGCCCAGCACCAAATCCTCTGTTGAAGTATCTTTCGTGACAGGACCTATACAAGGTTCTTCCACACACAAGCCTCGTCTATCAAATTAAAAATCTAGAAGGTACACTTTGCAGTTCTTAACCCATGAGGATTCCCATGAGCCTTTTCCTCTGCATTCTGCACACACACACACATACAAACACACACACACACACACACACACACACACACACACACACGGGTTGGGGGAGGGAGAGAGGTGGGAAGCGCTCTACTGAAGTTCAGCACTCAGAGAGGCGAAGGCAGCAGCTTCCCGCCTGCAGCTCTTAGAGATCTCAGAGATCACGCACCACCGATTTAATCTTAAAAGTGGAGGGCTCAGAGAGATCCTCGAGCCAAGGGCTGGCCACTGATGGACCTGGTGTGCTAGGTGACCCCATATGCAGGAAAGGCTCCTTTCCACATGTATGCGGCCCTTCAAGGTAGTGACAACAGAAGGTTAAACCAGACAAGGCTTGTCTTCCCAGAGTGACCCTGGAAACCTGAGGGGGTGGCTTGGGGGTGAAGGTGCTTAGGCACGCCAATCGCCAATCAGAGGAATGTCATGGGAGACTAAGAGGCAAACAGTAGCAGTGCACTGGGAGTGAAGAAAATAGAAATTCCTAACGCCTGCTGACCATTTCCCCTACGTGGCAGTCAGCATGACCTTTTAGAAATCCAATCTGCCTCGCCTTTTCCCGGACCTGAAGCCAACTGTGCACTCTACCACCAGATCCTGCCACTCTGGGCACACTGTGCCTTTGTGTTCCCAGAACAGACCCAGCTTGTTCAAGGTGCGGGAGCCAGACAGCTGTTCCCCAGGCCTGGAGCAGCCTCCCTCCACTCTCGGGGCTCAGATATTGAGCCCCACGCCTCAGAGAGGCCCTCCCTAGCACCTGGCTGAACACGGTCCTTTATACAGTTCTGTCTGAGCCCCTTTGTAATATTTAGAGCAGGGCCCCCACTTGCTCAGTGCCCCCTCTGTGGGCCTAGTGTTACCACAGTACCTAACAAATGACAGGAATGCAAGCATCTGCAAAATGCATGGCACACATTACTATACATGTCCTCAATGGTCATAATTCTGTGTGGTTATTCTAGCCATACAGAATCACCCTCTTATCATTTTGCTGGGTATATAGGTATGTCTTTTTTTTATATCAGCATTAAATAATTATCATATTATATTTAAAATATTATTTTTATATAACTTTCCAAAAGTCATGTAACTTATTTCTGTTACTGTCTTACCATCTTGGCGATATGCAGTTAGTTCTTCTAAAGATGGTGTGGCTGATGAGAAACACTCTGCGCTGGGAGGCTTGGGGTACAAGGAGAGTGAAGGCAGAGCGATTAGCCAGGTAGTAAAGGAAGATATTGAACTGTGGTGTGATGGCAGCCTGGGCAGGATGGGAGTTGAGGGAATGGAAGGTACTACAGAGGATTAGTTTAAAGATTAGAGAACTCAAGCCGGGTGCGGTGGTGCACACCTTTAATCCCAGCACTCAGGGAGGGAGAGGCAGGTGGATCTCTGTGAGTTCGAGGCCAGCCTGGTCTACAAAGCAAATGCAGGACATCCAAGACTACACAGAGAAACCCTGTCTCAAAAAAAAAAAAAAAAAATTAAAGAATTCAGTAATAGAGTAGATACCAAACAGGGGTCGTGAAAATCCCATTTGTAACAAAGCGTTCAGATACATTGGGTGCCGGAAGATGTGACCTTGCCAGGCACAGAGGGAGAGGGTAATTTTCTAAAGTTCCCACTTACTAGAGGTCTGGGGATGTAGCTCAGTTAGTAGAGTGCTTGTCTAAGATGTGTAGGATTTGAGTCCAAGCACTGCTTAAAACCAGGCACATGGCACAGGTCTCTACCAGTGGATAACAAGTTCAAGGTCGTTCTTGGTTAGAGAGCAATGTTGAAGCCAGCCTGGGCTACATGGGATCCCATCTCAAAAGCAAATAAATAATTAGGGTGCACCACTATCATTTTCATAAGAACCAAAATATTAGGGCATAGCTTGAAAACAAACCATCTTCTAAGATACAGAAAAAGGAAATAATTAAAACTCTCATTTCTGAAATGCTTCTGAGACTGCTAATTCAATAGATGCAGAAGCCAGCATCACAGAGCATGGACAGGTCCAAGCTAGACGGGGTCCCTGTACTGAAAAGGGGAAGTGGATACAAGCTCTCATTCCTAACCAAAGGCCATCTCCAGCTGTGAACTGCTTGCAAAAGAAAAACTAGTATTCCCCAGTGGAGTCTCACTGGGAATATGAACCACACTTACAGGGGGTAGGGGTGGGGAGGGGGCAATGGCCAGCTAAGGAAGGCCAACAGAAAACTAAACACAGTGAAATCAGTATTTCTGTAAGCCTTTTGACTCATATTGATTGCTTTGTTTAAACATTTTTTTAAATCTTATTGCTCTTTTACTTATATATATTATATATATATATATGTTTCTGCTTTTGTGTTTTTATGAGATTTGTTTTGTGTGTGTGTGCATGACTGTGAGTGAGTGTGTTCCTTGTGCTTTTTCTTTTTCTTTCTTTATAATAAAAGTAGCTGGGCGGTGGTGGCGCATGCCTTTAATCCCAGCACTTGGGAGGGAGAGGCAGGTGGATCGCTGTGAGTTCAAGGCCAGCCTGGTCTACAAAGCAAGTCCAGGGACAGTCAAGGCTACACAGAAAAACCCTGCCTCAAAAAACAGAAAAAAAGAAAGAAAGAAAGAAAGAAAGAAAGAAAGAAAGAAAGAAAGAAAAGAAAAGAAAAAATATATAAGTAAAATAATTCTGTTTTTATTGTTTTTATTCTGATTTGGTTGAGTTTTTGGTTTGGTTGTTTTTTAACTTGCCCATTTGTGTTTTAGAGAGATAGAGAAAGAAGGTGTGGAGCTTGACGGATGGAGAGGTGGACAGAAGATGGGGGCGGGGACTGTGATCAGAATATATTGTATGAAAGAAAAAGAAAGCCCCCTACAGACTTGCCTACAACCCTCTTATGGAGGCAGCTTCTCAATGGAGGTTCTCCCCTCTCAGATGGCTCTAGCTTATGTCAGGTTGACATAAAACTACCCAGCACATCCAGTGATAGCCCATATACAGGCGTGTGTGTGTGTGTGTGTGTGTGTGTGTGTGTGTGTGTGTTGGTGTGCATGCGCACATGCGCGTTCATGCATGTGTGTGTGCACTTACATACACTGGAGGCCATAAGTTGTCCGTGGATGCCATTCCTCCAGAACTGTCTGCCTTGTATCTTGAGGTAGGATCCCTCACTGGGATGTGGAGTTTGCAGATTGGGATAGAGAGGCAGGCCAGTGCGCTCCAGGGATTCCCCGTCTCTACCTCACAGTGCTGGAATCCAAGCACACAGCATCATCATGCTGAACTTTTTTCCCTGGGTGCTGGGAATCGAACTCAGATCCTTGCGCTTACGTTGCAAACGGTTTCCTGTGTGAGTCGCCTCCCCAGGTCCTCTGACAGCCCGTATTTTGACCTTGGGGTCATTTTACTTCTGTGGCCCACATACTTGAAGAACATCGTCTCCAATGCTCACAAGAAGCTTGTGGCCTAGGTAGAATGGCTGCTTCCTACAACAGAGAGGCGGAAAGCAAGACTCAGGTGGTCAGGTAGCCTACCCAAGTTGCTCAGAAGCCAAGGTGTGTGTGAGAGAGCCCCCATGATGCTGTGCCCCCAAGGGGTGGGTAGGACGGACTCTGGTCGTCCTTGAAGTAACACCACTGCCGGTCACCACAGCCGCAATGTACTCGGAGATCCAGAGGGAACGGGCGGACATTGGGGGACTCATGGCCCGGCCAGAGTATAGAGAGCGGAACGCAGAGCTCATCAAACCCAAGAAGCTGCTGAACCCCGTGAAGGCCTCCCGAAGCCACCAGGAGCTGCACCGGGAGCTGCTTATGAACCACAGAAGGTAGGGTGGCACCCAGCTGCCGGGCTCAGCAATATCCTGCACAGGCTTGCTGGGCTTAGAGAAGCGCTCTGTAGGCAGAAGTAGGGGAGCGGGCTGGTCTGGCCATTGCCTGGAACGCCTACAGAAGAAACTGTACTGTGAACCCGAAAACCCCTATCCTCTCTCCCAGCCACTCTCTGCCTGCTTGGACGCCATATACCTTTACTAAACACCTAACGTGTGCAGGCCACCATGCCCACACCTAGGACACAAAAAGAGAGGCCCCGTTCCTGCCCTCCCCAAGGGCAATGAAATAATACCAGGCAGAACAGTATGTGCCTTGATAGATACTTTAAATGAGTGTGGGACCCCAGAGAGGTACTGGGCGGGGGGGTGGAGGGGTTGGGGGGAGGGGCGCGCTGCCTAAATGACTTCATGGAAGAAATGGTACCTGGAAAGCCTAAAGCAGGGGTGGGAGTCAGCCCTGGTGGGAGATGGTTTGTGTCGGCAGAGTGAACTAGAGAGCACACATGCTGCAGAGAAGGCACCAGGTAGAAATGGCTTTCTCAGCCATGTCCTGAGGATGGCAGTAAAGCAGAAGAGCCAAGGGGGACACCGGAGGATGGCACAGCTGCAATCGGCAAACACGGAGTGTCAAGCGTAGGAGAGAGAGAATAAAGATCCTGATCATGATCACCGGACGGGGCCCAGACCCAAGCTGGTAGTGCAGTCATGGCGCCCTCTGCTGGCTGGTTGTTGTATTGGCGCAGATTGTGATTTCCATTCTAAGATCAACGTGAAGCAGATGGGTACTCCTTACACACTAGGCTGTTTGTGGGTTTGTTTCCACTTAATATTATAACACTATCATGTTCTCAATTTTTTGTAATATTTATTCATTTTAGTATCAAAAATACCACCACAACGAAAATCAGCTTCAAGCAAACTGAAATATTTTCAATATAAATAAATTATATTGAAAACTACATATCCAGTATAAAATATTAATATAGTCATGTACCTTAGTCTACAAAGATATGGTACACAAAATAAGCAGGATTAATTCTCAAAAGAAGTGCAAATGCTAGAATTATTTTAAAGGCTGTTGCATGTGACTGATAATCAAGGAAATCTGAAAACCAGGCATTGTTTCTTGTCCCCTAGACGTCAAAGGAAAAAAAAAGGGGGGGAGAATAGGAAGTGGGGCGTGGTGGCTCATGACTTTAATCCCAGTACTCGGGAGGCAGAGGCAGGTGGATTGCTGTGAGTTTGTGGCCAGCCTGGTCTACAAAGAGAGTCCAGGACAGCCAAGGCTACACAGAGAAACCCTGTCTCGGGGGAAAAAAACAAAATCAAACAACCACATGGTGCCTGGTCTCTGCCGCCTGGGCTGAAACTCTCTCCTGCTGTAGCTGCAGCTGCCTTGCTGTGACGGGAGGCGGCAGCGGCTCTTCACCTTTCTCTAGAGCATTCGACTGTAGTTTCCAGTGTTGCCCAAGCATTGTGGAAGGTGAGAAAGAGTCTCCTGACAGCTCTCCTCACCCCCAGGGGCCTGGGTGTAGACAGCAAGCCTGAGCTCCAGCGGGTCCTGGAGCACCGTCGCCGCAATCAGCTCATCAAAAAGAAAGAGGAAGAACTGGAGGCCAAGCGGCTCCAGTGTCCCTTCAAGCAGGAGCTGCTGAGACGCCAGCAGAGACTGAACCAGGTGAGTAGGAGGCACCCAGCACCAGCCTGAGCCTCCTCCAGGGCCCCAGGAGCATGCGGATAGCATGTGGCAGCAGGGTGGGCTGCGTGACTCAGCCCAGTGCCTTCTCTTCTCTGATCCTCTGCTTTCCTATAAGGTCTGTATCCCTCTGGTCATCACTACCCTGAGAGCGGGTGGCATTTCCGTTTTAGATTGGGGGGTGGGGAGGGGGTGGTCTGGGGCGAGAGGAAGAAATTATTTGAACCAGGCTTCTCAAGGACAGCCTGTCTCTTACTGCCCCCCAAGTGGGTACTCACTGAGACTGTCAGTTCTCGTGTCCTGAGTAGACTGGCTGCAGACATGGACAGTGGCAGAGATGAGGTTTTGTGGTGTTGTTGTTGTTTGGGTTTTTTTTGTTTTGTTTTGTTTTGGGTTTTTTTTTTTTGTTTGTTTTTTTGTTTTTTTTTTTTTCGTTTTTTGATTGGTTGGTTTTTGGTTTTTCGAGACAAGGTTTCTCTGTGTAGTCTTGACTGTCCTGGACTCACTTTGTAGACCAGGGTGGGCCTCCAACCCACAGAGATCTGCCTTACTTTGTCTCCCCAAGTGCTGGGATGAAAGGTGTGTGCCACCACATCTGGCAAGATGAGGTTCTTTCACGGTTGAGGAAAGCGTTCTCGAGAACGGATATAAGCTGGAGAGCTGGAACAGGTCCACGGCTCAAAACCCCAGGCTGCAAGCCGCGTGACCCTGGAGAGGTCATTTGCCCATCAGCCCCTCCCCCTTATTCCAAGATGGTAGGATTTCCTCCTGCGGACTGTTTTGATGTTTCCTGAAGTGAAAGTAGTTTTGTTTCCTTCTTTTCGTGTTAATCTTGATGACTCTTTCCAGTGTCTACTCTCCTGGGACACACCCCCACTTTGGGATGATTTGTAAAGCCCAACCTCACAGTACTTCTGCTCCCCCGTTGACAGGACTCTTGGCCCAACACCACGGCTTTTGAGAGTAGGAAGCCCAACTCCCCCACCCCTGGCAACCGGCCCTGCCAAATTCACCCCTTGTGTTTCTCTCCTCCAGCTGGAAAACCCACCTCAGAGAGAACAGGACCACGCCCCTGAGTTTATCAAAGTCCGGGAAAACCTGCGCAGAATCACCACCACGCTGACCAGCGAAGAGAGATCACTGTAGAGTCCCCTCCACTCAGCTCCTGCCACTCACTGTGGCCCACCCCTCCCCCAGCCCTGAGGGCCCTGGCCCACAGTGATGCCAGCAAGGCTGACCTCACAGGCTGGCCGTCCCTGGGAAGCTGGGGACCCTCACACCCCACAGGGAAGTCTGTGGACTTTTCCTTCTGAGCATTTAGCCTTCCAACCACTGCCAGGAAAGACCTTCCGAGGTGCCAGCGCTCCCTCATCGGACTCACTGAGAAGGCTTCCCTAACCGGAGTGGGGAGGAGGTCCGCGAGGCCCTCGGTTCTGCCTTGGCTTCCCAACAAAGCCCTGCTTCTCCAAGCCGCCCAGCTCCTGGTGTTGAGAACAGCTCAGCTCCGGCTTGACCGGAGGCCAGGGATACCTGTCTTGGAAATGACAAGAGCAGAGAAGGCACCAGATGTCTGCAGCAAGGAAGGGCATGGGAGGCCACAGCAGGCTGTGGTGGGTGGGAAGGGTCCCAGCCGAGGCAGCTTCAGGCCTTACAGGCTTGCCCTAAACTTGGTCTTCAGAGCTCCTCCCCACTGCTCTCCCTAAATTGCTAACCACGCCTCACTTCAGAGCTCCAGGGTCCTGCTTAGAAGAACATGTTGCCAAGTTTATTGTATGGACAAATCAGAGAGTCCTGTGGAAGGACAGTCCCCAGAAGCTGCATGTCTAACACACTCCCAGGGGAGCCCAGGACATGGGTTTGAGCAGAAAGCTGGGCTGAAGCACCCAAGAGTGGTGTATTTTAGAAATCGCCAACTGTCTTGGCTCCCTAGCCTGGAGGTCCCCAGTACCACCTCTGAAGCCCCCAAAATTCTTTGTTCACTATCCATAGTGCTTCCCCCACACACACACACACCCCAGAGGAACCCTTGACCTGGAAAACCCCAGCCCAGCAAATTCAGTGGTCATATGATTGTAACTGCCAAATCTTCATTTCTTACTAGGGTAACCACACTATTATACAATTCTAGCCAAAAAGATAGGGGAAACATATCTTAGCTTTCTACAGCTTTTTGTAAAGCAAACATGCAATAATTCCCAGTGGGCTCTAGAAAGATACATGGTAGTTTTAAGATCCCACTGCCATAACGGAATGGCCTCTTAGGGTCAGTATTGCCTGTCATTGTCACCTAAGACACCTCCCTCCACAGTCTGGGTAATCTCCACCCATCTTTCTCCCTTAAAAGTCCTTCCTATGTGAGACCCAAATACTTGAATCTTTTGCTCCTGTGCCATTTCTGAAGATCTGCAGAATAAGGCAGGCCTATACCCTTTCCCCTGAAGAAGGAAACCCATGCCTCAGCTTTTTAGCCCTTTGCTGGTAGGAACAGCACTGCCAGAAACGCGCAGGTTCTCACTCCCCAAGCCTCAGATTTCCCTGCTGGGGAGCCACTTGGTCTGGCTGCAGGAAGCGATGGTGGGACTGGCAGCAGGGTCTGCCAGTGAATGAAGGTTCTGTCTCTTTCTTATGGACGGTGCCAGCATAGAGTGTAAAGAGATGTTCTCTCAGTGTGTGTGTGTGTGTGTGTGTGTGTGTGTGCTAGTGTGGGGTGTATTCTCCAGCTCTGAAGATCTAAACCAGTGGTTCTCAACCTTCCTAACTCTGCAACCGTTTAATAAAGTTCCTCATGTTGTGGTGACCCCCAACCATAAACGATTTTCATTGCTTCTTCATAGCTATAATTTTACTTCTATTATAAATCCTAATGTAAATATCTGATATTCGACACACACACCCACAAAAGGGTCGTGACCCCACAGGCTGAGAACTGCTGGTTTAAATGCAGGGATAGCGTCTTAGGTATCGGTCGGTGAGGTGTCACGCTGAAGACATGTGTTTCCTACATAAAGATAGGGTTGGAGGTTGTCACCCTACAGGTGTATAAGAGGGGCAAGTCACGGCATCCAGGATAAAGTAAGACCACCCAAGGGACTAGGCAATCCCCAGAGGACACGGTAAGTCATGGTGATGACACCCCAAAATCACAAGGGACCTCAAGGCAGGTCATCCAGAGGGCAGGTCATCTAAGGGGACCAAGGCCAATACCCTGATTCTCCACGAGTCTGTTAGTCCGGTGCCATCTCTCTCGCCACCTTCCACTAGAGACTGCAAATCTAGATTCTCACTCGCCCAGCCTCCTCTGCAGGTTTTGGGTGACCATGTGACCAGGTATGGCCAACAAAATTGAAGTGGAATTCAACAGGAGCTTCTAGAGAAGTCCACGCCTTTTCTGAGAGCCTCCCTTCACCTCTCCCTTCTTTCTGCTTGATGAAGGGTGTGATGCCTGGGCCATCAGCAGCCATGTTTCACCTGAGGACAAGGTCAGAAGATCCATAAATCCCGTGATCATTTGACCAAGCAAGTGCCAACAGCTCTCCGTCTCCAAAATCCTTGTAAATAAAAATAAATTCCTGTTTGTTAAAGCTACTGTTAGTCTGTTACTTGCATTTTCCAACTGACACAAAAGGCCAGCCTTGCCTGCCTTGTCCAGAAATCCCTGTCAGCAAGGTGAAAACATTAAATCCCTCTTCTCCAACAGAAACATGTTGGGGCAGGGTCCTGGCTTCAGGGCCTCCGCCTTCTTCTGCACACTGTGCCCTGACTCCAGTCTGCCCAGTTCCCTGCTGTCAGGAAGCTGCGTGTTGCCTGGGAAGATGCCTGCCTTTCCCTGGGTTACTGTTGAGGCTTCATCTCTGTTTCTGCTTTTGTCCCTGTTTCTCCTTAACAAATGCTGCCCAGACAGTTCCATTTCTGGTTTTTTGTTGTTGTTGTTTTGTTTTGTTTTTTGTTTTTTGTGGTTTTTTTTGTTTTTTTTTTTTTGTTTGTTTTTTGGTTTTTCGAGACAGGGTTTCTCTGTGTAGCCTTGACTGTCCTGGACTTACTTTGTAGTCCAGCCGTTTCTGTTTTAAGCAGATCTGGCTGCCTTTCATAGAGCCTCTGCTGGCTCCCAGGGGAGTCCTTCAAGCAATCTGGAAGGTTCTATGTGTCCAGCCCTCCATCCCCCCACCTCCTACCCCCGCTCCCTTTAGCATGACCTTCCACTGTGACAGCCAGCCTAGCAAGCCCCACCTCCCCGCGTGCTGTCCAGATGTTGCTGGCCAGGAATAGGTTTTTCTCAGGAACTACCCAGCATACACCCTCATTTTCTTCAATCCCAACCCATTTTTTTTTTCCACAAAAGAGGCCCTACCTAAATTGTTAGCATCTACATCCTACAAAAAGGAGCAAGCATGGCTGTAGGCATAAGGTTATTGTGCAGTTTAAATGCTGATCTCTGTAGCCCCCCATGTCTGGTTGACAAGCTTTGTTCTAAAATTTTACTGTCTAAATGTTGAGTAAACTCTGCTCCCAATTGTCCCCCGATATGTCAATAAAGCAGCTTACAGCCAATTGATGAACAGAAGAGAGAATAGGGCGGGACTTCCTGCCAGCCAGGGGAGGAGGGGTTAGAAGAGGAAGTAGGGAATTCAGTCCCAGGTAGAGGTCCAAGAAATGTCAGGAGGAAGCAGCTGGCTCCGAGAAAAGCTACAAAGCCCAAGTATTGCTGGCATGTTTGCCGCGAGTAAGACAGGTAACATAAATGGTTAAGAACAGACATAAGCTGCTTAAGATTGTGTTGCAAAGCTTAATTTTAAACAAATACAAAAGCGTCTCAATTTTTTTTTTTTGTGATAGCCGGGTTAAGAAAGAAGCTAGGAGAAAACAGACACTGTTGTAGCCGTGTTAAGAAAAAAGCTAAGAGAAAGCAAACACTGTTTTATAAAAATAACTTCAACACATGGGCCATCTCAAAATACACCAAAACAGCATACTGATCATTTGGAATCGTGGATGAAATACTCGCAGGTGTGTCTATAAGCACACAGCCTCAGGACCACCATGAAAGCAGCCCACACAGTGCCATCCTCTCAAGTGAATCATGAGATTTTCTTGTGTGTGACTTTTTTTCTTCTAATCCATTGTTTGGTTCTCCATCGTAAACTGCAGATGATTACATCACGGCACAATGTTCAAATGGTTGGACTTCCCTGACAGCTTTAGAAAGGGCCATTCGGCCAGTCTTTTCCTAATTGCAGCAAGCCGTGAAGGCTCCATGGAGAAGTGTGTATAATCTTTCTATGCAGTAATGCTACGTGTCACTGACTATTTCATGTATGTGTTACATATGCCATCGAAGCTATAAAGCTTCTTAAAACCACTTGGCTGACATGATGCCGCCCAAACCACTGGCGTTCACTAACCTTTTCCTGACTTTATGTTTGTGTGACTACTCTCTTTAGCACACATAGCAGAAAACAACCCACGAAATAGTCAGCCATATCTTCAGAAAATATTGTTGAAAGGAAAGGCGAGGCAGGATGGGAGGGAGTCAGGATTGAAATGAAGTCACACTGAGCCTGGCAGATTTTGCCTGTAATTGCATTTTGGAATCTGAAGATGGAGGATTTCAAGTTTGAGGCCAACTTAGTCTTCATGGCAAGACCCTATCTTAAACGAACAAACTGAAGTCCCTTACGCCAGCCTGCTAAAGGTCACTGAAAGCGAACTCATTCCTGAGAACTCGTACCAATGGTTAACTCTGAGTGCATTGTTTATATTTGTTCCAGACATAAACATTTTCCATCCACCTCAAGATATAGATGCCCAAGCAGAAATGTAGTTAGCCTGGAAGAAATGAGGATACCCCAAAGAGTCTCCAGTGTCCCTTACTTTAGCTATTTAGATAGACTACTGAAACAGTAGACCCTCAGGAATCTCATACTGGAGAAACAGAAATCCTAAAGCCTGGACCAGCCAGGAGGGAAACTTTTCTTTCTTTCTTTATTTTTTTTCTTTTGGCTTTTTGAGACAGGGTTTCTCTGTGTAACAGTCTGTCCTGGACTCATTTTTGTAGACCAGACTGGCCTTGAACTCACAGCAATCTACCTGCCTCTGCTGGGATTAAAAGCATGCGCCACCACGCCCAGCTGAGAAACTTTTCTCCCAGAATGGGATTTACAGCTTCTCAGCCCACCTTGTAGGAGCATAGCCAAAACAGCGATGACCCAGTGATGGGCAGGGCCATACTTGACCAGAACCGCTAAGATACATGTAGGTCTGACCCTCCACTTACCCTGAAACCTCACTCTGGGACTCCGGAAGACAGACTGTCTGGGGGGGGGGGGACACACTGTATATCTTTGTCTATCTTCCCAGTGAGGCCACATTGAATAAATCTTTTGATGCTTTCCAATATTGATCTGGCTCTCTTAACTGGCTATCAGAGATGAGAGACCTAGCCTGGCTTGTTGGGCACAAGCTATGACCATAAAGTTAACAACATCATCACCTCCCCTTGTCCCAGCACCCTTACTCCCTCATATTTCTTGTTTTCCCAGCCTTCTGAGGCAGGACAGAAGGGGAAATTGTGGGAACACAGAAAAAGGAAGGAGCCCCTCAGCCCAGAATCTCTTTCAGGCCTCTCATCAGCTGTGGAGGTAGGAATGCCAAGGCAATTAAGAGCATCTGCTGTGAAGGTTGCCTACACAGAGACGATATTCCTTTCTGTTAGCTGGGGCCGTGCCATTTAGTGACGCTCCTCCATTTCGTTTACATGATGGTGGAACCGAAAATCACAGTAATTTGTATTTCTGGAACTAACAACTCCTTTTCCTGGATTCACCCCCCCTCCCCCCGACACCCACACACCCTAGTTAAATCCCAACCCTGAGAAGGGGGCAGTTACCCATCACCTGTGTTCTTTAACTCACCACCGACCCCCTCCCCCACCCCCACACACACACACTTCACTTCTGCTCTACAAATATCCAACCTGTAAGCAGACAGCAGGCTCTGAGTCTCACACTGCACACTCTCGACTGCATGTTTAATTCCCAGATAAAAGCGTGTAACCACGTCAGGTCTCTCACCCTCGTCTGTTTCCCTCCCACCAACCAACTTTACATTTGATGGTCCACACAGGAAGCAGGGGTGTGGCCTCTCCAATTGGGGTTTCCTTCTCTTTTCCCCGGCCAACTTTTTGTATCCTTCCTCCTCTCAGTGACTCCAACAAGGAATATTATCCATGCACACACAGCTTCACCAACCACCACTGGCTGACTCAACTTTGGGTGAGTTTTGAGACGTTTCACCTTCTTCTGGAAACCCTTTCTCTTCGATCACCCATCAAGAAGACCTCAGAAAGCCCCAAGTACATTTTCTCAGGGTCTCATACTGTCATTCACGAGGACCTGGGGAGACATCCCTTTCCTCTGGGGGACACTCCATTACTGAGCAGGAAAGAAAATGGTCTTCATTTTGGCCTGTGAGGGAAAAAAAAATCTTTCCTATTCCTCCTCCCAGCCTTGGGCCAACAAACCTCTAGACCAGCTATGGACATCTAAAAATATATCAACTCTGAGACTTAAAGGTTCTAGTAAGCCAAAGTCTCACAGTCCACTGTGACACAGCATGGCTACAGTACCCCTGGACCATGCCAAGCACTGGCCAGAGGGTGGTACATTCAACTTCCAGGTTCAAAGGGCTCTTACAGTAACACACTGGAATATGGATCAAGGCTTCCTACTTTTGGTTTTGTTTTGTTGTTTTTCGAGACAGGGTTTCTCTTGTAGACCAGATTGGCCTTGAACTCACAGAGCTCTGCCTGCCTCTGCCTCCTAAGTACTGGGATTTAAGGCATGTGTCACCACAATGTTTCCTACTTTCAAGCCTTCCTCCCTAGCCAAACCCCATCTCTGGCCATTGGTCCTCCATAAAAACTTTTCTCGGCGTGGCCGGTGAGGCTTTCTTCCCAAGCTAAACCTCCGTAGCCAAACTCACTGCTCTAATCAGATAAGACGAGTTCCACCTTCTCCGTGGTGGTCACCAGTGTCCTTTCTTTAAACTAGAACCCACTCACATGCACGCGTACTCTCCTCCCCTCTGAGAGCATCTCTGTCTTTATCTGGCCCTACTCCTTTCCCCTAGACAACTCCCTTCCCTTGTGGGCGCCTAGTCTAGACCTGAGCTGCAAGCAGGAAACGTCACTTTTCTTCTCCCACTGAACATGCCCCTCCCTGAGTTGCATGGTTTTGAAAGCTAATCTATATTCAATCTTCAGACTTCTAAACTACTTCTCTAGCCTGCAAAACTCCTTCACCCCTGCCTCTTCACTCACTTTCCCTACCTCCAAAAGCCACATACCTGAGATCCAAAGCCCTGGCCCCACTCTGCCTTCATACTCAGCCCCGCACCTCTGCAGTACAACTCACAGTCAAAACACAAAAGATAAGGTCTTCTAGGGAGGGAAAAGGACAAGTAATCCGAGCAACTGGCTCCCAGCCATACCTCGCCTTTATAACAGAACTCTTGCGAAGGCCCACACTGCCTGCCACATGAAATGCTGCACTTTATCCTTTGCCCTTCTCAGTAGTTCAGCACAGGCATATTATATGTTATTTCAATGTGCTGGCTAGCTTCCTTATGTCTTCCTAAAGATTTCATGTAATCCATGTCATATTTTCACTCTAAAAGCTAAAAGGCCTATAGCCAATATAGAAGTACATTAATACCATCATTTCTATTATTTTTAAGATGTATACATATAGTGCACATATGGGGATTTATGTCTACATATAAACACATAAGATATTTTAATTTTTTTATTTTAGTATTTGCATGAGTGTTTGGGTCTTACGCCTACAGAGGTCAGAAAAGGGCATCAGATGACATGAAATGGAGTTACATATGGTTGTAAACTGCCATGTGGGTCCTGGGAATTGAACCTAGGTCCTCTGTAAGAGTAGTCGGTGTTCTTAACCACTGAGCTATCTCTCCAACCCCCTAATTTTAAAACTATAACCTCCTCATAGATACACAGTTCTCTTTTACAGTATATTTAAGTTGATTACCATGCCTTGCCTGTACATAAAACTGTTAGATACTTGGAAATATAATGTTCATGTATTCTGTGTTTCAAATATGGTTTATTAAGTTATAATTCAAAATATTATTGGTTTCAAGGTTTTATAAACAAAATCCGTTAAATCAAAAATAAAAAGAAGTGCTAAATATAAAGTGCCTAGCTAGTTTAAAATATTTAATAGCTAGGTATAGTGGCCTATGCCTGTAATCCCACCACTCAGGGAGGCAGAGGCAGGCAGATCTCTGTGAGTTTAAAACCAGCCTGGTCCACAAAGGGAGTCGAGGACACCCAAGTCTATACAGAGAAAACCTGCCTAAAAAAAAAAAGTAATAAAACAAAAAGGAAAGGAAAAAGAAAAAACTATTTAATAGAAGCCAGAGAGATGGCTGGGAAGTTAAGAGCACCAACTGCCCTTCCAGTGGACCTGGGTTTGATTCCCAGCACCTCCATGGTGGCTCACAACCATCTGTAACTCCAGTTCCAGGGGGTCAAGCACCATCTTCTAAACACAGAGGGCACAAGGCAGGCAAGTGGTGCACAGACATATATGCATGCAAAACACTAACACATAGGAAGTTAAAATAAATGATTTTTAAAAGGTAACTAAGTAAAGTTTACATTAAACTATTTATATAAATTTGATTAAACTGTTATAATATAGCGCTGGCTTAATTATAATTCCTAAAGTCAAAATTCTGTTCCACTGAGGGAAAACTGATGCCTGACTCTCTATTGATAGGTTTTCTTGACAATTCACCTCGTTTGAGCCTCGTACTAGGTAAAGGAATCGAAACCCTGTGGTTTGATCCAGATGCTGCTCATGCATTCCGATTGGGTAAAATCTTCCCAATGAAGATTCTGTTACTAGTAGGAAGTCATACCATACTTGGGATAGTCCTGCTAAACTGCATGAGAATCATAGAACTTACCTTAGTAGACAGAAACTTAGATCAGTTCAGAAGCATGGCACATCGTGCAAAACTTCACTGAGCCTATGATCCTCCATGCTCTGGATTAATAAATAAACTACCACCATTAATAAAGTATTACTTTCCACAGTAAATCCCTGAAAAGTAAACATAATCTATATTAAATTAAAAAAAAAAGATCCCCTCCTGCACTTTTTTTTGGGGGGGGGGGATTGAAACAGCGTTTCTCTGTGTAGCCTTGGCTGTCCTGGACTCACTTTGTAGACCAGGCTGGCCTCGAACTCACAGTGATCCCTCAGCCTCTGCCTCCTAAGTGCTGGGATTAAAGGCATACACCATATTTAAATTTTTACTGGATTATTTTTTTAGTGTAAAAATAATGCTGATCTTGATTCTGATGAGACTCTGATAAAGACAATATTAGGTCCCTTCTATTATAACCCACCTTCCCTACTTAAAAACCACCAAGTTCGAGGCCAGCCTGGTCTACAAAATGAGTCTAGGACAGCCAAGGCTACACAGAGAGACCCTGTCTCGAAAAAACAAAAAACAAAACAAAAACAAAAACAAAAACAACCCACCAAGTTGGGGTACCTATATTTAAATTATTCTAGTCTAAAGCTATCTTTACTTCTTTAAAGCACACTATGTTTTTATTACTTTAATATTAAATATAATATTTCTATACTATGCACATGTAAAAACTTCAGTGACATACATTTTAATGCCAAAACTGCAATGATAAGTATAGAGATAAAATTTCCAGAGTCCAAAGCCAAATTTAATATGGGCAACGTTAGTCTTTCTAATATTCAGTCTATTACTCTCTTCTCTATGTGATTTAACAAACTGTGTCAAAACTGAGGACTGCTTAAAGAGATTAACTAAAGAGGTTTATAACAACTGTATCCAAACCTTTGTTTACTCTCTGGTGCCTTCTACACAACCCCCTCTAAGATTAAAAAACAAACAAACAACAACAAATCATATGAATACATCCTCCTCTGGTGTGTTCTGCCATTAATTTTTCTCTTTACCTCAGTCCAAGAGTTGCTCAGGTCTCATCCATCTGAGACTTCTCTCCCTACCCTCTTTCCCCTTTCTCTCCCCAAACGAATATTTTGTTGGGATGCTAGTGACCCAGACTGGCCTTCCCTACTGCTGGCATCTCTTTGCTGGGCTCCTGTCCTTACCAGACTCCCGCTTCTGTCCTCTCTCTGTCTGTCCGTAAGTGTCCTGTGTTGGTCAGTCTGTGAGTCTCATGTCCCCCATCCTTCCCCCATCCGACCCCCATCGTTCACCCTCATGGCCCCCTGCCATCTCTGAAAGTCTCTGGGTTCTCTGGAACCCCCGTTTACTGCTCACTGGGCCAAAATTCTCAGGGCTGAGTTGGGGCTCCTAGCAGGGTTGAATCAAAGCCCGTTGCCCTGGTGTAGTGGTTTCCCAAGGCACTACAATCATGACTTCACTCATTTTCTACAGTCAACTAAGGCCTACAAAAAACTTTTGTCTGGTCTCTCTCCCCTTTCCCAGACCCACTTGACTTTTCAAACACTCTGGCCTCAGGCTGGAGAAATGGGTCAGAGGTTAAGAGCACTGGCAGCTCTTCCACAAGTCTTGCGTTCAATTCCCATAAACCACATGATGTCTTATAATCATCCATAGTGAGATCTGGTGCCCTCTTCTGGAAAGAAGGCACACATGCAGGCAGAACATTGTATACACGATTTTTTTTTTTTTTAGACAGGTTTCTCTGTATAACAGTCCTAGCTGTCCTGGACTTGCTTTGAAGACCAGGCTGGCCTCGAACCCCCAGAGATCCACCTGCCTCTGTCTCCTGAGTGCTGGGATTAAAGGCGTGCACCACCAAAACACTCTGTCCTCAGTGCACACTCCTCAATTTTGCCAACCCAAATATTCGCGCCCCCATCTTCATTATCTTGTTCACAATCTTAATCTTATCTATTTGGAAGGTATGATAATAGAAATTACCACTCAGTCACAATAACTTTAATAAACAGAGCATGGATACACCCTGAGCACACTTCCTCATCCCTTCTGGCTTCTTAGGGGCTACTGTCCAGTCAGCACACCAGAGGACTAAAAAGCCTGCTTTGTTCTGGCTGAAATAGAATGTTGTTTTCCCCACTTCTTTGTTCCACACTTTTGCCAACTTTTACTAATGTTTTCGGCCCAGTCCAGTGTCACCGAGTAGTTTCTAAAGAAGCTGGCAAACACGTATTTGGTTTTTGTTTGTTTTTGTTTGTTTGTTTTGGGTCTTTCAAGACAGGGTCTCTCTGTGTAGCCTTAGCTGTCCTGGACTCACTTTGTAGACCAGGTTGGCCTCAAACTCACAGTGATTCACCTGCCTCTGCCTCCCAAGTGATGGGATTAAAGGCGTGCACCACCATGCCCGGCTTGCAAACATATTTGTTAATGTTACTATTTCTTGTGATGTTAAGGAAACAAATTAAGTAAGAGGAAACAAATATGTAGAAGAAAATATTTAAAAGATGTAAAAATGAAGATTTTGTTTGCTTGTTTGTTTTGTTTTTAGGTTTTTCAAGACAGGGTTACTCTGTGTAATAGCCTTGGCTGACCTAGACTTGCTTTGTAGACCAGGATGGCCTTAAACTCACAGAGATTCACTTACCTCTGCCTCTGTAGTGCTGGGATTAAAGGTGTGCTACCATGTCCAGCAAATGAAGATTTTACTTACTTATTTATTTATTTATTTTTGTAAAACAAAAAATGATTTCTATATGGCTAGGTTTTTCTTTTTTCTAAAATGTTAAAGATAAAGTTTGGAAGCCTTACCAAGGAGCAGAAGGTCTGAAAATGTTACACAAAGTGTGAGGATCTGAAAACCGCTGGAGGAAGACTCCAGACTCAAAAAGCATGTAAAAACAAACAGCTTTTATTCTGAAGAAAGCCTGCATGCAGGGGTCAACCACCCATACAAAATGGTGTGGACCTACCGTCCCCACCCCCAGCCCTGGTCCCCCAGGAGGAGCTCACAGGCTCTTTTAAAGGCTTCTAGGGAGAGCCTATCTGTGGATCTGTGGAGATTTATATATCTACACACACACACAACTGTTCTGGGTGTTCAATGACCACATTTAGAGATTTATACCTATTTGTACAGAAGGCCTAGAAGGGACAATATTTTAACCCTTGCATTCCAAGATCAACTTGGTCCAATGGAACTATTCCACATTTTTCAAAGGTTTCTGCAAGTCAGTTGGTGTTGGCGCACGCCTTTGATCCCAGGATGTAGAGGCGAGTGGATCTCTGTGAGTTTGAGGCCAGCCTGGTCTACAGAGTGAATTCCAGAACAGCCAGGGCTACACAGAGAAATCTTATCTCAAAAAATAGAACACAAACAAAAACAAACAAACAATCTAAGGTACCTGTCATCTTGTTCAAAGATGCCACAGAAATCCAAAAAAGTGGGACTCTAACTAAGTACATTTTGCAAAGAGGAGAGTCAGCACAGAGAGACTTGCCCTCAACGCTTCCCAGGCAAGATCCTGCCAACACAGCCTTGACTTCTGTAATGCCCAAGTTGTGAAACCCCCAAAGACCACCACCACGAATCAGCTGCATGTAAATCACACAGGGTGTCATTTATTGGTCAAGCTCAGAGCCTGGACTGTCAGCCCCCTCGTGAGGAGGGAAGATGGTGGCCCCTAGTGCTAGGGGAACAAGGTTTTTAAAGGAAAAACTGCAGGCGTAGTGGGGGGCAGGGCGGGTTGTTCTAAGCCGGTTCCAAGCTTTGCTGTTACATGATAGGTCAGTGGGGAATGTTGTCCTTTAAGCTGACTGACTGGGAAAGCAGGGCTAAGCGAGGGGACCAGGGCCAGACCACAGGGGGAATTTTTAGTTTGTTCTAGTCACTGTGACCTGTGGCTCTGATTGGGTGGCCCTGGGTGCAAGCTCCTAGGAATGGTTACTAGCTGTATGTTTGTGGCTCTCCCTGGAAACTCTGGGAGGGTGCATGGGGGCAGGGGGTGAGGAAGGCAGGTCAAGTTCTCAAGCCTTGAACACAAAATGGCGTAGTTTGGTCTCTACTATCCCCTCTTCTGACAGGTTCATTGAAGACCCAATCATATGTCTTCCTGAAATGTATTTCCTCTGAGTTGGCCTATTGTGGTGCCAGATACTGCGCCCTCATGATTAGCTGGATGGTGCCCAACCTTTGCTTGATATAAGAGGGGCACAAAACATGACTGGTTTAAACAGAACGAAGAGTCTTTTTTTTTTTTTTTTTTTAGCCGTTTGACCCTCATGGCAGAGAGTTGCCCTTGACTTAGCATCTCATCCTGTAAACTGGGAAAACGGGCAGAGTCATTCTTTTCTGTAACTTCTTCCTGCTGACATTTGGGGCGCTGTTATCATTATTGGGGCCTAGAAAGGCTGAAGAGCTAGTCAAAGGCTAATGGAGCACTTATCAAAAGCATCTGTTTAGCTGATCCAGTTGAATAGACAGAGAGTAGTCATATCTGCAGGACTGGTTTACATCGGCTTCCAGCAGGTCCAGATCCCAGCAGCTCTGGGTGGAGTCTGTACTCCTGTCACTCGGAGGTGGTAGCAGGAAGATCAGGACTTCAGGGTCAGTTTCATCTACATAGTGAGACTGCAGCTAGCTTGTAGTACAAAAACAACAAAAGACAGATACAGAAGCACCCCACTGGAGCTGGAGAAATGGCCCAGTGTTTAAGAGCACTTGCTGCTCTTGAGTTTGGCTCCTAACACCAATTTTAGGGGCTCACAACTACCTATAGCTCCACCATCATGTGAGCACCCAGCACTCATACACACATGCAGGTGAAAATAAAAAATATATTTTTTAAAAAACCATAGCATCACAGAAAATTTTCTAGGAAAAACAAAGGCCAAAAGAGAAATAAAAGAATAAAAGATCCACAAAACAACAAAAACATTTACAAAATTATTGTAGCAAGCCTTTCAATAATCATCTTAAATGTGAATGGATTTACTTCTCCAAGATATTTTAGTAGGTGCACAAATCTTAGAAATATCCAACTATATGCTACTGACAAGAGACTTCACCTTTAAATACACACATAGATTTGTTGTGGCTCCTCTGTTAACACCTGTTTTTGTCTTTAGCATAACAGGAGCCATTTTGTTTTTAAGTCTCCATATTGATTGTAAAGTGAAATTAAGTTCTGGTTCTCAGGCTCTATCTGCCTGGGAGCCTGAATAGCCTTTTTATACAGTTCAATACTTGTTGAACACTTTGCTTGAATTAATGATACATATCCTTCTTCAACAAAATCACAATACCCTGCTATGTTCCTTTCTCCCTGAAGTTGAAGATCTGGAAAATCCCTAAACCCATATCCTAGCCAATCAGCTTAAAATGCTTTGTCTAGCTACCTGGATACAATGTATTTAGAACAAAAACTATTCTTGTGTTTAGTTAATCAAAATGATGTAATTCTGCCCTCTCCTTGCTTCCCACCTGGCTATCTGGTTACCTGTTTTCTTATTTAAAAAAAAAAAAAAAAAAAAAAAAAGCCTGCCTTAGAAACAGGCTGATGTCACAGTTTGGCTCCATTGTCTCTCTAGCCGTGGTCAGTCTTGGGGTGTGGCGTTGAAATAAACCATCAATATCTCACTGAGATTGGGGCTGGAGTGGTTCGTGCAACTATTATTGTACTACAACAGATTGAAAATAAGAGCCTAGAAAAAAGACATTCTGCGCTAACAGGAACCAAAAGAAACCAGAGGTAGCTGAGCTTCTATCAGATAAAATCGACTGAATCAAAGATTGTAAAGAGAAGCTGGGCAGTGGTGGCGCACACTCAGGAAGGAGAGGCAGATGGATCTCTGTTGTGAGTTTGAGGCCAGCCTGATGAGTTACTTCTAGGACAGCCAAGGCTGACACAGAGAGAAACCCTGTCTCAAAAAACAAAAATAAGCAAACAAACAAAAATTTTAAAGAGAAGCAGGCTTGGTGGCTCACGCCTGTAATTCCAGCACTTGGGAGGCAGAGGCAGGCAGATCTCTGTGAGTTTGAGGCCAGCCAGTCTGGTCTACAGAGTCCAGGACAACCGAGTTGACATACAACAGCTGTCTCAAAAAAAAAAAAAAAAGTAAAGAGAGACAATGGGTCAGTTCATTGAAAGTATGTAATGATGGATCAAAGTAACTCCACTTTGCTTAAAACTTTCATTTCTGTATTTGGGTGATCTACTCTTGAGCTCTGAGGATCTAGAAAAACCCACAAAGATACACTTGGTAAAAAGATATAGCATAACCAATAAGCTAGAAAATAAGAAAGTACTAAAAACACTCCCCCAGATTTCTCAAGAGTTATTCCTTAGAAGTTAATTATTCCTGGGTTGATACCGGATTTGTACAGGACGAATATCAATTAGTTCAAGAAATAATAGGATGCTTGCCAAACTAGAAACCCACTTACCTGCTTTCTCGCTTACCACAATCTATAAAAAGTTCTTTCCTACTCGTACTCGGGGCTCACACCTGATCCACTGCGTCAGGAATACTGTGGGTCCAGCTTAAGCTGAGAAATTAAAAGACCCTTGTATGTTTGCATCTGAATCGCCTCCTAGTGTTTTATTGGGGTTTCATTTAAGCCCAGCACATCATTTTTGGTGCCTTGGCCAAGTCCACTAGGACCTCTTGTCGGAGGATCTGGGAGCGGGGTGAGTGTTTGTGTTTGTCTGCTTCTGAATGCTGCGTTCTCATTCTGGATCTGTGTGTGGTCAGAAACAGTTGCAGCGGATGTGCCGGGTAGCTGTGACCACAGGGGGCTGAGAGACGTCTTGGCTCCAGAGGTCCCACAGTCTTCTGATCTGTGTGAAAGGACAGAGCGGGTGGCTCCCGTGGCAGGTTGCAGCTGTCCTATTTTCAGTGTTTTCAGGCTTCGGAGCAGGCGCAGACTGAGGCACTCGCTGCTGCTTTCAGCTTTCAGGCTTCTGAGTGTCCTCCTCGCTGGCGCAATTTCTTGTTTGGTTTTCTGTATTTGTCTGCTCTTTTGTCCTGTTTTTGGCTGTTTACTTTTTCTGTGACTGAGATGGACGGGACTCTAACCCTGACTCCCCTAGCTCTTTCTTCCACAGCAGAACTTGGTACGGCAGCTGCGCATGGGGTGGACCTTCAGGTGTGCTCAGGCGAGCCAGGTGTGTGTGGGATCCAGGTCTTGCAGCAGCCACAGCCTGGAGACTGCCTTTCCTTGTTCCGATGGCAGGCATGGGGCGGAACACTTGGGCAGGGCTGGGCACTAGCTGAATCCCAGGGCAGAGGAAATCGAGGGCTCTTACACAACCCCATACGCCACTCAGCCCTCAGGGTTGCCTCCGAGCTTGCCCTGCTGGCTAAAACACAGCTCGCACTACGCGGGCCTTGGGTTGAAATCAGTCAGTTGGTGCAGCTCAGACGACTGTGGAGGCATCTGGGGCAAGAGAGCATTTGTTGAGCGCCCCACCGTAGCGCGCCTAAGGTACAGGGAGGTGCACCCTGTGGAGCTCAAGACTTTTAGGGCAGAATCGGGAATGTAGCTAGAGAGCCTGCAGGGCGCTCCCACAGAGGAGGCGGCATCGTGACCTGCTCAGAATAAAAGGGCTAAAGTGCAAGCTGGTGGAAAAACTGCTGGCTTCGGCTGTGCCCCTGCCACCTGGACGCAGGAGCTACTCAAACAGGGCAAGGCTCATCCTGTGAGCAGGGTTTGCAAATTCAGCGGGGTGCGGCGGTGTAATAAACAAGCTCTAGCTCTCTCAAGGGATCAAAGTGCCTTGTTTTTGTTACACTCCCCTATCTGGGACTCTAGAAACTACATCTTGGTTATTAGAGATGATCAAAAATCGTTAACATCTGTAACAAAAGGTTAGCTTAAATTCTAAACTGCAAGTAAAATGAGCCAACTTAAAAAAAAAAAAAACAGGTCTTCAACGGTACTTTTAAGTAATTCTTGTTCTGTAAACTTATAAAAAGATAAGATTTAAAACAATGTATTTTAAAAATAAAAGTATTAAAGCTGCACCACCTCCAGCCAGTGTGTGTGTGTGTGTGTGTGTGTGTGTGTGTGTGTGTGTTAAGATTATACCGTGCAAATTAACAGACTGCTATATTGCAGACTTTAAAAAATGGGTGATTCTGAAGTTAAGATATTTATTTTAAAGATAATTGTTTACACTATTAAAATATCTGGTTTTTGACTGATAAAAATTATGGTTATACTGTGACTTCACTCTTTTAAAAGGTACTTTGATAAAATGCTTAAATGTATAAGGCTATAAAACATTTTCAAGTTTATTGGGTATTTTAAAGTAATGAACTTGTGTAAAAGAACGTTAATTCAGAACATGGTTTTTCTGGCAAGAGATCACATTCAAAGATCTTCTGCCTGTGTGATCCAGCTAGAATACAAACATTTCTTTAATCCAGGAGACAAAGCAAACAGATCTGAGCTCAAGGCCAGCCTGGTATGAGCAAATATCAGGTAGATCCAGGCACGGTGGTGCATGCCTTTAATCCCAAATGAAGGTCAAGTTAGCCTAAGGCCAAGCTGAATAATTCTGGGCTGAGAGAAAAGCCAAATTAAGTCAGCTGGGAGAGGAGTTTGAGCCAGAACAGCTGAGTTAAACCAGACAGCTATGAGCTCAGAAACAATAAGACAGGGTGAGTTTATTAAGCAGAAGGCTCATAAGGCTGAAAACATTCTAGGCCTACATTAGATTGTACGGAGGCTAGAAGCTTCCAGGACTAAGCCTAGGTTAGCAGAAGGAGGCAGTGAGCCTCCTAGAAAACATTGAGCCACGAGAATAAAAATTACTCTTACAATCTTGGACAGTCTAATAAAGAACTTAAGAGTTTCTCGACCTTTAGGGAAGGTCAAAGGACCTTTTGAGCCAATTAAGAAAACTGCAGTTTTTAAAATATGTCACAAAAAAAGTAAAAAGACCCATTTGTATTATTTTATGTCATTTACAGTCAATGCAGATTACTAGTGACTTAAAGGAAACTTCTGTAAATTATAAGTTAAATATGAAGTAACATTGATAAATCTTCTTTTGAAAAATAACTGTTTTGAAAGGGCCCTAGAAACCTACAAGAAGAACATTATGATGGGCAGATCTGGGCCCAGGGGTCCTGCTCAAACTATGGCACCAGCCAAGGGCAATACATGCAGTAAACTTCGAACTCCTACCCAGATCTAGCCAATGGACAGGACATTCTCCACAGTTGAGTGGAGAGTGGGGACTGACTTTCACACGAACTCTGGTGCCCCATATTTGACCATGTCCCCAGGATGCAGAGGCCTGGTGGCACTCAGAGGAAGGATAACAGGCTACCAAGAAGAGACTTGATACCCTATGATCATATAAAAGAGGAGGAGGTCCCCCTCAGTCACAGTCATAGGGGAGGGGAATAGGGGGAAAGCAGGAGGGAGGGAGGAATAGGAGGATACAAGGGATGGGATAACTATTGAGATGTAATATGAATAAATTAATAAAATATTTTTTAAAAAGAAAAAAAACTGTTTTATAAACTGGGCCATACAGAAAACTGTTGTGCTCTATAATGATATGCCATATTGGGGTCAGGAAAGTTCCCTATATTTAGAGATCTTGATGCTGAAAGAGCTTCAGTTTTATGGTTGTTATTTTATTATGGGACTGTTAAAGATAATTGAGATAAGATGTGCACATTGTCAGTTGCCTCATGAATGATCATATTCTTAAAATATCCTTGATTGTGCTTATGGTCATGATTGATTGCCAGTATGGGATTTATTTGGCCTCCTATGCTTATTTCAAAATTAGAGGTAAATATCTAAATTATTACATATTATAAGATAACTAGGAGATACAAATTGATAGTCAGCTGTCCATTAAGGAAGGTTATATTTTGATTATAGCATACTATGTATCGACTCTTTTAAGGTGTTGTACCTATGTAATTCTTAAAAATACTATGTGTAGTTACAGTTCTTTTTTGTTAGGTACTAGTTCGATTAGCCACGGGTGTTTTATGGCTAGAAACAAGCAATCCAGATAGACAAATATGGTCCTCAAATATTTATCTGCAGATTATAGATCATGCCATCCCATCTTATATTTGTAGGTGTAGTTTAGAACAGATAGCTAAAGACAGATAAGGATTGAGCATAGATATGCTAACCCTCAAGCTTTTCAGAGATCTGCTAAATATGGCATTAAATATATTTAAACTATTAGATAGAGATTCTCACATGCACTACCATGCCCGCATCTCTTTTCTTATTTAAAAAGACAAACAGATTTGCCTTGTTCATAGGCTTTGGCTTTATGTTAAAGGGTAAACAGATTTCAGTGTAATTATTTACTAATCTCTTGTTTGGATGACTGCTCTAGTAATCAAATATCTGTGTCTGTAAATAACTAGATAATAATAATAAGTATTATTATTATTATTATTATTATTATTATTATTATTATTATAAAGTTTATATAAGGTCTGAGAATACAAAAGTTTAAGTTATGAGGATCTACAAAAGTGTAACTTGTAAAGCTAAAAGATTTAAAGCATATAAAAAATAAGATTAATAGAGTACTAGTAAGCTGGTAGAACACTGACTATTTATTAATCAGTCACAAGCTCAGGATTTTAATTTCCCTTTAGATGTATTCTGAATATAGACTTAGGGTACCTCTCATTATGCTAAAAAATGAGTCTGTACAGTCTGTACAGTCAAACCTTCTAGACTGAAAAAAAAAGAAAGAAAGAAAGAAAGAAAGAAAGAAAGAAAGAAAGAAAGAAAGAAAGAAAAAAAAAGAAAAGTTCCCAGAGGGTTCTAGAAACCTACAAGAAGAACATTATGATGGGCAGATCTGGGTCCAGGGGTCCTGCTCAAACTATGGCACCAGCCAAGGACAATACATGCAGTAAACTTCAAACACTACCCAGATCTAGCCAATGGACAGGACATTCTTCATAGTTGAGTGGAGAGTGGGGTCTGACTTTCACACAAACTCTGGTGTCCCATATTTGACCACGTCCCCAAGATGGGGAGACCTGGTGGCACTCAGAGGAAGGATAGCAGGTTACCAAGAAGAGACTTGATACCCTATGAGCATATACAGGGGGAGGAAGTCCCCCTCAGTCACAGTCATAGGGGAGGGGAGTAAGGAGGAAATGGGAGGGAGGGAAGAATGGGAGGATAAAAGGGATGAGATAACCATTGAGATGTAATATGAATAAATTAATAAAAAAATTTTTAAGAAAAGAAAAGTTTGTACTTTTCAAAGGCATAGCCTACTCTGGCTGTCTTATAGACACAATCTTAACTTCTGTCCCAAGTCCATATTGTGTCTGCAGACTTTTACCTGGCTACAGACTCCATCCAGAGATGGCCTGTGGATTACAAACTGTTGAAACATAGACCTCTGGAAGCTGATATAAACCAGTCCCACAGATATGACTGTTTCCTGTCTCTTCAACTGTAAGTGCCTATTACCTAGCCTTTTGACTAACTTTTCAGCCTTCCTAGGTTCCAATAACAGCGCCCCTAATATCAGCAGGAAGAAATTACAGAGGAGAATAACTGCATCCCTTGCCCCACTTGGTAGGTTGAAATGCTTAGTCCAAGGGCAGCTCTCTGGCATGGGAGACAAATGACTCCTCTTCCTCCTTGGGGCCTAACACTTATTTTAATGCCACCCTAAAACCACACCTGTCAACGGTACAGATAAATAGCAGTTATCCCAACAGGCAACAAATGGAGGCTACGGATTCACTCTGGTTGGTGATGGTCCAAGTTTACCAGGTACTCAGTGCTACAAGACCAGACCTTACTTCTGCATGTTGGTTATGTTACTCTCCAAAGCATCCATATTATGAGGGAATTGCAGTTATGGGAAATACCACCTTAACATCTGTCCAACAAAACTGTAGATGGGTTCATCAAGGACAAAGAGACTTGCTCTGCAAGATGTGTGAGGACAAGGATTCTGTACAGGCAGCCCCGCCCTCCAGCACTTATTCTGTTCTATGGCTCCGGACCCTGTCAGTGTTAGCTAGTGATTCATACTTGCTGCCACCTAATCAAGGCTGTTGGGAATGTTCCTCTGGATTGACTCCGTGTGTTCATCTAGGAATCCTTAAGCAATCATCAGACGCCTGTGTCCTGGCACAGCTGATCCCCAGAATTACGTATCACTCAGACCAAGATGTGAACAGAGCCCTGATGGGGTAGGGACCCCCTTTACCCCAACCAAAAAAAAGAGAAGCCATCACTACTGTTACTTTGTCTGTTCTCC
>OU015746.1:90411803-90427150 GCA_907169655.1 Acomys percivali | reverse complement strand
ACCAAAAAAAAGAGAAGCCATCACTACTGTTACTTTGTCTGTTCTCCTGGGATTGGGACTGGCAGGAGCAGGAATGGAAATCTCAGCTCTGGCTTTGCAGAATCAGAATTGTTGTTGTTGTTGTTGCTGTTGTTGTTGTTGTTGTTGTTGTCTGCAGCAATAGACACAGACACCCAAAATCTAAAAAAGTCCCTATCTCACCTACAAGAGTCTTTAACCTCATTGGCAGAGGTGGTTCTTCAGAACAGAAGAGGGTTAGACCTGTTACCCATGCAGGAGGGAGGCCTGTGCGCTGCCCTTGGTGAAGAATGTCGCTTTGACGTAGATCATTCAGGCATTGTTAAAGAGTCTCTCGCTAAGGTTAAAAAAAAAAAAAAAAATAGCTAGAAAAAAATAAATAAGGCCAAACAAGGATGGTTTGAGTCTTGGTTCAATCATTTTCCTTGGCTAATTTCAACCTTGTTTGGCCCCTTCTTCATTTTGATGATACTTCTGATCGTGAGACCCTGTATTTTGAACAAATTAGTCTCCTTTATGAAAGAATGACTGGGGGCTATCCAGCTGGTGGTAACTCGAACCCACTGCCATTCCTTCCAAAACATGTGTAGTGAAGACTATGAGTTCAAGAGACGCCATGATCTGCCCTTCAAGGAACTAGTCAGAGGCGGCAATTATGGACCAAAGTAACTCCATTTTGCTTAAAACTTTCATTTCTGTATTTGGGTGACCTACTCTTGAACTCTGGATCTAGAAGAACCCACAAAGAAACACTTGGTACAGAGATATAGAATAATCAATCCACTGGAAAATAAGAAAGAACTGAAAGTTCAGACGCTCCCCCAGATTTCTCAAGAGTTATTCCTTAGAAGTTAATTATTCGTGAGTTGATACTGGACTTGCACTGAATGAATACCAATTAATTCAAGAAATAATCAATAGGATGCTTGCCAAACTAAAAACCCACTTACCTGCTTTCTCATTTACCACAATCTATAAAAAGTTCTTTCCTAGTTGTACTCAGGGCTCACACTGGATCCTCTGTGTCAGTAATACTGTGGGTCCAGCTTAAGCTGAAAAATTAAAAGACCCTTGTGTGTTTGCATCCGTATAGGCTCCTAATGTTTATTGGAGTTTCAGTTAAGCCCAGCACATCAGTAACAATTGTAAAATATATTTACTTAATATTGAAGCACCCAAATATATAAAGGAAACAGTCATAGATCCTAAGAGAAATTACAATACAGTAACATTTGGGGACTTTATTACTCTCCTATCAACAATGGGCAAATTGTCTAGACAGAAAATCAATAAGAATATGTTTAAGTTGGAATTTAGACCAAAGTAACTTAACAAATACAGCATAGCAACCAACACACACACACACTACACACACACATACACACTACACACACACACTACACACACACACACACAACACACACACACACACACATTTCCAGGAAGGTCATGGCTGATGGACATGGTGGTACATGCCTTTGATCCCAGCACTCCGGAGGCAGAGGTAGGTGGATCTCTGTGAGTTTTAGGCCAGCCTGGTCTACAAAGAGAGTCTAGACCAACCAAGGCTACACAGAGAAACCCTGTTGTGGGGGGGGGGGGCATTGGGGAAGAAAAAAGAAATAGTCGTGGCCATCAGATACATTTTAAAAATCTGAAAAAAATCTAATTCATAATGCAATTGCAAAAAGAAAAAAAGACATCATCCTCCTCCAGGTGGACTTTTTATGATAGGCCAATAAAAGTCCAGTGAGGAGAAACTGGAAAAAGAATCCCACCCTGTTAGTGAGGATGACTGCTATGGGGAGTGGTACAGAGGTACAGAGGGGCCCACAAATCAAAATAGACATGTCTGAAATAACTGGCCTAATGTTTTATTAGGATCCTTTGTCTTTTATGAAGTTTTACTGTTGATTTTCCATGATTTTTTTAAAAATTAAACTCTTAGATTGAAAAAAAAATAAGTCATAGACATGCATGTCTTTAATTCTACCCCTTGAGGGACTGAGGCAAGAAGATTAAAAAAATTAGGGCATCCTTAGCAGAATAGCAAGATCCTGTTTACACACATTCTCACACAAGTGTACTCACACCAAATCTTGATAAATTGGAAAAGTTTGACACTGTAACAAATATCTTTTCTATGCATAATGAAACTAGAGGTAACTAGCAGGGAGTCTCAAAAAACTCATCAGAGTGTGGAAAGTGAGCAGTGTGATGCTGAACAGCTAAGGACTCAAAGAAGAAATTAAAAGAGAATTTCAAAAATATTTTGAGATAAATGAAAACAGACATACAAAATACAAAATAATATCTGAAACAAACAAACAGTTCTAAGAGTGAGGTATTCAGCAATATGCACCTATATCAGAAAAGAAGAAAATCTCAGGAAAAAGTAAAAAATCTCAAATTTGTAACTTTACTTCTCAGGGAATGAGAAAAAGAACAACAAATTCAGCCCAAAATTTGTAAAAGGGGGAAATAAAAAAAAGTGAGAACTGAAATAAATAAAATCTAGAAAATAAAAAGATAAGCAAAAACTAAAAGTTGCTTCTTTGAGACGACAGACAAAATTGACAACCTTGGCCAGATTAAGAAAAGAGAAACTCCAAATAAGTAAACTCAGAAATAAAGGAGGAGTCATAGAGTAACTGTGACAAACAAATGCAGTCCAACAAGTCTGACAACCCACAAGGCATGCCGATATTTATGGAAACAACATACCAAGGCTGAGGCATGAGTAAACAGAAAATCTGTACAGACTAGTAACAAGTAAGCACACTGAATCAGAAATCAAAGTCAGCAGATGTGGTGGCACACACTTGTAATGCCAGCATTTGGGAGGGTGAACTACAAAGTGAGACCATACAAAAAAGAACCTTAGGGTCTGTTGCTCACTGATGATTTTGGGGGGTGGTTGAGAGAGGGTCTCTCTGTGTAGCTTTGGCTGTTCTGGACTCCCTTTGTAGAGCAGGCTAGCCTGAAACTCACAGAGATCCACCTGCATCTGCCTCCAGAGTGCTGGGATTAAAGGCGTTCACCACTGTGCCTGGCTTCACTGATGAATTTTGACAAATATTTGACAATAGTATTAAACTGTGAGGGTAATGTTAATTGTTTAACTTTGCAACATCTAGAATGCCCTGTGAGTGAGAGATTATCTAGACTAGGTTAGCCTCTGGATGCTCCAGTGAAGGGTCAGCTTGAGAGCCGAGTTATGGTGGGAAACCCACCCTGAACAACAGTGGAAGCATCCCCCTGGGCTGTGGGTCCTGGGCTGCAGAAAAGGGAGGAAGGCAGCTGAGCACAAGCTTTGTCCTTCCCTGCTTCCTAATTATGGATGTGTGGACCAGCTGCCTCAAGCTCCTGCCACTGTGAACTGTATCCCCTCCAACTGTGAGCTAAAACAGAACCCTCCAAAAACCAAAATAGAAACAGAACACCAATAGCGCAGGCACTAAGAACAACAAAACAAAGGATACCCCAGGAAACTGCAGAGCTTCTGTATGGCAAAGGACGCCATCATTCTGACAAAGCTACAGAATGGGAAATTAGTTTTACCAACTACATATACAATAGAGGGCTAATAGCCAAATTATATAAAGAACTTTAAAAACTGGACATAAAAAAAAAAAAAAAAAAAAAAAAAAAAGGAAAAAAATGGAGCACAGAGAAGAGAGAATTCTCAAAAGAGGAAACTCAAATGGCTGAAAAACATTTAGAGAAATGTTCAATATCCTTAGTCATCAGGGAAAGGCAAATCAAAATTGCTTTGAGATTTCATCTTAAACCAATCAAAATGGTCAAGATCAGTAAAATAAGTGACAGCCAGTGACGTTCAGGATGTGGAGGTGAGGGGACCCTCATCTATTGCCAGTGGGAACGCCGCTATGGAAATCAGTGTGGTGGGAAAGTGCTGGTAGCCATGCCTGACAGCCTGAGTTCAATCCCCAGGACTCAGGGGAGAGGAAAAGAACCAGCTCCCACAGGTTGGCACAAATGCTTGCAGAAGCCAGATAACCATCTCATGTGTGTGTGTGTGTGTGTGAGACACAGAGAGAGGGGAGGGCATCAGTTAGCTTGTGCCATGGTGCACTTGTGGATGTTAGAGCACAACTTTCCAGTCAATTCTCTCCATCCACATGGGACACGTGGATCAAACACAGGCCTTCAGCCTTGTGCAGCAAGCACCTTCACCATGTTGAGCCATCCCCACTATCCCTGGCTAAAACTACTTAACCTAAAACTATCATCCATGTGTCACTACCACCAACAGCCATGAGGGACAGCCAGGGGTCCAGCCACATGGCCCCAGTATGACAGGTTAGGTGACCACGGGTCACAGGGGACTGCTTCTTTCTGCAGAGCAAAGTGGCCACTACCTTAGCGATCACAGGGGATCTGTGAGGTCTCTTAGTGTGTTCTTACTGGTGTGTGCATGCACACACCCACACACATATACGCATTGTGTGTATGAACATGCACACATATGACCACACATGAGGAGTAGAAGACACCAGGGTCATGAAGCTTCAGAAGTTTGGTCGGAGGCCTGTAACTTCTTTCTCAATATTGTACAAATGGTATAAGATTTCATCTTTGTGACCTGAGGCCTTGTTCAAAGGTTGTTTATTTCACAACCTGGGTACATGACATTACATGGTTCTTCACTCACAGCATGAAAAGGGTAGGTGGACATAAACAAAGCTCTCAGTCTTACTCAGGATGACCTGGTTCCCCTCAGAACCCTACATAACATACTGCAGGAACCCTCAGCCACAGAGCTGGCAGCTCCCAGTGATGTGACTAACTTGGCTCTCTGCAGGCAGGACAGGTCCAGGATTTCACTGTGGAAACATCAGCAGGACACGCAGCTTTCTGTCCTAGCCTCTCAGAGGGATCCCTATCTCTGAGACTGGAGGCTGAATCCTACCAGAGCACCCAGTGCTTGTCACAGCACACCCAGGGAGGAGAAAGGGGCGGGGCCAACAGCCTGAAAACTGGGGCCTACAAGGAAGCAGCCAGCCCAGCCCTACAGAGCTGCTCCAGGACAGAGGTGAGTCAAGGGCTTAGTTCAGGGCCAGCCAGAGAACTGACAGGCCCTACCAAAAGTACAGTCAGTAAAGAGCCCAGGCATCCCTAATGGCTCTGAGCAGGGCCTTCTTCCCTTCACTCTTATTTACAAGCACCTCCTAACAGCAGCCAGCATGGCTTCAGTGGGAGAAGCTGGTCACTGCAGTAACAGACATGTAATAAATGACTTGTCCTGCCTGTTAGAAAGGTAAGACAGAAAGAGGGGATCGCCTACCTAGGCAGGGAGCTTGGGGTGTTAAAGGAGGGGCAGGGGAGCCTCACTGATGGCTGACACTAAGGTGAGACAGTAGAAGCCCTGGTGACATTTAAGGAAAGGGTGTGCAGGCAAGGACCAAGTCCTAGCAAAGGCTGGCTATGGGAGGAGGCCCGAGGGTTGGGGAACAGCCAGGAGGCGAGGGCATCTGATATAGAGGAGGCTCGAGGCAAGAGGAGGAGGCAGCTAGGCAGCCTCACAAGGAAGGAAGGCAGACAAAGGGCTCCCTGTAACATGCTAGGTCCCTTGTCGGTACCCCACAGCCCCACTTTCAGAAGCCTGCCTGTGGCTGTGGCATGACAAGGGTACCCCTTAACCCCAGTCCTGTCATCTCTATGAAATGACTGTCAGGTTCATGCGATGAAAGGAAAGGAGAGCAGGTGACAGACAGCAGGGAAGGGTGACAGCCAGGCTCTGGGACCAGGGAGACACAATGCCCCTCCCTCCCAGTCTCACCGGAATGCTGCTGTCTGTAGGTTTCTCGAGACTGGAGCTCACTAGGAACATTGGGGAGCTGAGCCTCGGCCAGAAAAAACAGGAAGGGTAAAAGTCAGGAGGAGAGGGGCGTTGGACCTAGGTGAGGAGGCAGGCTAGCCGATGAGAAGCCTATAGTTATGCCAGGATTCCTTTCCACAAACTGACTCCCTTCTGGGCACTGAGGATCCATTGACTGACAAGCAGGAAAAGGAAAAGTGCCCAGAGACACTGAGGCCCGGTGAGAGGTGAAGGTGGCTGAGTGGTAGCCAAGGAGATGGCAAGGAATAGGTGGGGTTATGGGGCTCAAAGAAGGTGAATGGCTGAGTCTAGTGGTTGATTCACTGTGGGGGATGGGATGTCTTGGTGTGGAGGAGGCGGGGCCCACCTTGACTATGGAGAACACATGGGATCCAGAGGGGCATTTGACAGGAAGAGAGCAAACCTTGTCCTCCCCTTCCTGTTCCTCCCCTTCCTGTTCCTCCTCCTCCTCCTCCTCCTCCTCCTCCTCCTCCTCCTCTTCCTCCTCCACCACCACCTTCTTCGTTTTTGGTTTTTTGTTTTGTTTTGCTTTGTTTGTTTTTTGTTTTGTTGTTGTTGTTGTTGTTGTTGTTGTTGTTGTTGTTGTTTCAATACAGGATTTCTCCGTGAACTAGCCCTGGCTGTCCTAGAACTCTCTTTGTAGACCAGGCTGGCCTCGAACTCACAGAGAGCCACCTGCCTCTGCCTCCCAAGTGCTGGGATTGAAGGCGTGCGCCACCACACCCGGTGGCTTTCTTCTTTCTACAGGGCTCCTCTCCTTCCTCCTCCTCCCTCCATCCTCTTCTTCTACAGTATGGGAATTGAACCCAGGGCCTGTGTGTGCTAGGCAAGCACTCTTCCAGTATGCTATCACTATTTTGAGATCTTAGGACCTTCCTACCTCTGCCTCCACAATAGACGGGCCTACAGGCCTATGCCATCAGGCCCCACTCCACAGTGCTCATTAGGTATCACGGAGATTGAGCTAAATGGGGCGAGTGGGACCACAGGGTTCCAGCAGCGAGTCTCCTAGGAAGGTACAGTATGGACAAGTTACGTGCTTTGTGTCAGCCTGCAGCCTGCAGCCTTCACCCTCCTCTGGTAGTAGTCACTCACTCAACCTTTCTAGGACGGTTCTTGTCCTCTTCCACATGGCTCCCACTGACTTTTCACAAAGACTGTCTCATGCACGCTATGACACAAGCTACAGACGGTGGAACAGGAACTTTGTGGTCAAACCATCCCGACCTTGGCTGCTGCAGACAGAGCAACACTGACTGCCTTCACTCACGAACAATGTGTGGACCACAGGCAGTAGCCATGAAGACAGGGTGGGACTGTGGTGGTCATTCACATAGAAACGCGCTGGCTGACACTGCCCTGGGTTAATATCGTTTACCCACAGATTCTTGGCACCTCCCTGTGCTCAGAGCAGACCCTCAAGGCAGCCAGGCCAGAAGTGTCCCTCCTGAGACACCAGGCAGATCCAAGATGGGGAGCCCAGTGCACCGAGTATCACTGGGGGACACCTGGAGCAGGCAAGTGCACCCTGACATAGACAGTGAACGGCGCTTACCGCCCTTCAGTGTGGAACGGCTTACCAACATCCTGGATGGAGGCGTCCAAAACACTGTGCTGCGGAGGAGAGTTGGTAAGCAGAGGCAGGAAGCCAAGAGCTGGCTTTGAACCTACATGCTTTTCTTGAGCAGTCTGTTAACTAATTCTCTACTCTCCCTTTAACTAACGGTCCTTTCTGTTGTCGTCGCTTGCTGTTTTGAGACAGGGCCTCATGGAGCCCAGGCTGGCCTCAAACTACTAGGTAGCCAAGGATGATATAGAGCATCCAATCCTCCTGCCTCCACCTCCCAAATGCTGGGATTGAAGGTATAGATCACCATACCTGGGAAACCAGTGTTGTGAATTAAACCCAGAGCTTTATGCATTCTGAGCCACCCATTCTACCATCTATAAGCCTACTACCCCCTCTTTCAAGTAACAAACTGGTCCTTGACACCACACACCCGGGCAACAGAAGATCCACACACTGGTCCTGGTTCTACCAGAGCATAGCTCTGCTGGACTGCAGGAAGCACATTTCTCCCTTCTTCCTGTCCAACCCCATGAAGCAAGTGGATGGGACATTTCAAAGTGGTCAGGCACCCATCCGAGCCACCAAAGGTCCCTGTTCTCTCTGCCACAGAAAGCATCATCCAAGGTGACCCAGTGTTCAACTTGAGGAACTTACACTTCATGACCCAGCATGAGAAATACGAGGATGCAGTTCGAAAGAGATTCCACCTAGAGATGCTAGCCAGGCGTCTGGGCTGGTCAGAAGGTGGTCCTGAACAGAGCTATGCTGCAAGGTACTCCTCAGGGGCAGTCCCACCAGAGAGGCTTGCCTGTCACCCCCAGCCCCATGAGCCACTCCCCTCAGCAAAGGAGGGCTTCCTGGAACACTAGGATGCCAGATGCCCCTTCCCTCCTGCACTCCCTGCCCCCTCCCCCCCCTGCTCCCTCCCCAGCTGAAGGCTGATGGGCCTGTCTCCCACAGGCTGCTCACCTATTTCATCTCTCCCCCGCAGAGCCCTTTCTGGATACATCAACTTAGGCTTACATGGTATTGCCATGAATGCTCTCAGAAGCTTGGGCTCGGAGGAGCAGATTGCTAAATGGGACCCACTCGGCAGAAACTTCCAAATCATCACAACATATGCCCAGACAGAGCTGGGACATGGTGAGCCAGAGCTGCTGCATGCAGGGTTCAGACGGCACAACTCTGGAAGGCCCGTTCATAGCTCATACATGGGCATGCTAAATTGAAAACATCCCAGCAGATGGCAGCCAAGGGTCTTGAGGACTGCCTTTTTCTAGTGTGTATTCATCCCACTGTATGAGTCATCCGAGGGGCAAAGTCGTTCCATTTGGAAATAGTGTACATCTCTATGTCCTCCCACAGCCCAGAGATAAAAGGGAGAAAGGCCAGTGAGTGAGTACAGTCAGGAGCTGGCCTCATTCCACACTGAGCCCAGGCCCACCTAGAAGCTACACCCAAATGAGTACCCCCACTTGGCCCAACAGCCTAACTCTCCTCCTTGATCCCAAGGGACCTACCTGCAGGGCCTGGAGACTGAAGCCACCTATGATGCAGCCACCCAGGAGTTTGTGATACACAGCCCGACAATGACTTCCACCAAGTGGTGGCCTGGGGACTGTGAGTACCCTTCTTCCTACTTCCTGTCTCTCCGTGAGGAAGATAAAGCTAGGGCTAAGTAGCACTGACTGTGATGCTTACCAAACTTCAGGTTGACTTCCTGTTCTGGGCACCTCACCTTGCAATCAGCTGAAATAGGTGGGATGTTAGTTTCCTTAATAGCTGGGTGCAGTGGCACACGCCTGTAATCTGAGAACTTGGAGAGGCAGAGGCAGGTGGATCTCTGTGAGTCTGAGGCCAGCCTAGTCTATAAAGCAAGTCTAGGAAAACTAAGGCTACACAGGGAAACCCTGTCTCAAAAAACAAAAAAGAAGAATTTCCTTAGTAAGTGACTGGAAGGTCCCAAGGGAGCTTTGATAAGGAAATACACTGTCCTTTTAAGCGATAAAGTCAAGAACATACCACATATTCATTGCCCCCACACAACACATGTGTGCATGCACACAACATAAACACTACCCCCACAGATATGCAAGCATATGACAGGCATAAATATAATACTTCCCCTCGTAGTCACAGATATACACAGCACAAGCTATTTACATAGACACACAGGTGCATTACACAACACACACACACACACACACACACACTGCCCCACCACACAAACATTGACAACATGTACATGTTCACACTGCCAATACATAGACACCGTTATAGCCTGGTCTTTTGGTTACTTTATTTGTGTACCTATATCTATCACCCTTCTCTACCCCAGTCCCTTCTAACCTCCCAACACTAGGTAGGCAAAAAAGATTCAAGGGGAAAGGGGGTATAAACCTCAATAGACTACTTCCTGCTGACTAGAGGCATCAAGTTCCTTGGGGCAAGTCCAATATCTGTTGTCAGAATATCTCCAATGAGCAACCCAGCAATAGCAAAAGCAGCAGCCAAGGGAGCAGCAGCTGCTACAAGCCCTCTCAGGGCTCTCACGTTTATATCCTCTCAAGAGTCCCCAGAATTCCAAACATAAACTGTCTGCAGCTGGCAAAAATCACACCCCTCCTACAGCATGAGACAAATCATAGTTAGCATCTGTGGGCAATCTGAAGCAGCCTCATAGCCCACTTTTTTTTGTTTGTTTGTTTTGTTTTGTTTTGTTTTGTTTTGTTTTTCAAGACATGGTTTCTCTGTTGTCCTAGACTCAGTTTATAGACCAGGCTGGCCTCAAACTCACAGAGATCCACCTGCCTCTGCGTGCTGGGATTAAAGGCGTGCCACCACGCACGACTCCATAACTGGGTTTTTTGAGGGACCAAAACTCTCACTACACACCATATAGATGTAAATATAAACTTACTATCCTAACAGACATATATGTATACAACATACACACTGTTCTCACACAGACACACCTGTGCGCACACACGACACACACACACAGTGACACACATAAGTACACGACACATACATGCTGTCTTCATGCAGGAACATGTACACAAAAATATGTACACTACCCCATCACAGACACTCAGGCATGTATAGAGTACATATGCTGTCCCCCAGACATACTTGTGCATACACACAATATACCATATACATTCACCACCTAATCCTGTCCCAGGGGCTCCGTACAACATCATATGTTCTAACCTCCAAAGTTACCAATAGGTTTGCCACCTGCCAGAGCACATGCTCTGTGACTAGTCGGTGGCAAGCATCTCCCCTGCCCTTCCACTCCATATTCAGACTAACTCCAATCGCATGGACACCAGGTGCCAGCCACACCATCCATTCTGAGCTCCAAGACAGGGTCCTGCCAAGGGCACCTTTGAGAAGTCATTTCTAAGGACTCCATGGTAGCACTTGGAGACCCAGTGTGAAAATCTCTGGTGTGGAAATTGAATGACTACATTATGCGAATTCAACCAAAGCAGGGCAGGTGACAGAACGGGAAAGTAAGGCAGGGAAGAGGAGAGAAGAGAGAGGAGATGGGGAGGAGAAGGAGAAGAGGACAGAGGTGAATGACTGGTCAATATCAAATTTGCAAGGGAAAGAAACCCACTTTAATATCAGGCTGATGGGGTTAAATTCCAGCTCTCCCCATCCGGGCCAGCAACCTTCAGTGTGTCACTCTGTACTCTGAGCCTCAGTTTCCCTATCTGGAAAATAAAACTTCTCTTACCTGCCCTGCAAGAAGTAGGAAACCTCAGCCAAGAGCAGGGCTCTAGCTGTGTTTGGTAGGGATGGCTGTGCTCACAATGGGGCTGACAGAAGAGCGGTCCATTAGCTGTTGCGCTGGGGTACAGAAAATCTTTAAAAGTTTGCAGCCGGGCGTGGTGGCACACACCTTTAATCTCAGTACTCAGGAGGCAGAGGCAGGTGGATCTTTGTGAGTTCGAGGCCAGCCTGGTCTACAAAGAGAGTCCAGGACAGCCAAGGCTACACAGAGAGACCCTGTCTTGAAAAAAAAAAAAGTTTGCGCACTTCAAACTCCCTTGCCAAGCCACCGTTACTCTTGTTCTAGCTAGGTTCTTCCTGGCAACTCCTTCCGTCAGTGACTTTCCAAGAACCCAAAGATGTCTATCAGCGACCCCAAGCTCAGCAGGTGGGGGTGGGGGAGGGCAAGACATGGTACATAAGGCATTTTGTGATGGGCCTCTCACCTTTCTGCCTCAGTGGGACGGTCTGTCACTCACGCTGTGGTCCTAGCCCAGTTGATCTGCTCAGGAACCCAGCATGGCATGCATGCCTTCATTGTGCCTATCCGGAGCCTACACGACCACACCCCACTACCTGGTAAGCCCTGCTGCTTCCTTGAGGACCTAGCCAAGGTGGTCCCACCAACCTGCCCACTCCTGAGTCCCCAAGAGATGCACAGAAGATGCTTGGGCGTGTCGTCCCTGGCTAGAAGGGATCCAGTTCACAGAGCTAATATCTAACTGTTTGGTACAAGACTCAGCATCTGCCCTCAGTTTGCTTACCTGCTGCCTGAGTACCATGGTGTGTGTGCAGGCTCACTCACTCACTCGCATGCTGCATGCGCTCAATTAACAGGCTTCGTTTTTTTTTTTTTTTTTTTTTTTTTTTTGTTTTGTTTTTGAGACAGTTTCTCTGTGTAGCCTCAGTTGTCCTGAACTCACTTTGTAGACCAGGCTGGCCTCAAACTCACAGTGATCCGCCTGCCTCTGCCTCCCGAGTGCTGGAATTAAAGGCGTACACCACCACGCCCGGCTTTTGACTGGCCTTCTTATCTCTACCCCTCTTCTAGGAATCACAGTTGGGGACATAGGGCCCAAGATGGGCTTGGAACACATAGACAACGGCTTCCTGAGACTGAACCACGTGAGGGTTCCCAGAGAGAACATGCTCAGTCGCTTTGGAGAGGTTAGATGCCCGAGATGGGCTCCGAGTCTGCCTCAGAAACGCTGTGTTTGGACCATAAACTCACTTCTCCTGAAAGAGGCTCAGGAGTCCCACAGATCAGGGTCAAACCGAGCTTAGGAGCACAGTGGTGTTGGGAAGCTCTTGCCACGTTAAGCCTAAGGCTCCCCGTAAACACTTAGCACAGGGGATCCAGAACAAGGCAATCCCCAGAAGGGGGAGGAGCTGAGGGGGAAGCGCATTCCTTTCCTACAGTCACAGAACAGACATGACCCCAGATGAAGGCAGAAGTCCCAGTTAGCCAACCTCTTTAGGTGTAAAAGGGAGGGATTTCTGGGGTGCTTCATAAAAGCACCTTTATGTGTCAGCGAGTGAGCTGCACCAGCTCCTGAAGCTCTCATCTGCTTCAGGTGAGCGCAGGTGGGATGGCTGCAGGGATGGAGGAGGCTCATGGGCGTGCACCTGGGGAGCCTCGGCTCCAACCCAGCACCCGTCTCTGTCGTCTCTGTCGTATACAGGTCTTGCCAGATGGTACCTACCGGAGGCTCGGGACAGCACAGATCAACTATCTTCCCATGTTAGTGACACGGGTGTGGCTGCTGTTAAAAGGAATCCTACCCTACCTCCAGAAGTCTTGTGTCATCGCTGTGCGCTACTCAGTCATCCGCCGCCAGTCCCGTCTTCGGCCTAGGCAAGGAACACACAAATGATGCCCCTGGCAGACATGGTTGACACTCGGTCCCACAGTGTCTGCACTGACACCACTTCTGCCAGAACCATGGTGTTGGGGAGCAGGGCACATATACACATGCAGGCATCGCATATGCACGCAGTCCTGACGGGGTCTCTGGTTCCCTCTACTCCACCGTCAGACTGTCTGGCCGAACCCCATGTGTGGCCCCATCAGCCTCTGCGTGACCATGCCTTCCACTCTGTACCATCTGCTGTGACTCAGGCTGCTTGCTGAGTTCCACTTTGTCCTACATGGCTGTGACTAGCTAGTGAGTTTGGCTCTGCCAGTTGGTTGTCAAGGCCGGTTGGTTGGTGTCTGGGTGTGGGTAGCAAAAGCTAACTGCCTTAGACTTCATGAGGCCTGGCTGTGAGAAAGCTAAGTCTAGACCCTTTCTTTGCACTGTCTGTACATCTGGTTCCCATTTCCTCCATTCCATGGCATAGCATGGCAAGTGCTGCTATATGACATCTGAGAGTGTGTGTGTGTGTGTGTGTGTGTGTGTGTGTGTGTGTGTGTTTCCACAGAGAATATACACTAGTTAAATTTAAATTTCCTGGGAACAACAGTCTTTTATGACATGTCCCAAATGGACACACACTCTTAAGATGCAGCAGACTACAGTGAGAACAGAACATTTCACAGCCTAGTGGCTTGTGTTGCTACAGAGAACTTTCACCCCAGGCCTGCCGAGTGGCCCTGGGTTTGATGAGGCCCTCCCACGTCTGTGTCCTACCTGCTGTGCACAGCGAGGTCACCAGGACTGAGCCTGAGAACACCCAGCCCTGGGACCTGGTGTCATTTCATGCCGTGGGCACCAGCCTGCCCTAAACACACTGAAGATTAGATGCCAGGCAGACCTGGGCGCTTGTTTCTTCTTCAGCTTCTATGTCTGTAAAATAGCGGGAACAGGCAGAGTTTCAGGGTGAAGGTAAGGGTTAAATATGGCAAGGCTACCAAGCTTGAATCTCAGAGGCCTTTCCTCTGGAAACAAGAAACAGCTTTAGTGTAAGGCTTGGGCTTTTGAATCCCAGGCCCATGGCATCTTCCCTGGAGGACTAGGAACTCGGAAGAAGGTGGTGACACTGTTGCTGCTCCATCTGGGCAGCAGAGGTGTCCTAAAGCTGACTACAAGTGTGAGGAGAAGCTGTTGCCCGGAGAGACTCCAAGCTCCCATCAGCTTTGAGGGACTTCTCATACTCAATCCCATATTCTCCCAATCCCATTACTCAGGCCTCTACATGCTGGACATGGTCGAGCACCTGTGGACATCCCTGTGAATGGACATGGAAGACACCGATCGTTTTTTAGGTTCCTTTGGGCCCAAGTGCATATCCTAAGGGTTGTTAAGCTCAATGCATTTCCTACACCACAGCAAGCACATGAAGACAGTGAAAGGTCATGAATTCTGGTCATCAGTGGGACAGGTCCACATCCCTTCACCTGGTCTTTGGGTCCAGATGATTTGGAGTTCAGAGCCTTTCAGATTTTCAAATAAGATAATGGGGTGTACATGCTACAGATGTTTATACAGGAAAATGTGTGGATGTTGGTGATAGATGAGGCTTGAAACATAGTAGCCTCGAGTCAGACTTGCAATGGCCCCTTTTCATGGCTTTGGCAGTGTCAGGAATATGGGAAGATGGCTTGGAGTAAACTTCTAAACCTTTTTCTTCTTTTTCCCCCTCTCAGTGACCCAGAAGCAAAAATCCTGGACTACCAGACACAGCAGCAGAAGCTCCTTCCTCAGCTCGCCATGAGCTACGCCTTCCATTTCCTGGCCACCAGCCTCTTGGAATTCTTCCACAGCTCCTATAGTGCCATTCTGAAGAGAGACTTCAGCCCCCTGCCTGAGGTACGTTCTATTTGCTGGGAGCTGCTGCTGGAGTGCTGCTCCAGTTGTTGGGAAATGATACAGCCTGCCTCCCATGGGCCCCCAGTCTCCCAATGTCCCAGGGCATCTCAGGGTAAAAGTGCCACAATATGGCAGTCCACAAACACCTGACCCCTAGACAGCTCCCGCAACGTTAGAAGTAATGTGAGTGTAGAGGACACAGACCCACAATCCCTTGTGTGTGACAGAAACCAAAACAGCTCCACACAAAGTCATTTGAACTCATTTGATAGCACAGTTTGACCAGAACTAACCTGATTTATTCCTGCTGGCCACAAACATAACAGAACCATCTATGTGTTCAACAGCCAAGGCTTCCCAGAGTCCT
>OU015746.1:90385216-90411793 GCA_907169655.1 Acomys percivali | reverse complement strand
CACACACACACACACACACACACACACACACACACACACACACACACGCAATTTCAACGGCAGAAATGGTTCAGTTGTATTTCAACACAAGTTTTGGAGAAGACATTCCAGCCACGGCAGCCACTAACACACCTCATGAAAGTTTCACCCAATGACCTAATCCTTGCCAAAGTTCCACCTTCTGACTCCATTGCTGTGGGCGTTAGAGTTCAGCATACAAGAGCCTGGATAGACAGTCAGGCCATGGCAGCCTGAGAGAGTGGCAGATGGTAGACGTAAGCCTTCTTTGACCACTTTCTAAACTTCTGCCTGCTGGCAAGCTCCCCCCATGACTCTTATAAGATGGTGGGCCCAATCCAGGAAGGTCCCTCTTCTGAAGATCCTGAAGACACTGGCTAGTACAGATTTTCCTTCATTCCTACAGCTCCGTGGCCACATTACCTAATTGTGTGACTTTGTACAAGCCTTAGCCTCTTCAGTATTAGTTTTGTCTGCCACTCGCCGAAGCAGCAAGCTAAGCCTGGCACCAACCTCACAGCCACGGTCAGCATGCAGCAGGTACTAAGTGGCAAGCCTGGATGGCACCACAGGACTCTTCTGCTACTTTATTCTTGCAGCTCCATGCACTGAGCACTGGTATGAAGGCCATGTTCTCAGACTTCAGCACCCAGGGAGCAGAGATATGTCGCAGGGCCTGCGGTGGTCATGGCTACTCAAAGCTGAGCGGTCTGCCGACATTGGTCACTGAAGTAACAGCTTCTTGCACCTATGAGGGTGAGAACACGGTGCTCTACCTGCAAGTGGCCAGGTAAAGTCCAGAGTTTTCCAGACCTCTGCCCTATCTTTGCTTTCCCCCACCCCTCAAGTTTGCGTTCAGACCAGGGCTTCTGTCTGATCCCCATGGAGGAAGTAAGCTTTGGAAAAGTACCATTTGAGAGCTGTCCAAAGGCCAGGGTGCCCATAATCTGCCCATGTCCCCCAGGTTTCCTTCTGTTCCTCTGTCTTACCCAGATAACAGCATCAGGCTCCGTCCTGGACTCTTGCTTCTCTCATGTTCCCTACTTCTCCATAGACAACCAGGGAGCTCTTTTCAAAGCATTAAAGAAAAACCACATCTTTGCCTTGCTTGAAATGGTCCGTTAGCTTTCCTGTACTTGAAGGAAAATGTCACAATAGACACTGCCCTCCGTCACTTTGGCCCAGATGCTGCCTCCATATCCAATCTGCTCAGGTCCTCCGGCCTCTGCTGGCCACACCCAGCATTCCATGGGGCCCTTGGCCCCTGCCACCTAAACCCACATGCGTCCTTTAGAAGTTATCAGTCCATAATTGTCTACAACTTTTTCCCTTAGTTTTTTAGTTCTACTTCCTAGCTCAATCAGGATCTCCCCGAGAGCAGGCACTTTCCTGCCTTGCTCTCTGAGGTATTCCAGGCTCAGCCAAGAGCAAACACAAAACGGGCTCCACTCTGAGAGGCAGGAGGAAGCCATACCGGCCTCCTCCAAATAGGCGGTTTCTTGCCAGCTGTCTCTGATGGTTGATGCTCTCAGACTCATTTATTCTCTGGTGACTAAACAGAGCAGATACTTCAATATCCAAGGAGAAAGGAGTTTACTGGCAAGTACAACATATAGTGTTTACTGGGTTTTTCTTTTTCAAGTTATAGAAATAATATAATCACGTGCATTAGACGGCCTATACCCTGCACCTGACGAGAAATTCACAAGTATCTCCTTCGGTTCTACACACCCGCCTGTTAGACAAGTAATATCATTCCCATCATGACGGAGAAACTGAGGCACAGGGAGGCAAAGACAATCCTAGAGCATCACAGTGGTCTTAAAGGAGCCAATGAGAGCCCGGGGTTGTCGGAGCACAGAGCCTAAACCACTGGGTCACCTCACACAGCAGCAGCTGGAGTTGCCATCATTCTTCGTCAGGACTGTTTGAGAAGGCCACACTGTACTTACATCCTACGTGCCACATCAGAAGATCCTGATGGTGAAGCTTCTGTTTGCACAACCTCACAGGGGTGTGTGCTTAGGACCGAAGGGAGCCGGGCCCAGCTCTGCAGCCCCTGTCACCTATTACAGAAACTAGCACTTTGGGTACATCTCACTGAGGATTCTACAGAAGATGGGGGAATGGAGGTTGGAGTGAGGAGTCGATAAGAGTCCCAGGCAGAGGCCTGGAGCCCTGGCTCTCCCTAGTGGCACACAGCATGAAAATGCATGCCCCTGGGAGTGAGAGCAGATGGAATGAGAGTCCCACAGAGTCTCATACTGCCTCGTCTGTCTCTGCTTTCACCCCCACCCCCACCCCAGGTTTCTGATGAAGAGCTACCTTCAGGCTCAGGTGTCCCAAGGCCCCACACCGCAGAAGCCTCTCCCTCAGTCTGTCATGTACCTTGTCACACCAGGGCCAGCCCGGTGCCCAGCACAGACAGCAGCAGACTTCCTCAGACCAGACATCTATACCACAGCCTGGGCACATGTGTCTGCCAGGTAAGCCAGTGCTGCCTGGTAAGTCAGCATCCTAGCCGAGGGTGACCTTCTTCCCACACTAGGACCTTTAGGACAAGCTGGGTGGACACTAGTGGACAGTTTTCTATACACTACTGCCATCCCCGGCCTCTCCAGACCTCTCAGCTCCCATCACTGTGGGTGTTAAAGAAGGGACACCTCACTCTCAGCCATCGACTGCCATCATGTCTTTATCCTAGTCACAGTGGTACAAGTGTATCACCTCTCTGGCAAGTGAGAGGATTTTCTTAAACCTTTAGGTTCCTATGGTGATTGCCAATATAACAAATGCACGCAAATCACTGTAAATGATATGTAAACCAAAACAAGTAAAGTAGTTCTTTAAGTCTGAACTATCCCACAGTCTAAAAGTAATTTTCAGAGGCAAGTTTATTGCCACAACACCAATGGAAAATCACCAGGCACAGTTAAGAGTAGTTGTAATGCCAGTGCTGCTGGTTGCCAGCCTAGCTCCATGTACACTGAGAGACCCTGACTCAAGGGAATACAGCAGAGAGTGGTAAAGGAGGGTCTCTGACATCCTCCTGGACTCCATGCAAGTACATGTACCCCCAATGCGCGCGCGCACACACACACACACACACATACACACACACACACCTACTTGCACACACGCATGCCCACATGCATACACATACAGCACACATATATAACACACTCATTAAATAGATAATAAGCAATAGAAATAATTTTTGAAAGTGTTATTATACCTGAGAATAGAACAGGGCTTTATATTCATGGTCCACTAGAGTCCAAGAAACATGATCAAACCAAGGACTCAGAGCTAGAGGGATGGTTCAACAATTAAGAGAGGCTACTGTTCAAGCCGAGGTCTCAGGTTGGATTCCCAGCTCCCACACAGGGTAGTTTACAACTGCCTACAATATAACTGTCGTTCCAGGAGACCTGACTCCCTCTTCTGGCTTCCACAGGCACCTGCACATATGTAGTACACATAAGCCCACAGAAGTGCAAACACATAAAAATACATAAATCTTTTTTAAAAGAACATGTATCATTTGTTATTGTGTATTTTCAGAAGGGTCTCACTATGTATTCCTGGGTGTCCTGGAACTCACTATATAGACTGGGCTATCCTCAAACTCACAGAGATCCACCTGTCTCTGCCTCCAGAGTGCTGGGAGGAAAGGTGTGTGTTACTATGCCTCACTTAAAACATGAATCCTTTTTCTATTATTTATCTTCATTTTATGTGTAGGAGTGTTTGTCTGCATGCATATCTGTGTATTATGGGCATACAGTGCCCATTGATGCCAGAAGTGGGCACTGGATTTCCTGGAACTAGAGTTATAGAAACTTGTGAGCTGCCTTGCAGGTCCTGGGAGTTAAACTTGGGTCCTCTGAAAGAGCAGCCCCTGCTCTTAATTGCTGAGTCATCTCTCCAACCCAGAATATGAATTCTATGAAAAAAACGATAACAGCAACAAAAGAACTTTCACATTCTGTCATTTAATGAATATCACCAAGTACTGACTGTGTCAGAAAGGACTGAATGCTCTAGGAGCTGGGAAGGGAGGCCCTCAAATACAACCACTATCACTGAAGAGATCAGCTACCTGAAAGGGAATTTTTGAACTCTGCCCCAGACCAGAATGCCAAAACCTAGAGAAAACATTTCTATCATGAAGAGAAAGAAGGCTTAGGTTCTAAGCTGCCGCCCTGGCAGGGTAGCAGCTATTTTAGGAGCACAGGAAACTTGAGACATTTGCTTATTCACTCCACAATCCCTTTTAAATGCTTACAATCTGCAGGCACTGTGTTCAGAAGTGGGGATCTACCAGTGACCCTGTGTGGTAAATACTTAGGACACACAGAGCTGGAAAGGCTGGGGAAGGGAAAGACAGACAGCTGGGGAATTAAAATGCCACTCTGCCTCTCCTTGCTTGGAACGCAATGTGCCGTCTGTCCGCTTAACATTTCCCTGAGAAGCTGAGTAAACGTTGCTTAATAAACAGTTTGCTTTACACCCATATTCCAAGGGTCAGATGGACACACGGGGAGGGGAAAGCAGACCGAAGGTGAGTCTCCTGGCAAATGACTAAGTCAGCAACTCAGAGGACAGGGTGGATGTGGGTGGGGCAGGGGAGGGGTGGGTGGGATGTCTGCTTTTGTAGTTAGCTAGCTCAGGTAGGACTTGCAACAGAATTAGCCTTTAGGGGGGGGAAAAAAAAACAGAAACAAAAACATTCTCCTTGTTTGGCCATAAGGAGCCAGTAGACAGAACGGCCTGAAGTTAGCTGAAATCCTAAGGGAGGGAAAACTCTCAGGAGGCTATAGCAGGAGGATAGAAAATTCTAGGTCACTCTGGGCTATACAGCAACATCCTGTCGCAGAAAAGAAAAGGAAAAATCTTAGCCCTATTCCTTACTAGCTGAGTGACCCTGAACGAGTTAATTAACCTCTCTGGGACTCAGTTTTCCCCTCCTGTAAATTGGGACTCTTGCCCTTAATGAGATGCTTATGTAGCAGTTAGCTTTATGACATGTAAGAGGTCAGTGAGATCATTTCTATTCTTGGGGGACCCCAGTAGCCCATCAGTTCTCCTTCCGGCCCCTTCAGAGTGCTGAAGCTCTCCTCTTTGGTTTCCAGGCTTATAAAGGATGCGGTACACCATACACAGTCCCTCATGAGATCGGGGCTTGACCAGCATGACGCCTGGAACCAGACGGCTGTCATGCACCTTCAGGCTGCTAAGGTGAGGGGCATGCTTTGCTTTCCCAGGCAGGCCACCGTGCTAAGAACTCTAGTTCCTGTCCTTCCCACCCCTGCTCCCCAGGGACTACCCTCAGCTCACATCCAAGGCTGTAGTTCAGAGAATTTTAATTAAAGGTCTTAACTCCAAAGCAGCTTGCTGGCAGCTCTTAGGAAAAAAAAGGTAATGAGGCGTTGCTCCTGGATTTGCTTCAGGTTGCTCAAATAGCATCTCCCAGACACAAAACCAGGTCAAGTCTCCCCTTAGCTCCACAGGCAATCCTAGGATGTCTGATCCGATTTCCATTATCCTTTATGTTTGTGCGTAGTTCGCCATCAGCCGGCAAATATTTGAGCATCCGCTCTGCGACAACCCTGGATACTAAACATCAAAGACGCTGCTTACAAACAGCTATAATCAGTGAAGCACTACAAGGGGGTGGGAAATGGCTGCTGGTGACACTCCCCACAGAGCCCAAAGGACTTTCCAGAAGAAAGGGGTGCATGGGGCTAAGTGTCTGGGGGTGGTGGCAGCTTGGGAGAGGTTTCCCAGCAAAGAGAGCAGCAGGTAACACAGCAGGAAGGAGAGGTCTGGTGCCTGGGAGACAATGCAGAGCTTTCCGAGGGGATGCCGAAGCAGAATTGAACCAAGGTGAGGCAGGCAGAGCAGGGAGAGGAGGAGGAGGAGGAGGAGGAGGAGGAGGGTGGCAAGGCCAGGGCCTAGTTCTTCTTTTCCTTGCATGAAGAAGACTGCCAAGTTTAGGAGGAGTAATCAGAGTTTCATTCTTAGAAGAATCAGGCATGTCTTGGGGGAGGTGGGGTAGGAGGAAAGAGCTGGAAGCCAATCAGAGGGAGACAGAGACAGTGTGGTCATCGGTCCTGAGGAGGGTGGCCCTGCCATGCGCATGGTAGGGGTTATGGGGAAACCTGGGAAGACGCATAAATACTACGGTATAGAAGGGCACAGGACTCAAAGGCATGGACTGGGGAAGACGTGAGAATGCCTCCAAGCTGGGGCAGCTGGGATGTCTCCTTTACCAACCACTGCAAGACTGAAGTTCATTCCCTCTGTCGAGGCCCTCTGAAGCACCCTTGAAACAGCCACTCTCAGAACCAGAGTCCTGGCAAGTAACCCACAGAGGCACGAAGCCAGGCTGTCAGGCAGACTGAACATGAGTGCCACCTGGTGACCCGACATTCACCCACACACACCAGGGCTGGCATGACTCTGAGGTCCTCAGTTTCTGGGCAACTGAGCTCCATTCAGTCTACTTGCCTGCTGTGTTGGGATCTTACCAAGCAGAGTGCTGGCCAGGACTGTGTACTCTCCTCATATCCCAGGAAAGGGGCCACACCTGCCCAATGGTCACTCGTCTGTCTTCTAAACCTACGCTCTGACCTTAAACGCAGCAGGTGCTGCTTGCCAGGGCTCCATCAGTTAGCATACGGGAAGCTAACAGAATCCTGTCTAAGGCAGAGGACAGACAGCCTCACAGTCAAATCATTTAACAAACCATAGTGTCCTGAAGGCCTCCCCACAGGACAGGCATTCATCCTGTAGTTGTTGGGGTGAGGGGAGAGGGAAGCCCAGGAAAGGAACCCAAAGGGCAGACGTTTGGTGGCAGTGGTCACTGTAGTCACTTGATCAGTGCTCGATACTAAGTGGTTAAGAGCGGAGCCAGGCATGGTGGCGCACGCCTTTAATCCCAGCACTCAGGAGGCAGAGACAGGTGGATCTCTGTGAGTTCGAGGCCAGCCTGGTTTACAAAATGAGTCTAGGATAGCCAAGGCTATACAGAGAAACCTTGGCTCGAATCTAAAAGCCCAGTTTCACACTCTGCCAGCCCCCAACACACACACACACAAAATACATATTCACACTACCAAAAACAAGTCAAAAAGTAACCACCAGTTCTCTAGAAGATACACTTACTCCAGCCATCTCGCCAAGTTTCTAGAATGATCCGTGCAGCTGCGATGAGAGTCGGTAGCCTGTGTGCCTTTCTATCATAGGCTCACTGCTACTACATCACTGTGAGGACTTTTAAGGAAGCTGTGGAGAAACTGGAAACTGAACCAGCGATCCAGCATGTGCTCCGACGCCTCTGTGGCCTTCATGCCTTACATGGTATTCTGACTGACTCGGGTCACTTTCTGCATGATGGCTTCCTGTCTGGGGCCCAAGTGGACATGGCAAGAGCAGCCTTCCTGGACCTGCTTCCCTTGATCCGGTGAGTGACTAGGCCTTGAAATTACACTAGAGCCTGGAGCATAGGTTGCTCTCTCTCTAAGGCCTTGCAAACTTGGAGTCTGGACAGGCTGACACTTAGCACAATTATACCCACAGAGAGCACTGGGGCTTAATGAAAGAAACATTAGAGGAACTGAAAGAAAATTAGAAACTAAAGTGCTTAAGAATAAGTTATGGAGTTCGAGGCCAGCCTGGGCTACAGAGAGAGTTTCAGGACAGCCAGGGTTACACAGAGAAACCCTGCGTCAAAAAAACCAATAACAACAAAAGTAAATAAATTAGTACCTCAGTTGACTCTTCAGCACTGGCAAGGAGCAGTGTCTAAGGAACGTGAATAAAATCAAGGCTGCTACATATGGGCACAATAATAATAACGATTTAAATAATAGCCAGCGTTTAGTATCTGTGTGCTGTCATACGCATCATCTCATGTGATCCATGAAGCCTTTGAATTGGACTCACTCTCCCTGTACTGCTAAGGATTGTGCAAGTGAACTTGTGCCCATACATGACGAGGGAAGGGAGTTATTGACACACAGAGCTGTCTGACCACCGAGCATTCACTCTGCGCCTGTGTGTTAACATCTAAAGGGTGTTTATGTATATGTTATACATAGTCACGTCTTTGTCGAATATGTCTTAAGTAAATCCTTACCAAGTTTAATAAATGTATTTTTGATACTCCCTTAGCTTCAAGATGACTTGTTTAATCCAGGCATGGTGGCGCATGCCTTTGATTAAAGGCACTCAGGAGGCAGAGGCAGGCAGATCTGTGTGAGTTCAAGGCCAGCCTGGTCTACAAAGGGAGTCCAGAACAGCCAGGGCTGTTACACTGAGAAACCCTGTCTCAAAAATACAAAACGAAACAACAAAACAAAGAGAAAGACGACTTGCTTAGACTGAGTAATTTATATACTGATTTGTAAAGCAATAATCGATACTTTTAAAATGTAGAGCTGGTCCTGTACAAATTAGAGCTATGAATGCCAGTGGTACTCATCCTGTTATTTTATACGTAAAGTAAATCTTGCTTTAAGAACCCATCAAAACCAAAGTCTGGCCTGACCAGACTAGTGGAAGAAACAGGTATTAAACACTATGAATTATTTACTAATGTCAGTATAACAAGCAAACAAACAAACAAAAACCAGGGTAACTTGAGAACACAACATTTTTGAAACCTTGCTGGGCAAAAATATATGATGCCTATTATAGGTGGAGGGAAGTGACTTTTCCCCTGGGACCTCCAATAGCTCCCGTTATCAGTAACAGATTTTTTAGTTTGTATAGGTTTTCATAAGAGGTTAAAAATATTCAGCCATATGCTTTTTTGTTTCTAAAATAAAGTACTAACAAGCCCTTATGGCTACATATCAGCACCTGACCAATAGCTAGTGGCTAATCAATGTTTGTTCAATTAAATCATCAAATACAGGGCAGAGTGCTAGGTTCACAGGCTCCAGGTCACACCCGACAATCTGACTTTGATGCCACATGATGGAAGACCAGCACCAGCTTCCATAGTTATCCTCTGACCTCCAAACACATAGCATGGTATCTCCACCAAAGTAAATAAGTAATAATGTAAACAAACACTCGTCAGAAGTGTGCCTAATACAATTACACGAGGATTATGCAGAAGGTCCAGTATGGGAGCATTGAGGGTGTAATTAGTGCTACACAGTTCAAGCCCAAGTTGGCCTAACTTTCTAGCTTTCTGAAATTATTAGCATTTTTTAAACACATGAAAAAAAGAGGCACCTGGTCTTAGCTTGTGATGACCAGACACATAAGACCCTTAATACCTCATAAGCATGGTGCAGGATGTGTGTGAGTGTGTGTGTGTGTGTGTGTATGTGTGTGTGTGTGTGTGTGTGTGTGTGTGTGTGTTAATCTGGACTCTGCTTTTCTAAGTGCTTGCCTTACCTCCAGAGACAGAAGCTGCCAACACACGCCTGGAAACCACAAATTGATTTGCTTACATTATGGGTCCTAAGTTTCCTTTCTTACTGCAGGGTAACTAAGCATGAGATAGATTCCATGCTCTTATCAAGTCAGCATCACAGTTCTCTGACTGGATTAGGCACTAACTGCTCAGATTTCAGGGGTGACAAATCAAGGGCAGGATAGTATTCTAAGAGACACCAAAACTAGCTCTTAGTGTAAGGCCAATGAATGGACCCAGCTCAGTTTTAGCACTCTAAGTTGTGCTAAACACCTCCACTGAGGGACTGCTGAGTAAAGGTGGCAGACTGAACACACACATTCATTTCTGGATCCCTACTACAACGTCAGTAAAAACATCAAATAGACCCTGTCTTGAAAAAACAAAAACAAAAATAAACAAACAAAAAAATACATCAAATATATACTTGGTTTGGGACAGGGTCTCACATAGGCCATACTGGCTTTGAACTTGCTATACAGCCAAGGATAGCTTTGAACCTCTGACCATCCTGCCCCCATCTTCCTGGTGCTGGAATTGCCAGCATTAGCCAATACATTAGGCAGTGCTGCAGTTTGAACCCAGGACTTGGTACATGCTAGGCAAGTACTCTACCAAATGAGGGACTACATCCTTAGCCCTTTGGGGTTGTTTGAATACGAATGGCCCCCACCAACTCAGTGTCTGAATGTTTGGTCCACAGGGAGTGGAATTTTTAGGAGGTGTGGCCTTGTTGGAGTAGGTGTGGCTTTGTTTTGTCACTACGGGTGTGGGCTTTGAGGTCTCAGGAGCTGAAGGCCAGGTTCAGTGGCTAAGTCTCTTCCTGCTGCCTGCAAATCTAGGTGTGGAACTCTAGTACCACGTTTACCTGCCTTTTCTTCCCACCATGGTCATAATGGACTGAACCTCTGAACAGTAAGCCAGCCCACTTGAATGTTTTCCTTTATAAGAGTTGCCATGGTTAACAGCAAAACCCTAACTAAAAGAGATGTTGGTAGGCTTGACCATGCTTTTGTTTGGAGGAATGTGGACCTTAGGACCTTGGATTAGAAAAGCAGTGGGATGTTTTAATTGTGTTTTAATGGACCATCTTAGTAGAAACATGGAAGATAGTGGTGCCAAGGGTGACTTGAATTGTGGGGGCCTAGTTCAAGAGGCTCCAGAGGAGAAGAATTTGAATTTGTGGCTTGAAGATTGTTCTTGTGATATTTTGGCAAAGAATGTGGCTAGTTTTACCTCTTGTTTAAAAAGTCTGCCTGAAGCTAAATTGAAGAGTTTTGATTAATGACATTGGCAGAGGAAATTTCAAAACAGCCTAATAGTGACTCTGTCATGTGGTTATTAATGTTCACTCTTATGCAAATCTATAATAAAAAGGAGCAGGCCAGGCAAGTAAAAATACAAATGTAGAGGATGGAGAGATGGCTCAGAAGAGCACTGGCTGCTCTTAAATTCAATTCTCAGCAACCACATGGTGGCTCATAACCATCTATCATGAGTTCTGGGGTGCAGGCATACATGGAGTTAGAACACTGTGTACATATTAAATAAGTTTTTTTTTCAAGACAGGGTTTCTCTGTGTAGCCTTGCCTGTCCTGGACTCGCTTTATAGACTAGGCTGGCCTCGAACTCACAGTGATCCACCTGCCTTTGCCTCCCGAGTGCTATAAGTAAATCTTTTTTAAAAATGCAAATGTACAGTTCAAGAAGAAAAGGGGCACCAGGAAGTGGGATGGAGCTAAATCCTGTGTCCAAGATGGAGTTGTGGCAACCTCAGAGAAAGTCAGAGACAAAAAAGTACAATGGTTTTTAAAAAGAGGACCAACAATAAAAAAATCTTTAAATGTATTTTAAAGAAAACCAATATTTACAGTCTATTATGTGAAAGACAGTTCAAGAGGGAAAAAAAAGGACAAAGAAAACCAAAAGGTGGCAAAATCTCAATAAAATATTTCATGAAAATTTACCTCAAATGATAGTTTCAGGTTGAAAAGTTCCACAGTGAACCAGGTGTGGTAGCACATACCTTTAATCCCAGCACTCGGGAGGCAGAGGCAAGTGGATGGCTGTGAGTTCAAGGCCAGCTTGGTCTACAAAGCAAGTCTAGGACAGCCAGGGCTACACAGAGAAACCCTGTCTCAAAAAAAAAAGAAAAGAAAATTTCCAGTGTCTACAAGCAGAGTATAGACACTCAAGTGCGTGCATACACACATACACACACACACACACACACACACACACACACACACACACACACACAGGAATAAGGGAAGGACTGTGGGGGTGGGTACAGAGGGTGCACTGCAGTTTCAAATGTTCTTGCTCCAGTTTTTGTGTGGTGCTGGGGAATCACACCCATGGCCTTGAACTTGCTAGGCAAGTGCTCTACCTGTGAGTGATAGCTTCAGACCTTCCAGCAATTAAACAGATCAAAGAAGGCCTGTCCAGGAGGGTGACCTTAAGGAAAGGCCTGAGAACACAGGGCTTACAGAAATCATGTGGCTCTGGGGCAAGGGGGGGCATCAGCCAAGCTGAGCACAGTGTAGAAAGGCACAAAGGTACAAAACTAGACCGCCTGGTTTGTTTACCCTGAGGCCAGAAACAAGGCCACAGAAGTAGGAAGCATGGCTGAGGTGGAGGAAATGACAAAGATTGCAGAGTACAGGGGCAAGGTGAAGCAAGAGAGATGGGGGTGTAAAATTGTAAAGACTTTAAGGATTTGGGCTTTTACTATGCGTGAGAATGGGAAGGTTTAGTGCATGGCAATTATTATAACCTGAAATTACCTGACTATGTGTGTGTGTGTGTTTGTTTGTATGTATTCATGCATGTTTTGGTTTGTGGGTTTTTGTTTGTTTCTGTGTTGTTTGTTTTGTTTTGTATGTGTGTGTACATGTGGAGGCCAGAGCCAGAGTGCGACTTTGAGCACCAATGGGGTTTTTTGTTTGTTTGTTTGTTGTGTTGTGCTGTGTTTTGAGACAGTGTCTCTCACAGGCCCAGAACTCACAAGCAGGCTGGCTGAACTGGCCAGTGAGGCCCAGCGATCTGCCTCTCTCCACCTGCCCAGCCTAAGGCTATCAATGTTCAGCACCACACCTAGCCCTTTCCTCCTATATAAATTCTGGGAATCAAACTTAGGTCCTCAAGCCCTTTACCAACTGAGCCATCTCCCAATGCCGTATATATATATATCAGAGGCTGAAAGTACAGCTCTTGAGGTAGAACACTTCCTTGCTCAGTGTGCATATGGCATAGGTTTTAACCTGCAGCCCCCAAATTAATCATTATAAATAAATTAACCAATAACTAGCAGCAAGGAGCCGGGTCTGGAAGCTAATGCAATAATCCAGCTGAGAGATGAGTGTGGATTGGACCATGTGGAGCACTGACCGATGTGGTGAGAAGTGGGTGATGTTTGGGCATGCTTTGGAAAATAAAAGAGGAATATGGCACAAGATAGGAGGAGGAAGTCAGACCATTTATCATAAAGGGAAAGACTACAGGAGGACCAGCTTCAGCTAAGATACACGAGATCAGGAGTTTGTTTGGGGATTCATGAAGAGCTCCTCCAGAGGTCCTGAGTTCAATTCCCAGCAACCACATGGTGGCTAGCAACTATCTATAATGTGATCTGATGCCCTCTTCTGGCGTGTAGGAGTATATGCAGGCAGAGCTCTGTATGCATAATAAAGAAATAAATCTTTTTTAAAAAGAAAGAAAGAAATCTAGCATAGAAACCAGTCAGCAGGTGACACAGGAGGGATAAATTTGGAAGTCACTGGCATGTGGCTGATATTTAAAGGCAGGAGAGAGAGATGATATCATCAAGGAGTGAGTGAATGAGAAGCATTAGGACCCTGCAAAGGCAGAAGGGGACCTAAGAAGAGGTATTTCAGTGAAGGGCTGGAGGGAAAAGTCAAAATGAATCCAGGGCTCTCCAGAAAGAGCAGGAGAACTGGAGAGAAGCAAACAAAATATTCCCAAATTCAGTTAAAAGAGGAGCCAAGATCTGGAGCAGATGACGGAAAGGAGGGGAGTCAAAAGCTTGTTTTTAAACTTAATTGTATTTGTTTGGTCTGTCAGTTGTTTTGGGGTTTGGAGACAAGGTTTCTCTGTGTAGCCCTGGCTGGCCTGGAACTTGCTCTGAAGATCAATCTAGCCTTAAATGCGAGAGATCTGCCTGCCTCTGCCCCCAAGTGCCGGGATTAAAAGCATGCACCACCACCACCCAGCTTAAGTTTTACTTTTTAATTTTATGGGTATGCCTCCTTACATGCACCACATGTATGCAATGCCTGAGGAGCTACAGACAGCTGTGAGCCAGCGTCCGAGTGCCATCAGCCAAGCCAGCGTCTTCTACAAGAGCAGTGAGTGCCATTAGCCACTGAGTGCCATCAGCCAAGCCAGCGCCTTCTACAAGAGCAGCGAGTGCCATTAGCCACTGAGCCATGTCTCCATCTCTCTAAAGCTTGTCTTAAGAGAGACGGCAGTGAGCTTCTATACTGATGGAGTGACCTCAAGGGGTTTCAGACACTGTACAGGAAGGAAAAGTATGTGGAGTATTACTTTCCGGTAGGCAAGGGCAGAAAGCATGTAGTAAACCAAAGAATGGGTAGACTTGGAGCAGGAGAAGTTGGCTGGAGCTAAGAGAGGGCTCTGTGCACAGTGCTCCGAGGTAGGAACCTATGGCGAGCCCCTACGACTTCCACTTGGTCCGTGACATAGGATGCGAAGTCACTCTGGTAAGGGAAGGGAGGAGGAGGTGGATGCTGCAGACTTGAAGATGGAAGGGAGTGTGAAGGAATCAGTAACCCAGAGCAACGGAGCATGACTGCTAGGCTGTGGCTCGCCTCACCTGAGCTCTTAGGACAGCAGTGTAGGCTAGTCCTCCCAGCCACATGTTATCACATCGGTGGTGGCAGAAAACAAGGAGCAAACTGGCCTAAGCCAGCATGACAGAGGAAGAAAAACTGCTGAATCGATTTTTAGGGAGAGAATACAATGGATCATGGAATTTCAGCTGACTGACTACAGAGAGAAATGAGACTCGGGGTCAGAAGGGACACTAAACAAGAAGTAAGCTCATTAGCTCTTATTAATCATTATTAGCATCGGTTATCGTCAAAACAGAATTAAAGGCCAGCAAGATGGCTTGATGGACAAAGGTACTTGAAGCCCAGACCGACAACGTTGAGTTTAATCCCTAGGCTGATGATGTGAGTTTGATCCCTAAGACCCACATGTGGAAGGACTGCTGTCTCCTGCACTTGTTCTCTGGCCTCCACATGCACTGCACAGCCCAGCCAGAGCTACATGAGTGCTAGACCAGCCAGAATTGCACAGTGAGACCTTGTCTAGCTTAGACCTGTGCATGCCCTGTGATGCTGGCTTCTGCGTCTATTGAATTAGCAGGCTCAGACACATTTCGGAAACGAGAGTTTTAATTATTTCCTTTTTCTGTATCTTTCTCAGAAGATGGTTTGTTTTCAGGTCATACCCTAATTTTTTTAGTTCTTATGAAAATAACCATGATGCACCCTAGTTATTTATTTGCTTTTGAGATAGGATCCCATGTAGCCCAGGCTGGCCTCAAACTTGCTCTGTAACCAAGAACGACCTTGAACTTGTTATCCACTGGTAGAGACCTGTGCCACTGTGCCTGGTTTTAAGCAGTGCTTGGAATCGAACCCTACACATCTTAGACAAGCACTCTACTAACTGAGCTACATCCCCAGACCTCTAGTAAGTGGGAACTTTAGAAAATCACCCTCTCCCTTAGCTGGTGGCGGGGAGGGTGGCCACTCCCTTTATCCCCGCACTCGGGAGGCAGAGGCAGGCAGATCACTGAGTTCGAGGCCAGCGTGGTCTACAATGTGAATCCAAGACAGCCAAGGCTACCTGGTCTCGACAAGAAACCCTGTCTCGAAAAAACCAAAAGAAAAAAAGAATCCCTGTTTGGTATCTACTCTACTACTGAGTTGTCTGTCTGACTGTCTGTCTGTCTCTCTCTGTGTTTCGGTGTTTTGGGGGGGGGGGGCGGTTGGGGGAGTTGAGACAAGGTTTCTCTGTGTAGCCTTGGCTGTCTTGGACTCACTTGTAGACTGGCTGGCCTTGAACTCATAGAGATCCCCTTGTCTCTGCCTTCCCAAGTGCTGGGATTACAGGTATGGGATACCTCACCCAGCTACTCTGATTTTTTTAAATCTTGTGCATATATAACTGGTAAAAACAAACAAACAAAAAACCAAAACAAAACAAAACCCAAATAATAAAGATAAATTGTCAAACAGTGGATAGTGATGCAACTTCTAATTACTTCCTGTGGGTTGATTAGATTCCTAAAAGTAAGGTGAAGTGCTCACAGTTTGTTTCCTCTCTCAGGAAGGATGCTATCTTGTTAACTGATGCTTTTGACTTCACGGATCATTGCTTAAACTCGGCCCTCGGCTGTTATGACGGACATGTCTACGAACGTCTGTTTGAGTGGGCTCAGAAGTCGCCAGCCAATACTCAGGTAGTTGCATGAAACCCACTATAAATTATGTAAGACAGCAGACACGTGCCATAAATACATTTCCATGTTTCCCCCGCTGTAATCGATTCTGCTTAGGTTGAAATATCACTTGGCATAGCACATCTATTTAAAATCCTTTCAGAGAATACGTAAAAAAAAACAAAAAACAAAACAAAAAAAAACACAGAGGTGCAGCCTGGCAAGAACTGAAATCAGCAAAATGCACAGCTCAAAACATGGAACAGGCATTAGGAGACAGGCTCATTTCGAAATCATGGCTTGATGTACCCAAAGGCACACACACATGGCAGCAAGCTGGCTTTTACATTAACAAAACAAAGATAAATCACAGCAGTGCTCAAACCATCTTATCTTTAGCCTTTTAGCTCTGTTTTATGTAGATAAAAGTGCACATTCGGAGACGATGGGAAATTTGAGGTACTGCCATCAGTGGGCAGGAAAAGCCCGTACATCCCACGGGCATCATAAGACTGTCCTCAGATGGAACACAAGAACTCAATAGCAGATTTGACACAGATACTCCCAACACAGAGTCTGTCTCTATAGGCACATGCACACACACACACACACACACACACACACACACACACACACACCACACATTTTGTTTCACAGCACTGGGTATATTAGAATTTATAAACAAATGTCTATCAGATGGTGGAACTTTATCTTTAGTTCACTCACACTTAGTCAAGTGTTATTAGACTGACTCCTGACAGGTTTTATTCTGCACACACCAGAGCTTAGCGTAACATTATTACCTAAAGCCATAACCTCAGGATGGCTGCCAGATAGAAGGCCAGTCCATTTCAGTCAAGCGTCACCCACCCACAAGCTGATATGGTTTTAGCTCCAGGAACTATTAATGACTTACATGTTTGCTGCTCCTTACGGTTAGGCTGCTTCTAGTACATTACTTTTCTAGTGGTCAGACTTGTCTTTGCTAATGTTTAAATCCTTGCCTAAAAGCAAAGCAGTCCTTCTCAACCCAGCCTGCTTCCATTGCTCTCAAAAGAGACCCACGTTCTTTGGTACTCCATAGAACCATCCCTCCCTCCCTGCTCACCTGTCAGCAAAGGCAGAGACACAGCTCAGACCTGTTCGTTGGCGGCACAGGAAACACTCCACAGATGCCTCGTGGTCACTAAAGAGCATAGCGGGCTACCATGTTTTCTTCATTCTTAGAAGACTTTAATTTGGAAACCGTAGCAGCTTTGTAGAAATGAGAGACGTGACTAAGCCTCCACACGGACTGATTCTGTAAAATTATGACATACTTCATCGCGCTCCTTTGACTCTACTTCCTCCCACTGGATGGAAGATAGAGCTTCTGATGACTACACGACACGAAAGCAGCCGTACATGCAGATGCCACACACACTCATCAGCTGCCTCATACTGCCTTGTTAAGAGTGAGTGTGCAACGGGGTGGCTCTTTCATGCACAGCAGTTTAGAGATGTGACGTTACAAATGACTTTGACTCTACTTAATTAAAATGATACTTGGTTGACTGAGAATATTTAGCTACACGATCTTACACTTCCAACTCCTTTGAAAAGCACCAACTTTTTTGGGGGATGTTGGTGTTTGGTTTTCGGTTTTTTGAGACAGGGTTTCTCTTGCAGTCCTGGCTGTCCTGGCCTCGTTTTGTAGACCAGGCTGCCCTCGAACTCACAGTGATCCGCCTGCCTCTGCCTCTGAGTGCTGGAATTAAAGGCAAGCACCAACATTTTTAAAGGCTATTTTTTGCTTTTTTGGTTTTTTTTTAAGAGTATTTTTTCTTTTTTCTTTATTTATTTAAAATAATTTCTTCAGATTACATCCTGATTGTTATCCCCTCACTTGTATCTTCCTGTTCCCCCCTCCCTCCCTCTTTCACCCTATTCCCCTCCCCTAGACCTGTGACAGTAGACTTCCTCCCCCACCATATGATCACAGCCTATCAGGTCTCATCTGGATAGTAAAGGCTATTTTTTGATTGGCCAAATTCTGAAGTGCAGCAGACATTTTTATAATAGAAATAGGCACATTACAGGTATTTTAAATAAGTTAAAACAGCAGCTATGCTGAAGCATGCCCTATGGACACAAAAGCACACGTGGGAATATATTTCACTGGTATTCTGCCAGAAATAAAGTGCTGTGTGCTAGCTCAGTCTTAGCTCCACGGAGTCTCTCTGTCTGGGGCAGGCTGGGCTGAGCTTTCTCCTTAAACAGAATAACACGCTCCCCTAGTGTACTCTGTGATGTCTGCTTTTGAATTTCTAACTGATCTAGAAAATTTCCATAAGCAGTTCTCCCTCCTCACATGAAATCACAGCCATGCAATTCCTTATGGAAGCAAGAAAGAATCATCAGGGGTCATTTCAAACCAAGAACCCTTTCTTTTAAGTGTTTGAGGGTCTTGGGTAGTCCAGGCAGGCCTTGAATTCCTATCTCCCAAATGCCAGAATTACATGTGTATATCATCACGCCCCAGCAAAAATCCTATTCCCTCAAAAGCTCTACTGTTAAAACTCACTATCCCAAGGAACAGTGAGAAGTGTGAAACACAACTGGTTCAGTCATTCGAAGAACATTTACTGTACAATGCTGGTATGCTGGTTTTGAATAAACAGTGGAGAACAGAGGTGTAGACCTGTGATAAGGACATCATAGTTTTCTGTAGACAGGCAAAGGGAAATAAACAAGAAAGTAGTATGGAAGACTAGGGTTTAGCTATGCAGAAAAGAACTCAGACCCTGCATTAGGAAATAGGGCCACTAAAATCAGGAACAAGATAAGGCTGTCTACTCTCTCTATATATCTCTTCAATGTAGTACTTGGAGCTCTAGCTAGACAATAAGGCAACTAAAGGAGACCAAGGGGATACAAGTTGGAAAAGAAGAAGTCAAAGTATTGCCATTTGCACATGATATGAAAGCATAGATCAGTGACCCCAAACATCCTACCATGGAACTCCTAAAGGTGATAAACACCTTCAGCAAAGTGGCTGGATACAAAATTAACTAAAGAAAAAAAATCAGTAGCCTTCCTATATACAAATGATAAACAAGATGAGAAAGAAACCAGGGAAACAACACCCTTCACAATAGCCACGAATAAGATGAAGTATCTTGGTTTAACTCTAACCAAGCAAGTGACAGACCTGTATGACAAGAATTTCATGCCTTTGAAGAAAGAAATTGGAAAAGATAGCAGAAGATGGAAAGATCTCCCATGCTCATGGATCAGTAGGATTAACATAGTAAAAATGGCCATCTTACCAAAAGCAATCTACGGATTCAATACAATCCCCATCAAAATTCCAACACAATTCTTTACAAATCTTGAAAGAACAATATTCAATTTCATGTGGAAAAACAAAAAAACACCAGGATAGCCGAGACAATCCTGCACAATAAAAAATTCTAGAGGTATCTCCATCTCTGATTTCAAGCTGTACTACAGAGCAATGGAAATAAAAACTACATGGTATTGGCATAAAAAAAGACAGGTTGATCAATATATCAACTCGAAGACCCAGAAATAAACCCACACACCTATTGGCACTTGATTTTTGACAAAGAAGCGAATCCAAACAATGGAAAAAAGGAAGCATCTTCAACAAATGGTGCTGGTCTAATTGGATGTCTGCATGTAGAAAAATGCAAATAGATCCATATTTATCACCCTGCACAAAACTAAAGTCCAAGTGGATTAAAGACCTAAACATAAAACCAGACATACTAAATCTGTTAGAGGAAAAGGTGGGGAAGAGCCTTGAACTCACTGTCACAGGAGACAACTTCCTGAACAAACAACAAGAGCTTAGGCTCTAAAGATCAACAATTAATAAATGGGACTTCATGAAACTGAAAAGCTTCTGTGAGGCAAAGTACACCACCAATAGGACAAAACAGCAGCCTACAGAATGGGAAGAGATCTTCAGTAATCACACATCTGACAGAGGGCTAATATTCAAAATAAAGAACTTAAGAAACTAGCTATCAACAAACCAAATAATACAAGTTAAAACATGAGGAATAGATCTTAACAGAGAATCCTCAACAGGGGAATCTGAAATGGCCAAGAATCAAAGAAATGTTTGACATCCGTAGTCCTCAGGAAAATGTAAATAAAAACAACACTGAGATTCCATCTTACACCTGTCGGAATGGCTAAGTTCAAAACAAGTAACAGCTCATGCTGGTGAGGATGTGGAACAAGGTGGAACACCGCTCCATTGCTGTTGGGAGTACAAACTTGTACAACCACTTTGGAAATCAGTTTGGTGGTTTCTCAGAAAACTGCGAATAGTTCTATCTCAAGACTCAGCTATACCACTCCTGGGCATACACCCAAAAGACCCTCCATCATACCACGAGGACACTTGTTCAACTATGTTCATAGCAGCTTTATTCAAAACTGGAAACAACTTAAATGCCGTTAAATGAAGAATGGATAAAGAAAACGTGGTACATTTACACAATGGAGTATTACTCAGCTGTTAGAAACATGTTAGACATAATAATCTGCAGGCAAATAAATAGAACTAGGAAAAAAATCATCCTGAGTAAGAATATTGAGAGACAACTGGAATTGGGGGGGGGGGCATCTCGGAGATGCCCTGGAAACCTAGTGCAATGGAAACTCCCAGGATTCTAGCAAGGTGACCCTAGCTAAGACTCCTAGCAATAGGGCATATAGAGCCTGAAGGATACCAGCCCAGCCACATAACCTTTGACCTACAATTTGCCCTGCTTACAAGATGTACTGGGGTAAAGGTGGCACAGAATTTGTGGGACTGGCTAACCAATGACTAGTCCAGTATGAGACCCATGATATAAGAGGGAACCTAGTCTTAACAGTGCCTGGAGAGGACCAGGACCCAGAGGCTGAATAGCCCAGAGACCTAAGATAGAGCCAAACACAACTAGGGAAAAAAAAAAGAAAAAAGACAGGGAAATAATGCCTAATAACATTCTGCTATACTCATAGATTGGTGCCTAGCACAACTGTCAGCAGAGAGGCTTCATCCAGCCACTGATGGAAACAGATGCAGAGACCCACAGCCAAACAGTAGGCAGAGCCAGGGAATCCTGCTGAAGAGGGAGAAGAAGGATTGTAGGAGCCAGAGGGGTCAAAGACACCACAAGAAAACCCACAGAATCAACTAACTTGGGCTCATAGAGCCTCACAGAGACTGAACCAACAACCAGGGAGCCTGCATGGGACTGACCTGGGCCCTCTGCACACGTTACAGTTGTGTTGCTTAGTCTTCTTTTGGGACTCACAACAGGGCGAGCAGGGGTTGTCTCTGACACTTTTACCTGCTTTGGGGACCCTTTTCCTCATACTGGGTTCACTTGTCCAGCCTTAATATGAGGGGAGGTGCCTAGTCTTTTGTTTGTTTGTTTGGTTGTTTTGTTTTGTTTTTCCCCGAGACAGAGTTTTTTGTATCCTTGGCTGTCCTGGACTCACTTTGTAGACCGGGCTGGCCTTGAACTCACAGCAATCCTCTGCCTTCCAAGTGCTGGGATTAAAGGTGTGTGCCACCATGCCCGGCGAGGTGCCTAGTCTTGGTGAAACTTGATATATCCATAGGAGAAAAGAAAGGAAAGGAAAAGAAATACACTTGGAAGTTGACAAAGAAAGAAAGAAAGAAAGAAAGAAAGAAAGAAAGAAAGAAAGAAAGAAAGAAAGAAAGAAAGAAAAGGGGAGGGAGGAAGGAAGGAAGGAAGGAAGGAAGGAAGGAAGGAAGGAAGGAAGGAAGGAAGGGAAGACGGACTGATGGGTAAGCCTATTCTGATTCTACTTTCTGGTTCCTTGCCTTGTGGTTCACATTCAATTTCAAAGCGCCTCAAATAGTGAAGGCTTCTGCTTGTATTAAATACCCAAAGTGAATAACAAGCTGCACGTTGTTTTAACCAGCCACCTGCACGCACAGTTTAAAATCTGCCTAAGAAAGGGTGCTGCTTAGCAAAGGGTTCACCATATGTTCACACAAAATTAATTTCAAAAATAATTTGAAAAATTAAGACTCTTAGGTAATGTGACTTTTTAAAAATGAAGTACTTAATTTGAAAGGGAGGTCATTAATTCTAAAAGTGTTCTCTTAATAATGTACTTCTCATAAATACAGGAGAACCCTGCCTACGAGAAATATATCCGACCACTGCTACAAAGCTGGAAACCCAAGCTGTGAAAACGCAAATAATGAGGACGAAGAAGCACCATGGTGGTACTATGGCATGGATGCACATACAGAATTAAACTTAGAGCAAAGGGCAGAGTGATACTTGTTCAACTCAGTTAGAAATTGGTACATGAATATTCATATTATTCTATTTTTAAGCATGTTTCCCCTTGTCCATTTGTAGCACGTATTTGGGTAAATGCTAGAGTTTTGCTTTAAATACAGCAAAAGCTAATAAACCTCTTCTTACTAGTTCATCAATATACTGAAACCATAGCAACCTATCAATATCATTAAGGTATCCCAGTTTTTTGTTGGTGGTGTTTTGGTCTTTGGAGACAGGGTTTCTCTGTAGCCTTGACTGTCCTGGACTCACTTTGTCGACCTTGAATTCACAGCAATCCACCTGCCTCTGCCTCCCAAGTGCTGGGATTAAAGGCATGCACCACCACCACCTGGCTAAGGTGTTTGAAGATGAGTAATTTGGGGTTTCTGTGGTTGGAGTTGGGGTGTAATTTATCAAATCTTAAATGTTCTTTTTTTCTTTCTTTTTTTTTTTTGGTTTTTCGAAACAGGGTTTCTCTGTGTAACCTTGGCTGTCCTAGACCAGGCTGGCCTTGAACTGTCTCTGCCTCCCAAGTGCTGGGATTCAAGGCGTTCGCCACCACACACAGCTCAAATCTTAAATTTTCAAAGAGACATATAAGTAAATATTTTCATCTTCCTTCCAAAGGGAGAATCTTGGAGAATCACAGAGAAGCGGAAAAGGGTGTCTTGCCTGCCCTAGAGCCAAAACCACAGAGGTCCACGATTTCCCTAAAACAGGGAAGTCGCCACGCAATGCTCACAAACTAGAAAGTGTCTCATAATTTACACAGTCCTTCCTGTGACTTTCAGGCAGAGTCACATCAGCCCCTGAACCCAGATGACAGTGAAATAAGCAAACACACACCCATTTCCCCAAGTGTTTCCGAGCCTTTACTGCAATCTATTTCCTAGAACTGACTTACGTTTGTTGATAACAGACATTTGCAAGCTAGACAATACACGTGGATAAAATGGCTATACTCATTTTGTCCCGTGCACAGCACAAGCTGGAATGAGTCATATTCTGAGCTGAGACAGTCCTTGTAAATCCTATCTGAAAACAGTTTTGCACTCTTCAGACAAAACTGCTTATCTCTGGTGACACAGCTGGCTTCTGCTGAGTCCTGTCAACTACAAATGTGCTATGAGCAGTTTAATTGGGACATAAACAATGCATATTTTCTATGAAGAATATGATTTTTCCCTAAATAGCAATAAATACAACCCTTAATGTTCATATTCCACTTTTATTAGATTTTTCTTTCCTGGTAGACAGTACACTTCGGAGTGAAACTGTACCAGGCATAAGATTTCTACCACAGGGACATTTTGTATTGAGAATCCAATATAAATATTTCTAGTCAGACATTTCCATGGCTACAGATATTTGGTTGCTTGATTTATATGCATAGAAAGAGACAGTTGTCTAACCTGTAGAGAGCAGTCCTTAGCAAGTACCTCAAGATAACTGGCCAGTTTTCCTTTAGCACTACAGTTCTGCCTACCGGTCTGGAAACTAGATCGCCCTATATGATACTCTGATTTTTCTCAAAGACATCATGAACACTCTGTTTGATCTTTCATTTCTGTATTTTTAGCCTTCCAGTTGAGTTAGGGACCACGTTATCAGAAATCATTTTAGCACTGTTAAGGGTAGATTATATACCATAATAATTTTCAGATCTCTTTTTATAAAAAGGTTTCTGGAGACTCTCAACAGGCACATGCATACTTAAGAACAAAACAGGGCAGAGACTGCTTACACACAAAACTTCCTTCTGGTCCTCAATGCCTTCAAATAAATACAAATATTAAAAAAAAGAAAAAAGAAAAAAAAGAGGGCCCATACTTTGATTTAAAAAAAAAAAATAACAACAGTCTTTTCAATGTCCCAAAACGTGAGCTTGCACGAAGTTCTCCGAGGACAAGCCATCAGTCATCTGTCTTCCGGGCCAGTCGACAGAAAGTCCAGTTGTGCTCAACTGTGTTCTCATTGGCCCGCTCGCTCATGTGATGCACCCGAGTGTTGCGGATTGTGAAACCTTGCTTTGTAATGTATTCCATCAGGTGGACCCGGAGGGAGACTTCCTGGTGATAATCGCACGGTCCAAAGGTGAAGGACACCTGGCAGTCTCTGGTGTCCATCATGTGCTTATTCCACTTGGTGAAATAATTTGAGATGCCTTCTAATAAGGAATGGACCTTGGTGGTGATGGTTAATTGGGTTATGATGACGGCCACAGGATTGGAATATTTAGAAAGCTTCCGAGTACTAGACAGCTCTACAACTTCTTCAAAAGTATCCATAGGATACAAAGGCTTAGGGTCATTGAGACACTGAATCAAGGGCTCAATCTGGTAAAAATCCGCTTCTTTCCGAAGCAGGTCAAATTCCTTAAAATCCAGGGGGAGGGTCAATTCTGAAGTTCGTAAGAAGTTGAGGACATAGCGGAAAAGGGGTCCATCTCGATCAATGAAGTAATTGCCTTGAGGGTCTCGGGCTGTGGGGAAGTCCCCCCCAAACATAGCTCCAAGCATGGAATCCGGGTAGCGTGTCAATGTGGTAAGAGACGTTGTGTACAAGTGTCCACCTACATTTAATGTGACTGGGTCAGTCATCTGAAATTAAAAAAAAAAAAAAAAAAAAAGCAGTCACTCAAAACCTTAAAAATCTTAACTTCAACAGCTAAGAAATCAATAGTAAAAAGCAAAACCTAAGACTCCTTCAAGCTAATATATTTGGCAACTTCAGGGTGCAAAATGGCTTTACTTTCCATGGTAAAACTCACCCAGGAGAAGAGGTTCAGCATTTGCTTTCAAATAGATTAAATCCAGTCCTTTAAAAGTTTACTTTAAGCCTGCCAGGTGCTACTTCTAGTGTCGCACAATCAAGTCCAGAATCTGAAGAGGTTTTGGGTGAGATCTGCCTGCTGCTACTTCCCTAGTGTAGGGATTAAAGGTGTGTGCTGCCACACCTGGAAAGACCTTCAGTTTTTGTTTTTGTTTTGTTGTTGTTGTTTACTTGTTTTGTTTTTCAAAACAGGGCTTCTCTGTGTAGCCTTGGCTGTCTTGGACTCACTCTGTAGAGCTGGCCTCGGACTCACAGAGATCCGCCTGCTTCTGCCTCCCGGAGCACTGGGATCAAAGGTGTGCATCACCACACCCAGGTCAGGTTTTTTTTTTTTTTAATTTAACATAAACTAGAAAAAAATCTGATAATGTAACAATTGATTTTGGGATTTCTTTAGGGTTTTCTCCTCAAAGAAGCAGTCATTAGATCTCATTTTTTTAAAAGGGGGAGACAGCATTTCACTTTGCCCCATTTCTTAGGCTGGCCTCACACTCACTGTATAGCAAAGGACAGTCCAGAATCCCTGACCCTCCTGGCCCTCTGCTCGTCTGTGCAGACAGTGCTAAGACCACAGGTGTGCACCATCACCCAGCTGTGAGATGTACATACACATACACATATATGTATATTGTGTATATATAATATTCATCTATTCACTTTATGTATGAGTGTTTTGCCTGCATGTATGTACGTGTACCTCATGCAGGCCAAGGGTATGGATCTAGGAATTGGGAGTTGCAATGGTTGCTGGGAACCAAACCCTGGTCTTCTGCCAGAGCATATGCGCTCTTACCTGCTGAGCCATCTCTCCAGGCCCAAAAATATATTTTTTAAAAAAGAAAATGTGTTTGTCATCAATCTTAGTAATTTTTTTCATGGACTCAAGAGCCCCCCCTCCCCTGTACCCCAGTTTTTGTAGTTGTTGTTGAGACAGCATCTTACTATGCAGATAAGGCAGCCCAGAAACGCACACACCTCCTGCCTTTCCCTCCCAAGCGCAGACATTACAAGCCCATGCCAGCGTGCCCAGGAGGTAAGTTCTAAAGACTAAATTAAAATATGTGGTTTGGTGAACACAGTCTAGCTCACCTGTAGCCCCAAACTATCACATACAAAAGAGCTGGTAGCAGCTTTGAATGGCATAATCTGCTTGTGTATTCACTTTCATAACATTAATGTCGCGAGCAAACTTCTCAAAATAACACACCTTTGGCTTTGGAAATCCTTCTAAGGAAAAACAACAACAACAACAACAAAAATGGTCTTCAGGTACTAAGAAAGCAAAATATTTACCAGATGAAGAAGAATATGAAAACTTCATATGAGCCTGGCATGGTGGCGCATACCTGTAATCCCAGCACTCAGGGAGGCAGAGTCAGGTGGCTCTCTGTGAGTTCCTGGTCAGCCTGCTCTACAGAGCAAGTCCAGCACAGTCAAGATTACACAGAGAAACCCTGTCTTGAAAAACCAAAACA
>OU015746.1:90372008-90385206 GCA_907169655.1 Acomys percivali | reverse complement strand
ACACACACACACACACACACACACACACACACACACACACACACACACACCCTATCTCGAAAACCCAAAACAAAACAAAACAAAAAAAAGAAAAAGAAAAGAAAACTGAATGTAGCTGGGTGTGGTGGCACACGCCTGTAATCCAGCACTCAGGAGGCTGAGACAGGCGGATCGCTGAGAGTTTGAGGCCAGCCTGGTCTACAAGGCGAGTCTAGGACGGCCAAGGCTACACAGAGAGACCCTCTCTCAAAAAACCATAAAAAAGAAAAAAAAAAAAAGAAAACTGCATGTGAGAAGAAATGCTTTCTAACTACTAAGCCCTTTACTACAACAGTCTGTAAGCCCTTTACACATCACCACTCCGTGATCAGAGAATTTAAAAAACAACATATACCAAATACCAAACGCATCATGGTGTATCTGAAGTTAGTGATTATAAATAGTTATTAGGGGGACCAGGAGAGGAGGCAGGAGAATGCAGTGGACCTGAGCTCCATTTGGGTGGCTGCAGGGGATCAGATGCCCTCTTCTGGCCTCCAAGAGCACTGCACTCACTGCTTCCCAGACACAATTTCAAAAAAAAAATTTTTTTTTGGAGAATATGCATTAGTCTTCCACTAAAGTGTGAAGTTAAAAAAAAAAAAAAAAAAAAGGTACCTCGAATACATCTAACCCAAATTCAGTTTTCATCACTGTACGATAAGCCTATGAATGCGAGAAGAGAAAGACATCAAAATTACTTGAGCCAGCCTTCAAAGTGCTGCTGTGGGAACTACTCACCATATAGCCCCAGTCTCCATTATCCATCTGCTCCAGCACTGCGTCTTCAGGAGCCCAGGAGCCAGGAAACCTCTGAAAGAAGAAAAACAAACACAGAACCATGACAAAGGAGAATAAAGGCTGTTCTGCCCAACATAGTAGGTCAAGCCTCACAAAAACTGTTCATATGTGGTCAAGGGGAGCGGATGTGGGAAGAAAGCCATGCCATGCTGTCCTCACCTCGGGAGCCCACCAGGCACAGAGCTAGCCTCTACTTAAAGCAAGAGCAAGAGACCATCCAGGTTCTATCACTCTAGGCTGGCAAGATGGTTCAGTGGGTAGAGCCGCTTGCCTGACAGCCTTGGCCTGATCCCTGGGACCCTCATGGGGGAAAGAGAAAACTGACTTCCACACGTTGTCCTGTTACCTCCACACTCAGTCACATGCACCCACACAAACAAAATAAATGTTATTTTAAAAACTACAAGTTTGCCACTCTCTCTGGAGATGTAATTTTTACATTTTCAGAGAGCAGTATGATTAGGTCTACAACCTTCATAATCAATTTTTGGTCTTTACCAAAAAGGTCACTTAAGGGAAAGGGGAGAAATTCTTTTGGGTCAGCAAGCCAGCTGTATAAACAAAGCATCTCAGTATAAGCATTTAAAACCATGAGCTTCAAAAGTAAGTCACTTTCCAGGAGAAACACACCAGAATATTATTATCTTATTAAAAAAAAATCAGGTGTTTAATAATGAAGTATTTCTCTTTGTACATTAATCAAAACAAACATAAACTAATTTAAGTGACAAACTGCTAAGGCACAATTTGGGACAAAAAGAGCCTTATGGGGCTGAGGGTCACTCAGCCAGCACCATGGAGAGCCAGTTCCAGGCCACTGGCAAATGCCCATGCAATGATGCTGCTGGTTTCAATCCGTGTTTATCTACAATTCGAGGGCACGCCAGCAGATGCCCAGCCGCTGACCTGCCTTCATTAGTTCCATCTCACACACTCTATTCCCCAATCAACCTGCAAAGCAAACGCAAAGCAGAGCGCATTTGAAAACCGCTAGCACAGAAGCCGAGAAGCGCCGACCCGTCGGTGCTCACCCAGGAGAACCACCAGCTCCATGTGAGGTCTTTGAAAACCCATTTTCCCCACTTTTAGAGGCATCTGGCCCCCATTTCCAGAACAAGGACAAGCCCTGGCTACAGAAGATCACAAAGGCTCTTTCTCAAAAGGTCACTCAGGCATGTAGAGAACATTTGCATAGCACAGCAGGGGCTGAAATCAGAGCCTGCAGCAAGCTATTTCTCTACCTTTACAAATTCTTCAAAGCAAGCAAGCTAAAGTGTGGAACCGAGAAGACAGAGTCGGCTGTCACTCTTTCCTCGCAGGCAGCTGGGCGCAGACGGACAGGCCTCCGTACTACAGTGAGATGGAACAAATGTGAGAGCAGAGCTGTTGGGAAACCTTCTCACTCCTCTGACTTCCTCCACAAACCCCATCTGATGCAAATGGAAGAAATGAGCTTTACCAATTTGTAGGTCCCATTACTGGTAATAACAAATCAACCATGGGGGGAGTTAAAAAGCATTTCCCTATACTCAAAGTATTCTTTCCCAATAATCATTCAACCAAAATTTATGTTCGGTTCACTATCACTGGTCAGTGATAGTGATCTGTGCAAAACACAGATACACAGGAATGTGAAAGTGCAGCCCTGACCCTCAGGGGGCTACAGTCTACAAAGGAAGGCAACACACAACAACTCAAGTCCAAACAGTGCTAAGTGTGGAGGACTGGTGGGCCCTCAGGAGGAAGAGACCGAGACTCCACATGGGAAAATGGAGAGAGCTTCAGGGAAGAGCTCACTCAGTGCAACACTGAAAGGAAACACACACAATCGGAGAAGGGACTGTAGACTCAAGCAACAATTTTAAACAAGCAGGGGTGGAACCGCTTGTCTGTTGGTAAGCACCCCACCACCACCACCACCACCCCACCACCACCACCACCCCACCACCACCAACACCCCGCCACCCCACTACCCCACCACCAACACCACCACCCCACCACCACCACCACCACCAACAACAACAACAACCCACCACCATCGTTTAGAGCTACAAAATCAGGAGGAAGAGTGGACCACAAGACACCTGGGGGACACCTAACAAGAACTTTGTGTTTGCTGATTGCTAGTCTAGATTTCTCAACTTTAGACTCCCCATAGCCAACTATTAACCCTACCCACACAGCACTTTTTATTTACAATTTTACAAAAACTCGGGCTAGTCATGAGGCTGTACAATCTCTACCACTAAATTAAAAAGGCAGGGACCTACTCATTAGTGTGAATAATGGCTGCTGTCCTCTCTCTCTCTCTCTCTGTCTCTGTCTGTCTCTGTCTCTCTGTCTCTGTCTCTGTCTCTCTCTCTCTCTCTCTCTCTCTCTCTCTCTCTCTCTCTCTCTCTCTCTCTCGGTTTTTCAAGACAGGGTTTCTCTGTGTAGCCTTGGCTTTCCTAGACTCACTTTGTAGACCAGGCTGGCCTTGAACTGCCTCTGCCTCCCGAGTGCTGGAATTAAAGGCATACACCACCATGCCCGGCTCTGCTGTACCATCTTAAGTGACAGAAATTATTCTAGTTCATGAACATCAAATGGCTAATGAAGAATGGAAGCCCAAAACACACACACAAAAAAATCAGACACCAGTGTCACTCTCTAATGTCAGACATGCCTTTCATGTTTATGTCTTCATGTCTAAATTAAAACAATATAACTTCTTATATAATCATTAAAACAACAACAAAAAAATTAGATGTTTCTGAATCTCTTTCACAGCAAAAGCCAAGTCTGGCTATGAACATATAACAAACCTCAAGCTTAATTTAGGAAAGAAGTCATGAGAATGCACATTTTTTTCAATTATTTACTTATTTGTGTGTAGGTTTGGGGGCTGGGGGCATACATGCCATGATGTGCACATTAACTATCGCATTAGCTCCATGATCCAAGCCCAGGTTTCTTTTTTGTTTTGTTTTTCAATATAGGGTTTCTCTGTGTAGCTTTAGCTGTCCTGGAACTCGCTTTGTACACCAGGCTGGCCTCAATCTCAGCACTCAAGAGATAGTTTGCCTCCGCCTTCTGAGTGTTGGGACTAAAGGCACCAACAGCATGGTCAGGCAAGTCCAGGTTTCTTAAAAAGTGCCTCAAGGCCTTATAGTTACATGTTAGCTACATCAAAATAAAATACTAGTCACTAACTAAACCATCTATAAATAGTAATAAATTGTTCACTAATAAAATCAAAAAGGGAAAAAGTAGCCTTGATGATTTAAAGTTGATCAGTGTACAATGCTTATAAACATCTGCAGATAAGTGTCTCTACACAAATCTAGAGAAAGGGAGGGGGCAGTATTCTTGCTCATCCAACAGCAGGGAATTCTGCTGAACTGATAACCATCACTGACATCTCAGAGATGGATGCAATAAAACACAAAGAATTTCCAGAATAGCTTTAGTCTCTGAACTCTTTCCCAAGGGTGCTAACAATTCATTTCCTTTTCATCTTCTCTCCCATCCAGCACAATCTCCAGTGGAGGGCCTAATGAGAAGTTCGAATAACCACAAGCCAGGCAACAGACGGCCCTCAAGTGGGCATCAAACAGGACTATTTTACTTGAAGGGAAGGCAAAGAAACATGTAATATTTTATAAAACCTGTGAGACATTGCTCATAAAAATTCATTTAACAGGATATCCCTGTAAGTGACCTTCCTTTGCTAAAGATCATTCTTACGGCTACACCCAAACAATGATTATAAAGTTCAAAGAAAGCTTTCTGACTTTGTAAAATCAGTTCACCTGAAAATGTCTGACTTTTGATAGAAATAAAATTACCGTCCTAAAGACTGTAAGGCAGCTGGGCATGGTAGCGCACGCCTTTAGTCCCAGCACATAGGAAGCAGCGGCAGGTGGATCTGTGTGAGTTCGAGGTCAACCCGGTGTACAAAGCTGGTCCAGGACAGCCAGGGCTACACAGTGAAACCCTGTCTCGAAAAACAAAACAAAACAAAGAGGGCTGTCAGGAAACCCTGAAGTCCCCCCACCCTACGGTTGAGCTTCAAAGGTCATTGGAACTGATAAAAACTGTGACAACTGGCATGGTGGCGCACGCCTTTAATCCCAGCACTCTGGAGGCAGAGGCAGGTAGATTGCTGTGAGTGCGACACCAGCGTGATCTACAAAGCGAGTCCAGCACAGCCAAGGCTAACACAGAGAGACGCTGTCCTGAAAAACAAAAACAAAACCAAAAAAAAAAAATCTCTGACAGTATGTTAGCAGGTAGTTAAGAAAAACATATCCTGAAGAATTTCTAGAGGCCTGGAAGGCAAGGACAGATTTACTGACCTACTAAATCTGAAGAACGCACAATCCAGTAAGTTAACAACTTAATATGTGAGAACCTTCCTTACCACGGCAAAGCCGCATTAAACAGCACAAATATTCTAGACTGACTTCTGCTGCGGACTAAGAAGCCCGGGAGGAGCAAAGGTCCTCCTCCCACATCACAGCCTAGATGCTGTAGTGTAAAGACAACCGTAGTCCCTTCCTTGCCAGGGCTTCTCTCTCCTCCTATCCTTACCTTCCAAACCGCCTTTGTACTGAGTTTCTCTGTTCTTGGGAACGTGGGAGTTTGAAAGTGAAATCCTTTTTATAGTAATTGGTTCGGTGGCATCTACAGGCATCTTCTGAGTAACATCCACATACAGGCCAGCACAAGTAAAAGCCAAGCGTGCACAAGGATAATAGACTATAAAGCTAAAATACCGCTAACTAAGCCAGAGGGGTTTTTTTTTCTCTCTCCTTCTCTCAACCATGTGGGCTAGAAGAAAGGAACTGTAAGCAAAAAGTAGAAGTCTTGCAAGAAATTATGAATCTTCTAAAGTATCAAACCAGAAGAATACACACTCCAACTTAAGTGCTGTCAGAGTAAAGATCGGAAAACTCCACTTCCCTTCAGTTTCTACTAAAATGTGGTATCATGACCTTGTCAAAAGTTATCACACCATTTAAACAACCCTAGAGGTAAAACTGGCTGACAGGGCCCGTGATGAGGAATGGAGCTCTGAAGTCACATGCAGCCTCCCAGCAAAGAACCTGAGTAAATCGCTCTTTACTCCTGACAGCATAAACAAAATCTGAGTATGAAGTCAGACACAGTGGGCAAGCATGGTGGTGAAGGCCAGCCAGTCTGTGCTCTCAAACCGCCCAGACTCTCCCTTTCCAGGACTTTCCACAGCAGCTGTGTCTGGAAACACTAAAGGTAAAAGGAGTCCAGAGCTCACAGACACAACGGACCCGTGAGCTCTCAGAACTTCTAGAAAGCATGACTCAGGTTGTCTCCTCCAAAATAAAGCAAAACACAAGCATACGCCGTTCCATTTAAAACAGACCCCAACTATTAAAATCCAAGATACAGCGATGGATTCATAGGAGTGACCATAAGATGGCTTTATGTGACACTGTTTCAGCTAAAATGTGCTTTTAGAAATTTCAAAGCACAAAACTTATGGATGGCATCATCTACGGCTATCTTTCCTTATACGGCATTACAAAGAACCAAGAATCCGTGCGGGCTCCTGGTTTTCATCTAAAGGGTCACTCTTCCACTCTACCTACCTGCCCACCTAGACCTCTGCTCTTTTAAAAACACTTCTGGGTTTAGGCCTCTGCTGCCCCCAGCATTACTCCCAGTACTAGAATATTTGCAACAGCAAAAAAGATGAGCCCGCCAAGGGGCATACCTTGGAAACAGATGCTTGTGCTACCCCAAACAGTCTTAGGCAAACCAGGTCACCCTAGGTCTATATCTCTCTTGCATCACGAAATCCCACAACCGGGTTTATCAACTTGCTGTGTGGAACTGGTGTACTGAACAGAAACATGACAACTTCAGCAGAATATCCAAACAGGATCTCAGTCACGTTTCTTTTTCCCGTCCCACCCCCGAGACACAACCTCCACTGCCATCGACCAGCAGGTGCTGCAGGGGCTCCCCACGACCCTGCCAAGGGATCACCTCTGACACCCAGCACTAAAACGCCGTGACATTCCAAAAAATCCCAACAGAAAGCTGCAATCTGTGCAGAAAACCTCCAAGGCAGAGCTTTAAACTAGGGCAGTGGCGGCTAATAAGCGCCATTCCCCCAAAAGCAGCCCTTTTCCCGCAGAGCCCGCGGGTCCCGGGCCGGGCCGCGCACTCCGCGCTCCCCCGCAAGCCGAGCCCCGCCGGCCACGCGCACCGAGCCCCGCACCCGAAGCTCGCGGGGGCCGCGCGTGCCCGGAGTCCCCCTCCCCGCCCAGGCCCCCGGCGCGGGCTCGTGCCAGACCCCGGACGCGCGGCCACCTCCCGCCGTTCTCCTCAGCCCGACTTCCCGCAGCCCCGGCCCCGCAGGCCCCGCTCCCGCCCCACTCACTGCGCGAGCGCGGAGTCCACCGGGCCGGAGACGCCGGCGGCCCGAGAGCGCGAGCGCGGGGACGAGCGAGCCCGCGCCCGGCGGCGGTGGTGGCGGTGGCGGCGGGGACGACTGAGCCGGCGCCCGGAGTTAAGGCTCCAGCTGCCTGGCGCGGGCGGCGCCTTCTCAGCAGAGTCGCGGCGCCGAGAGTGCGGACGCCCCCTATCGGCGGCGCGTGGCAGGGGCCGGGGAGCCGGACGGCGGCGGGCACTCTGGGCGCAGCCGGGGCGGCGTGGTCAGGCGGGCTCTGCTGCAGTCCCGAAGCCCCGCCCCTGGACGCGTCCCTAACCCCGCCCCGCACAGGTCCCGCCCTAACCCCGCCCCCTCACCCGGGGCTGTGGTACTCCCGGTCGCTGTTTCTTCTCGGCTGTTTTCGCTCAGTTGATAGCCCTCATCGTGTGCTGGGTTTGGGGAGCACAGCAGCTACTCAGACCGAGGCGAGTCCTGAGACTCAAGAAAGCAGCCGGTACATAAAATGAGTTCGAATCCTGTTGGGAGAGGTCCAATTAGAAAAGGGACTCCTGCTTTCAGATGTGAGGATCTGTCTATGGCCAGAGCCCCTCCTGGCCTTATATGATAGGGAGGCCGTTCTGTAATTAATGGCTTTGAGGGACCACCTTCACGGCCTGTTCCGCAGCGAAGAGCCAGTCAGAAGGGCAGAGCTAACATCCTGTGTAGAACCTCTGAGGAGCAAGGGTCCTGTCCCCACTTCTGGAAGGAGGCCAAGGCTGCAGAGGTAATTGACTTCCAGGCATAGATGAGTTCAAGAGCCATACACTTGTAGCTAGCTGGATGGCGATTACGGTGCAAATCCCTAATCCCAGCACTTAAAGGCAGAGGCAGGCAGGTCTCTTGTGAGCTCTAGGTTACTCTGGCCTACATAGCTAAGCTCTAGGCCAGCTGCGGTTGCATAATGAGACTATGTCTCAAAAGAACAAAACAGAAAGTCACCTGGTTTGCACATCTAAATGTTTTTAAGATGGTTCTGCAATCTAGGTTTTATAAATATAATTGTCATTTAATCTTCTATTTTTCTCCCAAAACCAAATTGATAGGTTAAATAAGTAACGCGGATTTCAGCATGTGGAGGGCTACACTAACATGTTCACTAAGTGAGCATATAAACTAAGGGAAATGCATCTGCAGAGCATTACACAAAATAATATATGCAATATACTAATGTTTTTTTTCTTTCTTTTTGTTGTTTTTTGTTTTGGTTTTGGTTTTTCAAGACAGGGTTTGTTTCTCTGTGTGTAGCCCTGGCTGTCCTGGAATTTACTCTGTAGACCAGGCTGCCCTCAAACTCAGAGATCCCATTGCTTCTGCCTCCCAAGTGCTGGGATTAAAGATGTGTGCCACCACCTACACACACACACACACACACACACACTCCCCACACACCTCCACCCCCTCTAGTGTTTTCTTAAATGTGTATACATAGACAAAAATTTGAAGCATAAACCATTGAACATGGTGTTCCAGGGTAATAGAATACAAATGTCAGTGACTTATTCTTTTTGTTTATTTATTTATTTATTTATTTATTTATTTATTTATTTATTTTGGTTTTTCGAGACAGGGTTTCTTGTGTAACCCTGGCTATCCTTGACTTGCTTTGTAGACCAGGCTGGCCTCGAACTCACAGCAATCGCCTGCCTCTGCCTCCTGAATCCTGGCATTAAAAGTGTGCACTACCACATCTGGCCTCTTTTTTCAGCCGCTTTTTTAAAAAGATGTATTTATTTATGTATATAAGCATTCTATTGCACGTATGACTGCATGACAGAAGAGAGCATCAGATAGAAGAGGGCATCAGATCTCATTACAGATGGTTGTGAGCCACCATGTGGTTGCTGGGAACTGAACTCAGGACCTTTGGATGAGCAGCCAGTGCTCTTAACCACTGAGCCATCTCTCCAGCCCGCCGCCCCCCATTCTTAAAGATTTTTCCCAAATGTTATATGCCTATGGCTGTTTTGCTTGTCACGTATGTAACGGTACTAAGCTGTGATGCCCCCAATGCTGAAGGAGGCCATAAGAGGGTGCTGCATGTGGTTAGCTACCATGTAGGTGCTAGGAATAGAACCCTGGTCCCCTGGAAGAGGAGCCAGTGCTCATAACTGTTGAGCCACCTCTCCAGTCCCTGCTTATTACTTCTTAATATTCTTCTGAATTTTATTTCTTTTCTAGAATATGTAGATATTGGATTTACAGTCAGAAAAATACAATGAGTATGGATGTTTGTCATTGTGGTACTAAGCATTAGCACTAAGATACTAAGAATTAGTACTAAGGTATCAGGACCATACAAACTAAAGACTTTTTTTTTTTTCCTGAGACAGGGTTTCTCTGTATAGCCCTGGCTGACATGGACTCACGTTATAGACCAGGCTGGCCTTGTACTCACAGAGATCTACCTGCCTCTGCCTCCTAAGTGCTGGGATTACAAGTGTGCACCACCATGGCTGGCCTGGGTTTTTTGTTTTGTTTTGTTTTGTTTTGTTTTGTTTTGTTTTGTTTTGTTTTGTTTTGTTTAAGGACAAGGTTATCACCAAGTAAACCAGGCTGGCTTCAAACTCACAGAGATTTTCCTGCCCCTGAGTGCTGGGATTAAAGGCGTGCACCACTACACCTGGGTAGGTCTGATAATTCTTGCCCTAAAGGTTATATAGATATTATAAATTGCATTTTCAATTTTATAATTTAGTGAAGTGACTTTGATTTTTGTATAGTAACGTTTTGTTCAGCAAGCTTAACTCTTGGTTTTAGTAAGACTAGAGGTGTGTTTAGCTGTTCTGTATAAATAACCAGAGTCCAAAAGTAATGGCCGGCCAGAGCTCCTAACCAACCTTTTACATCTGATTGCTTTCCTTTTTATGCTGATCAAAGTCACCCATGCTGAGCTGAGTACCGTCCATGACAGCAGGCACCACTATCTTGTTCTTTTGCTTCTAACATGTCACCAGTAAGTATGGTGGTGGCTGTCAGTTCTGGCAGAGAAATCTTTGTAGAGTTAGGAAGCATTTGCTTTGCTCTCTGGAGGCTAAGCAATGAGTTCTGGTCTTGAATTGCTGTTAAGCTGTCCATACATTCTTCGTGGTATGTTATTTCTTCAATATACTGCTAGACTCTGTTGGGCAATATTTTATCTAGGATTTTTGCTTCTATAGTTATGAAAGAGATAGGCCTGTTTCTATATATTATTTTATCCTTATGTGGTTTGCCTATCCAAGTAACCTGAGACTCTAAAATTAAGAAATGGTTGTGTGCAGCTGAGCGGCTTCTCTAAGGCTGGGGGTTTCCGTGGCTTTCTTCTCCCGCAAACCATCCAGAGCGCTTGGTTTGAGGGACTGAGGATGGAAGGTTACCCTGGAAACTATTTTACTCTGGACAGCTCAGGGTTGCCAACCTGTAGGGGAACACCAGCTTCGGACTGGCAAATCCTCACCCACGCATCACTCGAGGAGTCCTCCTCGGCCTCTGTTTTTCCTAGAAGCCTCTAGGTCTCAGGGCTCCTGTGGGGGAAGACAGTTGGGATGGTCCTGTCTGCCCCCACTGGGCTAGCCTGCAAGAGGCTGTTACTATGGCAGCTACAGATGCCACAGGAGGGAATCCAGACCAACAAGGTGCTGAGAAGACCAAGGGGAAAAGAAAACCACAGCTGACAAACCCAACTGGTGGAATTCAGCCTGCCGTCCTGGCTTCTCCCACTGCTGCTTGGTGGGCCTCACCCCTGCGCCCCCCCTCCCCAGATATGGCATCTTCAGTTCAGCTCCCAGGATTTGTCCTCTCCCTGCTCTGGATTTATGTGCCTCACGACGCCTTCCTAACTAGGGTCCATCCCTGTATGCAGGCCTTTAGCTTCTCCAGACCGAGCTCTTCCACTCGGCCTCTGCTTACCCTCTCCAGATAGACAGCCTCCCGACTCCACCTGACACTAACTGACCTCTCCTCTGACCTAGTGTTCCCTCCTTTGATTCTTTTGCTGTACATCTCCCTGTTGCAAGTCAATAACCCACAAACTCAATCTGGTCCCAGGACCCACCCCCACTACTTAAATGGATCTTGCTAAAAACTAGTAGGCGCTTCCTTGGTACTGAACCGCCATGTCGCAGGCCTCTACAGAGGTGCAGGTACCTAGTGCCTCAGGATACTGTGCTCTCTGCTTTCTTCCTTCTGTATCTCCTCATCTCAAACTCAGACAGACTTCTCTAGCTTTTTCCATCCCTCGTGGCTGAGTTTCAGCGACAGCCTCCTCTCACTCCCAGACTAGCTCAGCCACTTCCAGGAAGTCCGTGGCTGTGTCTAAGCTGAGCATTCCCAAGCCCATACCTCCGGGCTGTCCCCTCCTAACCTCCAGAGTGGAAGATCCTGCGTGTATGACAGTCCCGACAATGTGCCAGACAGCGTGGGAAATGCTCTTATCCTCTGCAACAGTTAGTTATCGCTTGGCTGCTAACAAATCATTTCAAAACATAGGGGTTTACAGCACCTACTTATCACCCATTGTTTCAGGGCCAAGACTTGGCAATCCGACAGTCACCAGGAGCTACAGTTGTCAGAAGACTAGAAAATTCACCTCCTTACTCATGTGACTGTTAGTCAAAGCTCCTTGTCACAGGAGCCTCTGCTGGCAGTCAACGTTCTCAGCATAAGGGCTCTGACAGAAAGCAAGACAGTAGCCATGTTAGCCAACCTCAAAAGTGGCATGCCCATATGGTTTTGGTCTCAAGACCAAACGGTGGTTTTTCGATGTGGGAGGTGTGAACAGCAGGAAGCAAAGGTCATTAAGGCCTACTCCACAGGGTGCCACAACTGCTCTGAGGACTGGGCTCCCCTTCCTACCACCCACCATCCACACGAGAAAGCTACATGGGAGCGGTGAAAGCCACTGGGGCTAGGTATTCAGAGGGAGCCTTACACCCAGACCTACTTGGCTTCACAAGGTTTCTCCTCCCCCACAGTCCACCATTTGCCAGTCCATCCCCAACTTCATCCTTGATAACTGTAAACCAAACCAGATCCTCCCACCACCTCCAGCCTCCTCAGCCCCCACTCAGCTCAGCAAATGGCACCACTGTCCTGCCATCTGCCAAAACCAGCAGCTTTGAGTCATGCCTGCTCCTCCCTCCCCCTCACTCCCCAGTGCCAGGATGCTCAGGCCTGCCAAGTCTCCCCCTAAGCACAGCCAGATTCCATCTCTCCTCCTCCTCCTCCTTCCTATGCACCATCGGTTGCGCCAGGCCAGGCCACCAATGGTTCCATTATGGGCATCTGCAGAAGCGCTCTCTCTGGTCTCCTTCGTTTTCTCTGCCTCACACCTCCATCTGTTCTTCTCTCTTCTGTGTGACTTACCCACACAAAGCTGGCTGTGTTACCCTGCCTGTTTTATACTCCTGGAGCAAGCACAGTGGTTCCCCAGACCTAGCCCCCTGCAGGGTCGTCTGGTCCCCCTCACTTGCCCAGCCTTCTCCCCTGATCTTCTTTCTTCTACTCAGGCCCTTGCGTCTCTCACAGTTCAGTATGCTGAACTTCAGCTTATTGTCACTTTCAGATCTCCCCCAAAGGTCTCGGGTCCTTCAGCTATAAGTTACGGGGGTGGGAGTCGGGGGCTGCCTTCCCATTCTTTGCCTCCTTGCTTTTCAGTTAGACTGTGAACTCCGTAAAGGCAGCAACTGCATAACTTAGAACAGAACATCACCATACAAAAAGACTAAGCCACACAAGTGCTTAGTACACCCGGCAGTACTTAGCACATACTCAACAGTCACATGACAATTTGGGGCATTCTCTGCATTGTTCTTTTCTCCCAGATGCCTCACACAGGATTCATTTCATTAGATGAAGCCTGGAACACCCACCACAGCCACCACCACCATCACCATCCCCACCACAGCCACCACCACCACCATC
>OU015746.1:90355792-90371998 GCA_907169655.1 Acomys percivali | reverse complement strand
AGCCATCACCACCACTACCACCATTTCCACCACCACCACCATCACCACACTCATCCCTACCCCTCCACCACCACCACCAGGCATGCCTACCCACTGTACTAAATACATCTTGTCTTTTGGCTGGCAGCCACATTAGTGATCAGCACCACTGCTTCCCTCTTCAGGCCTCCAAACTGACAGCTAGGCTAACGTAATGGTGTTAGAGATGAAAGGAAGAAGAAAAGATGCCTCCTCCTCTGCTCACCCTCTACCCCCACCTCAGACTCCCAAACTAACTCCATCCTGCACCCCCAACCTCCCAACTCTCCAACTCCCCAGCCCCCCAACCCCCCCAACCCAGCCCCGCTTGCCCTGCCAAACACAAACTCTGCCTGTGCATTGACATCATCTGTTGCCAGTGAGATCTGATAGCCTGGATTCGGCCTTAGTCTTCATTAGGAGCCTCTTTCATCCAGGACAACCTGGGTGCCCAGGACGTGGTCTGGTCTGCAGAGGAGAAGCATAAAAGAGCAACAAAGAGAAAAAGCCCACAGATGAAATGCCACAATGAGGGCACAAAGCAGGCAGAATGTTCTAGATAGCTGCTTGTAGTTGAGAGCTCCTCTCCTGGCTGTGCGGCTGTCTCTTAGTCCCACCACCCTCCACTTCAGAGCATCAAAGTCCCTGGGAAGCAGAAGTGACACAAAAAGAAAGCATCTGGTTCCCTTCAGTTTTCCGAGTCAGCCACATGAGGCCCCACAGGCCTTAAAGATGCCGCCATGGGGAGGCGCGCCAGAGGTGGCCATGTAGGGTCAAGCTGCTGTGGAAAGCCAAGAGGCTGTTATGACCTGATGGCTCAAACGACACACTCATGGCAACTCCCATCACCTCCCATAGCCCCTCAGACTTGGCGGTGTCCGTGGGGGGCTCCAGGTGGTAGAAGCCCCACTAAGGTAGCTGATTGCATGGATTCTCTGGACTCAAGATTGGCTGGGTAGCTCTGTCTATCCATCAGCCAACAGGAACATCAGGTCCACTCTGCAACTCTCTCTCTCTCTCTCTCTCTCTCTCTCTCTCTCTCTCTCTCTCTCGCTCTCCCTCTCTCTCTCTCCCTCCCTCCCTCTCGCTCTCCCTCTCTCTCTCTCCCCTTCCCTCCCTAACTCTTCCCTTCCCTCCCCTTCCCTCCCCCTGCCCTCCATCAACCCAACTTCCAGCCCTTCTTCCCAGTCTCCCTGCTCCTGGTGGTGTGGTTTCACCAGCTGAGGTTGGTAAATGCCCTCCTCTATCTGTTCCAACTCAGTAACCCATTCCTAAGCAGCCCCCCACCCCCCCATCCCCACCCCCACCCCATGCCTGGTTGCTGGTCCCAACCTGCAGGGGCACCCACTTGCAGATGAGACCTGGCAGGCCCCAGTTTCTAACCCCTCCCCCACTTCCAGCCCCAGAGCCACTTAGGTGAGTTTGACAAGAGTGTTTTTCCTTTTTATAAGATTTCTAATTACCTGCTGTCCCCGGCCTTCTCTTTAATCAGCGTCCAGAACCCTGCTGGGGGCTACAGAACCAGAGAAAGGAGTCTGGTTCTCACCAATATGAGAGCAAAGCCTGTGGGTGCCCTTGGATGTCATCATCCTTTTGCCCATTATGACTTCCCATAATTATAGAGAACGCCCAGGACTCAGAAGACTCTTGTGTCTTTAGCCCCATGAGTGTCTCCATGTGCCTCGAGGTCCTGATAGGCCTTCCATGTCAGCCAGGGACTAAAGCTGCCTGGTCCCAGCATCACCAGCTGGCCTGCAGAAGGCTTGTGAGAACTCTGGATCCTGAGTCTCCTCCGTGGCTGCTCCAAGACCCACACACATGTCAGTCCCACATTTTCAGCCTTGCTTTGCCTTCTTGCCCCCTCCTAAGCCAAATGCTTCTGCATGTCTCGGTTAGTTTAGCAAGAACAAGTCCACTTGCAAAGTCCTGGCCTAGCCTGTTTTTCCTCTCAGGCTTGGTCTCTCCTGGTCTGAAATTCACCCTTCCTGCCTGTATGCCTATGCCCTCCCTCAATCATCAAGGGCCACCCAAACCCACTCACCACCTCAAACGCATGAGTTCTGGTGACAGTATCAAAACACAGTTGTTACGGTGGAGTTCAGGGTACCACACCTCACCTGAAGGAATTCATGTTGTTATGGTTTTGAGCTAAGGTTTCATGCAGTCCAGCTGGCTGCAAACTCACTGTGTGATTGAGACTAGCCTTGATGTAGTGATCCTTCTGTGCTTTCTGAGTGCTGGGATCACAAATGTGCACTGTTATACCCAGCTTTCAAGATGAAGGCATTTAAGAAAGAGACAGGATTCAGACGGTGGGGATGGCGCAGGCCTTTTATTCTAGCACTCAGGAGACAGGAAGGTGGTGGATCTCTGAGTTCGAGGCCAGCCTGGTCTGCAGAGAGAGTTCCAGGACAGCCAAGGCTACACAGAGAAACCCTGTACCAAGAAATCAAGGTGTGTGTGTTGGGGGAGGAGGGTTGTACTACAAGAACGGCCACAGAAACCACCCGAGCACCAATCTCGGTGAGATATTGATGGTTTATTAAACTCTACAACTCAAGACTGACCATGGCCAGGAACACAGCCGACTAGGGAGCCAAACTGTGATGTTGGTCTGCTTCTAAGGCAAGATTTTTATAAGGAAAACCAGAACCAGGTAACAACCAAATAGCCAGGTGAGAAGCAAGGGGAGGGCAGCGTTACATCGTGTTGATTAGCTAAACACAAGAAAATCAATTTTGTTCTGAGCACAATGTAGCCAGGTAACTAGACAAAAGAGGGTTTTTTTTTGAAGGGGCAGGGTTGTTTGTTTGTTTGTGTTTTGTTTTTGGTTTTGGTTTTTGTTTTTCAAGTCAGGGTTTCTCTGTTGTGTAGCCCCTGGCTGTCCTGGAACTCCCTTTGTAGACTAGGCTGGCCTCAAACTCACAGAGATCTGCCTGCCTCTGACTCCCAAGTGCTGGGATTAGTGTCATGTGCCACCACCACCCTGCTTAGATAGAACACTTTATGCTGATTGGCTAAGATATAGGCCTAGGGATTTTCCAGTTCCCCACCGGTCCCAGGGAAGGGAACATAGCAGAATGCTGCAGTCTTAACTCTAACAGAACATACATTTATCTTTAACTCAAGCAGAGCATGCGTTTATCACCTGTTGTTTTATTCTCAGCAGCAAGTATTAAACTAACCTGGTCTCAGGCATGTAGGGCCTGAGACCTTGAACTTAATTTCACCTTATGATCAAAATGGAAAATTGGAGGCAAAAATGCCTTCTGATATGTTAAAGGCAACAGCAGGTGTTAACAGAGGAGCCACAGTTACTAGCAACTAAAGTAGGTCTCAGCGGAGGTGCTATAGAGTTTAAGCAGGTGGGAAAGAGAGAGAGAGAGCGCCAAGTAGAAGAAAAGAGTTATTCTCTTTGCCCTAAGGACCAGCTCCTCTGTATCACCAAACTTGAGGAATCTGGAGAGCAAATTTTGGTAGGTTCTCTCACTTTATTACCTGTACCTCATGCCCTTCTGTCCTAGTACACACTTTCCAACCCGTCTACTCTTTATTCTTCTTAAAGACTATTTATTTATTTGTATTTTATGTGCATTGGTGTTTTGCCTGCATCTATGTCTGTATGAAGGTGTCAGATCTTGGAGTTACAGACAGTTGTGAGCTGCCGTGTGGTTGGTGAGAATTGAACCCAGGTCTCTGGAAGAGCAGTCAGTCTCTCCAGCCCCCTACTCTATCTATATTCTGTAAGCACTCATGGCTAGGGAGCATGAGGACCTGAGTTTGCATACTCAGGGCCCATGTGAAAAGCTGGATGTGTCTATGTGTGCTTGTAAACCCAGCACTGATGAGGAGGAAGACTGAGGCAGGTAAACTCCCTGAAGCTCACTAGTCAGCCAGTCTAGCCAAACTGATGAGCTTCAGGTTCTGTGAGAGAACCTGTCTCAAAAAATAAATGCAAACACATCAAAAAGATCACGTGCCATGCTGGGTGGTAGTGGCACATGCTCTTAATCCTAGCACTTGGGAGGCAGAGGCAGGCAGATTTCTGTGCGTTAGAGGCCAGCCTGAGTTCCAGGACAGCCAGAGTTACGCAGAGAAACCCTGTCTCTGAAAAACAAAACAACAGCAAACAAACAAACAAAAATAGAGAGCAAGCTCTAGGACAGCCAGGACTACATAGAGAAACTCTATCTAAAACAGAATAAAATTATTCACCATGCTCAAGATGATTCTATTCTAGAGATGCAGAGATGGGTCAATATATGTAAATCAATAAATATTACAAATGACATGAATGCACCCAAGAGCAGAAATCAAATGGTCATTTAAATAGACATTTAAAAAAAAGACTTTTGACAAAATCCAACATCCCTTCAAGTTAAAGTCTTGAAGAAACTAAGAATAAAAGAAAAATATCTCAACATAATATAGCGGCTATGAACAACAAACCTATACCTAACATCATATTAAATAAAGAAAACTCATATAATTTTCACTAAAATCAGATTTACTTTTCCAGCTGTTTTTCAATATACTACTGGAAATATCAACTACAGCAAGAGAAGCAAATAAAAAGAATACAAATAGGAAGGAAGACATTGAAGGGTCTTTGTTTGCACATGATATGATTCTATACATAAGAGACCTAAGCATTCCACCAGAAACCAACTCTTAGAAGAAGTGGTAAATGGTGTCAGGAATGTGCGGGATACAAAGTTAGCACACAAAAACCGGTGGCTTTCCTACAAACCACCATGCAGAGAAGGAAAGCAGGGGAGCAAGTCCACCCACAGTATTCTCAAACAAAATATCTTGAAATAAACCTACCCAAGGAAGTGAAAGACTTCTAAAGGGAGAAGGAAGGAAGGCTGGAGAGATGGCTCCGCTGTGAAAGGCTCACAACCAAAAATATAAGAGTTTGGTTCCTGCCGGGCAGTGGTGCCACACGCCTGTAATCCCAGCACTTGGGAGGCAGAGGCAGGTGGATCTCTGAGTTAGAGGCCAGTCTGGTCTACAAGGTGCGTATAGGACAGCCACGGCTGTTACACAGAGAAACCCTGTCTCGGAAAAACCAAACCAAGCTGGGTGTGGTGGCGCACACCTGTAATCCCAGCACTTGTGAGACAGAGGCAGATGGATCGCTGTGAGTTTGAGGCCAGCCTGGTCTACAAAGCAAGTCTAGGACAGCCAAGGCTGCACAGAGAAACCCTGTCTTGAAAACAAAAAAGAAAGAAAGAAAGAAGAAAAACCAAACTAAAAAAAGAAAGAAAGAAAAGAGTTCAGTTCTCAGCATCCATGCTGTCTCTCCAGCCACCACCCTTGACTCAAAAACAAAAAACAAAAACAGCAAAACCACTGAAGAAAGAAATTGAAGCAGACACATACTTATAGCCATTTGTCAAAATGGCTATTCTGCCAAAAGTAACCTACAGATTCAGTGTCATTCTAACCAGAGCCATTCTTTGAGGAAATAAAAATAATAAAATAAGACCTTATAATTTATATGAACTACCTCAGAAAGCCAAACCAATCCCAAGCAAAGAGAACAGGGCTGGGGGAGGAACTGCCATACCTAATTGAGTTATACTATAGAGCAATAGTAATAAAAACAGCATGGTATTGGCACTAAATCTCATATATATATATATCTGTGGGCTAGAATAGAGGAATCATCTATAAGTCCACACAACTGCAGGCACAAAAATACATATTGGAGGAAAGACAGCATCTTCAACAATAAATGAAACCAGGAAAACTGAATGTTTGTATGTAGGAGAAAGAAAATAGAGCTCTCAGTCTGAATAACTCTAAATGGATCAAGGTTCTTAAAATACGACCTGAAACTCTGAGAGCACTAGAGCGAAAAGTAGGGAGTATACTTCAACAAATAGGCACAGGGAAGGGCTTTCTGAATAGGAGTCCATTTGGGGAACATGGCCAGTAATCAAGAAATGGGACCTCATGAAGTGAGAAGACTTGTATACAGCAAGTGACATCATCACCTGAGTAAAGAGGCAGACTACAGAATGGAAGAAAATCTTTGCCAGCTATACATCCGACAGAGGATTAGTATCTAGAAATGTATTTAAAAAAATTTTAAATCAAGAAACTAAACATCAAGAAATTAACAACCCAGTGGAAAAACAGGCTAGAACCGAACAGAGATTTCTCAAATGAAGAAATATCGGGAGATGGTTCAGTCAAGAGCATTGCTGTTCTTGTGGAGAACCCAAGTCTGGTTTCTAGCACCCCTACAGTGACATACAACTATTTTTAACTCTGATCCAGGGATCTAGCAGCATTTTCTGGTCTCCATGAGCACCAGGCATGTACATGGTGCACATAATACATGCAGACAAACACTCATACACATAACATTTAAAAGTCTTTTTTTTTTTTTTAAAGAAATACAAATGGCTAATAAACATTTTCTTTACATGTTCAACATCGCCAACCTTCAGTAAAACTACCTCAAGATATCATCTCACAACAGTGGAGTGATCATCATCAAGAAAACAAAGGACAGGATGAGACATTTCTAACAACGATGTGAAGAAAAGGAAGCCCTTACTTACCCATGATGGGCGTGGATTGGGGCAGCCACTGTGGAAGTCACTGTGGAAGTCTCTCAACAAGCTAATGCAGAAACCACTCCATGAGGTAGGCACACCATCCTGAGCATGTACACCCGAATGACTCTGTGTCCGACTATAGAGATAGACACCTGCCATCTATACTCACTGATGGCATTTCACAATAGCTAGCGAATGGAATCCGCCTAGATGTCCATCAGCTGATGAATGGATACACAGTGGGATTTTTAACTAGGTTGCGTTGCAGAAGCGTGACATTATGAAATTCACAGGAAAATAGACGGATCTGGAAAATGCTGGATTAAGTGAGGTAACCTCCACTCAGAAAGCCAAGTACCTGTGTTCTTTCTCATATACAGACCTTGGTTTTGAAGTTTTAGACTTGTTTGCTTAATCTGGGGGGTGTCTGCCGAGGTCAAGAAGCTAGGAAAGGCTCAGGAGGGTAGAAGGAGGAAGAGGCCTTATGTGGGGAAAGGAATAGAAAGAGGCTGGGGGTGGGGGAGTGGGGAAAGGATGAAGCTGGGCAAAACACTGAGGTTAGGAAGGTTTTACTCAGAGACGGGGTGAAGGACGGGGTGGGGGGTAAGGGAAGGGTTAACCCAACTAAGAACGTATGAAGACTCCTAAGAAAAACCACTACTTTGCAAACTAATTTAAAAATAATTCAATAAAGGAGCTTAAATGGAGATAATCATGGGTAGACCATACTCTCCCACAAGCTAGACATTATTATTTTAAAAAGAAAAACAATAACAATAACAAATAGTGCCAGGCACGGGAACACATCGATATGACTCCCTAAACAATACAGGTTGTTGTCTTTGGTTGCCCACCAGAAATCACCGTGGAACTAATCTGAAAACTGTCCTTGTTGGCTAGGTTTCATAGTACTGGAAAGTCCTGTATAGGCCACTGGGGCGGGGTGGGGGGGGGGATTCTCAATGCTTTTTACTAGCCATGGACCCTGCATTTTACAACACAGACCTGCCAGCAAAGTGTGCCAATGAGTAAAGTAGTAGTTTGAAAATTATAGGGTTTACCAACCATTTTTTTTCCCCATTGGACTTGAGGGTAAATGGGAAGTCATGGCTTGTACTGTCATACAGGTTGGAAACCCCAGGGCTAGGGAGGTCATAGGTCATAAGCAATAGACGGGAATCTGCTACTGTTTTGCTAAATGTTGCGAAACTGCCTTCTAATGTTCATCACACAGTGCTGTTCTTAGCCTTGTGGGCAGAGATTAAAGGGGGGATTCAAAACAAGTGAAATTGCTGAGAAATGAGATTTTTGAGTGCTCAGCTCTAAACAGGACGTCTATGGTAAAACCCACCCTCAAAGTTCTGAACACCAAGGGAAAGGGCGCAAAATGCGTGTAAGTACTGGAGCATGGGAGGCTACTGTAGAATGTTCTGGACACTACATGAATTTTTCACTCATGAACTCACAACAGCTGTGGGCAATGGCATGGATCAAACCAGTGAAATTTCCAAAATGGATGAGGAAGGGACCATGAGGCTCCACCCCCTAGGTCAGGAGCTATTGGTAGTTAATGGTGGCTGCTTCAAGGGTACAGCCACTGGCAAGCTGCTGTGCGTCAATAAATAACCCCACACCCCTGTGTATTTGAGCGATGGAAATTAAACTCAGCAGGTTGCTTTTTGTTGTTTTGTTTTGTTTTATAAAAGCATGCAAATAGGAGGGGGGTGTATTAGGAAGAATGCCAGGAACGGCAGATAAGAGACCAGATGAGGTGATTCTGATAAAAATATATTGTAAACATGTATGGAATTGTCTTGTTTGTTTGTTTTTCGAGACAAGGTTTCTCTGTGTAGCCTTGGCTGTCCTGGACTCACTTTGGAGACCAGGCTAGCCTTGAACTCACAGCGATCTGCCTGCCTCTGCCTCCCAAGTGCTGAGATTAAAGGCGTGAGCCACCACCACCTGGCATGAAATTGTCAAAGAATAACTTTTAAAATTTATTACAAAACAAAAAAAAAAAGGTAGGGAAACAAATGGCCTTTCAGAAAGACATTCAGCATTATCTCCACACACACAGACACAGACACAGACACACACACACACACACACACACACACACACACACCAAGCATTACACTGAAATTCAGGTTTAACCATTCCTTCAGGTCTTTATTTCTCAGAGGCTTCCTCATCACAGAAAGCTTATACAGAAATACATTGTGTGCTTTTCTCCTGCCAGTCTGTCTTTTGCCACAAAAGGCAGAAGGAAAAAAAATTTCCCTTCCCTACAGCCACCTATGTTTTCCCCGATGTGCACTAGACAATGTTTGTGAAGCTACCTTAGCACGGACTCTGTCAGTGTCCTAGGAGCTCCTGAAATGAAAGGTACAATGACAAGGCAAGAAGGCTATTTTACATGTATTAAAATGTCCCTGGGGATTCTTGATAGTGATGAGGGTTTAGCTCCTCAATGGCTAACAGTGGATCCATTGTCATCTCGGCAAGCAACAAGAGCATCATGAAGCACAGTAACTATAGTAACGGTATGAAGAGCCATGATTCGGGTTTCCGAGTCATCTCACACATGTCACTTTCTTCCTGTTATTGACATCAAGTCTGAGATGACTGGATGAGATCACAACTTGTTCTCTGCCTCGGTCATCAACACCTCAGACTTGGGCCCACTTAGGAGCCTGTCAGCCTCAGTTTCCTCAACTGTGGAGTGGAATAAACAACTCCTTTTCAGGATTGCTGTAACAGTCAGATAGGACAATTAAGGTATGGAAAACTTTGATAATGCAGCGTCTGGCATGAAGTCGGTGGCACAGCAAATTGGTAGCTCTTATTATAATAACTAATTGCTGCACTGCTGATTTGAAAAGATAAATATAGAATTGAAACTTTGGCAGGCAGCAGGGGAACCGGGCTGAGAGAGGGGACTGATGACTGTTCCAACCAGACCTCTTGAAGCAGCCATTTATTTTGCACATTGAACGTTGTCCGTGTTGGTAATTGCTCTGAATAATTAAGGGACAGTGGCTTCCACTGACATTCTTGAGGCCCTTCTGTGGTTAGAGAAATGTATATTTTTATAACTCTTTCTGTAGTGAGCCACACAAAACCTGAACTCTTAACATCGTAAAACAAGGTTGGGAGACAGATGTAATTACACAACGCAATTAGAAGAAAGTCATAACTCAGTTTCATTAGCTACTTCAGAAGCAACGACTGGGAGGACAGACATCCTCATTTGACTGAATGTTTCTTAGAAAATTTTTGTGATGGAAGTAGATTTGAGAGAGAAATAGGCACAAGACACAAAGCAACACTTTAATAGCCTTTCACCAAGTGAGCATCCCTGTGTAACCACACAGTCAAGAAATGAAACGTCACTGTATTCCAGGAGCTCCTCTTGCTTCTTTCCTAGTCTTTTCTTTCCATAGTTTATGAGAAGAGCCTCCTGCAGCCCAGGCTGGCTCACCGATCTATATGCCTCCATAAACTCCTCAGCCCCCTGCCTCCATCTCTAAAGAGCTAGGGTTGCAGGCCTTTACCACCACACTCAGCTTCCCCATCTCTTTTTTCCCTTTTTTTCTCCTCTTCCTTCCCTCTTGAGACACAACTGGGAAGCCGTGAACTGCACCCACTGAAAACACACACGCTGTAGTTACATAGGAAACCTGCCCACTAGAGCTACGTTAAAGACTTGGTGGATCCAAGTTTGTCATCACTGGGACCTTTACGAAGTGCAGCTTGGCAGGAGGGCGTTCAGTCAGGAGGTGAGCCCTCCCTTTCCCAGGTAAACCACCCTCCCACTGGGACACAGTGTCCCCCAACTCCCAAGGCTTTTCTTCTTTTTCTCTTTTGCTTCCTGGCCACTAAAAGAGCAGTTTTGCCCCCACCATGTTATGCTCCAAGGCAACACAGTCAATCCATTAGACTCAAACCCCCAAAGCCATGAGCAGAAATAACTTTTCCCTCTAGAAATCGGCACTCTCAGACAATTATTCTAATGATAGAAAGATAATTAGTGCAATATTGTTTGGTTTCATTCTTTTTGTTTGTTTGTTTGTTTTTGTTTTTTGTTTTGCATTTCTCTGTGTTAGCCTTGACTGTCCTGGACTCGCTTGGTAGACCAGGCTGATCTCAAACTCACAGCGATCCACCTGCCTCTGCCTGCCAAGTGCTGGGATTAAAGGCGTGCGCCACTATGCCCGGCTTGGTTTCATTTTTTTTTTTCCTCTTTTTTTCTTTCTTCTTTCTTCTTTTGCTTTTGTTTTGTTTTGTTGTTTGTTTGTCTCATTTTCAAGATAGAATTTCTCTGTGTCATGGCCTCACTCTGTAGACCAGGCTGGCCTCGAAACTCACAGAGATCCACTTGCCTCTGCTTCCCGAGTGCTAGGATTAAAGGTGGCGCCACCACTCCCAGCTTGACTTCATTCTAAATGTCTACAGTTGTGCAGCCATTGCTACTACACAGTTTTAGAGCTTTTCTGTTACTCTAAAGTGTTCCCTGGTTCACAGTCCTCTGTGCTAAAGCCTCCGCCCTGGGCAGGCACTGATGTGCTTTCTCTCTCAAGAGTTTTGCCATTACTAAAATTCTCATATCAATAAAACACTATCATAGCCTTCTGTGTGGTAACTGGCTTTTTCATCACAAAGTCTATCAATCAGCATTTCCCAGACATGGCACATGACATAACTTCAGATGGCACACAGACGATTGTATGATAGCCTGATGTGTGTGCTTAGTAAGTAAAAGGGGACATTTTTATAAAGTCTAAAGGGAAACTAGTTGGTTAAGTGTTTCTAATAAGATACATGACCTAACTAGTACATGGAGCCCACTGTGTCACAGAGAGTACTGTTAAATTTGGACTATGTTTAAATATTAACATAAAAAACATGATGTCTGTTCCTCTCAACATGCTGGATGCTGACATCCTACATCCTCCTTGCTCCAGCCCCAGATGCCTCTGTTGCTGTTACCCATCAAATTTGGACAGCTTCCCAGACAGCATTGCAGAAAGCCTCTGATCCATTTTGGACCAACATTTCAATCTCCTATTAAGCCTGGAATCTCTCAACATTTAGAAACTGGACCACAAATGCAATCTCTGGCTTGCTTAACCATTTTCCCCATTTTTTGGGGGCCCCTTCTAAGGTACTATTCACCCCAATTCAGCCTGAAGAAACCTCAAGAGAACAGAGTCCCATTCCCTCTAAGGGGAGTTGGGTAGGTTTCTGTTTGCTCTCTTGGTTTACAAATGCTTATTTTCACCAGGAGGTGGTTATAAGTTATTATTGGTCTTATACAGAGAAAAAACTACGTGGAATTCAGGAACATCTCTCTTTTCCTTTATCTTTCATCAGTAGGTAAGGAGATAAGAGCTGAATAGGAAGAAAAAGAGATATAGAAATATAGAGGGAGGATATATTGAACCTACTCCTTAACTCAAGGCCTTAATTTTTACTCATAATGAAGGTTATGTCTAAGTCATTGGTATAGAATTTAGTATATTGATACAAAACATGAGCATGTCAAATACTTATCAGATTCTAGCACAAGAATATATATCCTAAGTCTAACAGATAGATATGACTCTATAGATATATGAGGTAAAATAAGGTCTTCAAAGCCTCAGAGACACACAGAGTATGGCATTTAAAGATGTTTTTATTATCCTAAAGTTTCTTTGACAAGACAAGTTAGCTCCTGACAAACCCAGCCGACCTCAAAGAAGATGATGAGCATCAAAGAACCTCCTTATGGAGATGGCTTCAACTGTGACAAACCAGCCACTGGACAAAATGTCCTCGTTCCTGTCACAAACAGAATTCTGCCTAAAAATGGGCAGCTTAGATGCAGGCAGAGTCGACGGCTGAACTCTACCAAGACAGGGTAAGCAAGTCCTCAATAATTCTTGCCTTGTGAGTAAAGAGACATTGGGCCAGAAGGCCAAACATGAGGCTCCAATGTTATAGAGAGTGTTGGGTGACTGTTCAGGCAGTTAACTGTCTAGGTCATTTTGTTCATTTTGGAACCTGCTAACCTGCTCTGCTGGTTCACTCAAGAATTTAAGTCTTATTCCTTCTCAAGTATCTGAGGGATGTTGAAGACCAGATAGTTTAGTTTTCCAATCAAGTTTAGTTGGTTAGGGGATAAGATCTTTTTAGATCAAGATAAAGGAGTTAAGTTAATAGAGATGAGCTATGATAGATATTGAATTTCATTCAGAAATTTAGACCCAACAAGACAGAAAAGATGTTTACTTCAAGTTTGGCAAATACAAACAGCCAAATCACTATGAATGCAACATTTATAGAACTTGTGATTGTCACATGGTTCTCCCTGCTGTATGTAATTTGTTTTATGCATGTGCAATAAAATAAATGTATATGAAAAAAACATGATGGTCAGGCGTGGTGATGCACACCTTTAATCCCAGCACTGGGGAGGCAGAGGCAGGCAGATCTCTGTAAGTTTGAGGCCAACATGGTCTACAGAGATGGTTCTAGGACAGCCAAGGCTACACAGAGAAACCCTGTCTAAAAAAAAGAAAGGAAAGAAAGGAACATGGCGGATAATAACACAGATAGAAAATGAAATATAAGCTGTTCAGCAAGTGACTGGTGCCAGCAGAGCAGAAGGCTTACATTTAGCAAGAGAGATGGTTTCTATGAGTCCTGGAATTGTGTATTCATCAATAGATAGCTTTAAAAACTAATCCAAGCTTTATGTCTACTGAGGTATTTTGACATTTTTTTCACTGAGTGCCTTTTATGTTCTAGATGTTAGATAAATGTCCACTTAGAACGTCTACTTAAACGTCTTTTTAATATGCATATTATAAATAGTTCTTAAAGTAAATTAGTGGTGCAAATCAACTATGAAGCTTAGCATGGTAGCTAATGTCTATAATCTTAGTACTCAGGAGATTGAGGCAGGAGACTATATTGTCTCAAAAGAAAAAAGCCTGAGGGGACCCAGGGGGTAGGTAGAAAGATTGCTAAGTGGTTATAGCACTTGCCACACACATCTAAGGACTAGAGTTCAGATCCCCAAGCTCACATGCCAGGTGCATGTGTACAGGCCCATCTGTAATTCCAGTCTCAAAAGGCAAAGACAGAGATCTGGGAAACTAGCTGCCTAGCAAGATTCGAAGTATCATCAAGCTGAGAAACCCTGCCTTGGTGAATAAACTGGAAGATCTATAGAGAGTGTTTCCTGATACCAACCTAGACTTCTACATGCACACCCGTGTGCCTACACTCACACAAAAACACATATACCCACATAGACAACACACACACACACACTATTAAAAATGGGAACTAAGAATTGAACAGATGTCACTGAAGCCTCAGGAACATGACCAAGCTCTGGTCCCTAACCCAGGCCCTGAAAGTGGTGAAGAAACACCCAGGAGACAGACCCTAGCCATCAGAGAGTGATGCAGTTATTGAGACGTGGTACAAATAAAAAAGATCAGTAATAGTAAGTAAAGCCTGAGGAGCAGTCCCCAGAGCATGCGGTCACACACAGTAGAACATGGTTACACATACTCAAGAGCCACTGCCACAAAGACTAACAAGAAGAACCATAGTGTGGGGACATGAAGGAAAGTAGATTTGCATAATGACGGATTTGGCCCAAGAGCAAGATACAGTTTTGGCATGTAGAGTGGAAGGGGTGACAACTCAGCAGAATCAGACGCAAACAGGAGAGCAGCATCTTCCAGAGTCACTCACTTGAGCTACCAGCTAGTGCAGATTGGTAAAGAGTGAAGAGTTGGTGGCAAGATCAGAAGGACTGGTACCAGTCTTGAACACCCACAAACAACTATGGATTATTTATTGGACACCATAAAAATCAAGATGACTGGGGGGCACCGGCACTCATTTCTAATTCCAGCACTGGAGAGGCTCAAGTGGGAAGATCTCAAGTTCAAAGGCAGCCAGTCTCAACAACAACAAAGAATAGGACAGTGAGAGAGGCAGCATTGATACTTAACCTGCTTCCATGAAAGGATAGATTGATGGACAGATAGATAGATATTGGAAAACAGGGAGATCCATTCCTATGGTGTAAGAAGGCCTAACATATTCCAAACTGATCACCTTCCTTCTACAAGAGCTAAGGGGCACCTCATCCTGCTGGTATTCTAAAGCCTGCTCTGTGCTCACTCCATTCCCAAGTATAATTCCCATGTGGCATGTGGTACCTTGTCTCCTGAGCATGTATGACTAAAAAATGCTTACCACTCCTATCTGTCAGTGTCAGGAATGGTGCATTTGGTCATTCTATTGCTCTAAACAGGAATCTTCTCACTCAAAGGGTAGAAGACAGAACCAAAATGATCCAACTTTTCTGTGCTAACAGAAGTTGGATTTTGTTCAAGAAGCTGTCCTCCCCGGTGTGACCTGGGAAATGGTCCTCTCCCATCCTGGCTCCAGAGATAAGTCCTAATTGTTCTAATTCCATGCCACTGACCCCATCGGACTGTAGCACACGACTCAGTTCTCTCAAATGTTAGTGCGATCTGATGGGAGGCTTCTGGGAATGATTTTCAGGGTCTTGGGAGGGGAGCAAGCGAGACATAAAAGATTTGCCTCTGTGTAGCCCTCTTAGCTGAGGTTGCATTGCACCCAGGCAACCACGTCCAAAAATACTCAATGGAAAACTCCAGAAATGAAGAACTCATAAATCTTAAATCCCTGCTATCCTGGGCATGAAATTCTGTGCCAACCTTCCCTGACCTGCTTGGGTCACAAACTAACCCACTGTCCAAGTGCTGGAATTAAGGGAGTCGGCCACCACACCCAGCATCTTCCTCTTCTCCTTCCTCTTCCTCATTAGGGAAGATAATAACACCAGCTTCCTCTTATTTTTTTTTTCTGAAATATTTGATGTGCACACAAAACTTCATCCCAGCACTCAAGAAGCAGAGGCAGGTGGATCTCTGTGAGTCTAAGGCCAGCCAGGTCATCATTTAAAAAGTTTCAGGACAGCCAGAGCAGGGAGACATTGTCTCAAACAAAAACAAAACAAAACAAAACAAAAAAACAACCCACAGAACTATCTGAAAATGCAAAACTGGGCCTGTGAGGATGATTCCGCTATTATGGCTGCTCACTGTGAAGTCCTGAGGACCAGAGCTCAGATCCCAGCATCTATGTGACAAGACAGACATCCCGCAAACACTTCTAACCCTTGCCTCTTAGGAGGACAAACATAGGAGGGTCATGGGATCTTGCTGACCTCTAACCTAGCTAAGAAAACACAAGCCCCAGTTTCTGGGGGAGACCTTGTCTCAAAAGAATAGATGGAAAGTGAAGGGAACACTTAATGACCTCTTCTGGTCTCTGCATGCACATGCTCAAGGGCAAACAAACACACTGACATGTGTGCATACATACACAGTGCACACATCCACAAATACGTATGTATTCTTACATGGGACCAGTGAGATGGCGATGCAAGCCTGACAACCTCAATTCAACCCCTAGACCCATGGTAAAGGAAAAAACAGACTCCCAAAAGTTGTCTCAAACCTCTACCTTTATACACACACACACACACACACACACACACACACACACACACACACACACA
>OU015746.1:90343228-90355782 GCA_907169655.1 Acomys percivali | reverse complement strand
ACACACACACACACACACACACACACACACACACACACACACACACATTTTAAAATAAAATGAAAATGTGAAGTTGAGATTTATAATCAATTAATCTATCAACAGTATTTATTGGACTTGCAACAGTGGCCCAGCAACAGGGAGAATTGCTGGATGGTGTGTTTTATTGTCTGCTGAGCAAACAACAGGACTATAGTATAAACAGCAGCACAAGATGAGAACAGCCATCAAAATGGGATTTTAAAGCCCCACAGCAGGCCAACAGCCCCAGCATTTTAAAGACTTTAAGATACAACAGCACTGCTTATAAATAGGACTTGGACTCTGGGCTCAGGAAGCCTGGGTTTAAACCCAAGCTCTCACCACTTGCCATACGACATTGGTTGATTGAGTTCCTTATCCTACTGAGCACCAATTTTCTGTTCTATAAAATGGAAATAATATTTCATTCAAAAGGTCCAGTTTGGACTCAGAAGATATTATAAAATATTTCTTTTTACCTTTGTGCACATGTGTAAGTGTACACACACAGTTGAGCCTACCTGCACACATTCAAGACCCCCATGGAAGTGGTTCCTTAGGCACCATCCACTTTTGTTTTTTTGAAGGAGGATCTCTATAGGCCTGGAGTTCACTAGCTATGCTAAACTGGCTGGCTGCAACCCACAAGAGTCCATCTAGTCCTGCCTTACCAGCCCTAGAAATACAGTGCACACTATCACTTTTGGTGCACACTTGCATGCGTGCATACATGCGTGTGTTTCTGTCTGTCTGTCTGTCTGTCAATCACAAAATCAAACTTGGGTCCTTGTGGTTGCACAGTTTGTGCTTCATCAACTGAGCTATCAGCCACTTAAACAAAATTACCATTCAAAAAAAAAAAAAGTAGATATCTATAATGTCCCATCTAGAAACACAGAGCTGGCACCAGCCCTGGATCATGGTGGAAGGTGCTGATCCACACTGCTGCTTCTTTCTGTGTTTGCCTTCCTCTCTTCCAGTGAAGAGGAAAGCTGTGCCAGTCATGGCAGCCCACGCCTGTCACAGCACGTGGAAAGCTGAGGCAAAAGAATGGAGGACAATTCAAGGCTATTTCCCAGGCTACATACTGAGTTACAGACTATCCTTGGCTCCATAGCAGGGGTGGGGAGTGGGGGTGGGGGTAGGGGAATGAAAGATAGGGGGTGGGAGAGTGAGGGGGTGTGGGGGAACACCAAGATAGAAAAGCAAAGAAGGGAGCTGGCTCTAGTCCACTGTCTAGACTTGGAAGCCTGTAAAAAGTATTGCAAGCAGCATCTGGCCAGCCTCAGGATGACAGGACCCTGGAGCCCAGAGGCCCACTGAAGGATCAACAGACCCTTCAACCAGCTACATGGACTAATGACCCAAAGAGAATGCTCTCTTGCCCTTTTCCTTGGCCTCATCTCAGTCTCAGGACTGTGTGAAACCCACATGTGTGCACAAGAAAGCTGTCAGTGAGAGTTTTTACCTCAGGCCAGCTAGCATGGTAGAGGCCTGCTCAGAGTTTAGAGCTAGAAAAGCAAGCTTCGTTTCTTACCCACTGGAGGTGTGGACCGGGATTTCAGACTGGGTTCCACGAGGATGAAGAATTCCAAGTTGCTTGTTCTCTCTAAGACAGGATGGGTGACAGATCGCAGCAAGAAGTCGCAAAGACGGTGAAGTTCCTGATTGGTCACTAGGAGAGCACCCTAGCAGCCTGGGTCCAAGGGGCCTCTGGTGTGGGCTTGAGCGCAAACAAGGAACCAAGTGAGGGCGAGGAAGAACAAAGAAGTCTACTGCCGCTTCTGCAGTTCACACTCAAACCTTATTAAATGCAGAGATCCGGGGTAGCAGCTCGGGTTTAGCAATTAAAACTGTTAGGCAGCTACACACCTTCTCTGTTTAAAGCGAAGAAGGCATACGGGCTGTGAAGCTGTGGATCTAACACCACAGCCTTCTGGGTAAACATCTGACTCCATCTGAGAACACGGGGGTGGCGTGCTCCGGTTTCACCATTAACCCCCCAAGCCTACTGTGAATGTCAGTTCCTTCCCAGAAGCAAAGGGAATAAAGCAAATCTCTTTAAAGCAGTTCTAACAGCCTTTAAGCCCCAGTTTATGAAGGCTCAAGCCCCAGAGGAGGCCCTGTGCTCCGGTGCTTCAGTATGAGTGAGCAGCAAGGACCTAGACAGCAGCGTATTCATGACATTTACGTTCTGAGAGCCTAGGGAACTAGGGCTTGTAGATGACAGACCTTTTTTGTAGAGCAAAACCAGGCCAATGCTCAAGTACCAGAAACAAAATGGCACACTTATCCGCAGCCTAGTTGTGAGCCTAGCTGAAAGGTCAAACGTTCAGAGCAGGAGGAAAGCTCTTGCAGCAAGGACAGTGTCAGGGCTTGTAGGGGCCACTGTGGCACCTTATGTCAGTGACCTCAGGCTGAGGGGGTTAGGAAACTCCAGCCAAACAACTTGCATTATAGAGTGGCCAGTGAGCCAACGGGTCCATTCATTCACTAAAACAACCATCTCTTGACTGTTGTTTGGAAGCCACTGTGGTCCTGTAGGTCATGACAGGTTGTAACATCCTCCAAAGGACTTCTCACCACCACCTTGAAGCAGGGCTGTGATGCGCTCTGAGTCAGTGGGACATGCCCATCAAGCCCTGTGGTAATATTTGTGGGAGACCAGAACATGTCACTCCAAACGTGAGTCTTTAGCCTAAGGACGGTGGTGCTGGAGGCAAGTGACAAGCGGCATATGTAGGAGAGCTTTTTCTTCTGCTTCCCCCAATGCAGTTTACAGAGGCAAACGATAGCCCACCCAGGTGGCGCACGCCTGTAATCCCAGCACTCAGGGAGACAGGGGATGGCTGTGAGTTTGAGGACAGCCTGGTCTACAAAGCATGTCCAGGATAGCTAAGGCTACACAGAGAAACCCTGTCTAGAGGGGGAGGGGGGAAGGTAGCCCACCCCATTTTCCTACCAGGGAGATCAAAGGCAGTAGTCAGGGCAACTTTAGATCCTTCCTGGCCTGGCAATGGCACCAAAGAATCTATATGGACAAGCTAGTCTTTATTTGCCAGATTTTCCTTCCCATGAGTCACCATATCCAGAGAGTCAAAGTCTCCTTCTTTAGTCCTGTCACTTCCCTAAAAGTTTCCAGTTGTAGAAAATGTTCTGTGCAGTTTTGTTTGTTTGTTGTTTGTTTGTTTGCTTTCGCCAAAAGTAAAAGCAGAGATTTCTACCCTTTAACAATCAGAGCCTAACTCCGGTACTTACATTTTCTACAAATATTGAAAGCCTCACTCCTAATGACAGCTGGTGCTGTAAAATCTTCCGCACACAATAAGAAGATGCCTATCTGTCCAGATATGGACCCTGCATGAATGTGCATGAGAAAAGACCAAGTAATTTCCCATGACTGTTATGAAAGAATTCACACTCTCTCTGAGAATGTGCCTGCTTTATCTATCTATCTATCTATCTATCTATCTATCTATCTATCTATCTCTGTCTCTCTATGTCTCTGTCTTTGTCTCTGTCTGTCTGTCTGTCTCTCTCTCTCTCTGTGTCTGTGTGTGTCTATGTGTGTGTGTGTGTGTGTTTGCATATGTGAGTATGGGTTCATGTACATGTGGGTGGAGGCCAGCTGTCAGTATCAGGTGTCTTCTTTTGTGAACTCTCCTCTTAAAGTCCAAGTCTGGCATTACCAAAAAGCCCTTGAGCTCCAAACAAAAATGACCGACTCCCTCTCTCACTAGATCTGGGGAAACCCTCTAAGGACTGTCACATAGCCCTCAGGGAGATAACAGGCCCAACCCTCTCCCAATAAGAAACCCCTTCAGTGTACACTTGGGGATTCCTGGAAATACCTTCCCCATGCTAACAAGATGTCTTGGTACCTTAGCTTTCAACCAATGACTTTTTCCATACCTTTAACTGTACCTGGAGCTCTCCCCTGTCCCCCATAGGATAATTAAGTACTGTGCTCCCCTTCTTATCATAGGACTGTGTTGCTGCATGTAAATCTAGTATCCCTGACACTCCTGGCCCCATTAAATTAAACACATTCACCCTCAAAACCCTTCCCCACTGCCCAAGAGTTATAAGCCCTTGTTTTACATTAAATAAAGAGTGGAGGACACCACCATCTATGTCAAAGATCGGCTGAGACTTGTCATTTATTCTGCGGGTGGGGAGCTCCCCTTCTCCATGAAGAACTCACTGCTGGACATCCAGGCTTGTCTGCCAGTCAGGCAGCCATGTGCTGCTGGCCTCTGAGAGCTTCTGCCATTCCCTGCATGTCAGTGTGGATCACTGCAGACATCTTTCTCTCAAAGCTCTACCACATCGTGTTCTTCTGTGAAGGCGAGCATCCAGCTGTTCTTGAGGCAACCACTCTACCCTCCCAAACCAAACTGGGCTCCACTGCCTCTTGGTTTCAGAGTCCCGACCTCTGTTACCAGCTCTCCGGAAGCAGCCACCTGCTCACCAGGGTCAGGTGGGACCTTTGCTGCAGCCTGGCTCAGGGTTCAGAGCCCTGAGCTCCTCACTGCGAACTGGCCTGATGCAGGTAGCCCAGCAAAAGCAGAGCAGCATTTATTGGCAGAGAAATCTTTTCTCCCACCCCTTTGGCTGAACTAGAGATCTTCTGGCCCAGATCTGGGCTCCATGTTCTACCCTGGTGTTCTTGGGAGAGGCCAAACTTTTGACCCCATGTTTCACCCTTTTCTGCCTGGAAGCTGACAGCACTCCAGCCTTCCCTGGGGAGAAATGCACACTTCGAGGCAGGGGGCATCCGTGCCTCTCGGGAAACACTGAACAACATTGTTCTCCACATTATTTTCTAAAGATTTATTTAAAATTTTCATTTATGTGTGTATAAGTACATGTGTATGCAGATGCCCATGGATGTCAGAAGAGGGTGTTGGATTTGTAGTTACAGGTGGTCGTGAGTTGCTCAGTTTGGATGCTGGGAGCCTAATTCCAGTCCTCTGCAAGAGTAGGAAGCACTCTTGACCATGTAGGCATCTCTCCAGCCTCATTCTCCTCTTTGTTTGAGACCCAATCTCTCCCTGAACTGGAAGCTCATTGGATTTGTATAGCCTGATGGCCAGTGATCTCTGGGAATCCAACTGTCTCACCCCTCGAGTGCTGGGGTTGCAGACACACAGGTCCATCTTTAACTTAGCTAGTGGGGACCTGAACTCAGGTCCTCAAGCTTGTGCAGGAGTGGTCTCTGAGTCTCTGCAGTGTATTTTGCCTAATAAATCTTCTCTGTGCTGTACTAGCCCTGTAGAGACTTTTACCCCCGTGTGTTGATCTTCCCGATGCTGCCATTCCCTGCAGGATAATAAGGTATAAGCTAGAATTCAAAGGCACTTACTTATAAGTTAATAAACTTGTAGTTGATTTTCTCTTGTTAATTTGTCTTTTGTTTCAGGGGTTTCATCCAACAAGAATTTAGGGAAACTTGGGGAAGGAGGTCATTCTTTTCTTCCTTATGTGCCCAATCTGTCTCTGGCTACCACATTGGTTCTGCCAGGAGTACATGATTCTGACCAGAGTTGTGTCCTAATGATCAGGTTGCCTGCTGACCAGTCTGCTCCTGATGGGTTTGCATGGAGAAGTTCACTTCAAATTCAGCCTTCTCCGTTTGTGTGTTCGACCCCTGGGCGTTTGCTTATTAGGTTGCTTGGTTTTTCTTGTTGTTTTAAGACAGAGACCAGGATGTGGTCTCAAAGTTGTGACCTTCCTACCTCTGACTCCCAAGCATTTAGATTACATAAGAATGCCACCTGCCCTATTATCTTCCTTGTTATTTTGTTTTCGATTCACTGGCCCCCTTTTTTTGTTTGTGTGTTTTGTTTTTGCATTTTTAAGGATTTAAAATTTAATATGTTCTAAGTTTTTTCCTGCTAAATGTTATGTTTCTGATTAAGTATTTATGCAATGCACTGTCTTTTATAAAGAATGAAATCATTCCCAGCAATTGGGAGGCAGAGGCAGGTGGATCGCTGTGAGTTCGAGGCCAGCCTGGTCTACAAAGCAAGTCTAGGACAGCCAAGGCTACACAAAGAAACCCTGTCTCAAAAAACAAAAACAAACAAACAAAAAAGAATGAAATCATTGTTTATTGTTGTGAGAGTCTATTGATGATCTACCTACCTTCAAACACACCACCATGACTCTTTTGCAAGTATATGAAAAAGCTTTTTCTTCAAAGATGCATGTTAACAGAAGTCACTCTCCCTGGATCTTATGTTTAATATGTAAAATTTAGGAATTAATCTCAGGTTTCACGTACAAATGGGTGCCTTTGCTGAGCATCTGATTTGACTTTAGTAATGGGACAAGAAAACTCAGCTCCTAGCAATTAATTGCAAGTGACAGATGATTACAATAGATAAGGATATACTACACCAGAGCTAAGGGTGTAGCCTAGTGATGGGGTACTCACACAAGACCCTGGGACCAATCCCCAGCACCCCAGAAAAAGGAGTCTTCAAGACAGGGTCTTCTCTTTATTTTCTACCTTATCTACAGTAGATGGCTTTTGCAGAATGAGTGAACAGTCCAGCTAGGTAGTGTTGTTGTCCATCACCTCAAATGTCCAGGTGAAGAAAGAGGCTTAGGAGTCTCATGAACACCAGGAAAGGCAGCGTGGCCTGGAGTCCAGATTCCTGACACAGGTAAGCATGCTGTATCCACAGAGGAGGACGACTGACCAGGAGAACTCAAAGACCATTTGGATGTGAGCCCCAGTGTTGGGGAACTAGCAGTGGGATGTGCAGAAATAGGCATGTCTCGGTGGGCTGGTTCTGAAATGGCTACGGTTCTTATATCATTTTATTACTGGGAATTTGGGGCATAATATTCCTGAGTCAGCCAGAGCCTCAAAGGGCACCTTGGAACAGGCTGCAAGCCTGGCTCAGAGGTTAAGGATGTAGCCAGGTGACCTGTGCAGTGTGTTGTTTGTCTAGGCTATCCAACAGAAGCTTTAGTGTGATGGGGAGATGATCATTTTGATAAAGTCAAGAGCCAAGTGCGAGACCTTAGAGGCGAGCAAAAAGGCTCATCTTTTCCTTTCCCCCTCCTCTTCTTCTCTAAGGAACATCAGACTGATTTTCTTAAGAGAATGAGGTGTCTCAGCTCCCATGTGCCCCTGGCCCAGCGCCACTGCTCACAGTAGTCAATAACATTTTGTATAAAAAGAAAGCTGTGGTTGGGAATGAAAATGGTACAGATTCTGGAACAAAATTTGGCAGTTTCTCAAGCAACCAAGCGTACACTCATCCTACAGCCCTAGCAAGTGTGCTTGGGCATTTATCCCAGAGAAACAGAGACTTTTGTTCACACAGAAGCCTGTACAGGACCTGTTGGTAGCAGCTTTTTTTGGTACCAGCTCTAAACTGCCAACAATCCAAGAATTCTGCCTCAGGTATGTGATTAAGCCACAGTGTAACCACACCAGAGGACATGTAGCATCCAACAACGAAAAGGAACAAACTGATGCCCTAGAATCCAAAAGTGTTGTCCTCCGTGGGTAAAGCCAACCTCATACCATGTAGCACTTACACAATATTCTCAAAATAACAAAATGACAGAGTTGGGTAACTGATTGACAGTTCCCAGGGTCAAGAAAAGCAGAGAAAAAGCCAGTATTACTATGTTGGGGCAGCATGAAGGAGATGCTGTAGTAACTGAATACTTACATTTCTTCTTCTTCTTCTTCTTCTTCTTCTTCTTCTTCTTCTTCTTCTTCTTCTTCTTCTTCCTTCTTCTTCTTCTTCTCTTCCTCCTCCTCCTCTTCCTCCTCCTTTACCTCCTCCTTCTTCTGTTTCCAATTGATTTTATGGCATGTGTGTGTGCATGGTCCATACGAGACCAAGGAAAATGTGTGGAGATCAGTTCTTTCTGTCCACATGTGGGTTCCAGGGACTGAACCAAGGTCATCAGGCTTGTGTGGCAAGTGTCTCTACCCACTTTGCTGTGGCTCTACTTGTTCTGTGTCTTCTTTGTGGTAGTAGTTACTCAATTCCAGCTCCACAAATGCAACACAATAGCACAAAACACACATGGCAACTGTCTTGGTCAGTGTTCTATTGCTGTGAGGAGACACCATGACCACAGCAACTCTTAGAAAAGAAAATATTTAAATTTGGGGTTTGCGTATAGTTTCAAAGGTTTAATTCATTATTATCAGGGCAGGAATCATGGCAGCATGCAGGAAGACATGATTCTGGAGAAGTAGCTGAGAGTTCTACATCTGGATCTACAGGCAGCAGGAAGAGAGAGAGAGAGAGAGAGAGAGAAAGAGAGAGAGAGAGAGAGAGAGAGAGAGAGAGAGAGAGAGAGAGAGAGAGAGAGAGAGAGAGACGGGCCTGGCTTGGACTTTTGAAACCTCAAAGCCCACCCCCAATGACACACATCTTCCAATGAGGCCACACCTCCCAATCCTTCTCAAGTAGTGCCACTCCCTGATAACTAAACATTCAAATACATGAGCTTATAGAGACCATTATTTTTTTGTTGTTTTGTTTTTTGAGACAGGGTTTCTCTGTTTAGCCTTGGCTGTCCTGGGATCCCTTTGTAAACCAGGCTGGCCTCGAACTCACAGCAATCTACCTGCCTCTGTCTCCCAAGTGCTCGGATTAAAGGTATGTGCCACCATGCCCCGCTATAAGGACCATTCTTATTCAAACCACCATGGTACCAGTGTCAGTGTTTGAGGTCTATGCCATAGTTACATGAACTGTCACCATTGAGGGAACTAGGTATCAGACACCAGAAGGCTTCTCTGTCTTGGCAGCCTCTGTGAATAACTATTTCATACAGACTTTTAATCAACAAAACTGTAGTTGAAAGTATCACGTGCACCATTGTGCAGAGATTCTGGTGGAGTCCAAAGAGTGCTGTCCCATGATCCTTCTTCATTGTCATGTGATTTCATTTTATAAGCACAGCATGCATATTTTTAATGCAAACATTACCTATGGATATTTACATTATCTTCATGTTTGCTACTGTAAATGTTATCATAAAGTCTGGTCTACAAAGTGAGTCCAGGACAGCCAAGGCTACACAGAGAAACCCTCTGTCCCAAAATGCCAAAAAAAAAGTTATTAGAAATAGTCACGAATCATCATATACATAGTTCATTTCCCCCATTGTTTCTATGTGTGTGTGTGTGTGTGTGTGTGTGTGTGTGTGTGTGTGTGTGTCTTCGGTACAAATTTATTAAGGTGGTAACACTGGTTTTCCTAAAAAGTTCTGGTATTTACACTATGTTTTAAACCAATGTATAAATTTCTTAAAAGAATATGTTCATATGCATATTCTCTTTGGCAAAAAAGTTAGTCTACTTCAAGTTACTGTAGATAGTTAACAGTAATAAAACAGTATTTCTAGTTGGGTAATGTAAGCTAGTCATTTACCTATCAGCATTGATTATAAATATATTTTTTCTTTCTTTCTTTCTTTTTTTACTGTGGGTCCTATAAAAATGTTTTAAAGAAACTTTCTCACTGTTTAATGCCATTTACTTTTACATAGATCCAGAGATAATGAAGTAAAATGTTATTTCCCTTAGTCTGTCAACTACACACAGGAAAGGGTTAGCATTAGTTAATTCATAGATTTCTTTCCACTCCAGAAACACAAAACCAGCTCTAAAATACCAAGCAAACGATTTTCCATTCAGTACCAGATAAAATGTGCTTTATTTTATCTAGTAAAGTAATCAGTATCAAAATGTTTGGGGTGCTAAGAAGTGTCTCTTTTGTGCCTGGAAGTGGGGCAGTGTGTGGGCAAAGCTTTCTAGACAACTTTTTCCTCTTTCAGCCTTTGCTGCCGCAAAGTCAAAATGTGGGCTCTGTGTCTGAGCTTTGCAACCCACAAAAAACATGGTTAAGGCCAGAGAACATAAGTGTTAATATTTTTGGAAGGCCACACATCGTCTTAGTCACAGAGCAGTGCCTGTTAACAGGTCTCCCCACTTTCTGTGGTATCATCCAGTCAGGCCGAGAGAGCGCCCTCTATAGGCAAGTCTGAGCAGCAACAGCAGTAACATGGAGGTCTCAAATGCTCCAAACCCCTAAATTTTGACCACTTTTTTTTTTTTTTGGTTGTTGTTGTTTTGGTTTTTTCGACCACTGGTAAATGAATACAGTGTTTCATTTCTAGATATAAATGGAGAACTGATTGTCACAGTCAAAACACAAATGCCCTAAAAATACTCCATAAAATACCATAATGTAGGTTTATGAAACATGAATTAATTTCTGGTTTGGACTTAGGTCCCATCACAAAGATTTATCATTATGTAATATGTAAATATGTAATATACATAATATGACATTATGTAATATGTAAATATTCCAAACTCTGGAAAACACTCAAAGTCCGAAACACATTGTCATAGTTACTTTGCCAGTGCTATAATAAGACCATGACCAATTTATAGAGGGAAGTGTTTACTTGAGGCTTGCAGCTTCTGAGGGCCCAAGACCATCATGGCAGGAAGCATGGTAGGACGGCAAGACACTGGAGCTGGAGCTAAGAGAGCTCATCCTGCGACTCAGTTGTGAAGCAGAGAGAGCTAACTGGGCCTGGTGTGGGCTTTTGAAACCTCAAAGCTCGCCCTCCCTCCCACATGACAAACCCCCTCCAACAGGACCACACTTCCTAACCCTTCCCAAACAGTTCCTGCAACTGGGGGCACAGTATTTAAACACATGAGCCTGTGGGAGCTATTCTCATTCAAACCCACACACCTCAAGCCCAGAGCAAACGCCTATAGTCACCTTTGAGAGAAGGCATGTGGGAATTCACCTCAGTGGGCTTCCTAAAGGGCCGGATGAGCCGGTTTAATCTCAGCACTCGGGAGGCAGAGGCAGGCAGATCACTGTGAGTTCGAGGCCAGCCTGGTCTCCAAAGAGAGTCTAGGACAGCCAGGGCTACACAGAGAAACCCTGTCTGGAAACAAACAAACAAACAAACAAACTGTATTTGTTACTTTTCTCCTTGCTGCAACTGAACACCCAACAGAAACAAGGTAGAAAGGATCCATTTTAACCTGTGGCTTAAACCTGCGCAATCCACTGTGGCGGGGGAAGGCATGGCTGCAAGCCTGTAGGCTTCCTGGTGGTGGGGCATGCAGCTGATGCTTGCTCATCTCTCAAGAACAGAAGCACAGAACTCAGATCTCAGGGTGCAGTGGGCCTGTGCCTACTCAAAACCTCCTCGCCCGTGACCCTTCTTCCAGCTGGGCCCCACCTCATAAAGATTCTGCAACCTCCCCAAGCAGTGTCAGCAGCCGGGACTGACAAGCATTTAAACACAGGCATCTGTGGGAATATTCTACATCCAAACCGTAACAGATGCGTGCTTTGGGTGCGTTTTCAGGAGTCAGCATCCTTGTAAAAGACATCAAGACCAAAATAAGAACTGAAAGACTGCCCCCTTTGAACACCTACTTCCCCAGACAGAACCAGGTCAGGAAAGGCTGGCAGAACCACCAGAACTGGAACCCAGAGAAGGGGCGATGTCTCTGTGGAAAGCAGCTGTTCGAATCCCTTTGCCCCACATTTTGAGTCACAATTTAAGACAAGGTAGAAGAGACATTTCCTGGAATGACTGGAACTGCTCCCCCTACCTCCCTTTCGCCTTCTGTATTCTCTAAGAGGGAGGAGTGGACCTGGGTACCCTGGTAATGATACCCTGCGACCCCGCCCTGGGACTGAACTGATGATAACCGCTCGATGTGCTTACAGCATCGTATTCCATTTGGTCAGACTAAGCCTTTGCCCTTCAGAGTCTTCCTCTCTTATTTCCTCAACAAACCAGTTGATTTCCTACCTCCTAATCCCACCACATCTCACCGGAGTCTGAGGCCTGGCGTTTTCTTCTCTTTGCTCACACATCCAGATTTACTCCAGTCTGTGGGAGAGGGAAGAGAGGAAGCCACTTGCGGCCCAGCCATCTGTCCCGGTTCTGTTGCCGCCACACGCACACCAGCGAGAGCCGGTCTCTAAAAGTCACAAAGTGCCTTTGTCACCGCCAGAAGGCTACTGGATCTGACCCTGCTAATGGCTTGCTGGCACTGGAGTTGTGCCTCAGGGCAGCTGTAAAAAAGCTAGTAGCTGAAAACCGGCTCTGACTCCAGAGGAAACACACTCACGCCCCCTACCTATCACTCTATGAATTGGGTGATGTCAGGCTTGGAGGAGACAAATCCCTGCTTCAGTGCGCCCTTGTCAAACTCTGCTTCTTCATCAGGGCCCAAGAGAGGCAGAGAGAGAAAGCAGCGTGGATTCTCTTCATGATCTCGGAAACACAGCTCCTCTGGCTACAGAGTAGGAGCTCTCCTCAACTCCAAGTGCCCACTCACCTGCTGCTGCCACCAATACTGAGGGAGCACCTAACTGCACGCAGGCTGGAGAGGAGAGGATGGAGACGTCAGGGGGAGATGCTCTTACCACACCTCCACAAGGCCAGCCCACCCACGTGTGTGTGTGTGTGTGTGTGTGTGTGTGTGTGTGTGTGTGTGTGTG
>OU015746.1:90295144-90341679 GCA_907169655.1 Acomys percivali | reverse complement strand
CTGCCTCTGCCTCTGCCTCTGCCTCTGCCTCTGCCTCTGCCTCTGCCTCTGCCTCTGCCTCCCGAGTGCTGGGATTAAAGGTGTATGCCACCACACCTGGCTTTTTAAGTGAATCTTAAAAGCAAACCAACATACAAAAACCTGGGCCAGTTGCTTTAAAGATTCAAATGACAGGGCTAGAGAGATGATTCAGCTGTCTCAAGCACTGGCTGTTCTTCCTGACGACCTGGGTGTGACTCCTGGCAGTTCACAACCATCTGTCACTCCAGTTTCAAGAGATCTAATTCCCACTTCTGGCCTCCTCAGGCACCAGGCATACACAGAGCACACAGACAAAATACCTATATACATAAAATAAAATAAAAGTGAAAATATAAATCTATTTTTAAATTGTTAACAAAATCAGGTGTTGTGGTGCACGCCTTTAACTCTAGTACTTGAGAGGCAGAGGCAGGTAGGTCTCTGTGAGTCTGAAGCCAGCCTGGTCTACAGAGAAAGTTCCAGGCCACTCAAGCCTACATAATAAGACTCTGTCTCAAAATAATGATAATAGTAATCAGCCAGGCATGGTGGTGCACGCCTTTAATCCCAGCACTGAGAAAACAGAGGCAGGCAGATCTCTGTGAGTTCCGGGCCAGCCTGGTCTACAAAGTCAGTCCAGGACAACCAGGACTACAAGAGAAACTCTGTCTTGAAAAGCAAACAAACAAACAAAATCATCATCATCATCATCATCATCACAACAACAGCAACAACTCAAATCCAAGAATGTGTGTGTATGTGTTTGTGTGTGCATGAAACTTGCAAGCATGTGTACACATAGTATCTCACTATGACTGTGTACAGTTTTTGATCTGTTTTGCTTTGTTTAGACAGGGTTTCTCTGTGTAGCTCTGGCTGTCCTGGAACTAACTCTGTAGAGCAGGCTGACCTTGAACTGAGATCCACCTGCCTGGACCTCTCAAGAACTAGGATTAAAGGTATGCACCACTTCCTCCTGGCTGATTGTGTTAGGTTTTACCCCCAAATTCAACAACAATTCAACATTTCAAATTCAATGTCATTGATGCACTCAGGAAGCAGAAGCCAGCCTGGTCTACATACTGAGTTCCTTGGCATACAGAGTGAGACCCTGTCTCAAAATCATCATCATTATCATCATCAACATCAGCGTGATACAACAAGTTAACAGACAAAAGAAGTGGAGGGGAGGAAACCACATGACCAAATAAATTGATGCCGACAAGTCAGCTGACCAAATGTAACGGACATTCATGATAATAAAAGGACTCATCAAATGAGGACTGTAAGGGACTTTTCTAGACCTACTATGCTAGGGAGGCTCTTCCTACTGAGCTACGGGCATACAACTGCCTACTCTAAAGTAAGAGCATTTTCATAAAGATCTGAAACAAGCATTGCTCTTGCCAGAAAAAGGCTGGCTGAAGGTGTTCCCTCCAAGATGAGATGCAAGCACTGTTGACAAGGCCAGCTATCAGGTAACGCAAGGACGCAAAAGACACACATATTGCAAAGGAAAAAAATAGAGCTCTTTCACAGACAAAATTATTGTTTTGCAGATAACCCCGAGAAATGGTAAAAAAAAAAAAAAACGTTGCTGGGAATAGTACATGAGTTTACTGAGGTTGCAGGACTCAGGATTGACCCATGAAAAGTAATTATATATTTACCTACTGGCAGGAACTGATGGTAACCAAAAAATAGCATATTTTGTTATAAAACAAAAACACAAAGGCACAAATGTATGGAAGACCTGCATCCTGAAGCCTACAAAATGCTTATAAAAGAAATTAGAGAGGACCCAAATAAATGAAGACATTGTGTGTTCCTGGTAGATGTCAAAATTCCCCTTAAATGTCATACAGCCTTAACTCTGTTCCAGCTGAAATTCTATCAGGGGTTTGTTTCCTTTTTATGCAGTGCTGATTCTAAAACAATTTTGAAAGAGACAGGCAAGGTTGGAGAAGTCATACTACTTGATGTAAAAAAAAAAAAAAATCACTGTATAGAGCAGACATAGTGGCACATGCATAGGGGTGTTCCAAGTCATCCCCAAGTATGCAGAGAATTTGAATCCAAGCTGAAGCTATATTACACACTGTCTCAAAGAGAAGTAAACAAAGATGAATGATGAGAAAGTTACTCAGAGCTATACACACCCACAGCTCCTTGAAAAAGAAAAGAGTCCCCAATAGGCCCACTGAAAAGGCCAACTGAAGCTGGGCATGGTGGTGCATGCCTGTAACTCCAGTACTTGGAAGCCAGAGGCAGATGGATCTCTGTGAGTTCAAGACCAGCCTGGTCTACAAAGTGAGTCCAGGACAGGCTGGACTACACAGAGAAACCCTGTCCCAAAAATCAAAAAAGAAAAGGGCCAACTGGGCCAACTGATTGACAAACCTTTAAAAGCAATTGAGTAAAAATGGAATTTTCAAAAATGATGTTGAAAAAAAAATATATATATATATACACACACACAAAAATCTTGGACCTAAACCCTATATTTTAAAAACTGGATCATATATCTAATTTTAAAACTTTCAAAGAAAAACTTTATATCCTAGTGTTGGCAAAGCATTCATAGATGTGATACAAAAACATAATTTCATAAAAGAAAATTTAATAAATGTTAACAAAACTTGAATTTCTTCTGTGCAAAATATGTATTATATTTTATTTGTTTATTTTTGTTCTGTTTTGTTTTGAGACATGAGTTTCTTTGGTTAGCCCTGGCTGTCCTGGAATTTGCTCTGTAGACCAGGCTCGCCTTGAATTCATGAGATCTACCTGCCTCAGCCTCTGCAGTGCTGGGACTGAAGTCTGCCATCACCACCCAGTTTCATTTTGGGGGTGGGGGTGGGATAGGGCAGGGTTTAATGATGTAATCCTACCTGGCCTCAAACTCAGAGAGCTCCTCTTGCCTCTGTCTCCCAGGTACTTTTAGCCACGTGCCATCATGCCCCCGTAAAAGACAGTGTTCTTGTGGGTGTTTTAGTTGGCTTTGTTTTGAGACAGAATCTCCTTGGTAGTCCATGTCAGCCTTGAGTTCATGTTGATTCTCCTGCCTCCGTTTACTGAACACTTGGCTTACAGGTAAATCTGTGTGTGTGTGTGTGTGTGTGTGTGTGTGTGTGTGTGTATGTGTGTGTGTGTGATATATATATATATATATATATATATATATATATATATATATAACTATTAAGAGAATGAAAAGACCTGCTCACGTGGGTGAAAATATTTACAAGTTATAGACTCAATATAGGACTGGGGAGTGATAAATAAATGTACATTGCAAGAAGGTATATGAGACAAATGACTCATTGGGAAGTGGGTGGCAGATGCAGGGAAGTTCATGGGAGCAGCAGTTGCTTTGCATGTGTAAGGCCACATTGATTCTCAGCTCCACCAGGAAAAAAGGCAAAAGATTTAATATCACAGGAATAAGCCTTATTAAACCTCCTGCATACATTTTCAAACTAAGTAATTAGAAGCAAGCAAAGTTTGTCCATTTAGATAGACTTTAAATAGACAGATGGGCCTCAAACACTTCAGAGATCTGCAGAATACGGCATTTAAAATGTTTAATAGAAAAGCTTTTCATGATAGTCACCCACACCACCTCCTGACAGTACCACTAATCTCCTCCAATGATGATGGGCACCAGAGAACTTTCACCGGAAGTGTAGGCATACTTTTAAAATGTATTTTTATTTTGGTTTCCTTATCTCTTTTTCCCTTCTCCACCCCAACCTCTTCCAACACCCCAACACCAGGGAGGAGAGAAAGGTTAGTGGGGACCTGGTTTTCTTTAGCTACTTCCTCCTGTTTAGGGCTGTCGGGTTCCTTGGGGCAAGTCCAGTCCTCCTTTCAGGATATCTTCAACTTCTTCTCATCAAACTGCATCAAGAGCAACCAGGAGCAGCAGAAGGGGGAAGTACCAGCAGCCTTCCTCTGTCTTGGGGCATATCCCCCCACCCCCATCTCTCTCTGGGCTCTGGAATTTATCCCCTCTCCAGAGTCCCAGAATTAAACTAACTGCAGCTGGAAAAGACCACGCCCTTCTCAGAGTCACAGGAGGAAAATAGTGTGCTGCCGTGGACAAGCCCATATTCCACACGTTTACATGCCATAACTGAGAAATCAAAACTTCCGTAACAGGAAGCTTGCTTTAAATGTGGGAAAGCTGGCCATTGGTCTGTAGACTGCCCTTTGCCTCCACTGCAAACAGCACTCTGTTCCCACTGCGGACAGTCAGGACATTGGGAAGTTGACTGACTCACTTTGTCTGGACAAAGGCGTGACAGTCATTCAAAAATTCTGCTTAACAGGAAAGCCTGTCAAATCTTATGGGCCTGGTGACCAAAGATGGATGCCCTCATGAACCACAGAGGAACCTTGGGTGACTGTCCAGGTAGACGGTAAGTCTCAGTCATTTTTTAGAAATCCAGAAGCTGTACTTCCCTGCTTACTCAGGTAAAATTTATCCTTCTCAGGTCTCTCATGAATTTGAAGACTAGACTAGTGAAAGATTTATCAGTTTAACAGCAGAAACCAAAGTTTCTGCTCTCTTCTCATTCATCTTGAGTGTAAAAATCAGGCCTCAAGCCTAATTCTCCAAGAGCCACCACTACTACTAGGTCTAGATGCCGTCTGCCTTGTTACCAGACTCAGAAAACAGATTTCAAAGTAACTTTTAAACTATCCCTTTAACTAAAGAAACTCACTATATAGTGACTTCTCCCTGCAATCAATCACTTGTGTCTCATGATAATTGGATAGGAAAAAAAATAACAAAGTTTATGAAGGCTATGAGCTTACACAGAAGCTTAAGTGAGGACCTAAGAAAGTGTTTTAGAGTCTAAAATGGTCTTTTTAAAAAGATTTATTTATTTATTTACTTACTTATTTATACAGTCCTTTACCTGCATGCAACACCTGGAGGTCGGAAGAGGGCATCAGATCACATTACAGATAGTTGTGAGCCACTATGTGGTTACTGGAATAGAACTCAGGACCTTTGGAAGAGCAGCCAGTGCTCTTAACCTCTGAGCCATCTCTCCAGTCCCCTGAGAATATGTTTTAAGGTTGTTAAATGCAAACTTTGAAGGTTGGAGGACATAAAAGGTTAAATGGTGATAAGAAAATGATTTAAGATATATAAAAGGAATGAAAAAATGACTCCGATTCCTTTCCCTCACTATGCTACTGTTGTATTAAGACTTCAAAGTTCAGAGCTTTAACATTAATCAGTGGAGTTCTGGCAACTTGTTAGTCTACTCTGGTAAAGCCTTCCACATACAGCCCACTATTGTCATTTTAAATTTCTCCTGGTTCTCTTCTAAGTATAGACTTAAAAGGGACTTCTCACTGTGCTAAGTTATATACATCGGTCTTCTGGGCAGAGGGAAGGAACCCTCTTTCATGGTCTGAAGTCTGTCTGTCTTTCCTGAGCTCACATTAAAGTGTTCGTTTCCCACGCTTCTACTGTGACACAAAGCTGTGCTCTACTGCCTTCTTTGCAATGTGAGTTTCAGGGCAGATTACAAACAATGGTGATGCTAGCATGCCTGAACCTCACCTCTTTTGTAAAGGTAGAAAGATTGGTGTAAGCTTCAGGTAATCGGCCTCTCATGGATCAAATGGACTCCAGATAAGTGCCCCTGTCATCTATAGCCTATGGCCTATTCCAGAGGGGCGGGGAGGGGAATTCCTTCCCCATCCTTGGTTTTGGGACTCCTCTCCCTCAACTGTCAAGAACTTGCACCTAAAGTTTCAAATGTACAAGTTTCTTCCTAGCCTACATAACTTTATCTTCTTTCTGACACACACACACACACACACACACACACGTTTCAGCATAGTCCAAGTGTTTCATCAAAATCTGCACCCAGGACAACACTGAAGTGGCTAGTCCCAGGTGGTCCAACCTCACAGACTGCTTCAACTAGGCCTGCACCTTCCAAGGCCCAGATGGTTCCACAGCCTGGACAGCGAATGAAACAGGACCTGATCAGCACCTTGATCTTCTTAGGTTCCCCCAAAATGTTGTCACCCCAGACAGCAGGAAACAGTCTAGAGAACACATGGCCCTCATTCCTGCCTCATCAACACCTTTTCCAAAGCTCCTCATTTTTTGTTTTGTTTTTCAAGACAGGGTTTCTCTGTGTAACAGCCCTATCTATCCTGGACTCACTTTGTAGACCAGGCTGGCCTGGGATTCACAGATATCCACCTGCCTCTGCCTCTCAAATGCTGGGATTAAGCGTCACCACACCCAGCCCTAGCTCCTCATTTTTAATTAAACAAGAAGAAAGGAATGTTAGATTACAGGCAATTCCACTAGCTTACTCTCAAGGACCTAGCAACTGCTATGTCATCACCTGCTGCCATCACCCGCCAAAGCCAGGTGCACCAGGTGTGTGCTGCTTATAAAAGGACTTGCTCAAGCCAAGCGTGGTGGTGCACACATGTAATCCCAGCACTCTGGGGGCAGCCAGGACTACAAGAGAAACCCTGTCTCAAAAAAACGAAATAAATAATAAATAATAAATAAATGGACCTGCTCACCACCCTAGCTCTCTCTCTCTGTCCTTGGAGTTCCAATGTGTCCGCCTCCACCTCCTCTCTCTCTCTATGCCCTCTCTTTCTGCCCTCAAGGCTCTCTGGCTGCCTCTACCCCTTCTCCAGGTCCTCACTTCTCTCCTCTCCCCCAAGAAACTTCTTTTGTACCAGGTCTGTTGCATGGTGTAGTTTCCCAGGGTCAGGCCTTGCCTCTGGCCTGTCAAAGGTACTTATTATTTCATAACAACCAGCTTCCTCAAGGTTCTGCCACTTTGTCTTGCAGCATGATACACTGTATCCTTGAACTGTGAGTCAAAATAAACACTCCCTTACCTTGCTTTGGTCAGAGTATTTTATCCTCTCAACAGAAAAGCAGCAAAGATAAAAATAAAAAAACTCTTATCCTGGGGACCAGCAATCCCCAATTCTACACCCTAGAGATATTAAAATGTATGGCCACCCACATTTCTATTGTGGTGACTAGATTTATGTTAGCTCCATACAAGCCTTAATCATCTGAGGGATCTCAATTGAGAAGCTGCCTCCAAAGATCCGGCTGTAGGCAAGTCTGTAGAGCATTTTCTTAATTAGCGATTGTGGATGGTGCTACCCTTGGGCTGGTGGTGCTGGATTCTATAAGAAAGCAGGCTAAGTGCTTGGTGTTCTACTGCTTTTGTCCTATGACCATAAACGTTCATAAAATGCTTCCACATGGAACTTGAATCTGTGTTCCGAGGCCATGCTCACTCATCTTTGAGTCAGAACAAACTCTTGTTCTCTTTGTATGGAGAGCTTGCTTTGCAGCCACATCCACAGCTGGGGGCCCAGATGGACTAAAAAGGGAGAGGCAAGGCACGTTCTTTCCCCATCTCCTGGGAAAGAGACACCATGCTTCGGTCCTCAGCCATCACTGGAAATGCAGGCTTGCACACTCTGACCTGTACCACGCACGTTCTCAGGCCTGCAGACCAGCACTGAGCAAGCAGAGTACCAAGATGTCTGGTTCTCCCCCTTGCCTGTAGCTTATAAGTGGCCTCTCAGCCTTCATAATCTTCACACAACTGTATCTGTAGCTACCTCTAAATTTCTTTACCTATGCGTATTATTGCTCTGTTTCTCTGGAGACTTCCAATAAGACAGATGCTTACCTGATAGTTTCTGCACGACTGTAACTGTTTTCCTGCAATGGGACAGGTTTCTCACTCAAAAACTTTTCACTTAGTTAACTTATTATAGTTTGTGATTGGTGGGGGAGACTGTATGTGTGTGTTTTGAGATGAGGTCTTGCTCTGTAGCCTAGGATTCCAGGTTCTCAGTCTCTTGACAGCTGGGATATAGATATACATCACCACACCCAGCCTTTAAAGTCACATTAAAATCTAAAACTCATAATAGCAAGAAAACTTGTATTTCGGGTGGAATATGTAACTGCTGTGGAATTTTGTGTGGGCAAGTACTAACAACAACAACAACAACAAACAAATCCATATAATCACCCATGATATAGTCATTTCACCTCTGAGTCCATATAGTTGAGAGAATTGAAAGCAAAGTGCTAGAGTGACAGATTTCAATCCCTAGCAACACAAACTGAAAGCCATGCCTCAAGTAGGCATTTGTATCCCAGTGTTCATGGCATCGTTCACAAAATCCAAATATAAGAGATGAGTAAGGCAAACAAAATGTGCTAGAAACATATAGCAGATAGTAGTATAGAGTCTCAGAAAGGAATGAAACACAGGCACATGTGACATACCATCATACTGAGTGAATAACTTTTGTTTGTTTGTTGTTTTTGTTATTGTTTTTTGAGACATTGTTTCTCTGTATAATAGCCCCGGCTGTCCTGAAAATCTCTTTTTAGACCAGGCTGGCTGGAACTCAAGAGATTCACCTTAGGATTCTGCTTCAGTCTGCCTACCTGTGTGTCTGCCATGGGGGCGTGGCCCTGCCCAGGACAGTCCTACCTCATCCTTCCCTCTTCCTCTTCCTCTCTCTCCCATCTCTCCCTCTGTCTGTCTGTCTGTCTGTCTGTCTCTCTCTCTCTCTCTGGGGATACCCCTCCCCCCTTTCCTCCTCTCCTCATGCTCATTTAATAAACTCCTCTATAACATAATATCTGCTACCTGGTACCTTATTATCTTCTTATTTTATATTAAACATAAAACCTCTACCCTCCAGAGTGCTGGGATTAAAGGCGTGAGCCTCGACGTCCGGCTTGCATATAACACTTTTATCCAGTATCTCAGAGTCCAAGCCAGGCGTGGTAGAGCACGCCTTTAACCCCAGCACTCAGGAGGCAGAGGAAGTGGCAGCAAAGGGGTGGCTTTAAAGGTCTTTCCAGCATCAGTCAATCAGGCCGCACTGATTCAGGCCAAGCACGAGGGCAGGCAGCAGTTACGGGTGTGTGCAGGGCGTGCTAGCTGTTGGAGAGGCGGTTAGCAAAGTTATCTCCAGTGCTCTAGGTCAGAGAGGAACTGCAGCTGCTCACCACCGCGGCTGGCCCATGGCTGGCCAGGTGGGGCTTGCTGACGTCGCAACGGGCCGTTGGCTACGCTCGCAGAGTAGCGGCCCATAGGTAGCGGCCCTGCCAAAGCCAAGTGGGCGGGGCCTCTGGAATAGAGCCCTCCTATTGGCTCTCTCAGGAAGGCAGGACCCGCAGTCTTCGGTCTCTATTGGTTCCACAAAGCGGAGGCTGTGGCTGGGTCTGCGGCGCTTCTGTGTTGTCATTAGGCGACGAGTAGAGGACACGGGCAAGATGGCGGCTGTGGCTGTCCTGTTGCGGGGACCCCTGCGGCAAGTAGGTAGCAGCCCCCGGCGCGCCCTCGGCCGGCCTGTACTTTCTATGAACCTCCTTCTCTCTCCTCGCCACGTTTCCGGGCTGCTGAAGAGGCGTTTTCACCGCTCGGCTCCCGCAGCGCTGCAGGTAATCTGCCCCCGACGCTGGGCCAGGCCGGGAGGGAGTCCTCTGTCCCGAGAGCAGGCCTGAGAGCCGGAGGTGGCGTCTGCCCCGACGGCGGGTGGCATCGCGGGCCCTGGCGGTGACCGCGTCCTGCTGAAGATTCGCGCTGCCTTTGTCGCCGCACGGTCCCACTCACACTAATGCCCAGGCCGGTGGCAGTCTAATAAGCCACCAGCTGCTTCCTTGACTTTTTTTTATTCCCAGCCCGAATTGTGGTAAAATATAACTTTAAAACCTTCTGTGCTAAAATGCAGAGTTCATTGGCATCGAATGAATTCACTGTATATGCTACTCATTTCCAGAACTTTTTTGGTCATCTGAAATAGGAACTGTTATAGGATAGTAACTCACACTACTACAATCGCTGTTATATCCCATATTGTACTTTTCTAGCTCTGTGCGTTTTGCCTGTTCTAGAATGTTATGTAAGTTGAATTTTTTGCCCATTGGTGTCTGGCTTATTTAACTTGTCACAGTAGCTTTAAAGTTCATCCATGTTGTAGAATATATACATCAGAATTCGGTCCTTTGATAGCTTGAATCATATGCTTTGTACGTTTTATTTATACATTCATTCAAAGACGGGTATTTGGCTTGTTCCCACGTTTTGGATACATATTGAAGTAGCAGCTCCTGCATGGGTGGATGTCAAGTGTTGTGCACTAGTGAGTGCTTAATACTCAGCATTAGACCTCCTTGCTAGTTCTCAGCCTCTTAGTACTCCACGGGTAGTGATAAAACAACCCAGCATGTTTTCTACCAGGAAACTGCCTGTGAGCTGCTTTAGCAATCCATCAGTTTCCTTGCCTGCCTGTACATCAAGCAGTACGGGTGTTCTGGATGCTTGTCATTAACATCTGGTGAAGGTTATTTGACATAAGTGTTACTTTTTAAGTTCTTGGAGTTTTAATTTGTATGATATGCATTTATCTGCTTTGTGTATGTGTGTGAGCATGCATATGTGCACTTGAGGTCAACTTCCAGAAAATCAGTTTCCTCTATCCACCACGTGGTGATAGCGCTCGCACACCTTTAATCCCAGCACTCCAGAGGCAGAGGCAGGCGGATCTCTGTGAGTTCGAGGCCAGCCTGGTCTACAAGGCGAGTCCAGGACAGTCAAGGCTACACAGAGAAACCCTGTCTCAAGGGAAAACAAAAACAAAAACAAAAAAGCCATCAGGCTTGCTGACTTGCCTCCTCAGATTCTTGAAACTGTCGGCCTGAATGCTAAACTTCTGGGCAGCCTAGGTAAGTATAAAGAAGGGAGCCCCCATAGTACCCTAACTAACCCTGTGGTGTGTTTGCTCTTCATATACCTGTGCCAGCTGACAGTTCGTGAAGCTATTAATCAAGGTATGGATGAAGAACTAGAAAGAGATGAAAAGGTATTTCTGCTTGGGGAAGAAGTTGCCCAGTATGACGGTGCTTACAAGGTAAGTGAAGTAAATAAACTTATGTAAAATTGAAAAGCATCCATTTGCCCTGACAAACACTTGAAAGTCATGGGGTTGAATCTTAATTGTAGGTTAGCAGAGGCTTATGGAAGAAATACGGTGACAAGAGGATCATAGATACTCCCATATCAGAGGTAAGCCTTCCAGACAAGCTTTGAGGGGCTAGTTGAGTAGTCACAGTTTTAATTTCTATGGACTTTTTCTTAGGCTGGTGTTTGCTTTACAGATGGGCTTTGCTGGAATTGCTGTTGGTGCAGCTATGGTATGTAATATTATTCATGAAGTTATCCAAAGAGATTTCCTTTAATATTTTTTGTAAATGTTGTTTGCATGGGCATTGTGGTGTTCACCTTTAATCCTAGCACGCAAGATGGGGGTGGGGGACAGGGGAGGCAGAGGAGAGATGCCTCAGTGGTTAAGAGCACTGGCTGTTCTTCCAGAGGTTCTGAGTTCAATTCCTAGCAACCACATGGGTGGCTCAAAACCATCTAAAACGGGATCTGCCCTCTTCTGTCATGCAGCATACTTGCAAATAGAGCACTCATAGACATAAATACATAACTCTTTAAAAAAAAAAAAAAAAGAGGCAGGTGGATCTCTGATTTCAGGGCTATCCTGATTCACAAAGTGAGTTCCAGGATAGCCAGGGCCACACAGAGAAGCCCTGTTTCCCAAAACAAAACAAAACCTCTTTGCATGTTGAAAGAATAGAGTGGTTATTTCCTACTCTTCCTCGTTCCGTTTAGTCTTTTTAACGTTGCTGTCTTCCACTTGACAGGCTGGACTGCGGCCCATCTGTGAATTTATGACCTTCAATTTCTCTATGCAAGCCATTGACCACGTTATAAACTCAGCAGCCAAGACCTACTACATGTCTGCCGGCTTTCAGCCTGTGCCCATAGTCTTCAGGGGGCCTAACGGAGCCTCAGCAGGTGTAGCTGCTCAGCACTCACAATGCTTTGCTGCATGGTATGGCCACTGCCCAGGTTTAAAAGTGGTCAGCCCCTGGAATTCTGAGGATGCAAAAGGACTTATTAAATCAGCCATTCGTGATAATAATCCAGGTCAGCAGGGTTTCTTTTAAACATTAAAAAACTGACAACGAACTCTCTGCATATAAGGAGCCATCAAGGGCATCTTGGGAGGCTTAGATATAATATAGCTAATGATTTATAGATAGTAAAAAAATGTGTTTTTTTAGGCCTGGCGTGGTGGCTCAGGCCTTTAATCCCAGCACTCGGAAACAGAGCCAGGCAGATCGCTGTGAGTTCAAGGTCATCCTGGCCTGCAAAGCGAGTCTGGGACAGCCAAGGATACATAGAGAAACCCTGTCTCAAACTCCCTCCACCCCCCAAAAAGTGTTTTTTTTTTCCTCACTCTAGGGAGCTTGTTGTTCACTGCATACCCAAACCATAGGTTTGCCCTCTTTGCCCAGACTGCAAGTGTCAGCATGTGAGCCAGTCTGAAGCTTCTAGATGTGATAGAAGCCAGCTTCTTACGGGATGATTTCGGTGTGTATGCATTTGGGCCGTTTGTCTGGTTTGTTGTCTGAGAGCTTACAATGTCTTGCAGTGGTGATGCTAGAGAATGAACTGATGTATGGCGTAGCATTTGAAATGCCTGCAGAAGCTCAGTCGAAAGACTTCCTGATTCCTATTGGAAAAGCCAAAATCGAAAGGCAAGGTAAGAACACCCTGGTATACGTGAATATTTACTGTAGCCATTTTGCTTTTTGTATAGGTCAGAAGTTACTGCTACGTAGTTTGACTTAAAAAGTCAGGCTTTTCTTAATCTGTCTGGTAGGTTGTATTTCGTGTCCATAAATACAATTTCATTGCATAGCTTAATGAAATAAGCTGAAGGTTTGATAAGCTAAGCTATAGCTGGCTTCAGCATGCTACATTAGTTCCTCTGACTTGTAGTCTGTGACCACTTTATTTCAGGAACCCACATCACTGTAGTTGCCCATTCAAGACCAGTAGGCCACTGCCTAGAAGCTGCAGCTGTGTTGTCTAAGGAGGGAATCGAATGTGAGGTAAGTGGGGGTGGGATGGGGATGGGTGAGACAGAAAAATCTCCTTTTAAGACCCAGGGCTGAGCTGGGAGTGGTGGTGCATGCCTTTAATCCTAGCACTCAGGGAGGTAAAGGCAGGCAAATCCCTGTGATTTCAAGGCCAGCCTAGTTTACAAAGGAAGTCCAGGACAGCTAGGGCTACAAAGAGAAACCCTGTCTCAAAAAACAAAAACGAACAAAAGGCCCAAGGCTGGTGAGTCGGCTTAGCAAGGAAAGTTGCTGCCAAACCTGACAGTCTAAGCTTGATCCCTAGGAGCCACTTGGTAGTTGGGGCACCAACTACTGCTGAATTCTACATGTATGCCACACAGCAAGCTTCTACGTGGTACTGTGTGCATACACACACACACACACTCTATCTAGAAGCTGTGAATGCATGCAGGCAGAGCACTGTATACATAATAATAAATAAATAAATCTTAAAACAACAACAGAACAAGCCAACTGTGACAGCCTTAGCTTGCTATCCCAGCACTGGGGACATAGTGCTAGGAGGATTCCTTGGGCTTGGTAACCTGGCCAGGCAGTCCAACCAGCCAGTTAGCTCCAGATTCAGTGATACCATTTCTTTAAAAAAAAAAAGGGCAGAAAGCCATTGAGGAAGAAACCTGAGGTCATTGCTGATTCTTCACATATATGCACATACAAGCACACACCCAAGATCCAGCCTGGGAGCTGGACTTCAGAAGTAACTGGCTAATTTCTTGTGCAGAATCTACCAAGTAGTTCTTAGAAAGTACTACTGTGTTTCATAGGCTATAAAAATGAGGATAATAGAAGTCTTACTCCATCATAGGGTGTCATGCTATAGGGACTCATGCGCATTATCACTCAGCTATTTATTTTGGTAAGAGGGATGTTGAAGCCAAGAGGGTGAGTGAATCCTGTAGGTGAGGAGGCTTCCTGGGCTGGGGTCCAGGCTTCTGCTTTACTTATAAATTCTCATTTTACTTTTTGCTTGTTTGAGACACGGTCTCGCTGTGTAGCCCACACTGTCTTCAAACTTAGGTCATCTTGCCTCAGCCTCCCAAGTGGTGAGGTTACAGGCTCGCTCTGCTATACTGGTTTTCCTTTTAGTCTCCGTGTTTGTGCATCTATTGAAAGGCAGATTCAGTTTTCTCAGATCCAGAGATTAACAAAAAAAAAAAGAAGTGGTGTTTGGGGGTCAAGGCTGTATTTGTCTCTCAAGATTCTATAAAGCCTATTTCTTGCGCTGTCTTTAGGTAATAAATCTGCGTACCATCAGGCCAATGGACATTGAAACTATAGAAGCCAGTGTCATGAAGACAAACCATCTCATAACTGTGGAAGGAGGCTGGCCACAATTTGGAGTAGGAGCTGAGATTTGTGCCAGAATCATGGAAGGTATTTTTTAAAAAAACAACCTGGTTCTAAAATGCAGTCAGACTGTAGTGAACACTGACTGGGAAGAGAGCTAAAGCTTCAACTTGTCAGTTAGGGTTTTGTCCTTAGGGTAAGTGTTGTAAAAGTGTTGGTTTTTTGAGACAGGGTTTCTCTGTGTAGCCTTGACTGTCCTGGACTCACTTTGTAGACCAGGCTGGCCTTGAGCTCACAGTGATCCACCTGTCTCTGCCTCCCGAGTGCTGGGATTAAAGGCATGTGCCACCACACCCGCTAGTACTTTCTTTACTCTTTCCTAAATCCCAAGTCGGCCTCTCAGGCGAGCCTCCTTTCTTCCCTAGGCCCTGCATTCAATTTCCTTGATGCTCCTGCTGTTCGTGTCACTGGGGCTGATGTCCCGATGCCTTATGCAAAGATCCTAGAAGACAGCGCCATACCTCAGGTCAAAGACATCATATTTGCAGTAAAGAAGACTTTGAATGTTTAATTTGGACTTTGACTGTCAAGTCATTGAAATTTATTTAAAATACTTGTTGATACTTGTTGGGACTTTACCTGTGTACTGCAAGACTTAAACAGTCATAAAGTTAATGCTAAAGCAGCAGCAGGTGTCTCTGTAAGGTAAGAAGTTTAAATGTGTTTCTGAGGGGAACACTGTCCACTCCCCGCCCTAGATGCTGTGCTTTCTTTGTCTGTTACTGTTGTCTAAATCTTTAAATAAGATTAATATGAAAATGTGCCCTCTTTCACTAGAAGGGCCAAGATAACGCCAGAGTCCTGATGAAGGATATACCCCAAAAGATAACTTATATGTCTAAAAAGTATATTATCTACATTTGATGTTAATGTGTTTTGATAAGGAATAAAGGGGATTCCTACCTACGAGTAATTGTATTTCTATTCACAAAATAATGTGTGGAAGTCTTGGAGTACTATTAAGAAATTACTGTCAAGCTGGACAGTGGTAATCCCAGCACTTCAGGAGGCAGAGGCAGGTGGATATCTGAGTTTGAGGCCAGCCTGGTCTACATAGGTTTCCAGGACAGCCAAAGCCAGAGAAACCTTGTCTTGAAAACTCAAAAAAAGAAAGAAATTGGAGAGACTTTGACTGTGTTCCTAGCTGGGCCAGAACTATCTGTAGACTCGGATCTCATAGATGCACCTGACTCTGCCTCCCAAGATACCACGCCTGGCCCTGATTGAAGCTTTTTTATTTCCAGGGCCATGTGCCTGTTAGCCGAGGGCTCTACTAAACCACACCCCCAGACCCTACTATTTACTTTTATTCATATACTTGAAACTATGCAGAACTGAAAGCTGAAGCACTCAGGCCCAGATTTCCACCAGGGACTGCCCACTAGGCCACATTTCGTGAATCCATAGCCTCTTTGAGGCAGGGTCTCATGCAGCCCAAATTGGCCTCAAACTAATTATGGAGTAGACAATGCTACAGACATACACCATCATGCTGGAGACAGACCCAGAGCTTTCTCAGTGCTAGACAAGCACTCTGCCAGCCCTGGCTGTAACTCGTCACCCCTAATTCTAACAGGGCTACTTTTAAAATGGAAGGAGAATTTATGCCAAAACCAGACATTCTGTTTATATGAGTCTCTTCAGAACTTGATGGCAAAGAGTAGTTTAAACAAATTATGGAAGCATACATAAAGAGACAGGGTAGAGGAAGGAAATTTGAGTATACTTTGTGACTACAATTTGCTCTCATCTGAAATACCTAGCAAAGTCACAACATACTTTCTTGACATGATTTATTTTAATAAAAAATACAGCTGAACATGTATCACATTACATGAAACTATACACAATGACATTCTTTCTGCATAGTAACCAACACTGATGTATTTGAATTTTAAAATGGATTTCTTATAATCCTTTAAAGTGCAATTTATTTAAAGTTTTAAGCAAATTATAGGATAAAGGATTACTGATAACTAACATCAAAAAGATGCTGAAGTTGAATAAATGAAATGAGAAGAGATTGCTATAGATGCTGTTGCACCTGTACTGCTGGCCCTCCCTCTCCCCCAAATGGCGCAGTTGCTGAGGATGAAGACAATCCTCTAACCGGCAAGTGCTCTCTCCATGGTTTATGTTGTTTCAGTACATTGTAGCTGAGGACTGTGAATCCAGGGTGACGGCCAGCGCAGTGAGATCCCACTGAACCTGAGGCTGAGGAACACTCCATGTCCTGCGTGAGGGAGTGAGAGCTGCTCCTCTGCCTCAGCAGGTCACTGCTATGGTGACAAGTGTTAGCATGGGAGAAGGAAGGAAGGACAGCACAAATGGGAACTACCTAAGAAATAACCAAACTATGCTTCGAAGGAATGAGCTATGAGAATACTTCAGATAGAATAGGAGGGATAGTAACAAAGGTCATTCGCTGCTGTGACAAAATACTGTCATTGCTTTGTTTTCTTTTTTTTTTTTAATTTTATCATTTTTCCTTTAGCTGGTGAAAGTAATGACTCCCTTATGCTGCTGCCCCTAAAGGAAGCCCATTAGAGTCACAAAGGAACAAAACACTCATTAAGGCAGCAATGCTGGCCCCACTTTATTCTACTTGGGGAGCATTTCCCTCTTGAAAAGCCTCTTAACTGGCATGTGTCTGCAAGACTGGCTGTGCTGGCTGTGCAAGGACTCACACAGGAAGGGACTTGAGGGAGGCTGTGCAAGGACTCACCTAGGAAGAGGGGCTGCAGGGTGGGAGTGCCACAGAAGAGCCTGCCCTCCCAGTGTAAACAGGAAGCATCAGCCAATCTTAGGAGCACTGTGATCACAAGTTTTGGCTTTCCTCAAAGTTCCCTTTTGGAAATTCTGGATAGAGCTGAGCAAGGCCCCACGGCTCTCCCCGTTCACAGCCTGGGGCAGGAGCGGAGCAGGTGTTTCTGTGCCTGTTGGCAAGGGACCTGCTGGTGGAGGCAGAGGTGGTGGGGGAGGTGGAGGTAATGCAGAAGACAGCCCTGCAGAGGAAAAGGGAAACAGTCAGTGTTCCATGCTGCTGCTGCTGCTGCTGCTGCTGCTCAGGCCACAGCAGAGTGCAATCTGGGGAGACTAAGTGTTCTCAGAGGGGCCAAGAACCCAGTATTCAAGATGTCTTCAAACACTGATTAAACACAAAGGTTATTTCTTTCAAATGACAGTCTTGTGAAAAGAAAATCGAATCAAGTACCGGAGGTTATGTGAAACCACAGTGACATCTCTTCCCTAGAGTAGCTCTGACTATTTCCAGCTGTATAGCTTAGGTTCAGGTCAGATCTGCTTACTGAGCTCACATTTCTACATGCAGAGTTGGCCCACAGGGATGGACAATCTGTTTCTTCACGAAATACTTAAAGGATGTGGTTGGCTAGAGTAAGCCAGCAAACCCCAGGGATCCTGTCATTGCCTCCCCAGCTTTGTGGTTTTACATATCATTTCATTCATTCTGGGTGTTAGGAATCCAAACTCAGGTGCTCATGCTTGCATGGCAAGCATTTTATAGCCTACCTATCTTGTAGTACCACACAACTGCATCTTCACTTGAAAAGCAGAGTGTAAGTGGTAAAGAGCCCATGGTTAAGTATATGGAGAATAAGTCACTACATGGAAAGTAGCAGAGACAACCTGATGACAAAAGCAGGAGTGACACCTGTTAGAATGACAAGCCACTCAGGACTCTCCACAAGGAGCCAGCGCTAGCTACGTTACTCAAGTCCCTGAGAGTCTTATTTTGAATAATTCCCTATGCTGCATTAAAGAAATATAAAATGCTAATACTTGTCAGGAGGAATTTAGAGAAAAGGGCTCTCCCTGGCAATGCCATTCTCAGGGTGAAGTCTTTCAGGAACTATTCCTTTTCACTGTAGCCTAACCCAAGAACAGAGTGAGTGAGTATGTATGTCTCGTGTGTGTGTGCTGGAGCATCAGGGACCCTGGACAAGGAGGGAACCTGGGTATCTAAAACATCTCTCAGCTTCCAGGCCCCTGCATACTATAGTGACTTCTTAGATGTTGTCAATCAAGGCTGAGGAGCCCCTTTACTTGCTGAGCCATCTGGTCAGTCCCTAGATTTCATTTTGTTGTTGCTGTTGTTTTTAACTTGGCAAACTGTTCTCTCCAAAGTAACGTACAGAAACATCACTGCTGTAATAGACTTCAGCCTGTGGCTGTTACACACACTGTGGCTCTCTCAGCCCCTACTTATATGTGTTAACTCTACCCTCTACCCCTCCCTGGGATATTCTGCAAAGTGATTCCCACTCTGCTGTGAGCTGCAGGAATAACAGACAGGACACCTTGTCCACTAAATGTGGATGAAAAAAATGAATGGTTCAAAGTCATCAAGAAAATAGTCAAGTAAATGTGTCCTCACTAAGCACCAACAAGCAATGGCTGGAATCCTTGATTCACAAAAACCACTTACCTTCCTTTATATCTTTACCTCAACCTAAGGCAGCTGAAATGAAAGAATCACACAAATGCATCTCATGCTCTGCAATCGTGGCATTCTCAAATAATGCAACAACAATACAGATAAAGGTTAGGTACAGACAAACGGACACAACAGTCTACATCGGTTTCACTCAACAATGAATGGAAGTGAGTTAGGCTTTATGTTAGGGTGGATTGTGGAAGACATCCTGGCTCTCTGGAGGCTATAAAGGACGTAACCACGCAGTGACTCCTGGGGTGAGAAGCCCAGGTGGAATGAGGGCATTTGGGTAATAATAGTGAGGTGCTGGGGTGGGGGAGGTCTCTCTTGAAGCTCTTAGGACTGAGTCTCTTGACAGCATGCGGTACCAAGGCTGCCATGAAGGCCACTAATACCCCAAACACCAGGTACTATCCTAATGGCCAGAGAAAAACAGTAGAAATGTATTGTGATGCTCTAGACCAGGAGCCGTAGGTTCCTCCCTCCCAGCTTTGTGCTCAGACCCCTGGTTGAAGAATCACTGCAGGGTTAAGGGTCAGAAGACGTGCTTGGGCTGCAGCAGCACTGGGGGCCCTGTATGCTGGAAACTGGCCATCCCAAGACTGGCTGCCCTCCAGTCCAGGGTTCAGGAAGCTGGCTAGAGACAGGCCCAGGGGCTTGAATTCCTAGGTGAGGGTGGTGATCTTGACATACCACAGCTTGGCTTCACAGAGAACCAACCTTTGAGTCTGGCCTCACAACCTTACATGCTCTACCAGAGTCTGGGAGTTGGGGTGGGTTCAGTAAAATGGGTCTTTATTTATTTTTTTTGAGATTTAAATATCTTTTTAAAATTTATTAATTTATTCTTGTTACATCTCTATAGTTATCCCATCCCTTGTATCCTCCCATTCTCCCCTCCCTCCCATTTTCCCCTTATTCCCCTCCCCTATGACTGTTCCTGAGAGGGATTACCTCCCCCTGTATATGCTCACAGGGTATCAAGTCTCTTCTCGGTGACCTGCTGTCCTTCCTCTGAGTGCCACTAAGTCTCCCCCTCCAAAATCAAAGTAAATGGTGAGATACTCAAGGAAATTCCTCTAAAATCGGGAACAAGGCAAGGCTGCCCACTCTCTCCATATCTCTTCAATATAGTACTCGAAGTTCTAGCCAAAGCAATAAGACAACAAAAGGAGATCAAGGGGATCCAAATGGGAAAGGAGGAAGTCAAACTATCCCTATTTGCAGATGATATGATAGTGTACATAAGTGACCCTCAAAATTCCACCAGAGAAGTCCTACAGCTGATAAACACTTTCAGCAATTTGGCTGGGTCTATTTTTTAAGTGGAGGCCGAAACTGTCGCTTAAACTCCTCAAGAGGTTGCGGTATCAATATACCATCTAACATACTATGCCTGTATGGTGAAGGGAAGAGTGAGCGTCCTGATGCCTGCTCACAGGGATTGGCCTAGCCTGTGCCTGTGCAACAAACAGAAGAGGGGACTGTGTGAGAAAGGGAGCTACTCATTGCAGTGTGGAAGAGTGAACATCTGCTGCCTGCCCACAGGGAGTTGGGCCAACCAGTCCCAAAGGGCCAGATGTTCCATGAAGCACAATTTCCTCATTAGGCCTGGCAGAATTATAGCAGGACTTGGTGTGTACATTAAGGAAAAGAAGGGTGGACTCCAGCCTCTAGGGGATACTACAAGTTGAGGGGAGGCCCTAAGAACTAGAGGGGCAAAGCTGCGAGAGGCAGGAACACACTGGGAGCTCAGTCTCTGAGGATAAGCTCCATCTAGTCATTGTCTTTGGGCATTTTAAGTCTTTTAGCTTCTTCTAAAGGTTAGTGAGTATAAGATCAAAGCATTAGCAACACTGTCAGGAAAGAAAAAGGGGAAAGGACAGAGAACAAAGAAGCTGACAATTTGCCCTATGAAAAACCTGAAACTGCCTGATGTATGTACTATCTCTGTGCCTGAATGCTAATTATCCCCAGGCCACAGACAAGAGGAAAGAGCAGACAAATTCCATGTTGACTGGCAGTTACATGAGGTCACAGCTAGGATGGGGGATGCTCCTACAGGTCGGGCAAGGTAGCACACATCTTTAATCCCAGCTCTGTGAGTTCAAGGCTAGCCTGGTCTACAAAGCAAGTCCAGGATAGCCAGGGCTACACAGAGAACCCCTGTCTGAAAACAATAACAACAAAGTGCACCTGCAATGACAATCAGGTCAATCCCAATTCTCCTAGCTCATGTTCTCTTGGACAAAAATCCCAATACTAGCTGACCTAACTTTCCCAGAAGTCCCTCCACCAGACCCAACAGGGATGTGGCAGTCAGCCAAGGGCCAGGAAGAGAATGCACCCTGGTACACAAAGAAAAATTATGCAGTTTAGATCTTTAGAGGGTTGCTATGCCAGGCACATCTGTACACTCTTATAGAAACGACATTTGGAGTCACCTAGTCTTAAGCCAAGTTTAGTAGTTTCTCCAGGTTCCTGTAGCTCTGGATGGGTAGGAAAGCTGGCCTCGACCATACCAGACCCAGAAGACAGAAGTCACACCGAGTCACAGCAGTCCTCAGCTTTTGGGGCCACCTTTGCCTTGGTCTTAGTTAGATGAAGCATGTATCACAAAGAACTTTTTTTTTTTTTTGTCAATATTACAAAGCTAGGAAGTTGTGCCAATAACCCAACTGCCTAATACTATGTCTTCCTTCTCAGTAACTAGGAACCAATATTTCAGCAGCACGACTTTGAGAGTAATAATTTCTAAAATTGCACTCAGATGCCATTGAGATGCAATTAGAGCTCACATTTATAAACTAAAATTGGAGTGAAAAATGAAGATTTTAGAGGTTCATGAAGGAAATGAAATGAATACAGATGAAGTGACTTAGGGCCTTTTAAAGATGCTGCGTTTCACTGAAATGTTCCAGAAAGGGAGTGATCTCTTCTGCCTCCAGGTCTGTTCATCAGTGACACAAATGCATTGGGTTCAATCTCACACACAGAAACACAGCATCTTTAAAGCTGGATAAGTCAGGATAGCTTACGTTACCGAAAATTCACGTTCAAAGTGGTGCATGCTCTACTGAAGTCAGGGGAGGGAGAGAGAGAGAAAGAGAGAGAAAAGAGAGGAGAGAGAAAGGGGGAGACATTATTATTATTATTCAGAGTTTAATGTCATTTAATCAAATAATTAACAGTAAAGTGTTAGTCTGAGATGCATGTTAAGTATTCTCAGCTAAGCATGGTGGTGTACGCCTTTTATCCCACCATTTGGGGAAGCAGAGGGCAGATCTCTGAGTTCAAGGCCAGCCTGGGCTACAGAGAGAGTCCAGGACAGCCAGGACTCTGTGAAACAGATAAAGCCTGTCTTGAAAAACCAGAGGGTAAAAAGTATTTTCACTGCAAAATTAAGGTACAGTTAGCCACAAAATGCCTTGGTTTACAGACACAAACACGAATCTTTCAGGGTACAGCAAATGAACAACTCACTTTCTTCACACTTTTCTAAGCCAGTTAGGTGCTTTGGGGTGGGTGGGTGGAGACAGGGTTTCTTTGTGTAGCCTTGGCTGACCTGGAACTCATTCTGTAGACCCGACTGGCACTGAACTCACAGAATCTACCTGTCCCCTGGGTGCTGGGAATAAAAGTATGCACAACGACTCAGCTAGATGCTGTTTTTACTTAGTTATAAGCACAGAAATTTCTGTGAGGCCAGAAAAGGGAAAACCACCGCTTTACCAAAGTCTGGTGATAATTTACTGCTTAAAAAGCCTCGCCACGAATATTAACTAAAACGGCAAAGGATTGTGAAGGAGAGAGAAACATGTTTTTTGTTTAGATCACAAGTGGGGGATGAGAGAAAGACTTGTGAGAGAGCAGGTGATGTTTATCCCCTTAGAAGTCGAACCACCACGTGGGGGGAGACTGGTTTTTAACCAGCTGAAAAACATCCTTGAGCAAATTCTGAGAGGAAGTATAAACGTGAGCCAAAAACAAGAGACAAGGCCTTTGGAGACTTGGAATAGTTTTGGCTGTTCATTGCTCCATTCTGAGACACTCCTAAGGAGAACCTCTTGAGGGAAGGCTTCAGGGCTCTGGGCTCTGGCTGAGGTTCTGGTTCTGGTTGCTCCAGGTTCCAGCAGAAGAAATCCTGCTGACTACGCCAGGAAAATCATTATCGGAACTGATATCCTTATGGTTTCATTATTGTATTCCTTAATCTCCTTTTCCTATTGTTTAGGTTAGTTGGGTTATAAGTGAGGTGCTTTCGGTTAATAAGTTCATAATAAAACATATTTGCTAAGAAAACTGAGCCTACAGGTTTGTTAGTTTATTTCTGTGTGATTGTTTTTCAAGACAACCCACCACACCACCACGCCCAGCTGTGTGTTATGTGTAGGGTGGAGTGTGTGGATATGCTGTGTGAGGTAGAGTGTGTATATGCTGTGTGTGTATGTGTGTGTTATGTGTGGGGTGGAGTGTGTGTGTGTATGTGTGTGCTGAGTGTGGGGTGGGTTGTGTGTGTGGTACATAAGTGGCATCGCACAGTGTGGAGGTCAGAGAACAACGTGCAGAAGACAGTTCTCTCCTACCAAGTGGCTTGCAGGGATAGAACTCTGGTCACCAGGCTTGGCAGCAAGCACTTTTACCACCACTGAGCCTCCAGTTCAAAGATCCACCTGCCTCTGCCTCCTAAAGTGCTAGAATTTAAGGCACATACCACCACGATAAAAATTGTTTATTTCAAGGGAACTACTAGTAGAAAACCTTACCAACCAGGCTTTAGACCCACAGAGAAGATTTTGTCTGCTTGAACTGTGCCTGACAGTTTGGGTATCATCTGGAGCCTCTCTGCTTCTCCCTGTAACCCAGGCTACACAGAGTTCCCAGTGAACCGCAGGCCTCCTGTAGGTATCTTGACTACATCTGGAGTACGGTGTGTACCTGGCTTAGCACCCAAAATGCTAAGTTGCTAGGCAAACTCTGAGATTCATTACAGATAACAGCCAGTAGAGGTCACAGCATGGTCTTTGGGATGAATAACTGTCAGTAATTTCATCAACAAAATCATTAAAGGAACGGAGTCATTAATTTGTCTCAGAAGCTTCTCCTGACAGCTACCGTGCTTGAACTTCAAAATGTGTTCCCCAGTTACAGTGCTGCCCCTGCTACCTACTGTCCTACATGAAGTTTTCCCCACTCACCAGGCGCTACCAAAAAAATCCACTTTTTCTTCTCTTACTTTGAAAATTACAGGCCAGGTGTGGTGGCACCTGCCTTTAATCCCAGCACTCAGGAGGCAGAGGCAGGTGGATCTCTGTGAGTTCAAGGCCAGCCTGGTCTACAAAGGGAGTCCAAGACAGCTAAGGCTACACAGAGAAACCCTGTCTCAAAAGCAAAAACAAACAAAATGAACAAACTCATTTTATGTAAAGTTGCTAGTCTATGAGATCGCTGCCATTTAAAGCAGAGGTAACTCCAAGACTCCCCACCCCCTAGCAGGGTCACTAGACTATGAGTGAAATGAGACAGCTAAAGATGAGAAAGGGAATAAGCTGCCAGAACCACAGCTCATACACATCTCCCTGTTAACCATGGCTAAGAAGCCTCAGAATCTTCTTCATTTCCTCAGTGTGTACAACACCATGTCATCTGGAAAAGGGCTCAAAATAGTCTCAACAGTAGTTTTCCAGAAATTTCTGGTCAGCCCAAACAGTTAATCTCCACAAGACAGTTCTATTTGGAAGTTCCCTGTTAAAATCTTTACAATCTGCCGAGAAAATCAGAGACAAGAGAATCATTCCCATGACCTGGCGTTTGGCTACATAAGACTGACCCTGACCCTAGAAAATTCTACAGAAAGCCCTCTTAGCCATCAGGGAGAGGACAAATAAAACTAGGTCTCTTGCATTCCCTTCTCCCCCAGGAAGCTTAGCTAGAGTCATTACAGGCAGACACTTCAACACTCTCGGTGGCTCCTGGGCAATGTCATTAGCATTTAAGAGTATGGGACTGTCAGCTCATATGCCAACCCTGCCAAAGATCCCCCTTCAAACAGCAGGAGGAACTCTTTCAAGGACAGCTTCTTAGACACCTGGAAGGGAAAGTAGATATGCTGCCCCTTGGTTTTACTAGATTGCAAATAGTCAGAAAAAAGATCTTAGTTCAAAAAGGTAAGACATTATTACACAGAACTGTTGTTTTTCTAAGGTTTCCCAAAGACAAATACTTTGTGGGTTTTTTTTTTTTTTTCTTTCAAAAAAACCCTCACAGTATCTGATTTGATTCACACAGTGGAACAAGGGTTAGTGATGATTATCCAGGTTATCATGTGCTTGAGAGAACAGGACAGAGAGTAAATGGTTATCAGGAAATTCACTGGTACGGATGTTTTACTGTGTGCTCGATCAGCTCTGCTACGACAAACCCCACAACAGGAAGGTCTAGAGGAGAAAGCTGTGGTAGGACAAAGGCCAGGACAACAGTGTGTTTGTTTTGCCCTAAGACAGCTCTGACCCAAGGAGCCTTGCAAGAGGCTTTTCAGCAAACAGCAAGCTTGAGCCAGAGAGGAGCCAGCACTGAGCTTGGGAACCTAGCCTCCAGATAACAAGTATTGGGAACCTAGCCTCCAGATAACAAGTGTTTTGCATTTGCACGTGTCCCTCTGGAGAAGACAGGTGGGGGGTCTAACCCCTGAAATGCATGGCCAAGGCAAGGAAAGGGAGGGGGCATGCCACCTTACACATTACCAACCTGCAGTGGAGGGTGGAGTTGGAGATGACGGGGATGTAAGAGGTGAGCTGGCCCCAGATCCTGCTAAGAAAAACAAAGAAACCTCAGGGGGAGCAAAGGCAGACACCTGAAGCTTAGTGTGAGCAGAGACTTAGCACTGTTTGAGAATGTGTACTTAGCCAGGGTGTGGAGCTTGTGCACAATGGAAGAAGGAAATTAGACCCAGTGGTGACAGGTTTTCATGCCGGTGCAGGGTGCATTCCCTTCACTAGCCACTAGGGCTTACTGACCAATGAGGACATGGGTAGCATAGACACTAGTTGCTGTATCTCTGCCTGAACCAATGACTGTGGTCACAGCAGCCTTGTAGGAATCTTACCCAAGAGCACCTTGTAGCCTTTACACACATACTCTTTTACTTTCTTCTCCTTCCTCTATGCATTTGGTCCTTGTAGCTTTTTCTCAGCAGGTATTCTGGGTTAGCCTCCCAAGCACAGCGATCCCGGGCACAGACTACTACAGCTGACTCTGCTTCTGACAGAGGGTCTTTCTCTGTCGCTCTGACTGTCCTGGAACTCAGCATGTAGACCTCAAACTCACAATCATCCCCCTGCCTACCAAGTGTTGGGATTAAAGGTGTGTGCCACCACACCAATTTCAGGCTTTACTCATTCATCCATTTGCTTGAGGCAGAGTCTCACTGAGGAGCCCAAACTAGCCTCAATCTCATGATCTGGCCTCAACCTTCCGGACTCTGGAATTGCAGGCAGCGTGTGACCACACTCAGCTCAGTTCTCTTGTATATCTCTTAGTATCTCCTCTAAGGTAGGCCAACATCTTATCCGAACTGACAGAAGAAAATGAGGCATGACCTGTTGAAGACCAACTTTGTGAGCAGGTACAGTCAAAGAGGCTCAGCCCCAAAGTCTGTGGATTTTCTAGACCTTTTCTTGGATGAAATTTAGTAAACAGTCTCATATTTGAGGTAAAAACTCTTTTATTTCACAGATTCGTAAACTAGCCTTGGATCACACAGGCTGCCCCTCAGTCTGGTCCAAAGTTGAGCATACATTAGGCTCAAAGCCAGCATGGCCGGAGGAGGGCAGCTGTCAATGACTGTGAGGGCTATCAGGACAGTCATTATAGTGACTGAGAGAGCGACTCAAGAGAGGCCTTCTGTACCACACCGGCCTTTCTTGAACAATGCTGCCATGCACGCACGCACACACACACATGCACATGCACACAGACACATAGACACACACACACCACCACCACCACCACCACCACCGAGTCTACTCCTTAATCCACTGAGGGTAAGCATGGGTTCCAGAGCAGAGAGCAAAGTTTAGGCTAATCTCCATGTACAGAAGGGCCTGCCTTCCTCCCATGTCAAATGCTCCTGTCTCTGACTGACTGAACTTGCCAGTGGTGGAGACGTGAGGAATGAGTGTCGTCAGAGTTCTTCACTGGGGACAGAGTTCTAGTCTCTTCTTTCATTCCTGCACTGCTCAGTCAACTCTCCAAACCAGGCCTGAACTGCACCTGATGCTGGGCCCCAGGACAGCCTACAACCACTTACCTGAGTTGTTGGAGTTGCTGTGCTTCACTGGCTGTTCTTCACTGTCCTCAACAGCAGATCGTTTTGACTTCTTTAAAAATAAAAGAAGGATGGGCAGTAAGCAAAGCTACATGCTAGCTGAGAGTTAGAAAACAAATTCCAGACAGACAGTTTAACCAGCTACAGAGAATGGTATATTCAGCTTCCTAACCTAATGCAGTGAATAAGCCACAAGCCAAAGGGGAAATCAAAACCAAGAATGCTGACGTAACTACCCAAGCTGATCACTTCCTCCAATTACATATGCCGTAATGGACGGACCTACCAAGCCAGGAATGCTGTGTGTGTGTGTGTGTGTGTGTGTGTGTGTGTCCATCCCCAAACTAGTCATCTGGATTTAAAACGAGAACACAGGGACAACAGGCTTACCTTTCGAGCTAAGATCTTTCTCCTTTTCCTTTCTTCCTCAGACCCATGGTGTGACTGAGCTCTCGTTAGTCTTCGGTGCTGGTGAATCTTTAAGAGACCACAATCCCCACAAGTCAGAGCAAGTCCCACCTGCAGGAGGCTCCTACGTGGTTGGCCACACCGAACTGCTAGGCAAACAAGGTCTTTGCTAGCCTGCTGTCTTGTGGCTCAGGTCCCTAGGTGACGATGGTCCTCCTCACTTTCCCAACTCTTCCAGCCACCTCTCTTTACAGAAGAATGCAGCCCAAGAGTGCTGGCACCCGCCCGCCCAGCAAGACCTGACCACGAAGGACAGTCACCCCGTGTGTGTGCTTATTCCACACAGACTGAGCAGACTGAGCGGGGCTGTGAGATACTCTGCTCTGTCATAGCACTCAGCCCAAAATCTGGTTGAGAGCAAGTACACACAAAATGTTTATGAAGTGAGCAGTCAAAAGCCGATGGCTGTGAGTGGGAAACTAAATGACCCCAGGGCAGTGAGGGACTGTGGCCGCCTTACCTGCTTCTGTTCCTCAATGAGCCTTTTCTCTATACATTCCTTGGCAGTCCTTAGTGCCTCTTTTAATTTTGTGGGAATCTGAAAGGAGAAGTAGAACAGGAGCTACTGAGTGAAGGGCCTCAACACGCAGCCGCAGCTGTCATCCCATGGGAGCTCCTCTAGAACAAAACCAGTCAAAGCCGTGCACTCCATCTACACAAGCTACAGTCACCTTGCCAGCACTTTTGGGTAACAAATGCATAAATTTAAAACATAAACACACTATGTTTCAAGTATTTCAAGGGTTCAAGAACTGCCAAGGCAATCTCAAAAAAGAACAAACAAGGCATCAAAATTATTACATTCTCTCACAAACCCTCATTTCAAAGCCAGTTCTTACACAGATAGTAGAGTAGAATGAGAGTTCCAGAAACACACCCTCATGTAGGGAGACAAATGGTGGTCCACAGAAGTGAGGCCAGCCTGCTCTACAAAATGAAGACAGGACAGCCAGGGCTGTCACGTAGAGAAACACTATCTTGAAAAACAAAACAACAACAACATAACGAGGAAAGATCAACTACTTCAAAAGAGTGTTGTTGGTAAAAATTAAAAATCTACATAAAAAGTAGTAAAATTAGATCATTATGTCATATTGGAAAACTCAGCATGGATGCAGGACCTAATGCCTAAAGCCACAGAACAGCTAAAGCACAGGGAAGGAGCATCCATCCATCCTGGCACTGAATTTGTCAATATTTTCTTTTTACTTAAAAAATTGGCCTACTTATTTGTCTATTTATTTTTTGGGAGGACAGCTTCTCCCTGATCTGCTCAGACTGGCCTTGAATGCACCTGTGGCCCTCCTGCTGCAGCATCCTCCGCTGCTGTTTGCCACCACCCAGCCCAGGGTGGGGCCTCTTTCTGGTAAGGTTGGGTAACTGCACAGCCCTGGCACTTTTTTTTTTTTTTTTTTTTTTTTGGTTTTTTCGAGACAGGGTTTCTCTGTGTAGCCTTGGCCGTCCTAGACTTGCTTTGTAGACCAGGCTGGCCTTGAGCGCACAGCAATCCACCTGCCTCTGCCTCCCGAGTGCTGGGATTAAAGGCGTGCGCCACCACGCCCGGCTTAGCCCTGGCACTTTAATGTAGCCCCACCTGGCCTTGAAATAAAGATGCTCTTACCTCAGGGATTACAGGCAAAGACCATCCTACCTAGCTGGAAATGATTTCTTGGATATAACACCAAAAACATAAACAATGAAAGAAAACAATGAGTAACTTGGATTGGTCAAAATTAAAACTGTTCAAAGGGGCTGGAGAGATGGCTCAGTGGTGAAAAGCACTGCCTGCTCTTCCCAAGGACCCGGGTTCAATTCCCAGCACCCACATGACAGTTCACAACTGTCTGTAACGCCAAGATCTGACACCCTCACACCCATGCACATAAGTTAAAATTAAATAAAATATTTTTAAAACTTAAAATAAAAGCTGGGCGTGGTGGCGCACGCCTTTAATCCCAGCACTCGGGAGGCAGAGGCAGGTGGATTGCTGTGCGTTCAAGGCCAGCCTGGTCTACAAAGCAAGTCCAGGACAGCCAAGATAACATAGAGAAACCCTGTCTCGAAAAAACAAAAAACAAAACAAAACAAAACAAAAAAATTAAAATAAAATAAAACTGTTCAACACAGGACATTGCTGACAATAAAATTTAAAGTATTTCAGTACTTATAAAGACTTAATGTCAACAGGTAATGGTGGCACACGCCTTTGATCTCAGCACTCAGGAGGCACGCAAAGGCAGGGGGATTTCTGTGAGTTCCACGCCAGTCTGGTCAACAGAGCAAGTTCCAGGACAGCCAGGGCTACACAGAGAAACCCTATCTCAAAAAATAAAATAAAGACTCAGAATCAGAAGATATAAAGGAACTTCTGCAAGTGAACAACAAAAATTAGTAACCCAATTTAAAAAAGGGAAAGGGGCTTAAATAGAAATTTCTTCAAAGAAAATACATAAATGATAAAAAAAAAATTTTTTAAAAATCTGCCGGGCTGGAGAGATGGCTTAGAGGTTAAGAGCAGGTCCTCAGTTCAATTCCCAGCAACCACATGGTGGCTCACAACCATCTGTAATGAGATCTGGTGTCCTCTTCTGGCCTGCAGGTGTACATGCAGGCAGAACACTGTATATATACATAATAAATAAATCTTTTAAAAAACAAACAAAAAAAAAGAATTGTTTTTTTAAAAAATCTGCCTTACCAAATGGTGTTTTCATCAGTTAGAAAGATAGTCAACACTGAGAAAATACAAATTAAAGCCACACTAAGATATTGTATCTATTTGTAGACATTATGATGGGCACTATTAAAAAAATGTAAGCTAGGGTGTGGTGGTGCATGCCTCGGGAGGCAGAGGTAGGTGGATCTTTGTGAGTTCAAGGCTAGCCTGGTCTAGAAAGTCCAGGACAGACAAGGCTACACAGAGAAACCATATCTTGAAAAACAAACAAAAAAAGTAAACTAAGTTTGGTATGGTAGCACATGCCTTTAATCACAACACTTGAGGAGTTGAGGTAGGAGAATTTGAGTTCCATGCTAGCCTAAGCTATATAGCAAGTTTTGGACCAATTTGAACTACATAGTGAGACCCTGTGGCAAAAAACAAAGAAGAAGAATAAAGACTTATAATGTCTGGGCTTCAGAAACAGTTCTTGCATAGGATCTGGGTTTGGTTCCCAGCCCCATCGTGGCAGCTCATGACCTCTTCTGGCTTCTATAGGCACCAGGAATATGTGTACTATGTAGACATATATGCAGACAAAACACAAATCTTAGCAAGAATGCAGAGAAATTAGAACCCTGTACACTGTTAGTAGGAATGTAAGATGATACAGTCATCATGGAAACAGATATGGAAATTTCTAAACAAAAAATAAAGAAAACACCCAACAACTGAAAAACAACAGCTGAGGAGATGGGACGTTTTCCTTCCAAGCAGGGAAAGCCAGCCCCAATTATCATGGCAACTAGCATCCACAGAGCAGGGCAAGGCCTGACTCTGGTTTGTCAGTACCAAAGTCCATGAGCAACACTCCCACACTACTGCTTTTCTTGAGATTTCCTTCCAGACTTTTCTTTCTTTCTTTTTTTTTTTTTTTGTTTGTTTGTTTTTGTTTTGTTTTTGTTTTTCAAGACAAGGTTTCTCTTGTAGTCCTGGCTGTTCTCAACTTGCGCTGTAGACCAGGCTGGCCTCGAACTCACAAAGATCTGCCTGCCTCTGCCTCCCAAGTGCTGGGATTAAAGGCATGTGCCACCATGCAAAGCTAAAAATTTAATTTTAAAAGCCAACTACATCACAAACCTCAAAATTGTATAATTTTCTTTACCTTAAACTGTGGCTTTTCCGAAGTTGTTAGTAAAACATCACTAAATAATCTGTAAGAAAAGAAACAATGGGTAAGGTGCTGGGTTTAATCTCAGAAGCAGGCACACTCTCCGAACAGGTCAAAGCAGCTAAGGCACCTCAGGCCCAGAGCCCATCAGTCACCACTCCAAGTCTGTCAGCAAAGGCGAAGGTGTTCACAAGTCACCTGGTGCCCTCAGAAGTATCTTTTGGGAGGGGTCAGGTTTGTTGTACTTGACACTATGGGCAATATAATATTTGCAAAAAAATTTTGCACCAGTTTTCAAAATGTTGCAAATACATTTAGCAGATGTTTCTAAACAGAACTAGTTTTTTTTCCTTGCCTCAGAAAAGGTAGTTTATTCCAGAACTTAGTACATTTTGAATTGTCCTGATTGTAATCTAAGAGAAAAATGGTTTTCTTCTATTTTTCATATCTCATTCTAAAGCAGAAGTTTCTGGAGTGTACCAGTTATTTCTTCAAAGGTGTGTTATTAGAAACAACAGCAGGAGGAGCCTTAAGCTGCTTGCTCTGGCTAGAAAGGTTGGTAGGATAGTGCCCAAATGGCTAAGTGATTTTAATGTGGGAATTCTCTTATAAAGACTGCAGAAACAACAGTTGCCGTTTCCTGCATCCTTCTTGGGTCTTGGTCCTCCTCTGTCATCCATCCACTGACTTCACTAAACCCAGGTCACACCGCTTCCGGCCCTTCTTTTCAAAGCAGAAGCCCATGCTGAGGGAAGTTTTAGGCAAAGACAGAATATTTGGCTTGATGCTGGGACAAGCATAGAGCTTGGGGAAGGGGATGCAAGTGTAAACTGAAGTACGTCAGCCTCTCACAGGCTGTTCCCTAACCATGTGCACTTTGGCCCAGGACCTGTGTGGTAAATGTAGTTTTCAAAGTGGATCTATTTTGTCCTAGGTACACTGTTATTAGTGGCTATTGGTTTGGAAACAGATGCTATAGTGTCACATTCATGGAAAAGGGCTTGTTTCTTCTGATCATCAGCTTCCCCAGGGTGAAAAATCATGCCTGGCCTACAGGAGGACTTCTCTAGGCACGTAGGAAGAAGGAGCGAAGGCCCTGAAGTTTAGTTAAACTGCTGTTACTACTTCCTGAATACCTTGGCTACACAACAAGCTGGTGCAGACAAGGGAGGGCTAGGGAAACTTCGCAACACCCTGAAGAAGCTTGCGCAAGTCCTCCTGGGAGGAGGAATGAAGCTAAGATCCATTCACAGGCTTCTCTCACTTCAGTAACAGCACCCATAGCCTGTCCATGAAGGAACAAAACGTAGAGGAGAAGCCATAAGGAGGCAGCAGCACCCCCAGCTCTGCTGACAGCAGAGTTTGGTACATACTAGCAGTTGAACAGAAATAAACAGAAGCACAGCAGCCCAGGAACACACCGCTTCCTTGTAGAGGGCAGGGCCACCACGGTCTGATGGGTGCCAACCTCACATAGCTGGGGCCCACCAGCAGAGAGAGAGGTGCTAGCGAGGGCTCTCCTATATTTCCTAAATTAGGAGACATACACAGAGACATACACACACAGAGACACACACACAGACACACAGACACACACACATATGCACTAACGGTGATGGGACACATGTGGAAATCACACTGAATTTCTAGGACAGCAACTGGACTAAGCAGAGAGGTCACAAGCAAAGGGTCATGGTATCATTCTGTAAGTGACTGAGCAAGCTGGTCACTTCAACTCTGCAGGGACCGTAACTGAATTTCTACCGTGGCTGGGCTTTGGGCACAGTTATCAGAATTACAAGCAATGCACATGATTGACTTACGGCATCTGTAAGAGCCGGGAGACGGTAGGCATGCCATTTTTACAGGCTTCACAAGACAGCGTAGACTCCAACACGGCCACTTGAAATGAACAGATACACATTTTAGTTCCACAGAACACTCTCGCAGATCCACTTGGCGAGGAAAAGTTTGACATCTCTTTGCAACAACTGTCTGCAGGCTGATCAGGACAGTGTCAAAACTCTTCACATACAGACAGATGGCATACATGGGGGGGATGGGAAATGTTGGCATTATCAATGACTCGAAAGAAACCTCAGAAACCATATGCTGACAGAAAGCTAAGTATACTCCCAGGATAACTGGAGGAAGGCATCAAGTAGTATTCATACAATTATTCTCTTTAGAGAGAAGCAAACATTACACAAAAGCAAAATTCTGAACCTGGTTTTGCTGCTTTCTTGCTTTTAATGGAAACCAGGACACAGAGTGCCCGTTGTTGACACCTCAGCATCCATACCTTGATGCTATAACCAGGCATCCAGAGTCCCCTCCCCACAGGTCACTGCTCAGCTTCAGCTGTTCAAAGTCAGCAGGAAACAGTCCCAGAGTCTCGTCTCTTCTCTCTCTCTCTCTCTCTCTCTCTCTCTCTCTCTCTCTCTCTCTCTCTCTCTCTCTCTCTCCCTCTCTCTCTCTGTTTCTCTCTCTCTGCTTCTCTCTCTGTGTTTTGAGACAGAGTTTCTCTATATAACCCTGGCTGTCCTGTAACTCACTTTGTAGACCAGGCTGGCTTTGAAGTCACAGAGATCTGCCTGCCTCTGCCTCCCAAGTGCTGGGATTAAGGGCATGCTCCAACACGCCCGGCCTGGGTCTGTTCTCTTGAACTGCTTCACTTAATACAGTGAAACTTGATAGAATGGTTTTCATACTCCAAGCACAGTGTCCCAACAGCTACCTTGGGCTCTCTTTCCTCCAGCCTTGACTCTGAGCTGGCCATTAAGATGATGGGAGGCTCTTAGATGAGTTTGCATCAGTCCTTATGTCTCCCCTGTCCTTTGGTGCTCCTTGCTCTCCTTAAGTAAGGCTATAACAGCTCTTTGATGCCACTTACTTGAGAATTTGAAGGCCCGCCTGGACAACCTGGACACTTACTTTCCAGCCTCTGGCCAAGCTCTCAAGCTCCTTCCAGTGCCCATACCTATTTGGATAGGACTCTGACCTTGCCTGGCTCCTCAAGTCTGGCTTCAAGTTGCCTGACCCTCACTCTTGCTTCTGATTAAAACCAAGGCTAGCCATAGTTCTCTTTACATCCTTCTGCTTCCAAAGTTATAGTGCAGTTTGCAGAAGTCTTGCCAGAGGCTTCAGACAAGCCACCCGAACATCCACTGAGTGCTCTGGCTGTGGACGATGACACCTTTCTCTGGGTGTCTTTCTTGGGCTGGGGAAGGAGGTTAAGTAGCTCTGCAGACCAGCAGGACCCAGCAGACCCCACCCCTAGGCCCCCTACTGACCACCAGGACCCAGCAGACCCCACCCCCAGGCCCCCTACTGACCACCAGGACCCAGCAGGCCCCACCCCCTGGTCCCCTACTGACCCACAGCCATGGATGGTGCAGGAGGAAAGGAATCAACAGGCACGGAGTCTGGAGGTCGTCCATAAGTCATTTCATACAGTAAGTGGCCAAAGCAGTGGACATCTACACTTTCCAATGTCTGGGGGGAAAAGAGCAGAGCTACGGTCACGCTTCAGCCGTAGGCTCCCAGAAGCAAGGCCAGGGCAGCCCCATTCCCACGGTGACTCCAAAGCCTTTTTCAAAGGCTCAGAGGGCACTGCTCCCACCATTTCATCCTTGCCTCTTGGAGACCAGTGACTCCATGGGAGAAATGAGAGCAAGGCAACTCCCACTGTATTTTTTCCCTGCATAATGCTCAGGTGACCTAAACACAGAGCGGGTGTGACAGTCACAGCTTACGTTGATTTTCCTGAACTGTGTGAAGTAGGACCGGTAGAAGGAAGGAAGGCCCAACAAGGAATTTTCCAGATCGAGCAGCCGGCAAGTGTTGCCGTCCATCATCACATTGGCCGCATGAAGGTGGCCGTAAGGGAATCCCTTGTCATGGAGAAACTTTAGTACCTTTAAAAGACATGTAGGGTAATTATTCCCAGTTCACTCATATACCACACAGGTAAAATCCATGTTTTAAATATTTTTGGAGAGATGGCTCAGGCAGGGTAAAAGGTGCTAACCACAGAGTCTGGCAAGCTGAGGTCAATCCTTAGGGCAGATGTGGAGGAAGAAGAACCAACTCCCAAAAGTAGTCCTCTGACCTCCACTCACTGTGCTATGGCATGCGCGCGCACAAACAAATGTGAAAAGAAAAATGCATTTTATTATCTCAACATGCAGGAGGCCAGGAGTTAAGTCCCCAGAAAAAGTTAATACATTTTAAAATGAAATCCACCAGGCAGAGGCAGGTGGATCTCTAGGAGTTCCAGGCCAGCCTGGTATACAAAATGAGTCCAAGACAGCCAAGGCTACACAGAGAAGCCCTGACTTGAAACACCAATATTTCACAACAGTAAGACCCGAACTAAGAGAGCAACCTAACAGAATCAAATGCCTCTTACCTCTAATATCTGCCGTCCATATGTTTTTATTTGCTGGAGTTCAAGGCCCTGGATTTTCTTGGGATTGCAGTATTTCTTTAGGAAGGGGTCCTTTGGTTTTGTCTTTAGAAAAGAACAAAGAACACATAAAGAGGTAAAGAAGCCAATTTTTACCACAGGCTTCATAAAAAAATAACAGCCAGGGACTCCAGCACACAGGGTGTGAAGGCTGTTGTTGCTATATTAATGCAATAGTCTGTGGCTGAGTAGAGGCTGATCTGGGCTCTGTTTCTTCTTTCTCCGAGAGACAACTTACATGGTCTCACCCTAGGCTATTCCCAAAGTCTGGCCTACTGCTAGAACTCTCCAGCACTGCTTTGTTCAATGCACAATACGAACTTTAGAACTCACCATCAAAACAGCTCCATCTTTGCTCATGGGGAAAGGAATGCTCATAAGCAAATGGTAGTTTTTCCAAATCAGTATTTTTTGTTTGTTTTTGAGATGGGATCTATATAACCCAGGCTGGACTGAAACATGCAATCCTGTCCTAGCCTCCTGAAAACTGGGATATCGGTATATATCACCATGCTATGTTTAAGTTTTACAAGAAAATTCATGGGGCCTGAGGGGGAAATTATGTAATTATAATCTCAAGCAAAGTTATTTTTAAAAACTCATGGGGCCTAACTTCTGGAATTTTACATATCAAGTACCCATAGCAGGTTCTCAAGGACAGAAGAACTTTATAACCATGAACTTGGTTTGTAAGTAGTACCTTGTAGATCAGATCCTTCAAAGTTCCCTTTTCATTAAAGGTTCTAATCAGCAACGCTGAGGACTCATTAGCCGTGGCAAAGGTAACCCGGTATATGTAAGGGTGCTGCCAAAACAAAAGCAAAATTCAAGTCGGTTCATATCCGCATCCAGGTTCTTTCAGAGTCACAATCTACCAGAGTCAGGCACTATGCTGGCGCTTTAGTTCTGCATATATCTGGCATTCATGAACACTTGCTACTTTTAAGCCATTTATGGTCAACCAGCTCCTCCTCCCTCAGCTCTACCCCGGCCTGCTTGGCTAAATCCCTCCTGCGAGATCTCTGTTGTGAGGGGCTCCTCAGGAAGGCCTCGCTTGGCTGCACGTATCCAGAGTTCAGGTGATATCACGGTGGCGGAGAGGAGAAGAGCCCAGCAGTCAGAGAGCTAAGTGGGAGAGCAGGGCAAGTGTGTCTCTGCTCACAGCTCTGTCGCGTACTCTGCACCACTGTTTGCATGGCGAGACAGGAGCACAGCTCGGAAACAAGCTCGAACAGTATGCTTTGGCATCGCGGCCCTTAGCAGAAGTCAGCAGCATGAACGTCCCTGACTTCCCTCGGAGGTTTGCAGTGGGCCTATTCACTGTCTTCTTCAGATGGGCACCCTAATGTCAGTCAAGCAAGGTGAGGAAGATACAAATTCCTTACTTTTTTTCCTTTCCTTTCAAGACAGAGTTTCTCTGCGTATCCTGGCTGTCCTGGACTCACTTTGTGGACCAGGCTGGCTTCAAACTCACATTGATCCACCTGCCTCTGCCTCCTGAGTGTTGAGATTAAAGACGTGCAACTACTGCAACCACACTGGGCAGAGACAAATTCTCTAAAGACGTAAAGTCTTCCTATAACCCGGAACTTTGGTTACATGAGCAAGAAGAGTAACTGCTCAGGCTCCGTGTAACTAGGGGGAAGGAAAACTGTCACTTTGCTGTCTGAGTTACCTTTTACCAGCTAACTAGCTGACTTTTAGAAAAACATTCATTTTTTATACTAATGGACAGTCCTAATCCAAGACTGTCTTTAGACTACTACAAAGGTACATTCAGAACATGTCTGAGGTCTGGCCTTCAAATGGGCTAGTGCTGATATCCACTATCTGCTGTCTATACTCTAGAAGGAGTTGCTGTGGACTGAGCCACTGAGCCCAGCTAATGTGTATTTCTTATATGCACTATAGTGGGGACGATGACTATTTTTGTTATTTGAGACAAAGTCTCACTATGTAGTCTAGGTTGGTCTTGAACTTGTAACTCTCCTGTCTCTGCCTCACAAATACTGGTACAACAGCAAGTGTTACTGCGAGTATTCTTGGTTTTTCTTGCAGGTATGTATGTGCACTATATGTGTGCCTGGTTCCCACAGCAGTATCAGAAGAGGGTGACAGATACATGAAAACTGAAATTATGGACTGTCGTGAACTACCATGTGGGAGCTCAAAACCAAACCCAGGTACTCTACAAGAACAAGTGCTCCCTTTGAGCCATCTCTCTAGTCCCTTCTTCTTTGGTTTTGTTTTGCTTTTAAATATTCATTAAAAGTAACTTAAATATAGGTGCTAACTGGGACTGGTGGTTCAGGCCCATAATACCAGACTTAAGAGGCAGGGGCAGGAACATCACAAGTTCAAGACTGACCTGGGTTACAGAATGAGTTCATGGCCTACTTGGGAAACTTAGTGAGACCCTATCTTAAAATAAAAGGTAAATTACAGCGGGGGCATAGTTCAGTGGTATAGCACCTGCCTAGTATATGCAAGGCTCTGGGTTCAATTTCAACTACTGCAACAACAGCAACAAAAATCTGAGTGCTGGGCCGGGCGTGGTAGTACATGCCTTTAATCCCAGCACTCCAGAAGCAGAGGCAGGTGGATCTCTGTCAGTTGGAGGCCAGCCTGGTCTACAAAGCAAGTTTGGAATAGTCAGGACTACAAGAGAAATTCTGTCTCAAAAAACAAACAAACAAAAAATAAAAATAATTCTGGGTGCTGAAAGCCTGTCATACAACCAATCAAACTCAAGGCCATAGCATTTTTCTTGTGCATAAATCACACCTCATTAAAATATGGCCTCATTGCTTTAACAAGATGTCTTTAAAGGTAAACTGACTCAAGTGGACAAGTCAATGTGACTGTGCTCACTCCACAAGCAACTCATTCTAGAGTGTGGGAAACAGGTAATGGGTGTCAACATTAACCTGTCTGCAGGCCAGACTTCAGTCTCTGCTAAAGACATTCTGTAGTGCTGAGTCATCAGTATGCTTCCTTCCAACAAAGGCCTCGATGTGCTTCTGGGCCAGCTAGTTAGCCTATGAAAGGTCACTCAGACAGCGAAGTGGCTACTTTGTCATCATTTCACCCAGGTTACCTACAGCCTGAGCAGTTAGTCTTGGCCTAGAAAGAGATCTTGGAGTCTGAATGATCAAAAACTCAGCAAGAACAAGAGGCTCAGAGAAGTGGCGCATTCCTCTCTGATATCTGGTTAAAATATAACTACTACATTTAAATTACTACCATTACTGGGTTATGAAGATATCACAAACACTGGCTTAAAGGACATCTCATTTATGGGACTAGCCTACACACTTCTAGTTTAAGTAAAAGCCATTGTACCTTTCCATTCTCTTGGGCCTACAGGGTATTTCCATCTCTTCTATATAGGTTCACCCTCAAGAAAACACTGACCCTGATTAGCAATGAGGACAGTAAAAGGACTTGTACTTACCACACAGGAAGGCAGAAGCTTGATTAGACACTGAAAATCTTTATCTGACAAGTACTTGTCTGGGCCAAGATCAGCCTGGAAATGTAGAAAGAAATATCATAGTACCACTTTGCTTACCAAAAGGAAAATTCCCTATGTCTTACCCCCTAACTTTATTTGACCAAATTCTTAGCTATAAATCCAAAATGGAAACTACATAGTCTTTTCTGGAGAGGTAGTGTGTGCACATATGAACATCAGGGTATGCCTGGGGTTTCATCCAACTCCATAGCCAAATGTGTCGCTAGGACTCCCACAGCAAAAAGGATGAGATAATGCCTAATAACTTTCTTTGAGAGTCATTCCAAAACTGTCACTCATAATTGAGGCTATTTTATACCCTTCTGAACATTTATGTATAGCCAGGGGATTTACAGTAACTCTCCTTTAGTGTGGGACTAAAGAAGTCCACACATCACTAGGTAAGAGCACAGTACAATTCTTAGAGTGTCTTACCCTTTCATATACTCTCAATATGGAATAAACGAAAGCAAAGGAATTAGCTTACCCAGCTCAACACCAGCCGCTCCTTTGGTTGATTTTTAATTTTCATCAAGAAATACTTCTTCCTTATCCTCCAACCTGCCACAGAAGCAGGAAGGCACTTACTGCTTTAGCATTTTTGCAACAATTGATGTAAAGTTTACTGACTAAGGAGTTAATCAAAATTACATCTAGGAATCTTAGCCATAGCTATGTAGGGCCCAAGCACATAACAATGTTCATACAGGCTATCCTATAAAAACAGTAAACAAAGGAATTACTATATTTATGGAAAAGCTAGAGAAACGGCACTTCACTCTGACTTACTGAAAGGGACTAATGAAGAATGAATGGAGGTCCTGAAAGTTACCAGCACCGCACTCCTCTGACAGAGCTCTAACCAAGGTTAGTAGGTATTAAAGTTAAGGGCAATGCTTCAGGCAGTAGGGAGCTACAAGGAGTATGACGTCAGCAGATGGAAAGAGCTTCGCTGGGTGACATCTCAGCAGGATGGGCATGCCAGACTCTCACCTATGTCTTTCAGTGGTTCTACCACCTCCCATTTTGGTTCTGATCGGAAGAACATGGAAACCTGTTGTAAGGCGATCTCTGAAACGAAAGCATAGAAATCAGATGTGTTAAGAAAAGCCAAGGACGGGCATGGTGGTGCACGCCTATAATCCCAGCACTCGGGAGGCAGAGACAAGTGGATCGCTGTGAGTTCAAGGCCAGCCTGGTCTACAAAGCGAGTCCAGGACAGCCAAGGCTACACAGAGAAACCCTGTCTCAAAAAAAAAGAAAAGAAAAGCCAAGGGCTTCACATATTGTTCGTGCAAATGCAATCCCTGTAGTCTATGGACTTCTTTAAAAGATGTGATCAAAAAAGAATGTAGGCTTTCAGACTGTCCTTCTGGGAAACTGAAGGAAGCTGAATAAAGCCCAAGTTTAGTGGGAATGTGCCAGCAGTGCTTTCTTAGTTCCTGTTACGTGCCATGGTTATATCAGACTGGGGAAAGCAGGTGAGCAGTGTCTATTGAAACTACAACTGAAACTTCTCTGTAAATCTAAAGTTACCTCCAAATTATAGGACTATTAAAGAGCAAAAATAAAATTACCAATCATGTGGAAACACTTTTTGTTTTTAGGATTTTTCAGACAGGGTTTCTGTTGGGATTCTGCTTCAGTCTGCCTACTGTGATGTCATTGTCTACCTGCCACGGGGGCGTGGCCCTGCCCCAGGTTATATAAAAGGACAGACTCACCTACCACTCTCTCTTACCTCTCTCTTTCTTCCTCTCTCTCCCTACCTCCGTGTCTGTGTATGTGTCTCTGTCTCTCTCTCAGGTCCCGCTTCTCTCCCCTTTTCTTCTCTCCCGACACTCATTTAATAAACCTCTATATAGTAGCTGTTGCCTGGCACCTTATTTTCCTATTTTTTAAATAAAATTATTGGCCCATATCAGGAAGGCTCTCCCAGAATTTCCTAAGTCTGTAATCCTTTCTACCAGACTTGTTCTATCTAACACACATCTCACAACAGTTTCCTTCTGTTCCAAACTTCACTCTAAATCTGCATTCACTCCCATCTGAATCCATTACAGCTCTGCCTTCAGACCTCAATTCTAAGCTGAGGTAAGTTTCTGCTGTTCCACTCTCTCCTGGGACCCAGCCATGGTCTAGGCAAGCAGGTGATTCACTCTGCCACGTGACTGATGGCCACACACCTCACAGCTCTCCTTGGCTCTGCAGGGTTCATCAGCAGGCTGCGCTGGCCTGGACTCGCCTGGCTGCCCTGCCATTAAACTGCCATTGTTCCTGACAGACCTTCTATTATGTCTTAAAGCTTCCAGAAGGACGTCTTATGAATGTTAGAAGGTCTAAGAATGTCTAAGAAAGTGTTTTAAGTTGGTAAATGCCAGTTGTGAAGATTAAAATGTCTAAAAGGACATCTTATTTCCTCCTGTTGCTATGCTACTGTTCTATTAACTGTTCAGAGTGTTGACACTAACCAGTATACCTCTGATTTATTAGTCTAACCATGGTAAAACATTCCACTATACCATCCTATCATAGTTCCAAGCTCAAGATTTTAAATTTCCTTTGGTTTATCTTTTTCTTAAAATGTCTCTCATTGTGCTAAAATTACATACTTCCAGTCTTCTGAACAGAGGAAAGAAGCCCCCTTTCATGATGCACACTGAGCTGAAAAATTCAAGATCAAGTGAGCATTTCCCTTCTGCTCTACAGATTTCCGTCCTCCCCTTGTTACTGTTCCACAGATGTCAGAAAAGTTCCATAAGGCTTCCGCCTTTCCTAAGCTCACCTCAAAGAGCATTCATGCATTACCATAAAGTTCTTTCCCCAAGCCTCTGCTATGCTGTATGTCTACTGCCTTTTCCTATGATATGTACATGTCTAACAATGTATATTTCACTGCAGATTTCAAACAAGGATGATGCTAAATTTATCTCCCTTGATGAATTTAAAAGAATTCTTGTAAGGTACAGGAAATCCACATAAGCACTGTCAATCAACAGCCTATGTTTCCCATCTATGTCCTATCTCTGAGGGTGGTATTCCTCCCCCTTTTCACTGGTTTTGTGACTCCCCTCCCCCTACCTACCTGATTGCCACCTTTCTGCACCCAACACCAGCTCAATTTTCCCTTCCTAGCCACATAAATGCTTCCCTTTGTCTGAGAGACTGTCCACACCTCTCTGGTTCACTGAGAACAGAGGTACCCAAGCCTGATCTACATCACTGTGGCTGGTCCTCGCTGACCTACAAGTAGGACTATTCCCACTGGGTGAGACTTCTGACAGTCTCCCCCCCCATCCCCACCCCTGCTGCTGCCCTTTAGCCTCCAAAAAATCCTAGTGCACTAGGTTGCTGTGTCCCCGGGCCAGCTCAGCCACGGAGCTGCACTCTTTTGGTTGCTGACCAGCAATGACAAGTTGCTGGATCAGTCTGTGTACCTGTCTTTTGAGTCACAATCCATTTCTGGGGATGCCCTGATGGGTTACTGACTTCACCCCCCAGTGAGAAACAGTCTACCCCCCGCCTTTCCAGGCTACTCTGGGATGCCTTCTGAGAATCTCAAATCCCTACGCCCACATTAAGGGCTGCTAAGCTTACACACCTCTGCAACCAAACTTAGATCCCAAGATCCAAAACCAAACTTTTAATTACCACCAGCAACTGGGTAAAACAGAAGGAAGTTCCCCATGTTTAACCCTTTTTCTTTGCTCTCCCAAAATTTTCAAGCACTGTCTCTTTATTTTCAAGCCTTTTCTCTGTGCTCTCCCAAGAGTTTCAAATGTACACCTAAAGGGAATTTTCTCCCTAACCTACTTTGTCTTCTGCCCACATGTATGTTCCAGGATCCTGTCCGACTTCCTACATCCAGGACACTATCAAAGCAGCTACCCACAGGTGCTCCAGTCCCACCTCACAGATCATGCCAGCTGGACCTGCATTGTCCCTCCTAGCCCCAGATGTTCTCAGACCTTAGACAGAAAATGCAACAGCCTGTTCTTCCAGAATCTGGCCTACATTTTAGCCTTTTAACCCCTGTCACCACCCTACTGTCAGCAGGAAATAAAAGGAAACACATTTTTGAAAACCAAGAAATCTAAAGTATGTGAAGTAGCTGACCTAAACCAGGAGTTTTATCAGGCCACAGCCAAAGCTCAAGATTCAGAAAGTACGATAAGGTCACATGAGCAACATGTCCCAAAGGATATTTGTCCCACTTTGCTTCCTTGTGGAATTACAGCTTTCACAATCCACAAAGGAGTGATTATCCTGAAGCATATGCTGGAATAAAAGCCAGAGTTTCAGAAAAATACCGTGTTCAATAAGATGGCTGAGCTGTGCTAAGTTACAGAGTGCCTGTCTACTTACCAATTTATCCTCTTTTTGTTGTTCATTAATCATGTGAGAATTTCCTCTTTAACAAAGACAATGAAAAGAGGAAGTTCCTTCCAGTTCACAGTAGTAAGAAACTATCAGACTAACTGCTTTTTACATTCCCCAGCAAAAAACATGACTCCATGCCATTTCCTCCCAATGCAGATCCCTGAAAGCAAATAGTCTTCCAAAAAAACCCTATGGAATCTCACCTCCGCCTGGCGCTAATTATATTCCAAAGAGACTGGGGAGGCTTGGACTCACCAACAATTCCCTCCGTATGTCAAAACAACCACCTCTCCTGGAATCTGCCGAGAGCTTGGCAAACACTATCCCTGTGCGTGTTTCACGGAACATTATGAGTGAAGAAGTTTGCAGGAGACAACAGTTGGCTGTTTGTTTACTGACTCAATATGCAAAGTGTCCCTAAATATTCCAGATCAAAACTGGCTCTGTTTATATTCTGTTAGAGCTGCTCTGAGATGCCACTGGATATAGGGAAGGGGCAGCTAATAAGAATTCCAATTCTCCAGCCTGGTCTACATAGTGAGTCCAGGACAGCCAGGGCTACAGAGAGTGACCCTGTCTCCAAATACCCACCCCCCAAAAAAAGTAGCTGGACATGGTGGTACACACTTAATCCCAGTAGAGGCAGTTTGATCTCTGTGAGTTCGAGGCCAGCCTTGTCTACAAAGTGAGTCCAGGACAGCCAGGGCAACATTTAGAAACCTTGTTTCAAAAAACCAGAAAACAAACAAACAAACAAAAAACAACCAATTCTTATTCTGGGAACACTGTGCCTGTATTTTAAATGTTGATATAGTATTTTACCATTTACAAAGTAAGTTGAAAACAAACATTTTTTTTTTGGTTTTTCAAGACAGAGCTACAGCACTGGCTCTGGCCCCATGGCCTGTAATGTTTGGTTCACTATCCATACTCTGGCCTCCTGAGTGCTGAGATCGAGGGCGTGCACCACTACAGCTTGGCCCCTTCAACTCCAAGATCCTAACCCCAGGAGCTGGGTGCAAGGAACAAACCCTGATTCCTCCAGGCTTGCAGTAGGCTGCCTAGGGCTGGGTTTTACAGCCTGCAATCACTCCAGAAAATCCTGCCTTTGTTCTGAACATAATCCTTCCTAACCTACTAATCAAGTGATTTCCAAGTTTTAGGCCTACAAGGGAACTTCCACATTGCTTGGTCTGTTCCCTTCCCCAGCCTCTTTTTAAAGATTTATTATATATACAGTATGCTGCCTGCACTCCTGAAGAGAGACCAGCTCTCATTATAGATGGTTGTGAGCCACCACATGGTTGCTGGGAATTGAGCTCATTACCTTTGGAAGATCAGTCAGTGCTCTTAACCACTGAGCCATCTCTCCAGCCCTTCTCCGGCCTCTTTTCAGGGTGTGTGTATTATTTTACCTTTACGGACTTGGTCTTTTGGATAAAACCAGGAAAAGGCCCAGTAACTACAAGCTGAGTCTCTGGAAGGACAGAAGGCAGCTGCTTAGGAGATCCCTCTGCTCAGCCCTGAGACTCAGGCTGGCCCTGGCCATACAGCCCAGCACAAACAAGGCTCTCTAGTCAGTGTGCTCCAGACAAGGAAAAGCAGCTATGCGGATGTGGGTCACCAATCTGATACAGAATTCAAATCTTTGTTTGGTTTTGGTTTTCGAGACAGGGTTTCTCTGTGTAGCTCTGGCAGCCCTAGTACTCTGCTCTGTAGACCAGGCTAGCCTTGAACTCATAGAGATCCACCTGCCTCTGCCTTCCAAGTGGGGGGATTAAAGGCATGCACTGCTGGTTTTAAAATTCAAATCTTGCTGAAGTGAGGCAATATGTAACCAGGTGATTCAGAAGCAGGGAAGAGGCAAGGGCCGAGAGCCTTGGCCTTTTTTACAGAGGTGCACCACGCATGTGAGCAGACAGTGAGCAAGGAGTCCCAAGGAGCCAGGGCCACATGGCAAGTTTCAGGAGTGAGTTGGCCAAGCTGGCAAGAGGAAGTGACCTGTACTTCCCTTTTCTGAGGCAGCTGGTAAACCCACCCAGAAGCGAGGCAAATTCTGACATTTCATTCAAAGGGAGACCTGGATCAGCTTCCTTACCTACTGTTTCTCTTCAGGACTCAGTCCTCTAAACAGCCTGGAGTGTTTGGACATGGATGGGAACTCTGGCTTTTTGTTTGTTTGTTGTTTTGTTTTTGTTTTTTCGAGACAGGGTTTCTCTGTGTATCCTTGGCTGTCCTGGACTCACTTTGTAGCCCAGGCTGGCCTTGAACTTACAGAGATCCGCCTGCCTCTGCCTCACAAGTGCTTGGGATTAAAGGCGTGCGCCACCACACCCGGCTTGAATGGGAACTCTGTTTTGTTTTGTTTTTGTGTTTTGAGACAGGGTTTCTCTGTGTAGCCTTGGCTATCCTAGACTCACTTTGTAGACCAGGCTGGCCTCGAACTCACAGTGATCCACCTGCCTCTGCCTCCCTGAGGGCTGGGATTAAAGCATGCCCATCCAGAGATCTCAAGCCGGTTTGTTTTCTCTGCCAGTTAAATAATTAAAAGGCAGAAAAATTCCTGAGTGCAACTGGGAGCAGTAGAGGAAATCTTAAACCCAGTAGAGAGAATCATCAAGTGAGGAAACACACACACACACACACACACACACACACACACACACACACACACACACAC
>OU015746.1:90273215-90288185 GCA_907169655.1 Acomys percivali | reverse complement strand
GGGATTTTTGTGTTGTTACTGTGAAATATGATAACCATAATTTTTTTGAAAACAGACTTTTCTTCTATTTTTCTCCTTATATAGTTTACATGTCTTTTAATAGAACTAGGAAAGTACCTAACGCTACAAAGAGCTAGGGGGAAATAATTCATAACCCACAATCCTGCCACCTGGGGGTCACCACTGTTAACATTTTGACATATTTCCTTCCAATCTTGTTTCCTAAACATTTTTTGTAATTATATCACACAGCATGTAAGTTTACATTCTAAATTGTAATTTTCACTGAAGTATGCTATTGGATTCGGACCCACTCCGCATTTGGGGTTATATTTCTCTCATTCAGCAGGAATTCATTTATCTGTAGAGAATAATCAGATACCAAAAACCATACTCAGAGTTTCATTCTGAGGTTTCTGAGCCCTTTGGTTACAGAGGTTGTTTTTTAAAATTATTTCACTGCCAAAAAGCTGCATGTACTTTCTCTTCTGTTTGTGTACTTGGATGAATAAAACCCTCCACTGCCAGATGTGGTGACCCCTTCCTGTAATCCCAGCGTCCGAGGCAGCAGGATCAGTTCAAGGTCATACTGGGCTACATAGTAAGCTGGAAGCTGCCTAGGCTATATGGAACCCTATCTCAAAACAAAAGACTCTCCCACAACCTATGTGGATATTTGCATTTAAAATAAGATGCATATCAGAAGCACCAATTTTAAAAAGCAAAATTACAGTGAAACAAAAATAAATTCTAGTCCAGCCAGGGCTACATGGCAAGAAATAATAACAATCCTTTAAATTCTGTCAACATGTTTGTTATCTAGAGATTTCAACTGGCCATACTAAAAGTAAAACCAAATAACGAGTTGAAGATATAGCTCAGTGACAGAGAGAGCACCTGACAGTTTGAGAAAGGTGCTGCACTCAATCCCTGGAACTACACAGCAAGGACCAAAGCACAACAGAGCACTGCACAGTGCCCTGCAGATTCTTGGGCCCGTGCAGAAGAAAAGTATTCATGCTTTTACAGTAAAGGTTTCAGCTCTCCTAATACTGTTTTCTGAAGTCTGACATGAAACATGGCTGTATGAAGGCAGAGGGAGCACCCTGCTCCTTCCACCCACCAGTCCTCCTGACCTTGGTTCACACCATTAGCAGCCACTCAAATACGTGACAGCTAGCTCCACCAGGCATGGTGGTGCACACCTGCGCTCCCAGCACTCTGGGAGGCAGAGGCAGGAAGATCTCTGTGAGTTCGAGGCTGGCCTTGTTTAAAAGTGACCCTAGAACAGCCAACACTGAAAAACCCTGTCTTAAATATCACCCCCCAAAAAGGAAGGGCTGGAGGGATGGCTCAGAAGTTAAGAGTACTGCCTGCTGCTCCAGAGGTCTTAAGTTCAATTCCCAGCAACCACATGGTGGCTCACAACCATTTATAATGTGATCTAGTGTCCTTTTCTGGCCTGCAGGTGTACATGCAAGCAGAGCACTATATACATAATAAAAAATAAATCTTAAAAAAGAAAAGGCTCAAAGTTTTTTTTGTTTGGTTGGTTGGGTTTTTTTGTTTTGTTTTGTTTTGTTTTTTTTTGTATTTCAAGACAGGGTTTTTCTGTATAGCCTTGGCTGTCCTGGACTCGATTCGTAGACCAGGCTGGCCTTGAACTCACAAAGATCCACCTACCTCTGCCTCCCAAGTGCTGGGATTAAAGGCCACTATGGAAAAGGCTCAAAGTTTATTTAAAAAATAAAATAAAATCCAAGATATTTAGAAATGTGTACCTCAGAGAAATCATCAAGCAGAAAAAGACTGAGTCTCTGCTGTTACAGTTTAATGTTGATCTGCAGCACTAGCTGCAGAGGAGCCCAGTAGAAAAGCCTAGGAGAGCCCCAGGTCCACTGGTCCACCTACATGAACCCTAGCACCCTATGTAGTCAGTCCTAATCCACAAAAGGAGATTGTGCCAGGAAGACACTGTAAGCCACGGTACGTGTTACCAGTGCTTTGAAGAATTTACCTGCAAGCTGTGGTTGAGTAGATCGAAGTCACTGTATCTTCTCACAATCTGCAAGAGACAAGACAGCGGTATTCTGACTCAGCAAAGGCATTCATTCCTCTCCACCTCCTGACCTGGGATGCTCTGCTGCCCAGAGTTCACTTTGTGTGATTGATAGGCCCAGTAGAGGCACGCAGCCGCCTCCAGAGGTTGCCTGGGCTGCAGTAAGCCAGTTAATGCCAGCCAAACTCACAAGGCATCCAGAGATTTAAACATCTGACACAATTTTTTTGTTTGTTTTCAGGTCAAATTACCTTTTCAAATATTTTTCATATGGAGTACACAGAAGGTGGATTAATGATTTACAAAAGAAAAAAGTTTTACTCAGAATAAATGAAAACAAAAGGAAGGTTTGGTGTCATTTGTCCTTGTCAGGAATAAAGCATCATCCAGTGAAAATGCCACCTCCCACGAGGTAAGGCTGCCTCACCGGTTGGCTGACAGTCCAGCTTTTATGTCCTTTCTTTGTTGTACTGATGCTACTGCTTAAAACATAACCAAATCCTTCTAGCCCTGGTGTGCTGGCTTTTATGGCAATGTGACTGACACCAGCTAAAGTCATATGGGAGTCTCAGCTGAGAAAATGCTCCCAACATGTCGGCCTGTGGTGCCTTTTCTTGACTGGTGACTAATGTGGGAGGACCCAGTTCTCTGTGGGTGTGCCACATAGGCTGGATCCCGGGTACTATAAATAAGCAGGCTCGGGCTGGAAAGATGGCTTAGCAGTTAAGAGCACTCACTGTCTGCTCCTCCAGAGGTCCTGAGTTCAATTCCCAGCAACCACATGGTGGCTCACAACCATCTATAATGTAATCTGATGCCCTCTTCTGGCCTGTGGGTGTATATGCAGGCAGAGCACTGTATACATAATAATTAAAAAAAAAAAAAAAAAAAAAGCAGGCGCATCAAGGCATACAGACAACCCAGTAAGCAGCACTCTGCCATGGCTCTGCTTCAGTTCCTGCCTTCTGGTTCCTGCATGGGCATCCCTGAGTGATGGACCTGTAAGCTGTAAAGTGAAATAAAGCCTTTCGTCCTCAAGCTGCCTTTGGTTTTGGTGTTTGATCATAGCTAGAAACCATAAATAAGGCATTTGGGTAAGGACATCACTGTATGTTTGCAGTCTGACTTCAGGCTTTATCACTGGTTCTCAAATGCATGCAGATAAAGTACCTGGGTACCAGCTGGAACATTACCTAAAGAGAGTTTCATTCAACAGGGCTCAGGTGGGGTCCAAGAACCCATTTTTTTAAAAGTACCCAGATTTATAATGCAGTAGAGCCAGAAAAACTTGTATCAGGGCTTGTTTAGTCTGGTAGGACAATTCTTGTCAAATACACATAAACCTGTGTGTTTATATGTGATAACAAAGAAGCCAAAGGTAGGGCATTGCTTAACTCCAAGAAAATGCAAATTGCGATGCAGCTCTGCCAACATCTAAAATGTGTGACCTCGGACCAGTTACTTCCCTCTAAAGTGTAAAGTAGGAATGATGAGCCTATGGAGGAATGGTTTAAGGGTGGATTAAATTAATGTGTTTAAATCAGTGCTGAACTTCACAACTGCTCAACAGAAAATAGATATGATAAATATACAAGCAAAAGCAGTCTGAAATTTCAGGCAAAGGAAAGACCACATTTGGAGCACTGTGGTCAGAGACCGCCTAGGGTGGAGCCAAGGTCTGAGCTGGGCCATAAAGCACAGCCAAGACTATCAGAAGGTGGTACAACCATGAGCACCGACGACACACGTCTGCACAGAGGTCACGCGAGCCAAGATGGGAAAAGTCTTTAGTTCTCACTATCATCCTGACTTCTCTAAGGACAGCAGTGAGAAAAGTAGAGCAAGGTCCCTCCCTTGGGGACAGCAGCCAGCACCAGCTGTCCAAGAGTCAACTTGTCCATAAAAGGTACAGGCCTGACTGTTTTTACCTGGTGGACTCAACTTTACGTTTCTGGACTGAGTTGAAGAACAGCTTTTTCTAGATACTCCTCATGGTAACCATATACACATTAACCAAACCACCAGGAACTTTTAAAAAGCTTTTTATATTAGTCTCAAAGCTAAATACTTATGGGGCTAAAGAAATGGTTCAGGGAGGCTGGAGAGATGGCTCAGAGGTTAAGAGCACTGGCTGCTCTTCCAAAGGTCCTGAGTTCAATTCCCAGCAACCACATGATGGCTCACAATCATCCATAACAAGATCTGGTATCTTCTTCTGGCATGCAGGTGTACATGCAGGCAGAGCACTATGTACATAATAAACAAACAAACAAACAAATAAATAAATCTTTAAGAAAAAAGAAAAAGAAAAGAAGTGGTTCAGGGGTTACTGCTCTTTAGGAAGCCCAGTGTGATTCCCAACACCTATGTCACATGGCTCACAATTGCCTGTCACTCCTGCCCCAGGGAATCCAACTTCCTCTTCTGGCTTCTGCGGGCATGAGGATTCTTGTGCACAAATCCACACCGAGAGGCACACGTACACACACAATTAAAAAATAAAAATAAGACATCTAAAGGCTTACACCTAAAAGAAATATGATTTGCAGTATATGAGTGTTCTGACTTTTCCATATTTTTTGACACCCAGAGACAGCTTTGACAAGTTTAAACTTTTTTTTTAATAGACAGAAACGCTTACCTGCCAGCTGTTTTCCACAGAAATTCCTCTTTGCACCCGGATGATATATTCCTAAAAGAAATGAAAGAAAGAGCCTCAGCTGTAAAATAAAAATATAAGTTGATGGAGGGTGTGGTTGGGTAGCCATAAACTCAGTACATGAAGAAGATTCTGTATGCAATCCTCAGGACAGGAGCAGTGTTTGGACTCCCAGCAGTGGGCAGAGTAAGGCAAGAGAATGACAAGTTTGAGGGCAGCTTGTATTAGACAGTGAGAATCTGTTTCAATAAAAGAATTGTATGTGAGCCCAGTGGTGACGCACACCTTTAATCCTAGCACTCAGGAGGCAGAGGCAGATGGATCTCTGTTAGTTGGAGGCTAGCCTGATCTACAGAGTGAGTTCAGGACTACACAGAGCAACTCTGGCTGGCGGAGGGGGGCAAACGGAAGGGGGATGGGGACACACACCCAGGCATTCAAGGAAACTGTCTAATTTTTTTTCCAAGACAGGGTCTCTTTGTGTAGCCTTGGCTGTCCGAGACTTGCTTTGTAGACCAGGCTGGACTCGAACTCACAGCGAACCACCTGCCTCTGCCTCCCAAGTACTGGGATTAAAGGAGTGTGCCACTACTGTCAGGCAAGTGTCCAGTTTTCTAATTAAAATTTAAATTTGGCCAGCATTTTGTTACACCCTCTAATCACAGCATTTGGAAGGCAGAGGCAGAAAGATCATGAGTTCAAGGCAAGTCTCATCTACACAGTGAGCTCTAGGACAGCAAGTCTTGGCTACACAGTGAACTCCAGAACAGCAAGTCTCATTCATCTACACAGTGAGCTCCAGGACACCAAGTCTTGGCTACACAGTGAGCTCCAGGACAGTCAGATGTATGGGAGATAGCAGCTTTCTTTTTTTGTTTTTGTGTTGCTTTTGTTGTTATTGTTGTTTAGGACAGAGTTCCTCTGTATAGCTCTGGCTGTCCTGAAACTCACGCTGTAGAGCAGTTTAGCCTCGAACTCAGAGAGATCTGCCTGCCTCTGCCTCCCAAGTGCTGGGATTAAAAGCATACACCACCATGCACCTGTCTGTGTGTGTACACTGTATATACCCCATAAGCTGTGTAGTTACAGTTACAGAATAGAATGGAAAACTAGAAAGGTAATTTTGCTCATAATATTTTTACTCTGCTTCAATGGATCAAAGATACTCCCTAATTATTTTTTTTTGATACTCCCTAATTAAAAGGCATTTGTTTACTTGTTTTTTCCAGATTTCTCAGTATAGTCATACAAACTGGACAAAGTGAAATGCTTCAGTCAAATTTCCATTTTTGTAAACTAAAGGAAATGTCATCACTGGAGACTTAAGATGACCTTCTTCCTGAGCTGCAGGTTGCAATGGCACCCCAAATTCTCGTGACTGGTGCCCACCCTTCTCACCCTCTCTGATGTGGAACACACCCTATGTGTAGACAAGAGGGTATGAATCACCAAGGCCCCAACAGTGGACAGGAGCACTAAGAAATCTAGGCTGTCACTAACCTAGCCATGTCTAGTTACTTCCCCAGAGACGTTCCTCCCTCCTGCACCTTCCGACACCACGTGCTTAATCTTGGCATGCAAGGGAGGGTGAAGCACCCAGGCAATGTGCAAGTCAGTGTGGTCTGGTGCTGATGTTTTCAAATTGGACATGTCCTAGGACCACGTGTTCTGTGGCACAAATGACAAAGATACAAGAGAATTGAGGGAAACCTAGGCTAACCCTCCACCCTGCACTACTACTCAGTCTCCGGGACAGCCACTCTAAGCAACGGGCTCATACTCCCCGGGACAGTGAGCTGTCCAAGATGGCACAGCTTTAGTGGAACTGACTGGGAAGCAGAACCTTCATTTGATCACTGCCAGATGTGGTTGGTAGGTCTCACTGACCTGCAGACGTTGCAAGACGGGAGGCTGCTTCTACACCCCTAAAATACTGGTGTGTAGGCTGGTGAGACAGCTCAGCAGGTAAGGGTACTTGCTACCAAGGCTGATGACTTGAATACCTAGAACCCACATGGTAGAAACAGAGAACCAATTCCTGTGGGCGGTCCTCTACCCTCCACACACATAACAGGATGTGAATACTTGCAAACACATACACACACACACACACACACACACACACACACACACACACACACACAATATGGAGGTCCACTCCGGTATACAGAATTTACTAGATTACTCATGATGCACACTACTACTCTGGTTTGAGGGTATATGGGTGAGGGGCAGTTATTTGCAAAACTGTCTATTCATGCTTTCAGCACAGATCATTTCCCAAGCAAGCATCTCTGGAGGTGGATGCTGGATCTCACCATACAGCGGCTGGCACTCAGTTACTTTGATGAGATTCTAGGAAAACTTTATTTTTAATCTGTCTGGCATCAAATTTCTTTAGTGAAGCTATAAATACAAACCACCCTGACTTAAAAGCTGAGAATTCAGGGAACCTTCAAACCACCCTCACACCATAAGCCCTCTCTCTTCATTTCAGCACAGCTCTCACACTTGCCATGACACTTAAAGTATAGATACACAGGGAGCTGTTTGGAGATCTTTCACAGGCACATAGACACAAAAGCAGAAGGTCTTATTCCCCCTGTATCCTAGAAAACTTAAGAGGAAAGAAAAGATTTCCATGTTTGCTTGGGTCCTGTCTCCCAGAGTTACTGATTGGCTGCCTGGGCCAGGTGCAGGCATTGGCAGGTACTAAGAGCTCCCTAGGAGATTCTAATGTATAGGCACCACTGCTTAAAGAAATCCCAGCACCAAGAAGGCTGAGGCAAGAGGATGCTACGTCCTAGTCCAGCCTGGGCTACGTAGTGAGGCCCATCTATGGAGTGGTGGCCTGTAATCCCAGCACTCAAGAGGTAGAAACAGGCGGATCTCTGTGAGTTCAAGGCCAGCCTGGTCTACAGAGAGTTCCAGGACAATCAGGGCTGTTACACAGAGAAAACTTGTCTCAAAAATAAAGGAAGAAGGAAGAAGGAAGGAGGGAAGGAGGGAAGGAAAGATAAAAGCGGTGGAGGACAGAAACCCTGAGGCAGGTGTGACAGTGCGTGGCTGTGAGCCCAGCACTTGGGAAGCGAAGGAAGGAGGATCAGGAGTTCAAGTACAGCTTCGGCTATATAGTGAGTAGACTGGTGGGTACACGGGACCCTGCCTCAATACATACATACATACATACATACATACATACATACATACATGCATGCATGAAGGGAATAGGTCAGAAACAGCTTTGTATCACAGGAATAAAAACCACTGAATGTAAGGAAGGGTACAAGTGAACCAAACCTCAAAGATCTTTGCCCTCATTCCTTCCTCTCTCAGGGTTAGGCCGTAAGGGCTCAGCTCTTTCATATCCTTGGGCACAGCACGTACTTAACCTGAGTCTCTCGGGATTCTAAGCGTGGCGAGCCGTTGCCCTCATGTTATAGTAAGGGGAACTGGGTTTTGTGAGGGCCAGCTACCTTATCCGGCATAGGAGGCAGCCTGCTTGTCTCCAGTGCTGGGCCAATTCTCTAAGTTCGCTCCCAAGCTCGCTCACTTCGCTACTAGCCCTTCTCCTTCACTGGAAGAACCCAGAAGAATGCTGCAAACAAAAGACCCCGCTGAACAAACAATACCTCTCTGCTCCGAAGCTCTGCATGGCTCCTACGGGCCACAGGTTAGCTCCCCGCCAACCTCTACACTCTTGTAACCCTGAGCAAACTGACCTCACCCCTTCCTTCTACTTAATCCCTCCCTACCAGACTGTGGCTCCTAAGCATTCCTGCCTTATGCCTCTCAGCTCGATGTTCCAAATATTTAAATTCTGGAGTGCTGAGCTTTTTAAATGTTAACTGCTATTTTCGTCCCATATCAATGTTTGGGGAAATAGCTCTCTCCAAGTGGATTACAGTCTTGAAGAGCTAAGATCACACATTTCTTATGTTCTAAATCCCACCCCACAATGTGAGGTCAGTAGCAGAGTCAAAGCAAATAATTGTGGAAGGGCATTTGTCACCTGATCGCTCCCTTGAGAATGAGGAAGCCTGTACCGACTATAAACAGGTAAAATCAATGTACTCTTTACCAAAAAAAAAAAAAAAAAGCTTCACAAGATCTCTAAGTCTCAGATTGATTAGCTCTCTAAAAAATTAATGTTCAAGTTAGGTCTGGTGACACCCACTGGGGAGGCTAACACAGACAATAAAGTTCACAGGCTGTCGGGCACCTACAGTCTTGAGGGTACAGCAGGAGGACTGTAAGCTTCAAGCCAGCCTGGCCACACAGTCAGGTCTTAGCTCAAAGAAAAGAAGTATTTTTAAGGTGCAAATGTAGAAAGTCCCAGGCAGCAGCATCCTGCCGAGTCTTCTGAGGAAATCTCAGAATAGAATGATTTGTTCAGCTCACTGGCCACCTGCCTGGCTACTCACCGTCTCTGATATTTCATTTAGAAGTAATGATTCCTCTTTTCTCTGAAAAACACTCATCAACTGTCACTACAGCATCTGCAGTGCTTCAGTGCTAGAACCTACTTTTATTCTATGTCAACTGCTGTGCAAGACAATAATAGGCAAAAAAATAAAAATAAAAATAAAAATAAATAAATAAATAAATAAAAATAAAAAATAAAAATTCCACCAAACAAAGGAAAATCTTAAGGATTTTTAAAGGCATCTAACGAATCACAGTTACCTTACTATAAATTCTGGCAGGTGAGTGAAGCCACGGGCGTCTCCTTTCCAACCACTGAACTCTATTTAAATCTGCTAATTAGATCACAGAACCTTTAGCTTTATTCTTCCCTAAACAAAATTCCCCACTTGCTTTATGCAAAACCAAAAAGTGTACTTTGGCCCTGCTCACAGAACAGTTAAGGACAGCATCACTGCTAACTGTGACCACTGCAGTGAGAGCCCCACGATGTCAGGCATGATCTCAGAGCTCTCCTCTCTGGGAAGGTCTCCCCTAGCAGGAGAGCTGCTCTGCACAGAGACTTCAAAGACAGATGCTGCTCCAGTTAGAGACTTTCTGCAAGGAAGCACTCTGACCACCTCTGGCCTCAGGCACCGCTACAGAGCGGACATGGCTTATTTGTTTCTCAAACAGGGCCTCTCTCTGTGCAGTCAAGACCGCCCTAGATTGCATGACTCTCTTGCCTCAGCCCACCAAGAACTGGGATCACAGACACGTCACCTGGATGCATGTTAAACAGTCAACCCTTGGAGCATTTTATAGCATCATGGCCCTTAAATTCTACAACGAAAATTATATAAACTGCTAAAATGGGAACCCAGTAACTAAGCCTGATGTCAAAGTAGAGCATAAACAACTTTCACTTATTTGTTCAATAATTCCCGAATGCCTCAAAACTGTAGAAATGGATGCACTGAACATCAAGAACTACCCATCACATACTAGGAGAGCACTAAGCAGACAGACTATGACATGTTGGCAGCACTGAGTTTTCTGTGGCTCTGGACCTTAGGAGCCTGACTCTCTCAGCCCAAACCAGGCCTCTGCCTCCCACATGCTGGAATGACAGGCGTGGGCCACCACTGCCCAGCCATGTACTGGCACTTTTTTGTTTTGTTCTGTTTTGTTTTTGTTTTTCAAGACAGACTTTCTCTGTGTAGCCTTGGCTGTCCTGGACTCATTTTGTGGATCAGCCTGGCCTTGAACTCACAGACATCCACCTGCCTCTGCCTCCCCAGTGCTGGGATTAAAGGCCTGCACTTGAAACAGGGATTAAACCCTGTCTCAAAAAACAAAAAATAAAAAATAAAAAAATCCAAGGATCAAGCTCATCCTCAACTACATAGAGAATTCAACACCAGCTCTCGAGTTGCATATGAAATCTATTTCATAACCAATCATGCATGCCACCATGTCACCATGTTACCATAGGCCTCCTCTACAGTAACAAACTGCCTCTGCTCTGTCTAGGATCCCTCAGCTTATTCCATCTCCCAACAAAAGGCCAAGGCTCAGAGAGAATAAATACCTTAAATATAGGCACTCAGGGGCTGGCGAGATGGCTCAGAGGTTAAGAGCACTGACTGCTCCTCCAAAGGTCCTGAGTTCAATTCCCAGCAACCACATGGTGGCTCACAACCATCTATAATATGATTTGATGCCCTCTTCTGGCTTGCAGGTGTACATGTAGGCAGAGCACTGTATACATAATAATAAATAAATAAATCTTAAACAAACAAAAAATAATAGCCACTCAGCTGCTCCTCCTCTTCCTCCTCTTCTTCTTCTTCTTCGCTTTTTGTTTGGATTTTCAAGACAGGGTTTTTCTGTGTAACCTTGGCTGTCCTGGACTCACTTTGTAGGCCAGGTTGGTCTCAAACTCACAGAGATCCACCTGCCTCTGACTCCCTAGTGACATGATTAAAGGTGTTCTCCACTGTGGTTGGCTGCCACTCAGCTCTTAAGTGGAGAAACACAATGCCCTCTTCTGGGTGTGTGGGTACACACACGTATATACACACACACACACACATACACACGTATACATACACACACACACTTACTCACACAAAAATATTTTACAAAAATAAACAGAAAAGCGATTTTTATATGAACATTCATGAAGCAGTCATCAAGCTTATGGGTACTGTGAAATTTAAAGGACACAGCTCTCCTCCACTCTATCACCCTAGGAGGCTATGTTCACATTGTGTAGTCTCCTGTCAGTGAAGTCAGGTCAGTTCGGTAGGCAGAGCCAATCTATCAGGTCAGGAGGATGTGGCCTGCATATAGTTGCCTGGTGACAGAATGCTCAGAATATTGACTACAACCTGCTGGTTTTCATACCTCAAAATGTTTCAGTGTTCTTCCTACCACATGGACACAAACTACTGAAGTGAGTATCATCTGGGCACCAGAAAAGCTATGTACAAATAAAAACATTGTTTTCCCTCCATAATGTTAAGCAAACCCTTTTACCAACAGGTTCTGGAAAAGCAGGATGTATTTATTACTATGTATACAATATACACCTGCGGGCCAGAAGAGGGCACCAGATCTCACTATAGATGTTTGTGAGCCATCATGTGGTTGCTGGGAATTGAACTCAGGACCTCTGGAAGAGCAGCCAGTGCTCTTAGCCTCTGAGCCGTCTCTCCAGCCCCTTAATATTGTTTTTTAATTATTAGATACAGAAAAAGAGAAAGATAGAGACTGGTTGGTGGGTGTGTGCACAGGCATAATACATGCCATGCCATGATACACATGTACACGTGGAGGGGACGTCAGAGGACAACTTTAGAAGTCAGTTCTTGCCAGGTGTGGTGGCGCACGCCTTTAATCCCAGCACTCGGGAGGCAGAAGCAGGTGGATCTCTGTGAGTTCGAGGCCAGCCTGGTCTACAAGGTGAGTCCAGGACAGCCAAGGCTACACAGAGAAACCCTGTCTCGAGAAAACAAAAACAACAAACAAAAAAAAGTCAGTTCTTGCCTTCTATCAAGGAACTAAGAGATGAAGCTCAGGTCATTGGGCTTGCACAGGTAGTGTTTTACACAGCTGGCCATCTCAGCAGCCTCTTTTCACCACTGTTAATGCAGCTACAGGAAAATGCAAAACTACATACGCCACTTATGCTACAATTCTACTGGCTATGCTGCCCTCAGCATCCAGCATGTGTGATGGAATTAACTCTATGCCCATGCAGCTACAGAAAGAACTGAAAAGCTGGTCACCTGCATCCTTGTCTGGTTCTGTGGCTCACAAGGGACTTCCAAATTCTTGGTGTTTAGGTCAGTGCAGCTACCAAACAGCTCATTCTGCAGGTCTGATAACAAACCATTCAAAGTTCACAGGTGCCGTGGAAGCCATTCTGTTACTCCTTGCTCTACAGTCTAAACAACTACCCTACTTGTACACCACTTTCTTCAAGTGAAAATAGGCATAAGTAAAATGAAACTTGGATGGTTATGAGGACCAAAAAAAAAAAAAAAAGAAACCTACAAAAACATTTATAAAGTAAAATATATACTTAGCGAGCGTATCTTCACAATGACTTTACTCAAACGCTCATGGCAGCTCTATTCATGATATACCCAACTGGAAGCAATGAATGCTGATGTGAGGATAATAAACTGTAGTATATGCACACAGCAGAATTCTACTCAGCAGTAGAAAGAACCTTGGGCATGTACCTGTCTTCCCAGAAACTTTAGAGGAAAGACAAAATGATCATTTGAGCCCAAAAATTCAAGGTCAGCCTAGCAATGTGACGGTACCATCTTTCTGTGGTGAGGGGGAGGCCGACACTAAGTCCTAGAGGCTTTTACTTATAGAGTGTTCTAGAAAAGACAAATGGCAGTGACAAGAGTATGAACTGCTGAGGACCAGAGGAGGATACTGACTGCAATGGGATGCTAAGAAAATGTTGGCTGTAGAAAGTGTTACAGTTGCCGGGTGTGGTAGCACACACCTTTAACTCCAGAAACCCTGTCTTGAGAAACTGAAAGACAGATAGATAGATAGAAAGAAAGAAAGAAAGAAAGAAAGAAAGAAAGAAAGAAAGAAAGAGAAAAAGACAGACAGAAGAAACTGTCACCGTAGATGTGTATTTTTGTAAATTTACCAAACTATATACTTAAAAATAACTAACTTCATCACATGTAAGTGATATTTCAACAAATTCAACTTAACAGGACGTGAGGGGAAAAGGAACGAGAAGAGACAAATGGTTAACGGGAAGTACTTCAGGGTTCGGCAGGAACAACATCAACTGTACAACAGTCACCACACTTACTGCAGTGTTACTCAAAAGGTCTAGAGCTGACGACCAACTGCCCCTCTGACCTTATACTATGTCTCTAGTCATATCTCTGGTGCACCATTCCCGTCATCTGGGCATGTTCTCCCTTGACATGCTCCCCCACTTTTCCTTCCTTCTCCCATCTTGTCAAGGACCGCAGATGCATCTAAGTTCAGGGATCCATGACCTCTCTATGCCCATCCCTTTCCCACCTCACGGCACCCTGTATCCCAGCAGCAAACATCAGTCTCATGTGCTACACGTGTGCTCAAGTCTCCTCGGTGCTGCTCAGCCCTCAAGCCTGATTCAAGAGATCACACAATTGGTTGAGTCTTTTCCATATTTACCCTGACGCAATGGATAAATGGAGATGAACGTACAAAGGCAGGAACCAATTCTACCTTGATTACCGCTGTACTTCACATCCCAAGCAAAACATAGAGCAGGTCTACAGTAAGTTAGGGTAAAATATTATTTACATGGATGACAACTGATCACCTATCTGATTCAAATCCTTAGCACACATGTGGGAAGCCAAACATGGCTGGGCATGCCTGTGGCGCTCAGACCCCAGCAGCTAACTGGACAGCCAGCCCAGCCAACTCAGTGAGCTTTCAGTTCAGAGAGAGACTGTCTTTTTTTTTTTTTAAAGATTTATTTATTTATTATGTATACATTGTTCTGCCTGCATGTACACCTGCAGGCCAGAAGAGGGCATCAGATCTCATTATAGATGGTTGTGAGCCACCATGTGGATGCTGGGAATTGAACTCAGGACCTTTGGAAGAACAGTCAGTGCTCTTAACCTCTGAGCCATCTCTCCAGCCCGAGAGAGACCATCTTAATAAGACTGACAGTGAAAGAGGAGGACACAGTGCTGCGCTCTGGCCTGTGCACAGCATTACATAGCAACGTTTTCTAATATTCATTAAGACCCAGGTAATTCTAAATGGAGGCTCCTTAAGACTCAGAAAGTACACAATTCAGAAACCTCAAGAAGCCTCTGAAATTTACCAGATGTACAAGGCCCCTCCCTCTCCAAGTATTGAGTACTAAGGCCTATAGAAGACTCAGATCAGTCTCCAACCAGCCTAGCTGTCTCTAAGAGACTCTAACCCGCAGAACAATCAGGAAGACACATTCAGTGACCTGTCAAGCTAAAGAGAGCTCCAGGGTCGCATCTTTCCTAAGCCATTACCCACAATGGGCTGGATGGGCTTTTGGTGACAGGCTGCCTCTGAGTCGTCCCTGCTCTTGTTAGTAACCTTAATAAACTGAATGGCTCACCACTCAGACCTTGGTGGTACTGTACTTAGGTTTGTCATTAGTTCCTTATCTGGGGGGGGGGGTGAATGGACATTGTGAATGGGACATTCGCCCCAGAAAAGTGTCACACAACACATGGGTACACACACTTACCTGCGTGTACCACACATGTTAACACACACACACACACACACACACACACACACACACACACACACACAC
>OU015746.1:90200326-90273205 GCA_907169655.1 Acomys percivali | reverse complement strand
CACACACACACACACACACACACACACACACACACACACACACACACGGAGAGGCAGGAGGGAGGGAGGGAGGGAGGGAGGGAGGGAAAGAAAGCAGCAAACAAGTTGAGCATGGTGGCTCATGCCTGTAGTTCCAGCACCCAGGAAACCAACCAAGATAGGAGGCTGATAGATATAAATTTGCACAGAATGCAATCTGCAAGGAACACAGAGGTATGTCTTAGGCAGCAGAACAATAGAAGGGAGGATTATCACATCTCAAGGAGGAAAGGCTGCAGAGGTATTCTGTGGTCAACTGGAACGTCCCTAGGCTTTCTCACAACCTAGCAAAGGCTGTCAGCATCAGTTAAGTAGCAATGTGGGAGTCAGGGGCTGTTAGAACACACTCTCCTAACCATCTTGATGACTCCGTCCCAGATGGGTGTGAGATACTTACAATGTGGTCATCTGCAGGACCACACAGATGTGATGCGTATGGCAGGAGACTGTGCTCTGTGGGCCGGTGGGCTGCTCTCCACTGGCCAGGCACTTGAGGCTGGCACACACAGACCTGCTTCCAGCCTCATTTCCCTTTGCTTCAGCAAAAGAGGAAAGAGCTGAAGTGTGCAGGGCTAAAGTGCAATGAGTCCCTGGGGAGAATGGCAGACCTAGCAGAAGGCTCTGAATAAACAACTGCTTTCCCTTTTCACCTCCAAAAGTGGCTCTTAGACACTTTTAGATGCAACATTCTCCCATATCAATACCCCATCAATACTCATCATGGTTGGGGGAGGGGGGATCAGTGGTGGCTCAACTAAATTCAAGAGGAAAAATGACTTGTTGCTCTAAACCATGCCAAAGAAATGTGGGGAAACATTTAAATGTTAGGTGCAAAGATGCTGTGACAAACAAGTGGAACCATGGGAAAGGCTCCTACCTATTGCTTTCTGGTCCAGGACCCTTTGCCCTCCACCCGGGCCAGTAATAGGTCATCTGTGCACACATACCAAAATGTGCTATGTAAGAGGCAAACTAGTTTGTTTTCTTTCTTACAGTATATAATCCATCTAGTAGTTTATTTGTTTGTTTGTTTTTCCAGACAGAGTTTCTATGTGAGGCCTTGGCTGTCCTTGACTCATTTTAGAGACCAGGCTGGCCTCAAACTCACAGAGATCTGCCTGCCTCTGCCTCCCAAGTGCAGAGATTAAAGAAGTGCACCACCACACCCAGCTCAGGTGTCTTTCTCAATCACTCCTCTGGCATGTTTTTTAGGCTGGGGACTCTCAATGAACCAAGAGCCTATGTTTTAGTTAGGCTGTCTGGCCATCAAGCTCCTGGGATCCTGCTGTCTCCACACTTCTCAGCTCTGGGATTACAAGTACACTTTGTCACATCCGGTGTTTATAAGGATGCTAACAATCCAAACACAGATTCTCATGCTGGTTGTGCAAGCACTTTATTTACGGATTCACCTCTCCAGACACAGTTTTTAGTGTATTTTCTAACAGTGATTTTTATCCTAAGAGCCATAGCATTTGAAAGGCTCCCTGTCAGGGCAGCGCTGAGAAGTTCACAGACACAAGCTGTCCTGCCTATGCATCGAGAAAGGAGCTGGATCGAGAGAACAGAGAGCTTGTGCTCGAGTCTGTGTGCTCCGAGCTTAATACCCTGGAATGTTACAAAACTCTGCAGGATGTAGAGCGGGTGGCTGGCTGTTTTGGAAGGTAATGAAAACCTTCTAAAGTGTGCTGATATGCTCACAGTTCTGTAAGTATACTACGAACCACTCAAGCGTCCACTTCCACCGGGTAAACTACATGGCTTGTGAATTATTATATAAAGCTACTGCAAAAAAACAAGTGTAGGAAAGGCTTTCTGGGCAGATTCTTGCCACTATGCAGTACAATTCCCAAGCTGACATATAATCACATAAACAAAAGACTGTGTCTCTTAGCCACCAAGAAATGACTACTCAGCTATTTGAAGGCAACAGTAACACTAAAGTTCCTTTTTGCTTTCAACGGCGCTCTCTTTAGGAAGTATGACAAAATACTGGTATGCAACTATCCACAGAGATGGCCAGCCTTCCCCCCAAGTTTGGTAATTGTAGCATCAGCCGGAGACTAAACGGTCAATTTGCAGAAAGTCCTCCTTCAAAACCCCAAGGTTTACCCAAGAGAAAGCATCTGTGTCCTTAGTCAAAGTCTCAACCTGAAAACAAAGGGCAATGACCTCGTCTTTGAAGAAACAACACACTTTAATCTCCCAACTATGCGTCTGGTGTTTACAACTAAGCAGAACAACACCCAGTTCAAGAGCACACCCGCCCACAGGAGGAGTTTACCACCCCCTTCCCAACTCTTAGCACTTAAAGGTTCCAAGAAGGAGCCAGTGTGGTGGCTCACGCTGGTAATTACAACACTTGGAAGGCAGAGGAGGAGGGTTGCCACAAGCTGAGGACAGCATGGTCTCTACTGTAAATTCCAGACTAACCAGGGCTACAGAGTCAAACTCTGTTTTAAAAAGTATGTGCCTGACTGTGTTTAGGGGTATCTGGCATGGTGACGCTTGCCTTTAATCCAGGTAAGGGTGCCTGCCATCAGGCCTACTGGCCCAAATCTGATCTCTCCAGAATTCATACGGTGGAAGGAGAGAGCCAATTCCTGCAAATTGTCTTCTGACCTTCATATATGCGCTGTGGGACCCATATAGCCTCCACTCGCCTCACATCTAAATAAATGAATAAATGAAAATTTTAAAACTTTAACTAAATTAAAAAAAAAGGAAGACGCAAGGAGACTCAGGGATTAAACAGTCCATATAGTATCTGTGACATGCTGGGCGTGGTAGCACACGCCTTTAATCCCAGCACTTGGGAGGCAGAGGCAGGTGGATCAATGTGAGTTCAAGGCCAACCTGGTCTACAAAGTGAGCCCAGGACAGCCAAGGAGGGTCACTAAGGCTTGCTGGCCAGTCTAGCTGAATCTGAGAGTTCAATGGGAAACAGTCTCAAAAAATGAGGCAGGTTGGGGCTGAACAGATGGCTCAGCAGTTATGAGCACTGTTCTTGCAGCGTACGGGTTTGATTCCCAGCATCCACTGCATGGCTCACAACCATTTGTAACTCCAGTTCCAAGGGACTCAACACGCTTTTGGCCTCCATGGGCACCAGGCACATACATGATAAACATACACACATATATACATATAGTACATAAAATAAATTAATTAAAAAATATTTTTTAGCCAGGTGTGGTTGCATACACCTGTAATCCCAGCACTCAGGAGGCAGAGACAGGCAGATCTCTGTGGGTTTGAGGCCAGCCTGGTCTACAAAGCGAGTCCAGGACAACCAAAGCTACACAGAGAAACCCTGTCTCAAAAACAACAACAAAATAATAACCTTTAAAACGTGGTTGAACCCAGAATGGTAGCAAACAACTTTAGTCCAGCACCTAGGAGACAGAGTCAGGTAGATCTCTGTGAGTTCCACACCACCCAGGGCAACACAGTGAGGCCCTGTATCAAAAATAATTACTTAATAAAATAAAGAGATAGAGAACAATTAAGACGACACCCAACTTTACCACACAGAGAGACAGACACACAGACACATACATACATACATACATACATACATACATACATACATACACACAGACAGACATATAGACAGCCACGCACAGATACGCATACACACACTGACACACACACAGCTGCCGTCCAGGTTCCCTTTTCTCAGAATGCCAAAAACTGCAACATAAGGAGCTTCGTTGCCTATGAAGCCCTTAAACGCCTCTGGAAGGTTTGAAGGACTACCACCTGCCTCGCAGGGAGAGCCCAGCACTTGTCCCACGTGTTACAAATGAACACGGTCCAACTTTCCATTGACTGTCTTTCTTTTGAACAACCTCAAGATCATACTGGAAGTGATGGCTGTTTATGCCATTCTAGACAAGAACAAGACAGTCCTGCCCCAGAACCCCACATTTCTCCATAGAAACAGCCATGTTGTTATCTACTTCTCTATTACAAGACATTTCTAATGGGGTAATGCTCAAAAAAAGTGACAGGCGAGGACCGAATATCATTGATCCCTCGTCAGTGCAAAACCAATTTTTTTCAATAAAGAGATGACTTAAAGTCTCTATCTCTAAACCCACTCGATGGATGGTTTCCTGACTGCTGCGTTTATCAGGTTTTGTAAAGGACAACCGGGGAAAACACAGGAGTGAGCAGAAGATGGGTGAGTCCCAGGGAACAGCTGCCATGGCCTGTCACCTGACTGCTGTGTTGAAGGGCTGCCATTACCCACCATACAGTCAGCACTGCTTATGCAAATATCTTCAGAGGAATTGTTTTACAAGTGTTCAGTATAATGTGGACTTCTAAAGAAATCTCCAAATAGCATCTGAAAAGCACTCAAGATAGCTGACACTGAATACTGGCTTACCTTCGCATCTCAGGCTCGGAAGACAATGAAGTCTTACTTGGCACCACACTTGAGTAAGTATGCTGGTGATATATGAACAAAGGCTTTGGTGCTTGGTTTTGTTTTTTGTTTTGGGGGGTTTTTTTGTTTTGTTTTGTTTTTTGTTTGTTTTGTTGTTTTTGTTTTGTTTTGTTTTGTTTGAGACAAGTGAGATTAAAGATCTGGTTATGAATACATGGGTTTTTTAAACTATTTATTTTATTTGCATTGGCGTTTTGCTTGCATGTATGTCTGTGAGAGCATGTCAGATCCTCTAGAACTGGAGTTACAGACAGTTGTGAACTGTCATGTGGGTGCTGGGAATTGAACACAGGACCTCTGGAAGAGCAGACAGTGCTCTTCACCGCTGAGCCATCGCTCCAGCCCCCTAAATTATTTTTTTAAAGGTCACTAATTAAGAAACTAAGCTCAGTAAGCCAAAAAAGAAACTCCAATCACATCTATATTATGGTAGGTATCTTGTGCAAACCTTGGAAAACAAAAGCCCTCAGATGCAATACAAGAAAAAGTCTATGAAAGCCAGAACTGTCTAGTTCACTGGCCCATTAAACACTTGTTTATGCTACAAATGTCACACAATGATCTTTTACTTCTAGAACAAAATGCACCAGATGCAGAGTAACTGGGCCCTAAGCCAGATGAACCTGCAGAATATTAAACAGGAGAGAGCTGAGGTAAAAAGCTAGCCACACTGCCAACTTACCAAACAGCAACAAGGAAACATGCGTACTTGGTGACAGCCCTCTCCAGATGCCACTTCCTGTCGGTTTTATTTCTGTGAGGCCAGCACTTTTTTTTAAAGTCTTTTGACTTTGAGTTTTCCCCTACATGCAGCCAAGAATTTGTATTTCCCCCTCTCTTATTTCGTCTAAGCTTGCTTACAACTCACCTGTTGGCCATTTCCCATAATCCCTTGTTTAGAAAACCTCTTTTCTTCTCAAAGCATCCTGCCTCTGAATAACAGTCCTTCCCTTCTGATTTTGTGAAAGCTTCATTTCCTTGCCATCTCGGCCTGTTTGTTCTCTCTCCCTCTCTCTCTCTCCCTTTTTCTCTCTCTCTCATTCTCCTTGTGCTACATTCAAGTGAATACTTCTAACCACTTAGCTATCTCTCTAGCCTCCTGGTCAATTTCTTTTCTTTCTTTTTCTTTTCTTTCTTTCTTTTTTTTTTTTTTAAATAAGAAACACTACTTTTTTCTTAGATTACTTTATTTAATGTACCTAGGTGTTTCACCTGCTTGGATGTCTGTGCATCACTTGCCTGCCTGATGCCAAGAGACCAGAAAAGAGCACTGAACTGAAGTTACAGACAGCTGTGTGAGCCACGTGTGGGTGTTAGGAATCCAACCTGGGTCCTCTGCAAGAACAAGTGCTCTCAACTGCTGAGCCATCTCCCTAGCCCCTCATGATCAATTTCTTGAAGCTAAAATCATTGTGTTCCATTTTTTGAAAAACAGAAGAATGTACAAAAGAAAACCATTCAAGCCAAAGCCAAGCAATGACTCACCCACCAACAAACACCCAGCCAGCCGGCTGCTGCTCACTCTAGTAAGTCTTTTGGGAAATGACTTTCTGTTCCTTCGTCGTCCTAGTGTCTGTATCTTCCCCATACAATTTTTCCCCTCATAAACTCCTAAGTCAGAATTACCCTATAATTTTGAGCTGTAAATTCTGTTTCCTAAGACAAAACAATTTGACAAATTAAAACAACTATGGTCAGGGAGTGAGCTCACTTGCAATAGCATACTTAAGTGTGATTAACCCTCCACACATGGGGTACTCAGGAATAAAGAGATGGAAGAAAGGAACCACCTTACAAATACTTCAAAAGGTGATTTTTTTTTTCATCCTTGTAACAAGAAGAGAACAGCTGACAACAGGCACTAATTTTCCCCCATTTACATATGACAAAACTAAAATAAAAAAGAGGGGCCTGGTGGTTTGTGCTGGTACACATCTATAATCCCAGCACTCAGGAAGACCAGCTTCAGCTACATCAAAAAGAAAAAAAAAAAAAAAAAAAAAAGTTTTCGAGTCACCAAGATGGCTCAGCAAGTTAATCACTGGCCTCCAAGCCTGACCTGAATTGGGACCATCAGAACTGGCCCAGTGGAAGGAGAGACCTGGCTTCTCAGAGCTGTCTTCTGACCACCACACACTCTTCATAGCAGGCAAGCACCCTCCACACACATAAAATAAATAAATACATATAAAACAGAATAATGTTTTAAATTTTTTAAGTTAGCTGGGCCTACACCCTGGATGGGATCTCTATTACTTCAAAGCCAGTCAGGTCCACAGATCGAGCTCCAGGCCAACCGGGATACACTGTGAGACCCCATCTCAGAACAAAACAGAGAGAGAAAAGTTTCAGTGACTTGCCCAAACAAAGTCACACGACTGACAGGTATGATTCTAGACCTCTTCAAAGCAAAGCACAGCTGCGACAGTGTGACTGTCCACAGCCAAGAAGCAACTTCCTAGAAAGCAGGATTCTGAAGGGTGCACCTTTGACTTTTGACGCGATTTCCTTTCACCCAACAAACTGAAAAGCTACCTTCAATCTACCCAACAGAACCCAACGCCACGCGTCACTTTCAATAACCACTTCTTTCCAAAACAATGTCCAACTGATGCTGGTTTCATGAGTCACTAGTAGTAGTCCCAGAAGTTTGCATCAGTATACGCTTTTTCTCAATAAAGTTTAGGGCTGATGCAACACTTCTCAGTCTCACACTTCATAGCTAAAATGACAAGAGCATAGAACAGTCAAAATTACGCAAGATGATGCTACATTTTCTATTCCACATCCTGCTTCTCTGGGTCTCCTGTGAGTCATTGCCTCCTGTTCAGTCATCATTAAAAAAGAAAAAGAAAAAAGCCTACCAAACTACCATTTTTTTTGCCATGAAATTTTCGTGTTTGTTTTGATGAAAAGCTCTGTAATAACTATGGAACCCCATTACATTTCTCACCACCTCACTTTCACTGACCTCTGTCAGTACCCAGGAAGCCACGTTGTCCTGATGGTCACAGTCATCACTGTACGAAAGCGAAAAAGGGGCACAAGGAGGTTGAAATTCATTTACTTAACCACCCAACAGACACATATGAAATGCTGCTATCAGACTGAGACCCAAAAGTGAGTGAGAATTGTCCCTCCCGTCATAGCTGGGCAGAGAGGAAGTTAGATAATTATTGTCTCCTTAGCGTTAAACAGACCTAAAACACCCTGAGAGGTTACTCCCCAGCAACCCGGTCAAAAATATAATTTAAAAGAATGATTACTTCCTGCCTTAAACTTGGGCCCTTTAAATCCTCACTTTGCTACAACAAATTTACAAGTTTAAAAAGCTCGTGGGTATTTGGGGCCTTTTCACAAATTTCTGGACTAGGACTTAAGATGTTAGCACAGGGGGCAAAGTGCACTTTTTAAAACGATCGTCAGTTCTGTATCTGAGAACGAATGCTTTGAACAGTCCAGGACCTACAAAGCAAGGCTGTTGTGGAAGAAATGGGGGCTCCAAAAGGTGCCGAATTAATACAACAGAATGAAAGGTTTCTTCGAGCAGCAGAGGAACTTGAACACGCACACACACGCGCGCGCACACACACACACGCACACGCACACACACACGAGGTGGGGGAGCTACTGTGGGGCTTGGGGCGTTAGCCTCCAGGTGATGAACCCCCCAAACACTGCCGTAATAAAGAAAACAAGCCTCTGAGATGGAATCTGATTTGCTGGCCTGACACACCATTACAATCTAAGGAATCCCGCTCTCGCCCCATTCATCATGTCCTCAACCAAGTCCCAGAGGCTAGTCGCTCCCGGTTTTTTTTTTTTTTTAAACTGGTTCCTGGGTTTACTGCTAGTAAATTACAATGCAGAGCCTCTTTCAAAAAAACAACAACAACAAATGTACGGGCAAATTAAAGGAAGCGTGGCTTTAAAGCCCCCATAAAAGACTGTATGTAGCAGAGATGAACTGACCAGTGTTTACTACCAGCACCTGGGGCTCCCCTAAGCCTCCCGGCCGCGGCCGAGCAGGAGGGAGGCGGCAGCGGCTCGCACCTGCCCGGCCGCCGGTGCCCGCGCCCGGCTTCGCCGCCTGGCCTTCGCCCGGCCTCCCGCCCTCCGCCCCGGCCTCCCGCCCCGGCCGCGCACCGTGTGCGACTGCAGGCTCTGGCTCGCCTCGACGGCCGCTGTCAGCGGCACCGTGTCGTCCAGCAGCACCTTGCCGGCCGGCGGCTTCTCCATGAAGGCCATCCCGGGCCGCCGTCGCCGCAGCGTCGAGAGCCGGGGCAAGAACCGGAGGCGCCGAGAGAGACCCGCCACCCGCCGCGTCCCGCCGCCGCCGCCGCCGCTGCTGCTGTCAACGCGCGCCGCCCCACGCGCCGCCGCCGCCCGCGGGGTCCTAGCGCCGGTAGGCCGGGCTCGCGGAGAAGTCAACACCCGTCAGCCCTACCCCGCTGGGTCCTAGCGCCGAGCCACACACAAGGGTGGGTGACTGCGATCTTCCCAAGGCTGCTTATCAGAGGCATTGTGTCCCTATGTTGGCACCTCCTCGCTATTACATCGTACACCCACTACATTGAGGACCCGGCCTTGGGCTCATGAACATAAAACTAAACCATCCCCACTAGATCTCAAATCTAGACGCTGCATCCTGAGCCTTGGGATCCAAGAGAACTGAACTTTTCAGATGAACCCTTCAGATTGGCGGACTTGAGACCCTGATACTCTCAATCACATCTTCCCTGCCCAAGGAATTTAGGGCTAGGGAAATAACAAAAACCGCCTGTAGGGTAGATGCTTGGGTCTGAGCCTGTAGACCAGACTTTCTAAACCAAATCCTGATTCAGGCTTTGAACTCCGATCCTCAGGAGAACCTAGGTGCTGCTCCCCCATAACTGCATCCCACAGTGTTAGGTTCTGGAACCACTAAGCAACTAAGAACTGGGGTGAAAAAAATAACTGCGTGTATGTTTGGCCCCCAGCTCTCAGCTGGGGCCAAAGGTCATCAAACCTGAAGAATCTAAGAGTCCTTAGACTCTGAAAGGTTTTGGTCCTAGCATTCCCGCTCCAAGAGACTCAAACATAGAGCCGCCATCAAACTTGAGGAGCAACTTGTCAGCACCAAATCTACCCTGCTTACCTTAGCCCAAGATCACAATCTTCCAGGATAATAGTGGAAACAGACTTAGATCCGATGACCAAGGCCCTGTCTGTTTGGCCTCTGGCATGTACTTAAACTGTGTGACCTTGAAAAGCCACACACACACACACACACACACACACACACACACACACACACCACCACCACCACCACCACCACCACCACCACCTCATTCTTCAGTCAGCCAAACTAAGTAAATAACGTATACAGAAAGCCTAATAGAAATACAACAGGATGGGAAGGGAGCAAAGATTTCTAACTCAAGTGTGTTTCCACCAAACCTCTATTATTTCATTCATAGAAACAAAGCTTCCTTGTAAATCCACCACGGACACTGCGGTTTGACGTCATGGTGAAGGTCTCGATGACCCTTAATGGTTATCCTCACCAGAGTTCAAGCTTGCAGGGATTGTTGGGCAAGCCCAGGTAACCAAACGACAAGAACAGATTGCCTTTGGGGGGCGGGGTGCCAGTGCTCAATAGAGGGAGACACAGAATGTAACGTCTTAATTTAGCCCTAAATAAATGAGATCTCTTCCTATAGCTCATATTTATCCCAACATGCTTTAAACCAGCAATCTAGTCAAGCCAAACTATGTCTCAGCTAAGGGGGGGGGGCGGGGGGGCTCAACTTGTTTCCTCTGTTTCTTGTTTAAAGGCAGTGAAGTATTTCATTTTAAGAGTAACAGAAACCCAAATCTTGAATCAATCGCTCTTGTCATAATAGGATTTGGCCAAGACAAGGTCATAACTCACATTCCTGCTGGTGGGACTATCAATTGGCCCAATCCTTAAGGAAGGCAGTAAGTCACTCAGCAATACTTACTGAGCCCCTACCATGTAATAAGCTGAGGGTGAATTGGGCGGTGGTGGCACACGCCTTTAATCCCAGCACTCAGGAGGCAGAGGCAGGCTGGTCTACACAGCGAGTTCTAGGACAGCCAGAGCTATGCACAGAGAAATTCTGTCTCAAAAAAAGAAAAAGAAAAAAGAAAAAATCAATACATCTATCTGAAGATCCAAATAGATTTACAGGAAAAACACTAGAAGGAAATAACCAAAATGTTTCCTGTAAGAAACAGAATTATGATTTTTTTCATATTTTCTAAAGTGCCTTTAATTACAATGCTTTTTTTTCTTTCTTTTTTTTAAATTTACTTTTAGTTAGTATTTTTGTTTGTTTGTTTTTTGAGACAAGGTTTCTCTGTGTAACAGCTCTGATTGTCTTGGAACTCACTATGTAGCTCAGAGTGAGTTGGCCTGGCTGGCCTTGAACTTACAGAGATCTGCCTACCTCTGTCTCCTTAGTGCTGGGATTAAAGGTATATGCCACCATGCCTGGCTAAAAATGTATTTTTATTTTACGTATATTGGTGTTTTGCCTGTGTGTGTATACACACACACTGGGACTGCAGTTACAGGCACCTGTGAGCTACCATGTGCATGCTGAGAACTGAACATGGGTCCTCTGGAAGAGCAACCAGTGCTTCCAACCTCTGAGCCATCTCTCCAGCCTCATAGTTACAATGTTTTATTTTTATGTTAGGAAAAAAATTATATAATCAGGGTCCAGTGCTCTATGGAACCACAGGTTCCAAAGTATACATTTCCAAGGTTCAGAAGATGTCTCTCTGAATCAAGCAAACTGGCATTTAGCTCCATTTCCAGGGTATCTGCACAAACAAAATAATGACAGTTATGCTTGAAGACTTTGGGTACCAAGGGTCCATAAATGAAAAAGTACAAAATGAGTGGAATTTTTTTTTTCTGGTTGTGGTGCTGGGGTTTGAACCCAGGGCCTCATGCATGCTAGGCAAGTGTTCTGCCACTGACCCACAGCCCCAGTCCACCCTTCCAACACTATAGGAAAAGGGATAGTCCCAGAAACAATGACTGCATAGTCTATATAGAGTACCGAAACTGAGGCACAAGCCACCATTGGCGCATAAGACATAAAAGAGGAATGATAAGTGGTGGGCTTTTGGGCAATTCATGAAAGATACGGAGTTTGAACAGGGTCTTCCGGAACCCAGAGCCTTTTGGTTGCTAGCTATACTTTCAGCCCCAGTCACGCTCCTATCAAAAGCCTACTGTAGACGGAGAGTAAGCAGTATATCTACCCTCTAACCCCAGCCCTTAGGAAGCAGAGGCAGGCAGATCTCTGAGTTTGAGGCTAGCCTGGTATACAGTGTGAATTCAAAGACAGCCAAGACTATAGAGAGAAACCCTGTTTCGAAAAACAAAACAAAAGCAAAGCCTACTGAACATACACTAGATACCAAATACTGTTAGCATAGGAAAGTGAAAAGGCAAGACAGATGTCACCTACTGTTGTCAAGCTTCTTAGGCTCATAAGCTAGGGGGGAAAAATGGCATAAAGTCACAGGTGGTCTGGGGCATCCGTGAAGCTTGAAGTAGCAGAGACTGTGATACACTGAGCAGCAGGAAGTGCTGAGCAGAAGGGAAAGCCCTTCACATCCTGCCATGACAGACCTTCTCCGGACAACCACGTAAGACACTGTCGAGGCAGCAGATAGCTCTGAGGCTTGGAAACCTTGGGGGGCCACTCAGACTGCAGTGGTCACTAACAGACACTTCCTTCTGGGTAGCACTACCTCAAGGAGGAAAAGGGGAGTCTGAGTACTGTAGGAGGGGAGCAGGAGATGGGTTTGGAGTGGGTGAAGATGGAAAGGATTGGTTTGAAAGAGGACTGCCATGAGAGAGAGAGAGAGAGAGAGAGAGAGAGAATCGCGTTAGACTCAAGAACTAGGAAAAAGCCTGCCTTCGCAATCTCAGGAAGAAAGTAGTGTGCTGGGCAGGGCTCGGGTCCACACCAGCTCCGGCGTGTCCAGCAGCCCGACTCCCCTTTGCTTCAGCTTCCTAACCTGTGGAGTGGAGACTGGGACAGCTTTACTAAGGATTAGGAGGCCACTGGATGGCACCAATACTGGTATCACCTGAGGCGGAGGCTAAGAAGCAACTGTGAGTTATTAGATACAAGGACGTCACCATCAGGGCCTTTCATGGAGACCTGGGAACGGGAATGCTTTTCTCTCTGGAAGGAAAGGGATTAAAAAGGCATTGGCACTGAAGACTAGAGCTGCACGTGTCATGAAGTGTGACTTGGCTATCCTCTTCACCAGGAAAAGGAAACTGAAAGTCAGAAGTATTTGATGATAGCCAGGGACGAGCTCAGGGTTTCTCTCCTTTGCTCTGTGGTTCTTTCCGGAAGCCTTTCACTTTTGCTAGGCTTCTTTCTTCCTACCTACCTCACTGAGTTCCTTGTCAGCAACCCTCTGAGCATCCTGAGACACGGACCAGGCTGCAAACCCCATATGACCTCAACATTCATCTGGCTTTTGCTTTTTTTTTTTTTTTTTTTTTTAAATTAGCGTCTTGGCCTTGAACTCCTAGAGACCCAGTGATCCTTCTGCCTGAGGCTCCTGAGTGGCTGACTACAGATGCTATGTGCCTGGCTCTGCTTGACATTTGAAGTGGCACAGGCTGAATACGGGGAAACTCTTCCCAGGCCAGAGCTAATCTAAATCGAATAGACTTGTGTTTCTAGTCTTGGCCGGAATGGGCCGATAAGGAATGAGAGCATGCCACGATTTTGCTTTTTGCATACATATAACTACTTGGAGGCTAGCAGAGAAAAAAATATATTCTGCTCTGTTGCCAAATGTTTAGACCGCCCCTGGGCTGTTTATCTAACAATCTGAGGCTTAGCCAGATTGATTGAACATAATAGATTCTACTGAGGAAAATTTCTAGGCCTGACAACTGCTATACAAAACCCAGCTCACAGAAGCCTGTGCATACCCAGTATTTCCTAAGCAGGGTGGCCTTACAACTCTAAATAAGGTTATTTCTTTAAATAGTCATGGTCTGAATACTAAACAACGAACAAAATTCAACCCAGTCATTCCTATGCTGACATTTTGTATGGCAAACACTGGGAAAATCTGTCCAGGAGCATAAGATTAGGACAGTTTACAGTAAGAGCCACTTTGGAGTCTACTAATCTTGTCTGGCTGGTGTACACATTATTTGGGTTTTCTTCTAGCCTGTCTTTCTACTCCTGGTGCGAGTGTTTCTGAAGATGCTGAGAATTCTGCTCTTTGCAATCCAAATGAACAGAGACTCAAGGGGAAAGCACCCGGAGCCCTAACATGACACCACACGCAGTCACGCAGCCCAGGAGTAAGGGCGCAGCGCCCTGATTCTGCGGACCTGCGGCTAGCACATGAAACACAGCAGCACATGGTCACAGCAGCACAGCTGCTCAGCCTGACAGTCCATCCTTGGTAGACTGTTTTAATATAAATCCCTAATAGATGTGATTTAACCGCAATTTTCTCGGGGAGTAAATTGGTGTGTGAATTATACTCTAGGAACATAAAAAGAGAATTGATTTATAGTTTGGCACAAAATGAAAACCCGTGGTTACCTCGGAGACACTTGGAGATTTCTTTTTCTAGATGAACACACAAGTCAGGTCCACAAGATAAATGGTGGCCACAGTGAGGCTCTCCCCAGTAACCTAAGATTTGTTGCTGGGGGCGAAAATTGATTGAGTGGCATTTCAGCAATATGGAGATGTTTCGAACAGAATGTAACAGTCTGTTAAGCCATTTTCCAGTACATTAGGCTAAAATTGCTTAAGATGGGTATACTTTCTATGGCAATCAAGTGTCACATAAACTGCAGTCTTACAATGCCCCTAATGAGAAAAGTGCTGACAAATTGGGTTATTTTAGCCATTACTTTTGCATTCACTTCCATATGTGACCCCCTCTCAATTGCCAACCCTTCCCTGTAAGACAGTCATGCCTTCTGGTACCTCGTGTGGGCTTGAGAGAGAATGACTTTCTTCTCATGCTGCTTTAAGGGAACATGAACAGCTTGGCGGCCCTGGCTCCCAGTCACCACTTGTGGAGAGACTGACTCCGTTTATAGGGATCAAAGGTCATATCCACCCCAGACTATTAACAATGTGAAAATGCTCCACATGAGAAGCTACTTTTGAAGTCAGTGTGTGACATCTCTCTCCACTCCCCACTTGGCCTGTGTAACTTTTTCTTTTGGTGGGTTGGGGCAGATAGCCTATCTTCCTGCCTTGGTCTCTGATTGCTAGCCTGGCTCTAATTCTCTTTTCATCAAACTGATCCTTAGAGCTTTCATACTCTGGAGACAATCTCTGAAGAGCATTTAGGGAAGGGTAGGTGGCCCAGCACAGAGGCACACATTTGTTTCCCCAGAACTTGGGAAGCTAAAACAGGAGGTTCTTGAGTTCAAAGCCAGCCTAGACTACGTCGCATGCCCATTATTGGGGGCTGGGGGGAAGAGCGACAGGTACTGGGTAGAAACCATAGGTATAGAATAGGGAAATGCTACAACGAAAGCAGGGAGTAACAATCTGAATGGATGTAAGAATTCTATCTTGGCAGCTTTCCTTCCCACAATCCCTCGCGCCGGTCCTTTCCAGCTTTAGCCCGACAGAATGGCTCCCGCAAAGAAGGGTGGAGAGAAGAAGGGCCGTTCCGCCACCAACGAGGTGGTGACCCGAGAACACACCATCAACATTCACAAGCGCATCCATGGAGTGGGCTTCAAGAAGCGTGCTCCTCGGGCACTCAAAGAAATTCGGAAATTTGCCATCAAGGAGATGGGGACTCCAAATGTGCGCATAGACACAAGGCTCAACAAAGCTGTCTGGGCCCAAGGAATAAGGAACGTTCCATATCGTATCCGAGTCCGTTTGTCCAGAAAGCGTAATGAAGATGAGGACTCGCCCAACAAGCTCTACACATTGGTAACTTACGTGCCTGTTACCACATTCAAGAGTCTACAGACGGTCCATGTGGATGAGAACTAACCTGCTGAATGTCAAATAAAGTTAGAGAACTGCCTCCAGGAAAAAAAAAAAAAAAAGAATTCTATCTTAACAAAATACTATTGCAACTGACAGTGCTCCAGGAGCGAGGACACTGCAAGATCCACAGTGATAGGTACAAGGAAGCTCAAGCTGGAACCCTCTGTGACCCTGGATGGCCTGGGACAAGCTATACAGCATGAGTCAACAAAATGGGGCCACTGACTTTATAAAGCTGTTTCAAGAACTATAAGCTTACCAGAACATAAAAAACGGTAGCTACTATTATCAACCATACCAGGCTCCATTTACAGATCGACACCTAAGACTGCTGCTGAGCTGCAGGGAGGAGTCCTGTAGGAGTGAGCACTAAAGGCCTGAGCTCCCTTCTGATAGGCAACACTTTTCATCAAGTCTAGTGACTTGCCTACAACTAAGTCATCCTTAGATGAACTCCGCCTTTGCACCTGACGCTGACCTTGCTGTTTCTTTCTCACTCACATACTGGATGAAGGTTTATAATTCACTCCCTCAAGACACATGACTGCCCTCTAGTGGCTACAATAATTCTCTTTAGTAATGGATTCAACTGCTCCAGAGACAGTTCTGTTGACCAAGTGCCTTGCTGAGCAACCATGAGGACCTGAGTTCAACCCCCAGAATCCATGTTTACAAACAAACAAAAGCCAGACATAGTGACTTGTGCTTATATACACTCTCAGCGCTTGGGGAAGTGGAGGCAGGTGGATTCCTTGAGCTCACTGCCAGCCAGCTTCATCCAATTACTGGGATGAATGCCAGTGAGAAAAATAGTGAATCTTGTCACATTAATGACACACAAGACTGACCTTTGGCCTCCACATGCACAAGCAGGCACATACCCACAAGGTTATTCAAGACACACCAGAAGGAATGCATTCTCCAGGAAATATGGAACAGGCAACCACATCCACTCTTGGTTTTGGTTCAAAGTCTTGCTATGTAGCCCAGGCTGGCCTCGAATTCCTAGTCCTCCTAAGTTTTGGAATTATAAGAGATGCCATGTCCTGTTGATCTTGTATTTCAAATCAAAGCATATGGCTTTGGTCAGTTACCATTTAACCTCTTGAACAGGTAGGCCATGAGTACATAGATCCTTGGTTTTTTTGTTTTTTAAAGTATTAGGTGTTTGGGATGACTGTTTAATATAACACAGTCAGCAGTCTCCCCATACCGCTAAACTCTAAAAAGCAAACAGAAACAAATACTTGGCCTCCCTCATCTACCATACATTTACAACTTTTTTTTTCCTTCTTGAGGTAAGGTCTATGCAGTCATGAAACTTGCCATCTAGACCAGGCAGCTCTGACACTCAGAGGTCCTCCTGCCTCCATCTGGAATGAAGCGCACGCATCATCATACCCAGCCCTGCCTTCCTCCCTTTGTCTGTCTTTAGATTGGTTTTGTTGTTATTGGGTTTTTTGTTTTGTTTTTAGGGTAGATCCACATTTTCAAGAGAGGGAGAGAGAAATTAGACCCTTTTAAATAGAGGCTTTGCATCCCAGATTCTTTTCTTCAGGTTTAAAATACTAACAGATTGACCCAACTTCCCAATAGACGGGCATGCTAACCTGTTCAACTGTACAACAGCCAACTTTGAATTCAGAAAAGGCACGAAGCTCACTCAAGGGGAGCCAGGGGAGAGGATAATAGTGGCTAATATTTCCAGGCCTGGCACTCTGTTGAATTCTATGTTAGAGTGTTAGTTTACATAGCTGAGTCAAGGCTGCATGTAAATGCTTCAAGTGACACAGAAAGTTAAACTTAGTTGGCATTTTTCTGTTTTTATTATTGAGACAGGGTCTCTCTATGTAGCCCAGGCTGTCCTGAAACCTCCACAGAGAATGAAATCTTGCAAATACTTAAGCCTGGGTGGAGTATAGCAATCTGGAAAGTAGATGTTAGAGCAAACTGCCCACTGGCTCCCCTTCCCCACGAGGCTCCCAGGTGTGCCAGTGTTCCTTCATCAAGTGCAGAGCCCACCTCCCCCGATGGCGCTTGCTAACAGGAGCGCAGGTTTGAACTTACTATCTTACATTTGTATTTCAGGATCTAGAACCTTCTGGGACCATAACTTTAACCCAGCCTTCCATGACTGTCTTTTCACTTTCCATCACACAACAGGACACTGCAACGACAGCAACAAACTGCTTCAATCTTTTCACTTCTGCAGATGCTAAAACCACTTCTCCAACATATAAAGGAGCTGGAAATTTAATTTCCTGGGAAAGAAACACACAACCTGGCCCTGGCATTTTAGTACCCAGGAGAGCTGAAATAAGTCCATTTATCAAAACTCCATGCACAATTGTCTTTCCAAACTTGGTGTGTTTTGCAAAATCTTCACTTAAGTGCACAGGGTTGGTGTCTCCTGTTAACTCTGAGAAGGCAGCCACGTCCTGCGCTGTGAAGGCCCTGCTGAGCTCGGCTCGGTCTCCAACCTTCACGTGCACACGCTGCAAGCACTGCCCTGCCGGCACCAGGTGAGTTAGCCACAGTCTCCTCTGAAGCCCACTCCACCAGACACGATGGCCAGAAATCACAGGCAACATCCTCAGCATCTCCAGATGTCATCAGCAGACGCTTGCTTCTGTTTTCAAACTATGCAGACACCAAAAGACAGTGTTGAGAGCGGAGGTCTCCGGGCTGTAAGAATATTCAATCCAGCACTTGTTCCCTGCTATTCCCAGACAATGCAAGGAGAAAGGGAGACACCTACAAGAGAAGAGAAGGTTCATTCAAGCTGCATAAAGACACTGGCACTAAGAAGAGACTTGATACCCTATGAGCATATACAGAGGGAGGAGGTCCCCCTCAGTCACAGTCATAGGGGAGGGGAGTAGGGGGAAAGTGGGAGGGAGGGAGGAATGGGAGGATACAAGGGATGGGATAATAGTTGAGATGTAATATGAATAAATTAATAAAATATATATTAAATAAATAGGAAAGAAAAAAGAGAAAAAAGGACACTGGCAACACAGACACATGCAAGTTTCACAGGATGCACAGAACTAGAGCCATCACCTGATCACGAGCCTGGAAACAGCCTGTCAACTAAGCACTGCATGTAGCAGCCAACAAGAAATGGTGAACCCCAGACCATCTCCTGCGTGACTGGACCACTGGCTTCAGCTTCGGAAGCAGCGAGAACCGCGGTTGGCCTCGCTAGATGTTAACTCTGCTCTACTCAAAAATGAGACACATCCAGATCATACCACTGCAGAACTCGGTCGTCCTCGGAGTTGTGAAGAAAAGGTCTTTACCTGAATCACTCTGAAGGCACATTTCTTGTTTTTATAGGCTCCGAACAAGGTCAAAGAGCTCCACAATTTGACCAGACCACTGTACAAAAAAAAATCAAGAGCATAGATAAAGACTTCTGCTGCGACAGCTCCCTAGTACTGCTTGTGATGGTCAAGAATGTCTTTATTTTTTGTTTTTGTTTGTTTGTTTTTGTTTTAAAGCCAGAAGCCTTACTTAAATGAAACAGAATCTTAGGAAAAAAACATATCACAAAGGCAGGCGTGGTGGCTCACACCTGTAATCTCAGCTCTCAGGGACACAGAGGCAGGTGGATCCCTGTGAGTTTAGTGGCTAGCCTAGTCTAATAAGCGAGTCCACAACAGCCAAGGCTACACAAAGAAACCTTGTCTTTATGGGGAAAATCACACACACACACAGTATCACAATCAGAGAATAAAATGAACCCAAGAGTCTTTTGAAAATGTACACATCTGACTTTAACACCACAGCCATCAACTGGGCTATCGGCTGTGATCAGTCACAAGGTTTTCTCTGTCTAGCACAGCCCCACGTGGAGGAATGTTCACAGGAACGCCACTGTGAATTTCCTGAAGGTGTTCTGGCTTCTGCGTCATACACTCTCATCATGGAAACAGCTTCACTCACTGTGCTGTCCCACCACTCTCTCTGCCTAGTATTCTAGAACTGTTCCAATGTCATACCTGCTACAGATCCTTAAGATGGCTGACAAGGTCTTCTCATCATAGGTTAGGACGTCCACAGGCAAAGCAGCACCTACCTAGGCATGGGACAATACCATTAGCAGACACCTGTCCTCACTTGTGAATGCTAAGAAAACCAGTGTCTCAATTAATGGTGCTGGTACTTTCATGTGCCTGCAAAGGGCTCCTAATGTCTGGAATATTGCTCAAACTCTTCATGATACCCCCTTCACCTTAGAGTCTGTGTTTGTTTGTTTGTCTGGTCTCTCTGTGTAGCCTTGGCTGTCCTGGACTCACTTTGTAGACCGGGCTGGCCTCGAACTCACAGCTATCTGCCTGCCTCTGCCTCCCAAGTGCTGGGATTAAAGGCATGCGCCACTATGTGCCATGCTGTGAACGTGGAAGTTAAGAGGCCAACATGAAGGTGTCAGTTCTTTTTTTCCACCATATGAGTTCCAGGGATCAAATTTAGATCATCAGGCTTGGTAGCAACACCTTTACCTAAGCCATCTCACCTATCCATGTGTATAGGCTTTTTTGTTGTTTTGGTTTTTGGTTTTGATAGGGTTTCTCTCTGTGTAGCCTTGCCTATCCTGGACTTGCTTTGTAGACCAGTTCGAGGCTGGCCTCGAACTCACTGTGACCCACCTGTCTCTGCCTTCTGAGTGCTGGGATTAAAGGCGTGCCCAATCACACCTAGCGTGTATAAGCTTTTCTGTTAACATAATTTCCAGTTTTCTGTGGTAAGTGCCTATAGGTGCTGTTGCTGAATTGTATGGTAGGCACATAACTAGTTTATACTGCAGTTGGTATGCACTCCCCTGGTACCTGACGTTTTCATGTGCTTCTTTGCCAATTGTAGGTTCTCTTTAGTGAAATGTCTGCCAAAGTTTGTAGCCTATTTTCCATTTGGACTATTTGTTTTCTTTGATTGGGCTTCCTAGTGTGTGGCGGGGTCTTGTTGCACATAACCTTGCTTACCGACCTTCAGCCTGCCTAGCTCTCTGGTTACAGGTGCAGTTCACTATACCCAACCTACTGGGTTCTCAAAGTTCTCTGTAATAATCTAAGTAATACTTCTTTGTCACACATATAGTTTTCAAACATTTTCCCCAACCTATAACTCATCTTTGTATCTTCTTAACACAGTCTTTTTTGAGCATGTTTGGTAAGGTCCGTGGCAGACGTGAACAGAGTAAGCCAGTGAGGGAAGTTCCTGAGAGTCAATCTGCCCCTGTTCTTCCTCTCCTTTTCCACAGTTCAGCTTCTGTTCGGTCACGGCTAAGACAAAGCTGCGCTAAGTGCTGGTCGGGGACAGGCTAAGACGCAGTATCAGATCGCCAACCACTATCAGTAGGCACAGCTTACTTCTGCTCACACACTTTGTTTACTTTAAGATGTGTCTTCCCCATATGTGTATGTGTCGCTACACATGTGCGGATGTGTTTGCCCACGTGCCGTGTATGTGAGTCTGAGCCACTGCACGTGGGTGGAGGTGGGAGGAGACTCTCAAGAGCTGGTTCTCTTCTTCCACCGTATGGGTTCCAGGGACGGAACTCAGGACACCCTGCCATCCCTCACTGTTCTACAGAAGACTTTCTCACGGAAGCATGCTAGCGCTCATGCAAAGGTAGGCTGTGCTGCTGCTGACCAGTGTAGACTAACCTGATGACAGCACTGTGCAGGAACAAACAGTGCCCTAACAGGTTCCTTGTCAGGGCACACTACAGTAACCTACCAGAATTCAGTATTTCTGGAAGCTGGCTTCTGCAACTTCTGGTACAGCTTTAAAATAAAAATGTTTTAAATGGTATTTCTAGGCCGGGAGAGAAGTTGCTCGCCTTTAATCCCAGGGCTCAGAGGCAGACGCAGGTGGCTCTTTGGGTTGAGGCTAGCCTGGTCTACAGATGGAGTTCCAGGACTAGCTCAAGCTGACTTCCATTGCCTATGCGGAGGAGGAGGTTGGCCTCCAAGTCTTATCCTAACTCCACCTACCAGCAGCAGGATCACAGGTGCTACATTACGACAGGTATGACCAGGCCCACGGCAGGCCACAATTCTACCAGTGAGCTATACCCCTGGTCCCTGTTCTATTTCTTATAAAAACCTTAGGAATGTTAATCTGCCAAGTGGTTCCATACCTCCCCAAACAGGTCCCTTAGGGCTGAAACAAGCAGCTGTTTGAACTGCGCTGCGTTCAGTTCAACTCCGTGTTCTTGAAACTCTCTGTAAAAAAAACATTAAAAAGAGAAAATACCGCATTAAACTCCATGCTTTTCAGATCCATTTAAAAAGGCAAAAATCAAACAGGTAATGTAAAACAGAACTCCTGTTTGCAGACTGAACTTACAGGCAGACTTTCATGTAGTGGTACTCTGAGGGGCTTTTGTAAACCACTCTTTCATATGAGGTAGCTGGCATCTTCCAACATGGGGTACCTACAGGAGAGAGGGCCGGTGACTACCAGGTACACATTGTTAGTAGTCGTAGTACTGTATTTTTAATGGGAACTTGGCCTATTATTATTATTGTTGTTGTTATTATTATTATTAGTTTATTTATTTCTGAGACAGGCTTGCTGTATAGCACAGGTTGGCCTTGAACTGATCCTCCTGCCTCCCTCTAGGGAGGGCTAGGGTTACCAGCTGGAATACTTGCACGTCCAGCCTATTTGATTTTAAAAGACCTTTTTTTGTTTTTTGAGACAGGGTTTCTCTGTGTTAGCCTTGACTGTCCTGGCCTCACTTTGTAGACCAGGCTGACCTCGAACTCACAGTAGTCCGCCTGCCTCTGCCTCCCAAGCGCTGGAATTAAAGGCGTGCGTCACCACCGCCCTGCTTAAAAGACCTTTTATAGTACCTTACCATGATTAGATGTAGCCCTTTGGTCTTGGACCTGAACTATAAGCCAAAACACACTAGTCTGGGCCAGGCTGACCTCAAACTCAAGAGTTCCTCCTGCCTCTGCCTCTCGAGTGCTGGGATAATGGCATGCGCTACCTCTACGGGTCGAAAAGGAATTTCATTAGACCTAACGCTCTGGACTTTCTTCTCCTCTAGGCCTAGGCTACCGCTACTAGTTTCTCCGCAAGCCAGAAGCGCCTCCAGGTGGCCACGTGCCTCACGTTCCCTAGCCGCCTTCATCTTACTGTTTGCCCACTCCATCAAATTACTGTACCATCACACCACCACCCTGCCCAGTCCTACAAGGCTTACTCCTCTGCTCCTGGCTCCCACTGTGCCTGCACTCCGAAACAGGGACGTCTCGTCGCCTATTGCTGCTCACGACCTCAAACGAGAGTCTTGCACATTCAAGCACACAAAACACAACTCTGGCACTAACCCAGTCATTCAAAAAGATCGATCCCCACCGCTGAAGAGTCAGGCACCGGCACTGACTCAGCGTCCACCGCGAAGTGTGCCTAGCATATAGCGGGATCAGCCTTCGGAAGGGGTCACCGTCTGTAACCGGGACCTCAGCCGCGTTGTACGGAGCCCGGCGGCGGTGGTTCTCCGACTTGACCTAATGCGGAAAGCCTCCGGGCCGCCACGCGCTCCTGCTCGCGCATGCGCACCTGCACCTGCCGCGCGAGTAGGCCGTCCCAGGCGCAGAACGAAGCCGCTCAATGCGATAGCCGCGTTCCTATCTCCGGCATGCTGCTATAACTCGGCACGGGTGGGAGTTCCCACGCGGCAGCCCCAGTTTGGGCCTAGAAAGCAGACCTATTTACGTTTGACTCCGTTCCGCACCGCCCTACGGACGCTCAAGCGAGCGTGACGTCAGTGTGCGTCGTCGGCCACTAAACTATTGCGTAACCTCAGCGAGACTGAGGACGAGCGGGTCCCGCGCCCTCTAGCGCCCACTCTCGGAACTTGCGTTTGTGGCGTGGTTATTAAGCCACGACAATCTTCACGGTCATTTATTTATTTCTTCATTCACTCTCGACAGGTTATACCAAAACCATCTCCTGCTTTTTTTGTTGTTGTTGTTTTGTTTTTGTTTTTTCGAGACAGGCTTTCTTTGTGTAGCCTTGGCTGTCCTGGGCTCAGGTTGTAGACCAGGCTGGCATTGAACTCACAGTGATCCACCTGCTGAGAATTACGTAGGCGATGGGTCTTTCAAGGCAGATAAGTTTTGGTATGCTGATATCGATAAAGGTGCCTTTGTGTAAAGGGTCCAGTCTGGATGGCTAGCTTAGGAGACTGTCCTCTGCAAAAAGGCTAACAGGCTTATACTGTACTGGTGTCTCTGTATCTTTATTATTAAATCTCAAGTGGGGCCCCCAGACGCCCCCGCAATAGAGAGTTGGCAGAACCGGCTTGGAATCCACTCTCTGCCGCCAGTCCAGCGTCTTCAGCTCTCGGACAGCAGACAGATCGTCAGCAGCTCCCTTGCAGAGTTGTGAGGAGAAAGCAGCTCATGTAAAGGTCTGCCATCCGGGAAACTATAAAGAGAAAGAGTCTCTCTGGGCCAGCCACCTCTTGCCGGGGTGTATGACCCAGAAAAAACCAGAAGCTCATGCGTTTTGGGTTTCCAAGAACCTGGGTTCACTCCTGCACCAAAATCTTGGAAAGCAGTATCTCCTGAAACCTGACTCGGCCAGGGCTTCCGTGTTAATGCAGAGTTGAGGATGAACGAGATACTTTGGAATAATGAATACTTTGCTGGTTAGCTTTTGTTTTTTTCAGTGAAATGTTATTTTTTTAAAAACTAATGACTATGATGTATCATTTCAAATGATATAAAGGGAAAAAAAAATAAACAAAACCAAACCCCACCCTAGCTAGTTACTTCCTTCTCCAAACTTGAGGGCTCTCTCCTTCTCCCTTCCTCACCTTCTCTGCCCACCCACACCCACCCTTTTTTGAAACAGGGTCAATCCCTGCTGGATTTGAATTTACCCTGTAGCCAACGCCAGCCTGAAACTTGTAGCTCAGCCCCTAGAATACCAAGATCATAGGGGTGTGCTGCCATGCCTGGGTCACGGTTGAGGTGTTTTGTTTTGTTTTGTTTTGTTTTGTTTTGTTTTGTTTTGTTTTTCCTATTCTTCTCTCCCTTACTCCCTAACTATCTCTCCCCAACTCTTCCCTTCCTTCCATTTCCCCCTCCTCTCTTTCTTTCTTTTTTCTTTCATTCTTTCTTTTCTTTTCTTTTTCTTTTTTCTTTTCCTTTTTTTTTTTTCCAGACAGGGTTTCTCTGTGTAGCCTTGGCTGTCCTGGACTCACTTTGTAGACTCACAGCGATGCACCAGCCTCTGCCTCTTGGGTTTAAAGGTGTACGCCACCACACCCGACTCCTCTCTTTCTTTCAAGGGGCAGCAAGCTGGGAAGTGACAAGAATACCTCCTGCAGCCCCCCTCTTTGAGTTTCTCAAATCTTCCACACACACACACACCCATGCCCCCCCACACCCCACAAGTTTGGTGTGGGGTTTTCTCTCCTGAACATTTAAATGTAACATCACTTTATATCAAAACACACAAGGGGACTGACTGGCAAGACGGCTCAGCAGATAAAGGATGCTGACTGACAAGCCCAAGGACCTGGGTTTTATCTCTGGTACCCACATGGAAAAGGGAAACAAGGATCTGACCTCCAGATCTTCGTGAGCAGGCAGACATATACACACGGAAAAAAAACTAAGAAAGAAATGTAGATTTTATTTTAAGTAAAAACACTCCCCCTCCCCCCACCCCTAGGCCATCCCAGTCTTTTAGAAGCAATTCCCTGCAAAGATCATTTTCACCAAGTGTTAGGTAGTGAATGGCTGGTTTCTCCAGCAACAGAACAAATCAAATCAAACCGCATTGAAAAAGGGTGAGCTTCTTGGGATGCAGCTCTCTCGGGCAAGTTCACTGGTCCCAAGGACTGGGGCCAGGGAAGTTTCAAGGCTGAGCTGAGGTAGGGTTGTCTTTGTTTGTTTTTGTTTTTGTTTTTGTTTTTGTTTTTGTTTTTGTTCGAGAGAGGGTTTCTCTGCGTAGCCTTGCCTGTCCTGGAACTCACTCTGTAGACCAGGCTGGCCTCAAACTCACAGTGATCCACCTGCCTCTGCCTCCCAGCAGGTAGGGTCTTCTTAAAGGGGAGTGGAGACCAGCTGTGACTTGGTGACACACTGGAGTTATCACCAGATTTGGTGAGTTCAGGGTCCCATACGTGGGTTTTAGGTCCAGTGGTCACTTTGGAATCCAGAACTAGGAGCTGGCTTTGTCCAGTGTTTTCTGAGGGCTTTTGAAAGCATGGGCTCCTGGTCAGAAGATGGGGGTAGGGCAGGGACACCTCTTGGTCCAAGCCGTCATGCCTTTGTCCAAAAACCTCTGACCTAACAGGCAGGTTCTTCCTAATTGTTAGAGAAAGGCTGTGCCAAGTTAAATACCAAATTGATATTCCGCACGAGGACATTGCTGAAAACTTTTTGTTGTTGATGTTTTCAGAGACAGGGTTTCTCTGTGTAGCCTTGGCTGTCCTGGACTGGCTTTGTACACCAGGCTGGCCTCGAACTCACAGCGATCCGCCTGCCTCTGCCTCCCAAGTTCTGGGATTAAAGGCGTGCGCCACCCACCACACCTGGCTTGAACATGAATTTTTGATTTGTTGCAATCAGTACTCTCTCAAGGGGTATTGCTCTTTCCTGAAGTTTCTCTCATCTTGGCAGCAGAAAGATTTAGTTAGGTATCTTGGAAGAAGCTGCTGCACATTTAGCAGACAGCACGGATTGTGCACCTGACAAGCCTCTTGCAGCTTCTTGGCCTCTTAGAAAGATCTGTGCTTTGCTTATGTACCAAGTCAATTGCCATCTGGTCACCTAGCACTTGGAGGCATGCAAGATTTCATGGAACACTTTTCTTCTTCTTCTTCTTCTTCTTCTTCTTCTTCTTCTTCTTCTTCTTCTTCTTCTTCTTCTTCTTCTTCTTCTTCTTCTTCTTCAGGTTCAGCCTTTTATTGAACATGTTAACAAGAAGTTTAGTCAAAAAGACCAAAGCTCACCTCATCATCAGACTCCTCAGATTCTTCCTTCTTTGCTTCCACTTTCTTCTCCTCAGCTGGAGCAGCAGCAGCGGCTGGTGTGGGACCTCCTGCTGGCATGGCTCCAGCTGCTGGAACTGGCCCACCAGCCCCTACATTGCAGACGAGGCTCCTAATGTTAACACTGGCCACGGCCTTTGTGAACAGGCCAGGCCAGAAAGGGTCACCGTTGACACTGGCTGCTTTAATGAGGGCATTGATCTTACACTCCCTGACCTTAACTTCTTGTCGTGAAGAATGAGGGCGGAGTAGATGCAGGCAGCTCTGAGACGGAGGCCATGTTGTGGACTGCCAGCACAGTGCTAGTCGCCTGATGAAGTGAGGGCCTCACGCCAACGCAGCCTTAGCTTCCTCAGAAGGACCGAGCACCTTGGCAGCAGCTGAGGAAAAGCTCACGGAACACTTTTATTCCAACAACTACAGCTTACAGTCTTTCCCCTTTCTTTGTCTTTTTTTTTTTTTTTTTTTTTTTTTTTTTCCGAGACAGGGTTTCTCTGTGTAGCCTTGGCTGTCCTGGACTCACTTCGTAGACCAGGCTGGCCTCGAACTCACAGCGATCCGCCTGCCTCTGCCTCCCGAGTGCTGGGATTAAAGGCGTGTGCCACCACGCCCGGCCTCCCTTTCTTTGTCTTTATTCTTCCTCACTTACGTTTAACTTATGTTTAGCTTTCTGTTGTGGGATCTTGTCCATTTTTGTAAGCCAGACTCACTCCTTCCCAAAACAAGTGCATAAATTAGTCAAGGTTACTATTGCTGTAATTAAAAGATCAGGACCAGGGGGCTGGAGAGATGGCTCAGAGGTTAAGAGCACTGGCTGCTCTTCCAAAGGTCCTGAGTTCAATTCCCAGCAACCACATGATAGCTCACAACCATCTAAAATGGGATGTGGTGTCTTGGTGTGCAGGTGTACATGCAGGCAGACCACTGTATACATAATAAATAAATCTTAAAAAAAAAAAAAAAAGACCAAGACCAAAAGCAACATGGGGAAGAAAGGGTTTATTTGCCTTATATTTGCACAGCACAGTCATCACTGAAGGAAGTCAGGATAGGAACTCAAAACATTGCAGGAACCTGGCTAGAGGCAGGAGCTGATGCAGAGGCCATGGAGGGGTGCTGCTCACTGACTTGCTCTCCACAGCTTGTTCTACTTGCTTGTTTCTTTTATTTGTTTTGTTTTTGTTTTGTTTTTTTCTAGATAGGATTTCTCTGTGTAGCCCTGGCTGTCTTGGAACACTCTTTGTAGACGAGGCTGGCCTCACACTCACAGAGCTCCACCTGCCTCTGCCTCCCTTGAGTGCTAGGATTAAAGGCACGTGCCGCCATGCTCAGCTCTTCTTTGTTTTTGTTTTGTTTTGGTTTAGAATGGACTAATGTAGGGGACACCAAGAGTTCAGGTGACACTTCATTTCTCTGTTCTCCCTGCCCTGCCTTGTTAACCGATACCAGCTAGATTTTCTACAGTACACAATGTAAAGCCCAGTCTACAATTGTCCATCCACCCAATGAGAATACTGGTCCCTCTGTCAGCAGATTCTGGGATGATAGGACAAAGGTCAAGATGATGAGAAGCTAAAAAATTTTAACTTCACCAATCATTTCCATTTATTTAAAGAGGCCCACCGAGTGCCAGACAGTTGGCTCAACAGTAAGCCATCTGTATCATACAGTGGCACTGTGATGCCACCTACAACAGATAAAGAAAATGCAACAGGACTGGAGAGATGGCTCAGCAGCGAGAGCACTGACTGCTCTTCCAGAGGTCCTGAGTTCAATTCCCACAACCACATGGTGGCTCACAACCATCTCTAATGTGACCTAATGCCCTCTTCTGGCCTGCCGGGATACAAGCAGACAGAGCACTGTATACATAATAAAGAAATAAATCTTTAAAAAAAAAAAAAAAAAAAAAAAAAGCAACAGAAGACTCCACTTGGATCCTATCCCTCCCACATGGATGGCTAGGCTAGAAGCCACTCCTTCCAGAACACCCTGGGTCATCTGCAATCAGGAACTGCAAAAACACTTGCCTGTGGCTCATGTGGAACCTGTAAAGGGGAAAGCAGGATCTGGCAGGCAGAAAGCAAGGAGATGTGAGTTCATCTGAAGTCTGGCTGTGGCTGTACCCCATGGGGAGCCCAGGACTTGCAATCTTGGAAGAAGTCTCAAGGGAAGACAGAGCCTTCCTTCTTGGTCACTGCTTTCCAGCTGCAGCAAATGAAAATAAGAAGTCATTGTATGGTGGTCCATGCCTATGATGTGAGCGCTCAGAAGGGTGAGACAAGAACATGGCGACGTTGATGCTAGCCCGAACTACATGGTTCACTCTCTCTCACCTCCCTACCCCAAACCCCAAACCCAAACCAAGCAGCAAAAAAGAATCTGTGAAGTTTGGGCTGAGATGGCTCAGTGGGGGCACAGCCTGAGTTCAGACCCTCTCATGTAGCCACAGGTGCACCAGGGGGGTAAAAAGCAGCAGACCCAGGAGCCCAGCCAGCCTGGCGTAAATGGCTCAAGGGAATAATGCTTAAGAGAGCACGACACCAAGCGCCTTCCTCTAACGTCTATACATGTTTGCCATGCACAGACACAGACACACGCACACAACACGTACACGCCACACAAAACAGCAAAAACCCAGGGCTATCAGTTAAATCTTGATATCTAATTAAATCTGAGTTCCAAATAAACGACATGCAGGACATAAATTTGTAGCGGAATTTTAATTCAGAACATGGCTGCTCTGGCAAGAGATCACATCCAAAAACCTTCTCAGCTGTATGATCTGGCTGAAATTCAAACATGCCTTTAATCCAGGAGAAAAAGGCAAGTAGATCTGAGTTCAAGGCCAGCCTGGTATAGAACAAGTATCAGGTAAATAAAAGCTTAGACCAAAGTGAGTCCAGGACAGCCAAGGCAACACAGAGAGACCCTGTCTCGAACAACCAAAAAAAAAAAAAAAAGAAAAAAGAAAAGAAAAGCTTAGATCCAGGTGTGGTGGTACACTCCTTTAATCCCAAACAATGAAGGTAAAGTTAGCTTGTAGAAGAAAGCACCCATGCTTGAAAGTGATGTTTAATTGAATGGTAGAAAAAGTGACAAATCAGAGAAAGATTGGACAGAGTAGGATATGCCCAACTCTCACAAGAAGAGAGAGGGGAAAAGGGAAGCTGGTTAAGGGGCAAAGAAGAGGAGAGAGGCGGCAGTTTTACCAGGATGTAATAGAGAGACAGGTTGCCGAGAGGCGAAATCAGAATGAGCCGGAGAATAGGATGGAGCCAGAAACTAGAGCAGATTGTTGGGGTTAGTTTGAGGCCAAGAAGAACAATTCAGAGGCCAAGAGAGTAGCCAGATTGAAGAGTTTGAACCAGAACAGCTGAACTGAACCAGCCAGAGTTCAGAAGAACTGGAAAAGGTGAGCTTACTAAGCAGTAATTCTCAGAGGTGTGTGGCGGTTATTTTACCAGTATGCCCTAATAATGTTTATTATTAGGCCTGTAATTATTATTATGACAGTATTTTCTAACCCACACCTATGGAGAGAAGGGATGAGACAAAAACACCTGCAACAGATGTATAAACCCAGGCACAAGATGCCTAAGGTATGCATAAACTCTAAGTTAAATAAGAGTTTATACAAAGTTTATTTAAAGCTTAATGCTTTTTCTTTTGCTCAGGGCAAATGGCCTGTCTCTAAAACAGGATGCGTTTTCTCGGCAAACAGGTAGCAGCATAGAGCCTATACATCAGGCACCATAGAGCCTAAAGAAGGACATTTAGAACTAAAAGGTGAAAGTGTCCATCCCCTATGGAGAGAAGAGATGAGACAAAAACACCCCACAACAAAGGTAAAAACCCAGGCACAAGATGCCTAGGGTATGCGTAAACTCTAAAATAAAGTGGGAGTTTATATAAAGTTTATTTAAGGCTTAATTAATGTCTTTTCTTTTGCTCAGGGTAACCAGCCTGTCTCTAAAATGAGATATATTCTCTTAGGAAACAGGTAGCAGCCTGGCCTACATATCAGTGTGATAATGATTGTGTGTTCATTGGTAATGGTGATGTTATAGTTCCTCTTTGAAGGAGGTCAAAATGAAACAGACCTGGATGAAAGAGAGACTGCTGACTTAAGTCAGTCTGTCCTTACGTGAATTCAAACTGCAGAACAAGCAGTTAACTTATATTGCTAATCCCACTACATGAGAATAGCTCTGAGACTGGCTGAGACATGAATGTCTATGCATAGCCAAAGCTTCTTGTTGGTTACAAAATCCCCATGATTTATTATTAGATGTCATTCTTCGTGTGGCACGAATAAAGATTTGCAGATGTCTTTCTTCTGCTCATACAAAGAGCAGAGAACCAGCCTTAATTGTTCTGTGCATCCTGCACACCTAATACACTCATAGTTTTAGGACTGTATAATGCTTGTGAGAAATTATATGTTTTCAGAATAAAAGAACCAGACACTGACGCTGGATTAGACCTGACAAGATTCATTCCTCCAGCATGCGGAGACACTCACATCCTGCATCTTTCATGTCCCAGCCCCAAGTACTTCGATTGCTGTTCCTCACAGACAAGGACAGCTTCAAAGAAGGCTCCTGATGCCAATTGGTCCAGCATTTCAGACTGTCCCACACACACTTATATTAAGCCTGGAATTTCTCAACATTTAAAGACTGTACCACAAATACTATTCCTAGCTTGTTTAACCATTTTTTTTTCCCCAGTTTTATTTGGGCCCCTACATAGGCATTATTCATGCTAAATCAGCCAGAAGAACCCTTAAGAGAAGGATGCCTTGTTTCCCTTAAGGGGGCCTTGGGTAGGTTTTTGGTTGCTTTCTTGGGTGATAGATGTTTATTGTCATTGGGAGTTGGTTATAAGTTATTATTGGTCTCATTCAGAGAGAAAACGAGGTTAGACTCAGGGACTTCTTTCTTTTCCTTTATCTTTCTTCCTTAGGTATGGAGATAGGCATTGAAAAGAAAGAAAGAAAGAAAAATATTGAAATATGTAGGGATGATAGGACAAGAAAGTAGATGATTGAATCTACTCCTCAACTTAAGGCCTTAATTGTTACTCAAAATTAGGTTAATTTTAATTCATTAATATAGAATTTTCTATATTGATACAAAATAAGTTTAATTTTGATACATTGAAATAGAATTCAAATTTAATATTATTCTTCACACATTATATTTCTACTCTAATATGAAGTATTGCACACATACAACTCAATACATGGTTTACTTCCAATACTCGGATAGTGTTATTGCAGGCTGTTTAGGATAATTAAGTAATACAAGCCAATTGTTAGTTGATCAACTTGTGGTCAGGAATATACATCCTAGATTTAACAGATAGGTATGATTCTACAGATAGATAAGGTAAAACAGTTAGATATGGTCTTCAAAAACCTGTGAGACCTACAGAATATGGCATTTAAAGATGTTTTTATTATTTTAAGGATTCTTTGACAATAAGACAGGTTTACTCCTGGCAACATCCAACCTACATCAAAGAAGATGATGAGCATCGAAGAAACGCCTCATGGAAATGGCTTTGAGTGTGGTAAAACAGCCACTAGGCAAAAATATCCTTTTGTCTGCCCCAGACAGAATGCTGCCTAAAACGGGCAAGCTTGGATGCAGGCAGTGTCAACTGCCAAACTCTGCCAAGACAGGGTAAACAAGTCCTCAATAATTCCTGCTTCACAGATATGTCTGTCAGATATACTGGACCAGAAGGCTGAAGGTGATGCTCCAATGTTAAAGAGAGTTTTGGGTGACTGTTTAGGCAGCAAACTGTCTCTGTCATTTTTTTTTCATTTTGGAAGCTGCTAACCTGCACTTCCTGTTTACTCAGGTAATTAAGTTGTATTCCTTCTCAAGTCTCTGATGGGGTTGAAGACCAGATAGCTAGTTTTAAAGTTAATCTTAGTTGTTTAGGACTTTAGAAGATGCTTTTAGGTCTAGATAGATATTTTTTAGGTGGATAGGTATGAGCTTTGATAGATACTGATTTAGGTTCAAAACTTTAGACTTACCAAGATAGAGCAGTTAATATTTTCTTCAAGGTTGCCAAATACCTTTTGATTAGACATTATAGACATTATGTATGTAAGTCTCACCTGTTGGTTTATTTTTTTTCATAATTGTTCTTACTGTATATTTTTTAAAATGGCCTTTTTATTTAGACAGAAAAGGAGAATTGTTGGAGGTTGGTCTGATGTATTTTGATGCTAATTACTGCTTGCTGTCTCTGTCCCACCTGTGCCTTGCCTAAGAGCCTAACCTGTTTGGCCAATCAAAGGCCATCACATCTGGGCAGGGCGAATAGCATAGGCGTGGCTAAGGTTCCAGGGCTGGGGGAGACAGAGAGGATCTTGGGAGGGAGGGAGATGGGAGGAGAGGAGAGAAGGAGGAGGCTGTGCCATGATAGGTTAGGGACCCCGTACCTGCCCCACTATGGGAAGTAGTTTAGGGGATTAATATCTGCCCTACCCCAGGTTAACTAAGGCTATTTTAAAATATAACAGGTGTCTGTGTCTTGATTGCTAGTGGGTTAGAAAACACTGTCATAATAATAATTATTGGCCTAATAATAAACATGTATAAACATACTGGGAAAATAACCACGATAGCGGTGGAAAACATTCTAGGCCTAGGTTAGAGTGTAAGGAGGCTAGAAGCTTCCAGGACTAGGTCTAGGTTAGCAGACACAGGCAGTAAGTAATCCTCTGGGACAACTATTGAGACAGATGAATAAAAGTTCCTTTTATACAAATCATATCCTTTTATTAAAAATGTATTTGTTGTGGTGGCGCACGCTTTTAATCCCAGCACTCAGGAGGCGGAGGCAGGTGGATCTCTGTGAGTTCGAGGCCAGCCTGGTCTACAAAGCAGGTCCAGGACAGCCAAGGCTACATAGAGTAACTCTGTCCTGGATTTAAAAAAAAAAAAAAAAATGCATTTGTTGCTCATCTGACATTAACATTTTTCTGGCTACCTTCTGTTTTACCCAGCAGCCATAAGAGGCAGGAGGAGGATGGTTGCAGCCTGTCGGTCAGCTGAGCTTGCAGCCACTGTACAGTAGGGCTGGAGCCCGAAGGTTACCAAAAGTGGAGCCAGAAGGACACAGGGTGGCCTCTTCAGGCAGGGAATTCTGGCAGCAGCTCAGCAGATCACAGTAAACAGATTAGAAGCTCTGACCCAGAAGTGCAGGTCCAAACACCTCCACCACCTGGGGGAGCATGGCTCCGCAGCTGCCAGCCAGGGAGCCCTTCCCTCTGTCCTGGGCCTTCCCCTGACAGGTGCCTGCTGGCACTGAGCTGTCACTTTGCGTCTCAGCCAGTTTCACTAAGTTCCAAAAGGATGATGAGGGAGGAGACTCTCCTCAGACAGGTCTCAGAAACCAGAAACAACCCTGCAGCCTCAGTAAAAGAAAATCTACCCACCCTGTCCTGAGAAGGACCGTTTCCACCCCACCCCACATTTCCAGTGGCTAGGTAGGCTGACACCGGGAGAGGCAGAGGACGACGAGACAGAAAAAGGGATCCAACAAACCCAGTAGCCTTGGACCTGTAACCCGACCTGGCAGGTATTCCAATCTCTGGGTATTTTGTGGGAACGTCCCCAGGGCAGGGCAGGGCAGGGCAGGGCAGGACAGGACAGGACAGGACAGGGCAGGTCAGGTCAGGTCAGGGCAGGGCAGGGCAGGGCAGGGCAGCAGGTATCACTCCCTGGGATACAGGGGCCTCACGGAACCTCAAGCAGAAGACAGACTTGAATGGGCAGCACCATCGATCCGGCATATGTCTGTCACCCAGTACTAATGTCATCCTTGTTGTCACCCTATCCTGGACAAGAAGCTCAGACTGATGGCCAAAAGTTTCTAGCCACCGCTTGTCACTCAGTGTCTTCAGTATTCATTTGCCCAGGAGGCTCCATCTGCAACAAGCCTCATGGTCCTAACTCCTAGAAGTGGGACCGAGTCTCTTGGGGCTCTCTTATTTTTATCCCGGAAGTTTCTGGCAGTCTTTCAGGAAGGGCTGTGATGAATGATGCCTTTCTTCTGTTCGAGGTTCAGCAAAGGCAGAGAGAGCCGCAGGATCTGGTGTGGAGGCAGCTAGCAGGCCTACAATTACAGAAGCAAAAAATAGGGTGCCATCAAAGAGCCTTAAAAATCCATTTTAGCTATTTATCAAAAACAGCTCCCCCTCCTGCCCGCCGCCGAGACAGGTTTCTCTGTGTAGCCTTGGTTGTCCTGGACTCACTCTGTAGACCAGTCTGGCCTCGAACTCATAGCGATCCACCTGCTTCTGCCTCCCGAGTGCTAGGATCAAAGGCATGCGCCACCATCACCCGGCTCAAAAAAACAACTCTTAATCTTGGTTCATGGCTTCTATCCCAGGCTTTCTGTTGACAGTGGCAGGGTCGGGGTGGGGGTTGAGGATAGGGGGGTGGCATGTCCTACTTGCAGAACCTGCCTACTGTTCTCGAAAGTTAAAGTATCATCTCAGGAACCCCAAGACCAAGTTGTCAGCACAAAGGACATTTATTTGCCCCAGAGGGACAGAGGGTGGGGATAAGAGACAAAGACAGGAAATAGAGGCGGAGGGAGAAGGGGAAGGGAAACTGGGCAAGGGAGAGAGGGCGGGCTAAGAGGTCCTGGAGTGGGACAAAGGACAGCCTCTGGATACAGGGGCAGACATGGCAAATGGCAGTTTATAAAGGAAAAAGGGAAACCTTAGGATGAGGTGCTTGGTTTTAATTGGGCATGTTGATCAGGTGAGCCAAGGGGGCTTTTGATCCTGGACTTTTAATAATTTGACAGTTGGACCTTGGTAGTCAGCCTCAGGAGGAGGAGGAAACAGCCAAATAAGGGAATAGATCTTAGGGGCTAGCTTTAGGAATGTAATGTAATGGTTGTTAGCAAGGAAGAGGGGACTGGGGAGCAAGGCCTGCTAGAGCCATGCCTGCCATGCTCGAGCTGGCCACAGCCCCTCCAGGCTTCCAAGTTGATGTGGGCAGCACATACCCTGCCTGGATGACAAAGCGGATCCCTCTCCCCAGGACCTTTGCTTTGGGACAGTCTTACTGTGGCCTTGTGATCTTGCCTGCTCCTCCCAGGTTCTGGGGTTATGAATATACATCAGGACACAGCCTCACAGAGGCTTCTAATCCTTGCCAGGAAGAAATCCTGTGTCCATGGGCAGCTGTTTTGAAACTGATCCCGTGGCTCACGGCCTCTTCAGTGACTCACAGGAACCCATCTCTCCCTCCTCTCGAGAGGCTCAGATTAGAAGTAACATCTACCATCTAGTTCTCTGAGAAACAGAACAGACGCTGTTGATTTCATTTTCAGTTGAATTATTCCCTTGTTTTGCTATTCTATTTGTTTTCGTACCTCCTAGAGGTGAAAGCTTAATTTTATTGGTTTTTTTTTTTTTTTTCAGCCTTTGATTGTTTGGTTTTTGGAGACAGGGTTTCTCTTGTAGTCCTGGCTGTCTGTCTGTCCTGGACTCACTTTGTAGACCAGGCTGGCCTTGAACTCACTGAGAACTGCCTGCCTCTGCCTCCCGAGTGCTCTTTTTTTGGTTTTTTGAGACAATGTTTCTCTGTGTTGCCTTGGCTGTCCTAGACTCACTTTGTAGACCAGGCTGGCCTCGAACTCACAGTGATCCGCCTGCCTCTGCCTCCCGAGTGCTGGGATTAAAGGTGTGTGCCACCACACCCGGCTGTGCTCTTCTTTTCTAATGTATACATTTTCCTGATCACTGCATTGGCTGCATCTCACAATCTTGATGTCATTTTTTTATCTTTTCTCAGAACTATACTCCCTGCTTCTCTGATCAATTACAATATTCAAACCACACCATGGGTTTCCATTTAAACTAGAAATAACAAGCCAGCACTCTGGGAGGCAGAGGCAGGCTAATCACTGTGAGTGCAAGGCCAGCTTGGTCTACAAAATGATTCCAGGACAGCCAAGGCTACACAAGAAACCCTGTCTTCAAAGACAAAACAAAACAAACAAAAGAGTAAACTATAAACAACAGAAGTGAACAAAAAGGAACAAATTGATGACTTCGGCTCTTGAGAGATAATTTCAGTTACTTAAAAAAAAAAAAAAAAAAAAAAACAAAGCACGCTTAGGGGACTGGAGAGATGGCTCAGCAGTTAAGAGCACTGGCTGTTCTTCCAGAGGAGCCAGGTTCAATTCCCAGCACCCAACTGGCGGATCACAGAAGTCTGTAACTGAAGTTCTAAGAGATCTGACACTCTCACACAGACTTAGGCAAACACCAATCATGTGAAATTAGTAGTTAAAAAACACACTTAGGAGGGTGGAGTAATAGCTCAGCAGTTACCAGCCCATAGCACTCCTGCAGAATACCCAAGTCCTGATCCTAGTACCCATGTCAGGCAGGGCACAATCTCCTGTAACTGCACCCCAGGGGATCTGAAGCTGCTGCCCCCCACAAGCACCTGCACTCACTTGCTTCTACCCCACATAGACACAGACACATAATTACAGTAAGTCTAAACTAATAAAAATGCATTTTAGGGCCCAGGGAAATGGCTCAGTCAGTAAAGGGCTTGCTGTGCAAGCAGCACCTGAGTGTGGATTCCCAGCAGCCATGTGAAAAAACAGCAACATGGGCTTGCAATCCCAGTGCCGGGCGGGCAGGTGATAAGAGAAGGATGCAGACGCTTGGCTTGCTCCAGGTTCACTGAGAGTCTTAAAAACAAGGCTTGGAGCGACTGAGGAATAAACCCAATGTCTACCATCAACCTTTGGCCTCTTCACGTGTCCCCGCAGATAAACACTTTTTTTGTTCTGTTTGTTTTTCAAGACAAGGTTTTTCTGTGTAGCTTTGGCTGACCTGGACTTGCTTTGTAGACAAGGCTGGCCTCGAACTCACAGTGCCTCCCCCAGTGCTGGGATTACAGGCACGCGTCACTGTGGCTCCTTAGATAAACACATTTTGTTGTTGTTGTTTTTCAAGACAGGGTCTCTCTGTGTAGCCTTGGCTGTCCTGGATTCACTTTGTAGACCAGGCTGACCACGAACTCACAGCAATCTGCCTGCCTCTGCTTCCCAAGTGCTAGGATTGAAGGTGTACGTCACCATACCCGGCAGGATAAACACATGTTTAAGTGAACAGAAAATATCGCACCCATTAGGAGCTCCAAAATAGAAAGCACCTGTATGTTGCCAGCCTAGACTTAGTAAATTTATTTCACATTATTATTGTGGTCACTTTTTTACAGCTGTTTGGTTTTTTTTTTTTTTTTTTTTTTTTGATCACATTATTGTTCACAGAATTCACAGAATTCATTAACATGCTAGTATTTTACATCCAGGGGTTTTCAGTGGAACAGCAGAGTAGAAAAGGCACTCGCCCGTGAGCGGGTGCCTGGTGTGGAGCTCCACTCTGATTAGATACAAGTCCGGAACATTATTGCTTTATTAGTCCTTATTTTTAAAAATTATAAATTTTTCCTAGGAAACCCAGCCTGTCAGGATTTCTTTGTTCTGGTCACTCATGACATATCTGATTTGTAGGTACGCAAAGCCACCAGTCTGTGTGTTCTGCCACTTGGGCATTTCTTAGGGCTGACTGAGGCTAAACGATGCCCCCTCATGTATGTTTCTACGTGTTTTTTAAAAAAAGAGTAGAAACATTTTCTCTTTTCTAATTTTGGACATTGTCTCAGTTAGTAGCTCAGGCAGGCTTTGAACTTGGATCCTCCTGCCTCAGCCTTCCAAGTGGCTGAGAGATTCCAGGTCTGTGCATCAGGCCTAGGGGCGGAAACCTCCTCCACAGCTTGCTGTCTCTTCCCTGGTCTTGTGGCTAATGGGCTGCATTCACTCATACATGGGCCTCTATGTAAAACTTGAATTAGATCTAAACAAGAGAGTTCAAAAGATGACTAAGGCCCCTGGAGAAGAAGCCACTGACCATGCAGAGGGTACATCTGAAGCAACAATAACAAACAAATAAACAAACAAAAAAACAGCTTGAGTTTAATGTGTGTGGAATGCCTGAAAGAAAACGTCCTTAATAATCTTGATCCAAGGTGGCTGCTTCGTGCTGCTTCTCAGGGACATGGACCTTGAAGACTTCTAGTAGGCTTCGTGGCTGGCTATGTTTTTATTTTGTGCCATTTAGTTTTCTATTTTGAAAAAAAAAAAAAAGATATTGAAGGTTTCCTTGTGCCTCCTGACGCTCCGTGGAACCAAGAGTACTGGGACAGGAGACTGGCTTCCTCAGGGACGTTGGCGTTCCTTCGGCACTGGGGACAGGATCCCTGAGAGAGGTGACTGTGTCAGGTTTTGGGGGTGGGAGCAGATGCTGTGTGCGCGATGCAGGCTGTGGCAGCGGCCTCAGTTCAGCTTCTTGTTGTCTGTGTTATGCACAGAAGCTAAGAAGTCGACAATAAGCTTGGCTGTTTTCCTGGGTCTCTCCATCACCACAGAGTGGCCACAGTTTTCCAGCAGTTCTACCTGGCAGTTACTCAACGACTTGGCTAATATGTCTGCCCCAGACACATCAAGCACCTGCAGGGGGAGAGAAGGGAAGACACGGCACACAAAGATTTAGAGGCTCCAACCACTGCACTGCGGCACTGCAGTTGCTACCACCGAGGCCTGGCACGCGGGGGTCAGGGAGATGGGGTACATGGAAGGCACCAGCATGCCTTCCGTGTGACTCTGAAATGTGGCACTAGAAGTATAGCGCTGCCAATGACAAGCAGGGAAGAAAAGACACAGTTCCTGTATGCAAGGAGGTTAAGCTGGAGGGAGAGGCAGATGCATCAAGAGATGACGACAGTATGTTGGGAACAGGGGCTGAGAAGGCAGACAGGGGCACAGAAAGGGAAGACGTCACTTCTGAGCTCTGAGACAGCGGAGAGAGCAGAGGAAAGTTTACAGAAAGGGAGGAGCATGAGGGTGAGGGGTTATGGCAAGGTCAAGGGTCAGGCAGGGCATACTAGAGCAGAGGGAGACCTTTACTCTGGCCTTAACAACACAGCCACAGTTTTATGTCTTGCTAGGGACTGAACCGAGGGCCCTGTGCATGTTAGGCAGCACACGCCACCAACTGCACCCCATCCCCAGTCCTACGCCAGCCTCGGGACAGAGGGCGGCCCTGAGACTTGTTAAGGGGAATGAATGATTTGAGTAGTAGGGAACCCAGATGTAGGAAAGTCTCACTAGAAAATTCAGGAGGTGGCATGGTGGCGCACGCCTTTAATCCCAGTACTCGGGAGGCAGAGGCAGGCGGGTTTGAGGACAGCCTAGTCTACAAAGTGAGTCCAGGACAGCCAGAGCTTATTATACAGAGAAACCCCATTAAAAAAAAAAAAAAAAGAAAGAAAGAAAAAGAAAATTCAAGAAGTGAACATCACAGGGAGATTCCTAGAGCCATGCCCTGTGCACATAGAGACAAAAGGCTAAAAAAACAGAAGCAAAATTCCTACTCTTTAAGGGCCTGGAGCCTGATGTCTCACATAAACATAAAAAAAAATTCTTCTTCTTCTCCTTTTTTTTTTTTTTTGGTTTCTCAAGATAAGGTTTTTTTTTTGTGTATCCCTGGCTAACTGAAACTAGCTCTGTAGACCAGGCTGTCCTTGAACTCATGGAGATCCACCTACCTCTTGCACCCTGAGTGGTGGGATTAAAGGGGGGGATGCACCACTACCTGACACATAAACATTCTTAACAATCTATGGTGCCTTAGAGATATGGCCAGTCTCATGAAAAACAACTTGTTCTGTAGAATTGCTTACTTACAAGACAGTAAGATCTCTCCCATACAAGTGGCCCACAAAACAAACTCAAGTAGCTTCTCCTTTAAACTGTAAATCTCAGTCCCTCTCAACCACACAGTTGCCTCTCTGGGGCCTGCTTGCGCTCTTGTGGTATGTCTTTGTAAGTTCTCTGCCCGTTTGTGTCCTGGTAAAATCTTTCACCACCTGCCTGTGTTACTGTCCTTCCGTACACAGTGCTGGCAAGAAGAGAGATGAAGTCTGGTAATCGACAGCCTTTCTCTTGAAGGCCTTTCTATCTTGGTGGACTGAAAATGGAAGAGAGTTCTTTTTTGCTGTTTTTTTTGGTTTTTTGTTTGTTTGTTTGTTTTTGTTTTGTTTTGTTTTTCAAGACAGGGTTTCTCTGTGTAGCCTTGGCTGTCCTGGACTCACTTTGTAGACCAGGCTGCCCTCAGACTCACAGCAATCCTCCTGCCTCTGCCTCCTGAGTGCTGGGATTAAAGGTGTGCACCACCACCGCCTGGCTGTTTTTGTTTTTGAAGACAGGGTTTCTCTGTCTAGTCTTGGTTGTCTTGGACTCACTTTGTAGACCAGCCTGGCCTCGAAATCACAGTGATCCGCCTGCCTCTGCTTCCCACCACACCTGGCGGAAGAGAGTTCTTGACCTGACTGATGAATAGCAGCTCTCTCAGGAAGGGCTGCCAGGTTCAGCCATGCAGGCTCTGTACTGCCCAAATCCAAGAGCATCATCCATACAACTTACAGGACACATGGATCCCTGTATCTGGGCACACCAGCAGCTGGCCTCCCGGGGTTCAAAAAAGAGGAAGGCTGAATTCAGTCTGACAGGTACAGGTGCTGTGACACTAAGTGCTGTTAGCAAGGCAGGCAAAGAGCAAGGGAGCTTGGGAACCAAAGGCCATGAAATAAAGATGCTCCTTGAAGCTTCTGTTATTGGGCATCTGGCCTCGGTATGCACAAGACATAGAAGACTTGGTCCTATCTGTAGCGCCCCATAGGACGTTAGACTGTCCTTCCATGCAACAAAGTGGACTTCAGAATCTAGGGAGAAATTCTTGACCATAGGCTGAGGCCAGCAGTCAGAGGCAAAGGACGCATGGGATAAATCACTTGTGTTTTGATGGTTGAAAAAATAAAAGATCATTTTCATACAAGTTGCTGCACTTGAATCTCATAGTTACCCTGGCAGCAGAAGAGATGTCCTAACTTGGAGAGGCTGGGGTGCTTGCCTGGGGTCACAGGATGAGGAGGGTCACAAGTGGAACTACTAGAACATACTTCCGAGGCCTGCTGGGCTCTCTGAGCATCTACCTTCCTGGGATAATGGGCTATGGGCCTGTCCCTGCAGGTCCGCAAGGGACCAGCATTAAAAGAGAGGCTTTTGTTTTTCTGATAGAGTTCTTGCTGGCCAAGCTTCCAGGTCCTGCGTCTCTGGCTGTACACAGGGCTGTTTTCAGTCTCTTGGCTGCTGCAGAAAGATGTAGCTGGAGGGGCAAGGGGGGAACGTCCCTCCTCTCCTTGTCCCCAGCCCTTTACAGTGCACCTTGGGCCATCCTTGGCCTATTTACCAGCTACAGGCTTTTGTGAGTACACACCCCCTCCCTCCTTGTCTGCCTGTCTCCGGGCCATAGGCACTCTGGGTCCCTGTAAGCACAGCGTGATTTTTTTTCTGCTTCTGCTCTCAGCAGCCCAGAGAGGACTCACAATGGTGATTTTCACCTTGGATTCTGCCAGAGCTTGAATCTGTCTCTTATTGGTTCATGCGCTGGAAGCTTTATCCTTCTACTGTCCTAAACGGATTAGTAACCATTGAGATCTCTGCCCTCAGGGATGGATCAATGCCACTATTATACTGTCTACTGTCCCCAGCCATATTATGCAACAGGCAGCCCCTCACTACATGCTAAACAGATAGATGGTGGTGGCAATATGAACATGGACTTCCCAGCCTCCGGAACCATTAGCCTATAAACTTTTAGTCTTTATAAACTGCTCAGCCTCAGGTATTTTATTATAGCAACAGAAAACAATATCAGAAAAAGGTTGTTTTTAGTATCTTTTTCCCCCCACAATATTCCTTAATGGAAGGTTCTTGTGCACCCTGTTAAATACACTGTCATTCATCTACATTACACGTTTCTTTTCCTTTCTTTCTTTCTTTCTTTCTTTCTTTCTTTCTTTCTTTCTTTCTTCCTTCCTTTCTTTCTTTTTAAGATTTATTTATTAAATATATAGTATTTTGCCAGCATGCCAGAAGAGGGCACCAGATCACATGGTTGGTTTTTTTTTTTTGGGGTTTTTCGAGACAGGGTTTCTCTGTGTAGTCTTGGCTGTCCTGGACTCACTTTGTAGACCAGGCTGGCCTCGAACTCACAGCGATCCTCCTGCCTCTGCCTCCCGAGTGCTGGGATTACAGGTGTGCGCCACCACGCCCGGCTCAGATCACATGGTTGTAAGCCACCATGTGGTTGCTGGGAATTGAACTCAGGACCTTTGGAAGAACAGATAGTGCTCTTAACCTCTGAGCCATCTCTCCAGCCCCCTACATTACACATTTCTCACTGCCTCATCTTGCTTTAAACTTTATGAAAATCTTTGGTAGGCATGATTTCTCAAAGGCAGTTTCAAAAGCCCTTCTAGGGATGAATGTGGTGCATCTCTGGAGAACTGGTTATGAGCTGAATGGCGTTCACACTGAGGCCCTAAACCCAGTATTCGGCATTGGCCAGATTTAGAATAGTGCAGTGCAGGTGTTAACTGGTTAAGATGATGTCATAAACTGGTCGGTGGTGGCGCACACCTTTAATCCCAGCACTTGGGAGGCAGAGGCAGGCAGATCTTTTTCAGTTTGAGGCCAGCCTGGTCTACAGAGTGAGTTCAGGACAGCCAAAGCAACATAGTGAGACCCTGTCTTAAAAAACAAAACCAAAAACTAAAAACCAAAAACTATGTATGCAGCAATGTAGATGACTCTTAGAAACATGCCACAGTGAAAGAAGCCAAGTGCAAAGGAGTGCACGTTACACGACGCCATTTAGCTGGAATTTCTAGAAAGGCCAGAGTTTAAGAAAGAGGACACACAATCAGAGATTGCATGGAGGTGCATGGAAGCAGAGATGAATTGCAAACAGGCAGGAGGGCATATTCTGCGGTGTCATCTTTTTCTGCAACTAGGCTGTGGGACAGTGTGCTCAGGTGAACCCTGAACCCCTGGGCTAAACAGCTATACGAGCCAAGCAGCAATAAAGCAGATAGTAAGCTGGCTCAGTGAATACGGCAGCTTGCCAAGAATAGCCACCCAAGCCTACACTCCACCTTGCCACACATACGCAAATAAAATGTAATTATATCTTTTCAATTGATTAAAGCAGCTAAAACCTGAAAAACTGGCCGGGCGTGGTGGCGCATGCCTATAATCCCAGCACTCGGGAGGCAGAGGCAGGTGGATCGCTGTGAGTTCGAGGCCAGCCTGGTCTACAAAGCGGGTCCAGGACAGCCAAGACTACAAAGAGAAACCCTGCCTCGAAAAACCAAAAAAAAAAAAAAAAAACCAAAAAAAAAAAAACCTGAAAAACTATGGTAAAGGTGTCTAAGAAGATTCTATACTTTTGTTTTTGTTTTTGTCTATTATTTTTAAAAATTTAAGTGTACAGGTGTTTTGTATGCATATATGTCTATACGCCACATATATGGCTGGTACCTGAGGGGGCCAGAAGAGAGGGTATCACTAGAAATGAATTTTCAGATGGTTGTGAGCATCCATGTAGGTGCTAAGAATCAAACCTAGATAAGCAGTCAGTGGTAACTGCTGAGCCATCTCTCCAGATCCTTTTCTTCCACCATATGGGTTCTTACAACAAACTCATACTGTCAGGCTTGGCGGCAAGTGCCTTTGACTGCTGACCCATCTCACCAGCCCTTTCTTTTTGCTTTTGAGACAGGGTCTGGCTATGAGGTCCCGTGCTGGCTTTGAACTCATCATGATCATCCTTCCTCAAGTCTTCCCCATATAAATTTTTCTACTAGTTTGAAATTATTTTGAAATAAAACTGTTTTCAAATGCGTACACAGATCTACACAGGCAGTGTGAAGTGGTTTCTAAGATATGTGTGTCATACATAAGGCATAGCTCTTGGAGCAAAACAGTATGTTTGGGAAAGGCATATCTTAATCCTGGCCCTCTGGAGGTGAAGGAAGAAATTCAAGGTCATCTTTGGCTACATAGTAAGTTAAAGGCCCGGCCAGCCTGGGCTACATAAGAGTATGTCTCAAAGCAAAACAAACTCCATAAACTTATGTATCTCTAATATATATATATGTATACCTACACACACACACATATATATTTATTTAAATATTAACTGAGTAAAGGTAGGTAAACAGTGGCTGTTTTTGTTTTGTTTTGTAGTGCTAAGAATTGAGCCCAGAGCCTCCTCAAACATGCTACTTCAGTGCTCTGCCACCGAGCGATGGCCCCTGTGACACAGTCGTGTCCTATCTTTACAGACCATCTACAATACTTTTATGCACAGAGTGGAACTGAGTGAACGTGACTGAGACCCTGGAAAGCAAAGCTACAAGTGTTCACTATCTTGTCCTTACAGGAAGTTTGCTAACTTCTGGCTTAAGAAAGTTTGAGAGATCTTGCAAGGCAGTAAAGGATACAGGAACTAAGGTTTGGATGTGAAGGACAGACACCATATTTACATGATTACTTTTTTTTTTTTGGTTTTTTTTTGTTTTGTTTTGTTTTGTTTTGTTTTTGTTTTTTTGTACCATGGGACAAAAGGGCATTGGTAGTTTTGATTTAAACAGGGTCTGTGTTGCTAAGGTGGCTGCCATTTCCTGGACACAAGGGACACCCTGCTTCCCCCTTCTCATGTAGCGGAACTCAGGTTCTGCACCTGACAGATAAATTAGGATTGGGAGCACAGCTTAGAGGGGGAGTGAGTGCTTGGCAAGTTCAAGGCCTGGTACTCCCCACTGGTAACCTGTATTCCATTTACAAGGCCAGTGGAAGAGACCCTATCTCAATAAACAAACGAACAAATAAACTCCTTTTCTTGTTAAAAATCAAACATCACTGCTCTCCGCTCCGGGACTATGCCAGTTGTCGGCAGCCCCGGGGAGGCTCACTTTAAAGATCAGCCCTTGCTTTTCTTCTGTGGGGCTCGTGACATACCTGGTCTTGTTTTCCCCAGATGATCTGTGTTGGGACCTTGATCTTGTCCATGTTCTCATGCAGAGAGTATCTGGATTTCTCATTGACGATTTCAAAAAACACTTGTCAGGGAAAGACAAAACAAAACAAAACAAAAAACCACAGTGAGTGCGTGCAGATTCCGCACATAGGTATCACAGGAGTCAGAGCTTCGTCAAGCCCAGGCCCACTGCTTCCTCTCTTAAGGGGCCCAGAAAACACTCTGCGCACAGAGGTTTACAAATGACAAGGCAGCCAGCCGCTTAAGCTGCAAGCTGGAGCAGGGCTACTCACGTTTCCGGTAGAAGCTGTTATGAGGGATACGGACATCAACAAGACCTTGAAGGATCTGAAGATGAATGATACCAAGTTAGAAAAGGAGAGAAGCTTCACTTCCTCCAGCCTCTTCCAGCTCCGGGGCATCACAGGGGAGAAAGCTCAGCATGCTCCCCCCCACCCCGTCCCGGCCCCTCCCATCCCCTACCCCTCCCACCCCACCCCCCATCCCCCACCCCTGGGCACTGCCCAGGGCTGGACTTCTGAATCCCCAGGAAGTAGAATATATAATTAGGAATCTTTGCAAAAGCAATCTATGGGTGCTGGAAAGAGAGCTCAGTAGTTAGGAGCACTTGCTGCTCTGGCAGAGGAACCCTGGCTCAATCCCCAGCACCAACAAGGAGGCTCCCAACCAACTGTTCCAAGGGCTCTGACGCCCTCTTCTATCCTTTAGAGGCGCTTCATGTGTGTGGTGCACAGATGTGCCGGCAGAACGCCTTTCACATTACAAAGAAATCTTTTTTAAAAAAAATTAGGGAGGAGGAGCTCGAGAGATGATGGCTCAGTAGTTAAGAGCACTGACTGCTCTCCCAGAGGTCCCGAGTTCAATTTCCAGCAACCACATGGTGGCTCACAGCCATCTATAATGTGATCTGATTATACTGTATTCATAATAAATAAATCTTAAAAAAAAAATTAGGGAGGAACTCAAGAAGTGCTACAAAGCAGAGGTCTGCACATTATGTTAAAGACACCTGTAATAGCATGGCATCTTGAGAAATTCTTGGTTTAGAGTTCAAGACAAAAATCTGAATAAACAAAATACCAGGTCATTATTCAGTGATCTTCAAATGCAGAACAAGATTGAACCATAGAGACTGATGATCCTATAAACCATGAAGGAGCTGGAAACACAGCTCAGTGGGCAGAGTGCTGGCCTAGCAGGCACCAAGCCTCAGACATCTCCAGCACTACATAAACGTGGTGCCGTACGTACAGCATGCCTGGAGGTAGAGGCAGAAGTATCAGGGGGTTAAATTCATCTGCAGCTACACAGTGAGCTCCAGGCTAGCCTGTGAGACATGAGAAGACCCTCTTGAAAGAGGAAGAAGAGCCAGGCGTGGTGGCACGGGCCTTTAATCTCAGCATTCAGGGAGGCGGAGGCAGGCGGATCTCTGTGAGTTCGAGGGCAACCTGGTCTACAAAGTGAGTCCAAGATAGCTAAGGCTACACAAAGAAACTCTGTCTCAGAGAGAGACACAGAGAGAGAGACCGGGGGGTGGGGGGGGGCTGGGGAGCCTCCCATCGTCCCATAGAGCACAGGTTATTTTTTGACACTGCCTTTGCTTTCCTTGCCGTAGCACATATACAAAGGCCAGATCAGATCTCCAAGCCCTGGGCTACTAAGCCAAACAGTGGCAGTGGCCATTTGTAAAGCAGTTCCTTGCTTCTCATCCACCAGGGACAGGCTTAGACCCCTGCAGCATACCTTCTCAGAGCTCTATGCAGATCAAAGTTGGGAAGACTAACGTTGTGGCCCTCAAAAGACCACGTCCTAAATGCTGGGCCTTCAGCCTGTGATGCCAATGGGAGGTGGGCTTCAGACGGTGGTGCCCACTTGGAGGAAGCAGGGCACTGGCGGTATACTTTTCAGTTATGATCTACAGGGGCCCTATGTGCTTCCTGTCCTCCATGAGAGGAGCAGTCTGACCTATTACATACTTCCTGCCAGGATGTTCCGAATCACCCTGGGCTTAAAGTGAAGGGGCCAAGAGACAGTGGACTGAGACCTCTGAACCCACAGTGTTAGAAAGCTCGTTAATGCACCAGCTAGAGGCTAGAGACTGACGGACTCTGATCTTACAGAGCACAGAGCAGCAGCCACAACGTGAACAAATGCAACCGCAAGACGGTTTAATGGGCTCAGCGGCAGGTGGTCCTACCCTCCTGGAAAAGAAAGGCTTTTCTCAGTGTTTTCTTATCCCTGACAACTAAAAGCATGGAGTCTCCTTTGGTCACAACATGCTAAAGACATCCTAGTGGGAAGAGGACAGTGCTGCTTTATGACTAAAAAGGTTTCAGGAGCGAGTACACCACCAAAAGAGATTTGGATGCTTCCCAGAAGTACGCGGCACTGATGAACGGAGTCACAGTCACAAAGTCCGGGTGGCACCCATTCTCAACAGTCTAGGAGAACCCCACCCCATGCTGAGTCAGGGCTCACAGCCTCCAACACAGGAGATAATCTGGGTCCATAATAAGCCGTCAGCTGTGGACTTTCCTCAAATGGGCTCATTCAGACCTATGATCCTCAGTACCTTCCTCTGCCAATGGCTCCTGCTCTGCCTTCAGGCACAGACTTCCCTTTGCATCACTTCAGTGTCCAGCTGCCTACTTGACGCATCCCTTGGAGGCCTCAAACGCAATCTGAACTTAATATATCCAAACTAGAACTCTCAGCACACATCCCAGGCCTGAACTTCCTCTTTTCCTTTCCTTGCCCAGAAAATGCTACCTTTGCCCAGTCATACAACCTGGAAGTGACCTATGACTCCTCACTTCTCCTCACCCCCACTTCCATTCCTCCTCACAACACATCTCAGCTCTAGTGCTCCTACCCAAGTCTCTCCCCATCACCTCCAAACCACATAATATCTTAAGTGGCCCCTGTTTCTATTAGTGTTCCCCTACAGTCTTCCAGTGGCTCTCCCACTATGCGTAGGGAAAACACACACCCGTTCCCATAACCTACAGGGACCTACAAGATCTTCTGAGAGCAGGTCTCAGGAAACCATGATGTCACATGGTGTTCATACTTGGTGATACCAGGGTCATCACCTGTCACATAACATTCTCTTAAGCACATCGTTGTTAGGTTGTTGTTAAGAGACTGGTCTGATGTATTCTGATGCTAACAGCTGGTTCACAAGACCTTGTTACTGCCCAAAACCTTGCCTCCCTGATTGGCTGAATAAATATACCTGGGCAAGGCAGAAGGAAGGGGTGGGGTGAAGGTTTCTCCGGCTTTGAGCAGAGAGAATCTTGGGAAAAAGGAAGACAGAAGAAGGAGGAGACTCGCAGTGATATAGGAATACAGCCATGTGGGTCCAGAGAAGGAGCTCTGAGGTGCCACATGGAAAGAGATGCAGAACAATGTTAGCAAGCATTTTGGGACAACGGACGGGAGGTAGCCCACATAGAAATTACTAGAAGCAGGTGGAATGGGATGGAGACTGGGAGTTACTGGAGGACAGCTTAGGAGGTGATAATCTCTGCCTTGCCCCAGGTAGAGGCTCGTTATAAAATACGTCAGGTGTCTGTGTTTTCATTGATTGGCAGCAGGTTAGAAAATACCACTGAAATAATAATTATAGGGCTGACAATAAACATTTATTAGACGCCACCTTTAAAGTAACAGCAACATTTGGGACCTATATAACATGAGATGCTATCATCTCTGATGGCAAATGTACATGTTTGTGTTTTAAAATTTGTTTGTGTTTCAATACCAGCAAATATAACTCATAGTCGAAAGGCCCTTTGGGTTCACCCAAAAAAGTTTTCTTAATGTAGAAGTCTAAGAGTCTTATAATAATTTTTTTTTTTTAAGTTGAGAATGTGATTTAGGCCCTGCCTCCTTTCCAACTCACTGTCCGGGCTCCAGCCACTTGCTTTTTTCATTGCCACAAACCTGTGTATGTGTTTTTCCACTCTACATATGTTCCTTCAAAGTACCTTATCAAAGCCATCCTCCTCTCCCCCACCCCCCCACCCCACCCTCCCACCCCCTGCACTGACTTCCCCGTGTCATTTATTTACCACAGTGTTCAGCACAGTGACTGACATATCACAGACAAGCTGCTTGTTGAATAAATGCAGCAGACAGAATGGAGTCAGAGTAGATGCAAGAGGATATGGGGGGCGGGGCTGCTGCAGGGAGGGCGGGGCTGCTGGAGGGGGGACGGGGCCGGTTCTGACACACTGTACCTGCTGCGGCACCTTGAAGCGCACGTAGGAACAGAGCTGGAGCATCTCGCTCATCTCTTCCGGGGTGGATGGGATCAAGGGGATTTTCTGAACAGCAGCCGAATCATTCAGCTCTTTGAGCCGTTGTACGAACTGATTGTCAGTTGAATACTGTAGGCCTGGGATACAAAACGGAAGAGCCCAGTCATGCACTGACCTTCTTACCATGCCACCGATAACGTTCAATGACAAACCCGGGTTACTATGCCAGCTTTCATTCACCAGGGCATCCCTTTCTTAATTGGTACTGACACCCTTGCTCAAAGTGAAAATCCAAGTTTGAGAAATACGTTAAAAATATATTATCCAAGATATTTTAGGGTTGGAGTTAAGCATGGTGGTACATATAGGTTCCAGGAGGCAGAGATAGGGGACTAACAAGTTCAAGGCCAGAATGGGCTATATAATCAATTCTAAGTTAGCCCAGATTAAAACAACATATGTATCTGATTGCACAGACTAGCTTGAAATGCACAAACTCAGGCTGTCCCTTAGCCTCTTGAACCAGAATTTGCATTTCAGTCAGCTGCAAGGGGAGGAGTCTGGTCGCCTGTGGGTAGCCCAGGCTGTTTTCATGCCTGCATTACTTCGATTGAAGGAAATATATGGTGGAAAGAAAGAAAACATAGGGCTGATCTTGTACTAGGAAGGTGAGTGACCTTCCCTGGGGGTGGAGGTGGGGGGCTGCTCCTTCGATCCCCAAGCTTTACTATTAAAAGACCAACAGATTTCAGAGACGGTGCTGAGAAAAGGGGGAAGAGAAAGCCCTCCGGGAGCTTGTGTTTGGGTTCAGGGTCCTTAACAGGCCTGAAATTGATCAACTTCCTCCATAGTTGGCTTTTTTATTGTTTTTAAATTTATTTATTTTTATTTCATATGTATTCATACATATATTCAAATATGTATGCCCGTGTGAGTGTGTCAGATGCCCTGGAACTGGAATTAGAGACAGTTGTGAGCTGCTGTATGGGTGCTGAGAATTGAACCTGGGTCTTCTCGGCAACCAGCCATCTCTCTGTCCCCTAGTTGAAGGGTTTTAAAGGTCAGTTTGTGTCACAACCTTTTTGGGGGTCAAATGGCTCTTTCACAGGGGTCGCATAGCAGATACCCTGCGTATCTGACATTTACGTCACAATTAATAACAGTAGCAAAATTACAGTTATGAGTAGCAATGAAAATAACTTTCGGCTGGGGGTCACCACAACATGAGGAACTGTATTAAACAGCCGCAGCTGTAGGAAGGTTGAGAACCACTGTGGGGGTGGGGTGTGGAAGCCATACTACAAAGGGAATGCATAGGATCTCCTTCTATCCTGGCTCAGACATTAAAGATATTTCTTTGTGCCTTAACGTTCTCTTCTGGAAAATGGGGTGATACTTTTGTCTCTATAGCTATCACACGGGTAAAAGGTCACTGAGATAGACATCTGAAGTTTGAGTGCTGGAAGCTGGAGAGAGCCGTTACGCAAGAGTACCCATGACTTCTGCAGAGGACCCCAATTTGGTTTCCAGGATACACACGGTAACTCAAAAACATGTTAATTCCAGTTCCGGGGGGGGGGGGGGGATGCCTTCTCTCTTCTGACGTCTAAGGGCACCAGCCATGCACATGGTACACGTAAAATACATGCAAACAAAACATGCACACACATAAATAAATCTAAAATGATTAAAGAAGCAAATCAACAAGATTTGAGCACTCTAGTCAAGTGTGGTGGCTTACGTCTACAATCTAGTACTCAGGAAGCTGAGGCAGGAGCATTACAAGGCTAATTGGGACTAAATAGACATACTCTGTCAAAACAAACAAACAAAACCCACTTTATTATGGGTAAATAATGTCCTAATATCAGGGGCACAGTGGTGCACGCCTGCAATCCCAGCATTGAGGGAGGCAGAGGCTGACAGATTTCTGTGAGTTGGAGGCCAGCCTGGTTTATAAAGGAAGTCCATGACAGTCAAGGCTACACAAAGAAACCCCGTCTTGAAACAAACGAACAACAACAACAAAAAAAACCCCCAAAAGTCCTAATATCAAAGACAGAAGAGGATGGGGAGCAAAGTTGGAGAAATTAATATTTTTATCTATCACATGCTATCAATTCAAATGTAAAGACTTATGGGAGAAAAATAAATTAAAAACTCCAACCTGAGGTGGTAATTTCTGGAGTTACAGCTCAAATTGTTGTTAGATGTGTGTGTGTGTGTGAATATGTAAAAACGTACATATACAAATATGAGAAGAGAAACTGAAGCCCGCTGACTTTTTGAAGTGCTCTTATCATGTGACTACTGGGGGAAAGAAGGGGACTGTGAGGGGTATGGTGGATACAGGGGCTGGCCGTGACTGTGCTCATAGCACATCATACCTTGGGTGGAATTTTTTCTACTAACGTACCACTTTGTACAAGGAACACGTGGTAAAAATTATTTTAAAAATCCTTAAATGAGTAAGACTTTTGGCAAAAGAAGAATGTAATAGCACAGGGCTAGGCAAGAATTCAATCTATAAAAAGACATCAGCTCAAAATAAAATAAAATAAAATAAAAAAAGATGTCAGCTCTTGGGAATCAATAAATGTTGCAAGTTAACATAAGCTTCATGAGAACCAGGGGCCACGTGGCACTGTGTGCTTGCCCACTGGCTCCCTCCAGTTCTCTGTGGAACTGAGCTGGCTCCACAGCTCAAGCCAGGCTGGCAACGGTTCCCACCGTACAACTGTTATCTGGGCAGAATTATCAGGGGACATTGCCTGTGATGTCTGTACCAGGAGGATGGCGTGTTTTAAAGTAGTCACGGCAGATGCTGTGCAGATGTTCCTTGAAATGCAAGTCATTCGTAAAGTTGTTCTGGTCATGAAACTCACCAGCGGGGCACACAAGACACAGGCTACAGATGTCAGACGGGTAGTAAGCGGCGTAGACTCCAGCCACGTGGCCACCCATGGAGGTGCCTATAAGGTGAAAGGGCTTTTTGTTCAGCTTAAGGCATTCGACAAACTATAGGGAGAGAAACGAGGAGATGTGATTACAACTCAGATGTCAGCAAGGGCTGTAGAGCAGAGACCCCCTCCCCCCAATACAACTGAACACTACTGGCTCTGACACTACTATACCCCATTATCTAGTTGAGCCTTGTGACAGATATGTACTTTGCTTTATATGGCACATGTGACTGTAGGGATATTTATAAATAGAAATCAAACAGCGAGGATTCCCTTCATAGGTCATAAACTGCTCTATAAAGGGCCGAGGCACGGATGTATTTTGTTTGGTTGATCTTTTGCTCTGAGGGTTAGCTTGTCTGTGCAATTACTCAGCTCAACTACTATGTTGCCAAAGTTGCCAGAGGCTTAAGTAAGCAACCACAGTTGTGCTCCCATAAAATTCAGTTTACAAAAGCATAGTTTGATGACTCCTGTATAATTTGAAGCACTATCTGGGTAGATATCTGTCCACTCAGCCACCTATACATATATCTCTCATTGGAAACACATTTTCTGGATATTTAAACAAGTAACTATGTTTAGCTGCTGAGGATACAGCAGAGAGACAGACAAGAAGCCCTCATTAAAATATAGAGATTAAAAGCAGAGGCAGAAATTGACAAGTAAATATCCTTTCTTGGGGAAAAAAAAAAAACCACCAAAGTGAACCTGAAATTTACAAACTACTCTGTTAAGAAAGAACTCATAGCTGGGCGTGGTGGTGCATTCCTTTAATCCCAGCACTTGGAAGGCAGAGGCAGGTGGATCTCTATGTCAAGGCCAGCCTGGTCTACAGAGCAAGTTCCAGGATAGCCAAGGCTATACAGAGAGAGACCCTGCTCAGCCTCTCAGAAAAAAAGAAAGAAAAAAAAAAAGAAAGAAAGAAAGAAAAGAAAAGAAAAAGAAAAAGAAAAAGAAAAAGAAAAAGAAAAAGAAAAAGAAAAAGAAAGGGTTCCTGAGTGCCTGAGTGCTAATAACCTTAGGAGAGCAGCCAGAGATGGATGCTACAATGTAACAACATGTAAAGTCTCCCACCCCTAAGCAGGCTGAAGCAGAAAAGCAGACCTCCACAGGGGGACAGGTTCATAGAGTTCCAGACGCCTTTTCAGAGGGCTGAGAAATTGCCCAGGGTTACGTTTCTCCACAGACAAATGGGCAGGAGATAGAAGTCAGTGGGTAGAACGCTTGCTTAGCATGTACAAATTCCTAGGTTTGATACTCCCACACAAAACATGCGGTTAGCACAGGAACTGCACGTGGGAGGTAGAGGTGGGAGATTCAGAAGTTCAAGGTAACCTTTTATCTACATGACACCCTGCTTCAAAATCAAAGGCCAGGTGTGGCGGCACACAGGGAGGCAGAGGCAGGCGGATCACTGTGAGTTTGAGGATAGCCTGGTCTACAAAAACAGCAAGTCCAGGACAGCCAAGGCTACACAGAGAAACCCTGTCTCGAAAAACAAAAACAAACAAACAAAAAATCCAAAAAACACAAAACAAAAAGCTCAATAGATTTAAAGGAAAAGCATCTGTAATGAGTTCAGCCCCTCCTCCAAGGATCAAAGATATAGCCCTAAGCTGCCATTTGTTTATAATCTCTTGGAGCCAGAATGTACTAGGGACTGGCCACAAGCCAGTGTGCAACTCTTGCCTGCTGTCCTTGTGCTGGAAAACTATCTGTGCACATCCGGTAGAGGCTCCCAGCTTACCTGGTGTATCCTTTTTACTTGCCCATCTATGGACAGGTCATCCAGGGAGGAGCGGGTAGTACCTTCATGTCCAGGCATGTCCACACAGACCAAGTGCAGGTTCTTTGGAAGGAACTGAAAACCTAGACAGTCAGTATATGATCTACAAAAATACATCTGCCCATTTCTCTGGGGAGGTAGCCCCACCTACCCAGTGACCCCAACAGCCACTGAGATTGTTTGCGAGCCTCCTCATGTCTTAAATGATAAATGTAAGTATCGACAGCAGCTTCCTAGGGAGGAGAGGCCCCCCAAGAGTGGTGCACAGATAAAAAGAGGCTCAGTGGGTGACTACAGAGGGCATGCCAAATGATGGCTGTCATCTTGGGCTTAATTAAAAAAAACTACCATTATGTTTTAGGTGTCGGCTCTCTCCTTCCACTTTCTGTGGATTTCAGGGATCAAAGTTAGTGTATTGGGCTTACGTGGCACTTTTCCCTCGAGATGGCTCGACATCTTAAAACTTCTTAACAACACTGTTTGCTCAATACAGCTCTGCTTCCTTTCCTTTACATGCCAAACCTCCTCCAGCCATGTGGCTGCTGTCCTGGAACTAGAACGGATGGTGCCCAGAGCCCTGGCTGGCTCCAGAGCCAAGAGGATCAGTACTTTTCCCTAAAGCCATGAGGCTGGCTTCAACTTTCTTTTCTTTTTCTTCATCAGGGTCTAATTCTTGAGATAATTATTCTCCCAAATCATCTTTCCTCTCCTGTCTAAAAGATGCCTATAACTTTAGCCAGGAGTCTGACAGGCATCAGTCATCAAAGAGGTTTATTTCATCCCAGCACTTGGGAGGCAGAGGCAGAGGCAGGTGGATCTCTGTGAGTTCGAGGCCAGCCTGGTCTACAAAGAGAGTTCCAGGACAGCCAAGGCTACATAGAGGAAACCCTGTCTCAAAAAAAAACAAAACCAACCAAACAAAAAGATGTTTGCTGGAGAGGAGACAAAAAGGGGTCCATTAAGGCTTGAAGATGGCTGGCCTCATGGTGGCCCGTGGAAAAACCACACAGGGAACTCAATGTGATACGTGCCTTTCACTCCTACGGACACTTACGATCTCTCGGATCCTGACCTACTTGAAGTAGGAAGCCAGGATGCTGTCCTTTCAGGAGAAGTGCCAGCCTCAGCCTTCCCACCAGCTGGCCACGCTCACAAAGTGGAGAAAAGCCACAGGAGTTAACAACACAAAAAGTGACTTGGAAAAGGATTCTGAAAAGCTGCCAGATCTAGATCATTTCTCTAAATGACTAAGGGGAAAAACAGCAAAATGAAGAGGCGTTTGGGGCTCGACAGGGAAGGAAAGAGAAAGCGTGGAATGCAAGAGAACTGAGACTTGTAGGAAAAGGCCAGCCTCAAGCATCACGGCCATTCTAAGATGGAGCTGTGCTCGGGCACTCCCATCCTTACCCCTGCCTAAAATATCCTCAGGGTGGGAAGATTCCAGAGACACAGGTTTCTCTCAATCAATTCAGTAAGACAAAAAAGGGTCTGGATAATATACTTCAGAAATTTTAACCCTGAACTTGAGCTGTGTGCCCACCCCTCTCCTCTTAAGGCAGAAGAGTCGGGAAGTGTACCTTGACCACGCTGAGCCACATATCCTTCTGCGCAGAGAATCCATGGAGCATAAGGATGGATGGCTTGTGTCCTGGCCTGCCCCGGAAGGAGTAACAGAACTGATAGTCCTCGTGGTGTACGTAGCGGACTTGCATACCCAGTGTCCTCCGCCAGTACCTAGGGTCAAGAAGGGCAAGACACAAGTGGCGCGCTCAGGGTCCATGGCTTCAGGAGGGGGGCACACAGGTCCTCTCCATAGATCCCGCTTCGGGGTGACACAGATGCTGTCTGTGTCCAGCTCTTGTACTTTACTTCACTCTCAAGGAAGACTAAGAGAACAAGTGTGTCACACGTGTGTTAGAAAAGAGGAGGAGGACCAGCACGGGGTGTGTGTGTGTGTGTGTGTGTGTGTGTGTGTGTGTGTGTGCAAGAGTGTGGGGGGGGGGTTGGGTGGGTGCAGGCACGAGCACATGTGGGTCAGAGTGGATGACAATGTATGGACAGCAGAGAATAACAGGATCAGTATATATTGCATTCGTGGAAATGTCATCATGAGACTCACTATGCTCTCACAATTAATATATTGTAATAAAGAAAAGGAAAAATAATGAGGAAAAAAAACAACCCTAGCACCTGAATGAACAACAAAACCAAAACAACAACAGCAACAAAAAACAGCACACCGTACACAATAACCTTCTTTTTTCCTTGTTTTATTTTTTTTTGAGACAGGGTTTCTCTGTGTAGCCTTGGCTGTCTTAGATTTGCTTTGTAGACCAGGCTGGCCTTGAACTCACAGGGATCCGCCTGCCTCTGCCTCCCCGAGTGCTGGGATTAAAGGCGTGCGCCACCACCGCCCGGCCACAGTTACCTTTTGTTGGACACCTCTCGAGGCTCCAGAACTAGCTCACTGCTCAAGACCTACATGCTGGCTTGTCCTCTGGCTTCGTTTCACATATACCAGCAGTTGAAGGCTCAGCGTCTGTTGGTTATGAAAGCCTTGGCAAGGCTGTGACTTGGCCTCAAGTCCATTTCAATATGAGATTTTATTGAAACAAACTAACCTCTCAGCGTGAAAAATCTCTTCAAAAGTGGGGCATGGTGGTGTATAGCCAAGGCTATACAAAGAAACCCTGTTTTGAAGAAAAAAAAAAAAAAAAGAAAGAAAGAAACCCTGTTTTGAAAAATCAAAAGAAAAACGAGATCTGTTCAAAGGTGAAAGATAACTAAATCATCAAAATATCTTCTCTGTGATATGGTAGACTTTAGCCAGCAGAGGCAGCCAACTCTTGTGAAAGCAAGGGATCAAATGCATTAGACCTCTGTGTGGAAAAAAAAAAAAAAAAAAAAAGAACTTTGTGTGATATAAAGTGGAGAAGTTTGGCCATATATTCATGTTTATTTGTATCTACAGACAAAAAGTGTGGGTGCTAGCTGTTCTAAAAAAGTGGGAACTGGTAAAAGAAAAATGATTTATTTAGTTTTGGCCAGAACTGGAGAGAGAAAAATTCCCAGCCTGCCTCTCCCGGGCCTTATTCAATTTACAGAAATGGTGAGCCAGGAGCCAGGAATAGTGCATGCATAGACTTAGCTACAAGTTAAGTTATCCAAACTGTAAGACATGCTGTTCCCAGGAGGCCTTTGGTTCCAGCGTCTGGTCTATCCTCACTGCCAGCATGGAATTTCCTGAAGAAACTCTAATTTTTTATTTTATTTTTATTTATTTATTTAGAGACAGGATCTCTCTACGTAGTCCTTGGCTGTCCTGGAACTCACTATGTAAACCAGGTTGTGCATGAATTCACAGAGATCTTCCTGCCTCTGCCTCCCAAGTATTAGGATTAAAGGTGTGTACCACCACATCCAGAAAAAAATTTCTACATTTTTATTTTGTTTGTTTGTTTTGGGTTTTTTGAGACACGGTTTCTCTGTGTAGCCTTGGCTGTCCTGGACTTGCTTTGTAGACTAGGCTGGCCTCGAACTTACAGAGATCTGACTACCTCTGCCTCCCAGAGTGCTGGGATTACAGGTGTCCACCCCCCACCGCACCCAGCAAAATTCTGATTTAAAAAATAATGAGGAGTAGGGGCTACCTCTGACATGAACTCTGGTGCCCACTTCCCCCTGGTGAGGTGGCCCTGCCAGGCCACAGAGGAAGAGGATGCACACAGTCCTGATAAGACTTGAGAGGCTGGGGTCAGATGATAGGGGAGGAGGGCTCCCCCTTGCTGAGGACTAGGGGAGAGGGGATGAGGGAGGGAGGGGGCTACAACTGGGATGTAAAGTGGATACACTAACAATAAAATTCAATAAAAAAAGAATTTATGTGTATGGGTGTTCTGCCCACAATTATGTATGCCTATGTACTATATGCATGGCTGGTTACCCACAGAGCTAGCAGAATTCCTTGGGAAATGGAGTTACATATGATTGTGAGCATCCATGTAGATACTAGGAATCAAACTTGGGTCCTCTGGAAGAGTAGCCAGAACTCCTGACCACTGAGCCATTGCTCCAGCCCTGAAATATTATTTATGATGATCATGATGTATACAGTGCACTGCCTGCATATATACCTGCATGCCAGAAGAGGGTATTAGATCTCATTATAGATGGCTGTGGGCCACTATGTGGCTGCTGGGAATTGAACTCAGGACCTCTGGAAGAGCAGCCAGTGCTCTTAACCTCTAAGCCATCTCTCCAGTCCCAATTCTGGTTCTCTTACAGCTTCTGTATATGTAGACTTTCAAAGTGAAAAGTAGCATTTTTCCTCCCCCCCCTTTAGACCAGTTTTAATGTCCTACCTTGCTAAGAAGCAATCTAGCATTAGCCATCAGGAGTTTAAAAATTGGCCTATTAATTATACTTCCAAGAATAATTCATCCCAAGGAGATAAGAAGAAACATTAACAAAAAGAAAAACTTGGGAAAAAAATAGGTCACAGAAACACGAATAGAAGGGTTGGGATGTGACTCAGTGGTAAGATATTCTTCCAGTGTGCACGGCCCTGGGTTCTTTCCCTAGCACTGGAAAAATACGCAGTGAAGAATATGTGATAACAGAGGATGAGACCAGCAAAATGCAGCTATATAGCAAGGAATGCCAGCATTGACAAGAAACTCTGAAGAGGCAAGGAATGAGTCTCCCTCAACACTAAAGAGAACTACCCTGGTAGCACCCCAATTCCATGTTCCAAACTCAAGGAACATGAGACAGTTTGTACAGTTCTGTTGTTTAGATACCCAGTTCATAGTTAATAATCACAGGTGGCCTACTATGTTTTTTACCAGCACTTAGAATTGCTAGTCAGGTTGGGTTTTTTGTTGTTTTTTTGTTTGTTTCTTGGTTTTTTGAGACAGAGTTTCTCTGGGTAGCCCTGGCTGTCCTGGAATACACTCTGTAGACCAGGTTGGCCTTGAACTTAAGAGATCTGCCAGCCTCTGCCTCCTGAGTGCTGGGGTTAAAGGCATGCACAACTCACCCAGCTATCAGGTTGGTTTTTGTTTCTGAAGTATATTTATTTTTGTATAGATGGATGTTTTGTGTGCATGTATGTCCACAGGCATGCCTGGTGCTCTCAGAGCCCGGAATATGGAGTCAGAGTCTCTGGACCTGGAGTTACAAATGATGTGGGTACTGGAAATGAGCCCAATTCCTCTGGAAGAGCAGCCAGTGTTCTTAACTCCTGTGCCATCCCTCCTGCCTGGATTTTTTTTTTTTTTTTTTTTTTTGCTTTTAACTTTAGCCTTTTTGATAAGGAGCTAATAGTATCTCACTGTACTTTGTCTTCAGTTCACATTTGAACCCTTGACCTTATACACCCTCTTGCTCAACCTCCCAAGTGCTCAGATTCATTGTGGCTTTGAGTGTCCCTATAACCAATGAACCAGAGTAATTGCTTCATTTCAGGCTGATGGGCTATTTGGTACTGTCTCTGTGAAGTGTCAGAGTTTTCTGTCCATTGTTTTCAGTTATGCTCTATAAAGACTTACTGGAGGAGTTTTTTTTTGGTTTTTTTTTTTTTTTTGGTTTTTTTTTTTGGTTTTTTGAGACAGGGTTTCTCTGTGTAGCCTTGGCTGTCCTGGACTCGCTTTGTAGACCAGGCTGGCTTCGAACTCACAGCGATCCGCCTGCCTCTGCCTCCCGAGTGCTGGGATTAAAGGCGTGCGCCACCACCGCCCGGCACTGGAGGAGTTCTTTATATACGCCAGGTGCAAGTTCTTTATGAACAGACTTCCTGCAAATACACACGGCCACCCATTGGTTTGCATTTTCACTTCCTAAATAGTGTTCCTTTGGGGAGAAAGTATGCTAAGGATCGAACACAGTGTCCAGGGCTCGCTGGGCACACTCACTGTTGAGCTACATGTCAGTTTGGTCTTTCTGGTTCACAATACTTCTTCATTTAAGATGATACAGTTAAACTAAACAATTTTTATGGCTAGAAGATTTTATGCCATGTTTCTGCCTATCTCATTCAAACGGAAAGAAAACACATTTCCATGTTGTTTAAAGAAAGATTTGTTAGGCAGGTGTGGTGGTGCACACCTTTAATCCCAGCACCTGGGAGGCAGAGGCAGGCAGATCGCTGTGAGTTCAAGGTCAGCCTGGTCTATAAAGTGAATCCAGGACAGCCAAGGCTACGCAGAGAAACCCTGTCTTGAAAAAAAACAAAACAAAACGAAAACAACAACAACAACAACAAAAAGCCCACAAAGATTTGTTGAGTGTTTACACTAAATCTATCAGGCTTTGCCTTTTGTGCAGAGTATGAACTTGCAGAAGGGTTGTGTTTGTTTTTCTATAGCTATAAGACAATGCAAGCTCAGAGTGGAAAACTACCCTTCATTAGTCCCCGTGCAGGTGAGACCTGCTGGGCACCTGGCTCAGGGCTTCGGCGCTGACGTCAAGGCCTCAGGCAGGTGGTCTCTCACTCAGCCCTGCAGAACTCAATTCCTTGTGGGTGCAGGGACTGAGGCCCCGTGTCCTTGCTAGCTGCTGGGAACTCTCTGCCTCCTCCAGTCTGGATCCCTTGCTAACATAGCGCACCTCCATATCGTTGTAAATCTACCTCTGGACACCTCTGGCCCACTGTTCCGATTTGTCCTCTGTACCACTCTCACGGTGACTTGACTTCTGTAACTTCACAATTAAGTCTTGATAGCTAATAATATAAATCGCCTAGATTCATTCTTCAAGGCCTACCTTGTTCAGTTGGCCCCGCTCCTTTTCTTTATTAAGGATTCGCTTAGTTGGATGGGACAGAAGGGCTCATGGCTGCTCTTGCAAAGGACGCAGGTTCAGTTTCCAGCACCCATGTGGCAGCTCATAACTCCATTTCCAGGATATCTGACTCCCTCTTCTGCCCTCCGTAGGCATCATGCACACACATGATAATATTCATATATGGAGATAAATACTCATATGCATAAAATAAAAACAAATATCTTTTTAAAAAAAAGAAGAACTCACTTATTACATGGAAGTAGGAGAGGGACTAGTTGGGAAACTGAAGGGGTGAGCGGGGAGGGAGAGGACAAGAAAGGGTAACAAGCGGTGAACACAACCAAAACACATAACATTTATGCGCAAAAATGTTATAATGAAACTCACCCTAACTACTATATCTTATACATGCTAATAAAAACTTTTTTATGAAGAAGAGCTTTTTATCTAGAGCTTCAGCAGTCTTACCTGTAAAATGAGGTGAATGACATTCCCTTCCAACCTGAAGGACCATATAAAAGTTAAACATGTCTAAACTAATGAAAGAAGCTACTTGCCCTAATTCGCTTTCTACTACTGTGTAGAGATCCGTGACCAAATGCAACTCAAGGAGGAACTGGTTTATTTAGCTCACATAGCCTGGGTCACAGTCCATCAAGGGAAGCCACGGCAGGAACTCACAGCAGCAGCCATGGAACACCAGTCATTACTGGCTTGTTCCGTATATTTCATCCACAGTGGGCTGAACCTTCCCACATCAATTATTAAGCCAATGCCAGTTTAATGGAGATATTTTCTCAACTGAAGTTCCCTCTTCAGAGATCATCCTAGCTCATGTCAAGTTGACCAAAAACTAACCAGCACGCTGCTTATCAAGTGCCACCAGAAACCAACAGGGAAGGGTGTGTCGCAGGGCTTGCCAACATCTGTTGTTTCTATTTGGGTGACAATAGTGAGGAGTCACTTGAGTCCAGGCCAGGTTTGCAACTCTATTGGTGATCATGACAAGCAGCCAAGCAAGCCTTTGGAGCCCCGTGACTGAGGGATAGAAGTGACGTGTGGGAAAGCTGCTCATCCTCTGTGTAAATGCAGCTCACAGGGAGGAGATTATGGGGAAACAGGCTGTGCTTTCCAGTGCAGCAGAGGAAGCCACTAGTGGGACTTCTGACAGCTCTCTGGGACAGCATGGAGGGTGCTATTACTAAGATCTCAATCCCTCATGTCACCTCGCCATCTGGCATGATCTGAAAAGTATTCCAGGATTTTCATTCTCTTCAATTAGCTGAGTCTTCCTTTTGGCCTGTGAGTCTGAGTTCACAGAATAAAGCGCAGTGTGTGTGTGTGTGTGTGTTGCTGGCTCCGAGCTGGGTGACAGTCAGCCTTTAAGATAATCATTCAATCACACTGACCACCAACAGAGGAGTAAATGTCCTGCTCAGTGAGGCCCCTGGCTTTGGTGGGATCACTTGCTAATTAAAGTGAACAGTTTGCTCTGCAGCATTATTATGAAAGAGCCACAGACAGAAACAACCCAAGCGTTCATCAACAGCTAAATGTGTAACCACAATGTGGTATAATCACACTATCCCTGTTTTTTCCTTCCATCACAAAAACCCTGGAGACTGGTAACTTCTAAAGGAAACCGGTTTATTCGGGTTAATCGTTCTAGAGAAGTGGTTCTCTACCTGTGGGTCACAACCCGGAGGTGGGGGTGGGGGTGGGAGTGGAGCGATTCTTTCACAGGAGTGGCACATCAGATATTTATATTACAAGTCACAACAGTAGCAAAATCGCAGTTATAAAGTAGCAGGGAAAATAATTTTATGGTTGGAGTCAGCACCCCATGAGGAACTGCATTAAAGGGTTGCAGCATTAGGAAGGTTGAGGACCTCCGTTCTAGAGGCTGAGAAGTCTGAGCCATGATGTCACTTCCGCTTGGCTTTTGGTCAAGGTTTTCACCTGTTTCAACTCATGACAGAAAGGCATAGGGCAAGTGGCCATGCACTGAAAAGACAAAATATGAGGTCCTGCTTCTGTCTGCCTACCTGTGATGTCACACTGCCTACCTGCCATGGGGGCGTGGACCTGCCCAGTATATAAAAACCCAGACCTACCCTGCCCCCCTTTCTCACTCCCTCCCTCTCTTCCTCTTCCTCTCTCTTTTTCCTTTGCCTCTGTCTCTCTCTCTCTCTCTCTCTGTCTCTCTCTCTGGAGTACCCCTCCCCCTTTCCTTCCCTCCCTATGCTCATTTAATAAACCTCATATAACCTAATATCTGGCATGTGGTATCTTCTTATCATTTTCTTTTATAAACATAGAAGCCTTGACTTACACAACCAACTCCCATAAGTTAGCAATGAGTCCAGTCTCACCAGGTACAGCATTAACCTCTCTAAATGACCTAGTACTTCTTACAGGCCCTTTTAACGCTGTCCCACAGGGGCTTGGGACGTGCAAAGTATCATTCTACCATAACAAGGAAACCCGTACTGTCAGTGCAATGGTGGGACAAGCCTGTAATCCCAGCACTGGGAAGGCTGAGGCAGGAGGATCACACACTTAACTTAGTGTGGATTTTGAAGAGATAGAAAAGATCCAGAATGACACAGTCATCATGACAGTATACTATTATAAATACAATAAAAACCACTCCTGTACACTTTAATATGGTGAATTTTAAGTAAAGTAGAACTTGGTAAAACAGTAAAGATTATTTGCTAAGATCGTTTTCCTCTTTAAAAAGAAAAGGGGGGGCTGGAGAGATGGCTCAGAGGTTAAGAGCACTAGTGGCTCTTCCAGAGGTCCTGAGTTCAATTCCCAGCAACCACATCGTGGCTCACAACCATCTACAATAAGATCTGGTTCCCTCTTCTGGTGTGCAGGCACACGCAGGCAGAATACTATATACATAATAATAGTAAATAAATAAATCTTTTTTTTTTTTTTTTTTTTTTTTTTTTTTTTTTAATGTTAAGACTTCTCTGATACCCTGAGAGTCTAGGGAACTCAGGAGTGGGGAGACTAACATGGCATTGAGGCAGCCATATCCGTGGTTACTGTCCACATTTGCAAACTGCATTCTCTGTTTCAAGTTCATTTGTTTAACAATAATGGCATCTGTGTGTGGACGAGCAAGGTCCGGGGCAGGGTCTTGAGGTGGAGACATGGCTCTGACTGCTTCATGTCCAGGACCACCCAGGAGTCTTGGCGATGCAGCAAGGACAGTGGCATATACGCAGCGAGAGGTCTGATTTGTCAGTGCAGAGGCAGGATCCTCTGAAAGGGTGACAGCCCCATCGATGCAGAAAAGGCCGAGAGAATGAAAGACCATAAACATTGTGTTGTATTTGCTGCTTCCCAAAGCTTGGAGCCTGAGCAGCCTGTGGAAAATTCCACAAGCCAGTGAAACAAAAGGGAGCCAGAAAGGAGGGTAGATAGAGGGCATCAGCCTCCTGGCACTCATCCCGTGTGCAAAGGCTTCTTCTAACTGCCCAAAGCTCAGATAACTCTCCTGGGGCGTATCTACAGTGCGTACAGGAACCTGGTCTGTTTCAGTACTCATTGCATTATGACGTGGAGGAAGGTTGACATTAATCTCATAAAATGTCCAGTGGCACAGAAAAAAAAAAAAAAATCAACGCAGCATAGCACTTTCTTTTCAAATGCTAACCTTTTAGGATGGAGGAAGACAGGTCAGCGCTAGGGGTCCTGCCTCCAATGGGCAACAAGAGCTAGGCTAGAATTTAGTAAGGGTGTCTGTTTAAGGTAAGTGTGTTTACTTTTACTCTTTTACATTAGTTACTTTTAATGGCAAGCGTTCCACATTACAAAAGAGATATTTGTCTCTCTCTCTCTCTCTCTCTTCCGAGACAGGGTTTCTCTGTGTAGCCTTGGCTATCCTGGACTCGGTTTGTAGACCAAGCTGGCCTTGAACTCACAGCGCTCCACCTTCCTCTGCTTCCCCAGTGCTGGGATTAAAGGCGTGCACCACCATGCCCGGCTAAAATTTAGAACAGTCTTAAGGCTAAAGAAAACACAGAAGAAAAGGACAGACAGACACATAGGAAGGCAGGGCAGGAGTGAAGGTGGTAAGAACTGCAGATATTCGGGAGTTGTATTTGTCTCTCCAACAGTTCAACAGTTCTGGAGCAAGGCTGGGTATGCCGGCATATCCTTGCAACCCCAGGATTTGGGAGGCAGGAGATCAGGAGTCCTCTTCACAGCAAGCCTAGGCTACATAAGATCTCATCTCAAACCACTAAGCCCAAATGACTGTGGTGGGGGCACGCCTTCCATGCCGGCTCTTCCAAAACAGAGGCAGGCAGATCTCCATGGCCTTGAGGCCAGCTGCTCTACATAGAATTCTAGGCTCGCCACAGCTACTTACTGAGACCTGTCTCAAAACCCAGACAAAACAGTAAAACCCCAAACAGTTCTAGGGTACATTTAAAACACATTTTGTAATATGAATAAATTAATAAAATAAAAATTTAAAAAAACAATGAATTAAATTAAAAATAAAAATAAATAAAATACAATAAAACACATTTTGTGCCACAAGCGCACGTGCCACTGCATGTTCCAGTGCTTCTTCTTAAGTGTCTCAATGACATCCTGGACCTGGTGGCTAGGAGGGAAAAGCCTTGGGAGTCTTGAGTGATCCTGAGGGCAAACATGCTGTCAAACTCGAAATAGTCTGCCTGTTTTGAAGCACCTGTCAGTTCAAGTACACACTCTGCTAGGTGTGGTGGCACACACCTTTAATCCCAGCACTTGGGAAACAGGGGCAGGCAGGTGGATCTCTGTGAGTTCGAGGCCAGCCTGGTCTACAAAGAAAGTCCAGGACAGCCAGGGCTCTAAGTAACAGGAAAACCCTATCTCAAAAATGAACAAATCAAAAAAAACACAAGAACATATTCCAAATTCAAATGAGGGGCTTGAGAGATGGTTCAATGGCTAAGAGTATGCACTGCTGTTTCAGAGGATTATGAACATGGCAGCTTACAACTGTCGGTGGCTCTAAGCTCAGGGCACCCAACACCCTTTTTCTGGCCTCTGTGGGTACCAGTCATGCACGTGGTCCATAGACACGCACACAGGCAAAACACTCATACACATAAAAATAACTTTTTGTTTGTTTGTTTGTTTGTTTTGAGACAGTGTCTCTCTGTGTTAGCCTTGGCTGTCCCGGACTCACTTTGTAGACCAGGCTGGCCTCGAACTCACAGCGATCCGCCTGCCTCTGCCTCCCGAGTGCTGGGATTAAAGGCGTGTGTGCCACCACCGCCCGGCTATTTTTTTTTTTTAAACTTAAAAGATTTCAAAAAAAGACGTATGACAAGGAACAAGGACCAGGAGAGAGTAAGGGTGACAATACTGTGATACTTTAAAAACCTCAATTATACAGCCGACTTACCAATAGTAGATTTTTATCAGTGCCGAAGGCCACAGGAGAAAAGAAGCGATGAACGCCAGGATTGGAATGGCCAGTGTCCCACCCGCAATCACAAACATGTTGACCACATCGAGATCCATCCTGCTCCTTGAGGCTTGTTGACACCTGCAGAGGCTGGAGAGAGGGCAACAGTATCAAAACCATCCCAGGGGGAAAAGAGGAAGACTTCCCGAATGAAAGAAAACACATGTGGCACCTGGATGTGACCTGGAAAACTTGGGAGGACCTTGGGCCTCAAAATGTGAAATCAAAACTACACGGTGCACTGCTGGGCTGACTGGAGAGATCTGTTATCAGTGGGTATCAGACAGTAGTAGTATGCACAGCGCTACTGTTCTTGAGCATTCACCAAAACTGTACCTGTGGACAAAGCAGAATGTCGTGCCTAAGAGCAGCCTGCTCAAATGTTGAGGTGTGTATGTGGTGCATTTGCAGGGGGGGTACGGGGGTGTATATAGACTGGTATCCAGTACTCACATTTAGAAGTTCAGGAGAGAGAAAAAAATATGTGAATTGTTAATTATAATGTATTATTGCTTCAGGTCTTTTATTGATTTGCAATATTTTATTTTCATTGATTGATGGGGACAAGTCTACTATGTAACCTAGGCTGGCTTGAAACTATGTAGCCAAGAGTGGCCCAGAAAAGCTTGAGAGATGAGATGGCTCAGTGGTTAGGAACACTTACTGCTCTTTTTTTGTTTTTGTTTTTGTTTTTGTTTTGAGACAAGGTTTCTCTACATAATAGCACTGGCTGTCCCAGACTTTGTAGACCAGGCTGGCCTTGAACTCATAGAGATCAGCCTGCCTCTGCCTCCCCAAACGCTGGGATTAAAGGTGTGCACCACCACACCCAGCCACTTACTGCTCTTAAGGAGGACCTGGCTTGGGCTCTCAGTACCCACAGTGTGGCTCACAGCCATCTGTAACTCCAGTTCCAGAAGACCTGATGCCTTCTTCTACCTTCCTCAGGCACATAAGCACTTTCTCATGGACTGGTGTACGTACATACATGCAGGCAAAATACCCATTTACATAAAATAAAAATTAGATTAAAAATATTTAACTGGCTGGACGTGGTGGCACACGCCTTTAATCCCAGCACTTGGGAGGCAGAGGCAGACAAATCTCTATAAACTCAAGGCCAGTCTGGTCTATAGCGTGAGTCCAGGACAGTCAGGGTTACACAGAGAAAGCCTGTTTTGATATATACAACCAAATGAGAGAGAGAGGAGAGAGAGAGAGAGAGAGAGAGAGAGAGAGAGAGAGAGAGAGAGAGAGGTTATATCCATTTTCAGGTGAGAACACCGAGGGAGAGAGAACAGAAGCCTGGTCTGCTCATGCAACTGTCTTCTCAGCTGCTGAGTCACTGAAGTTTTCCCAGCATGCTTCAATCATTCTTATAGAAGCACACTTTCTTCAGGGCAAGAATAACCACATATGTTCTTTCTTAGTGCCTGGAATAGCACAAGGCAAACACAAAGTACAAACAGACTGAAGAAAAGCAAAGGGACAAGATGGGATTAATCCTGTGCTCCATGTTTTAGGGAAGGAAAAGCTACAGTGCTACAAGAGACTCTAGTTTTCTCCTGAAAGTTAAGCAGTTACAAATCTCCCTGGAGGAGTTGCCTATTAAGTTCAAGGCATAAGGGCCGGGGAAAGGTGTGTGGCTCAGTGAGAAAACCCTAGCACACACAGGGCTCTGGTTCCAGTCCAACACTGCAGGGGAACACAGCTGGCAAAATCCACACTGCCTGAAGACTAAATGTGTATAAATGTGTGTGTTGGCTAGGTATGGCGGTGCACGCCTTGCACACGCCTTTTAATCCCAGCACTCGGGAGGCAGAGGCAGGTAGGTATCTGTGAGTTCGAGGCTTGTGGGTCTCATGCGAGCTGATGGATGCAAGAACTCTGCTTCAAGACGGCTCTTCCATATCACAGGACATCCTTAGAAAGTGTCCAGAGCCACTGTGATTTAGACCCCATCACTCTAGGACATTTTATGCTCGAGGTTATGTACATCATGAATTCTGACACTGGAGACGGAAGGCAAACAAAGAAAACACCTTCCTCTGCCTGTGTCTGCTGTGGACATCACGCTTTCGAGGGAAGTTCTATCAGGTCCATCTTTGGAGCAGAAGGGACTCTAGTGTAACACGATGAACTTAACAAGGTTTGGGTTTCCCCAGAGAACCCCACACTCTCCCTGACAAGGTCAAAGGAAGCCAAGCCCTAACTGAGAAAGCTACGTTCATGTTTTCTAGTGGTTCTCAACCCGTTGGTTGCGATCCCTTTAGGTCAAATGATCCTTTCACAGGGGTCACATATCATTTATTTACATTATGATTCATAACAACAGCAAAATTATAGTTATGAAGTAGTAGGGAAAATAACTTTATGGTTGGGGGGTCACCAACACATGAGGAACTCTATTAAAGGGTAGCAGCATTAAGAGGGCTGAGGACCAGTGGTTTGGATGAAGGACAGAGGGTTGTTCCCACCTCTGTCATATCCTTCACCTACAGACGACTTCTAGTTTTCTATGGGAGATGGCTCCCTACCCTCTTGGTGTTAACTAACAGACGTTCCTTGGGCCTAGGGGTAGGCTAGAGACAGAAGAACCAGCACCTCGGGAACAAGGAGCTACCAATGACCAACAATCAGAAAACCACATAAAGGGATTGCCTGGAACTTTCCAGGTTATGGGCCCATACAAAGTATAGTGCCTGGTGGCTTAGAAAATAGAACATTAAGTCAGGCTTCAGAGGCACGAGGCTTTGGAGAACACCAACACTCACTAAGAAACTTATCTCTGGTGGTCAAGTCCTGTCAAGGCCAGAGAGCAGCTCTGAGGATTGCAGGTTAAACAGATCTCTGCTCCTGGGAACTCCTGCAAGCTGGTCAATGTGTATGGTGGGGGGGGGGGCTGAGGGAGAGGGAGAGAGAGTGAGAGAGAGAGAGGGAGGAAGAGAGGGGAAGGGAGGGAGGGAGAGAGAGATGGAAGGAGGGAGAGAGGGAGGGAAAGAAGGAGAGAGAGAGAGAGCTGTGAGGCAGGGGCATGCCACAACATATATGTGGAGATCAGAGAACAATTTACAGAAGTCAGCTCTCCTTCCTTCCATTGTGTGTGTGTGTGTCCAGCGGCTCAAATTCAGGTAATCAGGTGTGTGTGGCGGTTATACCTTTACCCCCAGTTGAACCATTCATTGGCTCTTTGGCTCTTAATGATACTTTTAAATTATTCTAGGGACATATCTTAATTATAAGAATAAATTGAAGTAAAAAGAGACTAATTTAAGGGAAACCGCTAGAGGCAGAGCTGTAGCTTGGCAGTAAGTAATGTGCTGGTTTAACATGCATTAAATCCTGGGGTTTGATCCTCTGTGCTGCAAGAAAACAAAGGAAACTGCTAAGTGGGTGGTGTGTGGCTCTGGGAATGTGGTATGTGAGCTGTAGCCTGCAAGGGCACAGTCAGTCACAGGATGGAGGGGCACCTCCTGGATCTAAGGGCATTTCAGCCAGCGACTCTTCAGGGTGAAATACAAGAGTAAACAGAAGATAGAAATACTTGTACCGGGGCTGGAGAGATGGCTCAGTGGTTAAGAGCACCGTCTGCTCTTCCAGAGGTCCTGAGTTCAATTCCTAGCAACCACATGGTGGCTCACAACCATCTATCATGAGATCTGGTTCCCTCTTCTGGTGTACAGGTGTACATGCAGGCAGAATACTGTGTATGTAATAAAACAAATAAATCTTTAAAAAAAAAAAAAAAAGAAAGAAATACTTGTACTGACCCTGCCTTCTAGGCACACCCGACCTGTCCCACGAGTCTCAGGATATTTATAGCTACAGTTCACACATTTGTAGTAACAGTGTCATCACAGTACCAAAAGGTTGGGCACCCTGACATTCACCTACAGTCTGTCAAATCTGACAAACTAAAGTCTTGGTCTGTCCAAAATAATAATGTCTTTTACAATGAAGTAACTGAGGCCGCCACCACTAGCATAGCTAAAGATCTCAGAACAGGGTTCGTGCACTGATAACTTCCTTGTGCCAGCCCCGCAGCATCACCTGAACCCTAACTGGACCCTGAAGGTCTTCCTACTTTATGTCTCTGCCTCCTCCGTGCAGTGCTTTCTAGAGCATGCATGCACTGGGCATCAGTTATGCATGAAACTCACATGTCAGTGACTTCTGACATTTCTTATTCCTGATGCTATGTTTTAAAAAACTATTCAGGGCTGCTAAATTTCTTCAGTCTTTTAATATAAAAATTCTCCCTATGAAATTTACCACTAGAAAAAATACTTTTATTGTTATGCTGGGCATGGTGGTACACACCTTTTAATGCCAGCACTTCGGAGGCAGAGGCAAGCAGTTATCTGTAAGTTCAAGGCCAGCCTGGTCTACAGAGTGAGTTCCAGGACAGCCAGGAGTACACAGAGAAACACTGTCTCAAAAAAGCAGGGGGTAGGGAGAGAAAAACAGTTATTTTTATTTTGCGTGTACAGGTATTTTTGACTATATGTGTGCCTGTGTGCCATGTGGATGCTGTACTCACTGAGGCCAGAAGAGGCGGGTGGATCCCCGGGAACCGGAGCTCTAGATGGTTGTAAACCACCACTCGGGTGCCGGGAACCGAACTCTGGTCTTCTGCAAGAGCAATACGTGTTCCTAAGTGCTGAGCCATCTCTCTAGTTCTAAAAAAATGCTGGTTTTAGCTCGACCTCACGGCACAGGCCTGTAATCCCAGCTCCTTGGGAAGCAAGGCCAGAGGATCATCAGTTGAAGGCCCTCCTGGGCTAAGTAGCCAGTTCCAGGCCAGCCTCGGCAATTTAGCAAGCTCTTCTCTCAAAATAAATTTGGTAGGTTTTGTTTTGTTAGAGCCAGGGACATGGTTTAGTGTTAGAATAGGTTCAATTCCCACTGTGAGTACAGTGGTATAGTTAAAACACTATAAAGAAGTGTAGGAAAAGAAAAACACTGTGTTCCTGAAGTCTGAGTGCCAATGACCGCCCCCCACTCCCACCCCACCAACTGGTCAACAGTGTTGCGTGTCCACAGACTTCTGAACTAGTTCCTGGAAAGAGAAACTGACTCTTCAAAACTATACCTAAAGAGCAACAGCTAAGACATCGCTGAGTGGCTCTCCTCTGCCTTCTCTGTGGCAATCTTGTCTCCTCCTGGCCTCTGGTTGAGCTCAATCCTACTGTGTAATTTGTAGTTCTAACAGTCTAGTTTTTGAAGTAAGCCATGGCTGAACATGCCTGGCTGGGGCACCTCAATGCTCTCCTGAATTTCTCCCTGGATAACCCCAGAAGCTTTCTACTATCCCCTGGTAACTCCCATAATGCTCTCCTGACTCATCCCTCCTGTCCATTCTCCACTACTCTCCCCTACAGGAAATTATAACTATCAACACACTTGACAGGATTTCCTTCTAGATTTTCCTCATGCCTGCTTGACCACACCATGGTCATGTCTCAGATATAGCACTTCCTGGTTCTCCTGACCCACCAACTTCTGCTGACACCATCCTCCTAGCCTCCTCAATGCCCATGTACCTTCCATTCCTCTTACTTGTTCAACATAGCAGGTACATCCTGGGGAAAAGACATGAATACCCAGGTCAACTCATCTGAGTCTATGGAAAACTGCCATGCAAGTTTGGGGATATAGTTCCATGACAGATTTTGCCTAGCATGTATAAATTCTTAGGTTTAATGGTCAGTGCCATAAGTTTAAATAATTTACTAATTTAGTAAAATCTAAAGTTTAATTCTCAATTACAACAACTGCCTTTCAAGCACTCAATAGCCATGTGTAGATATAAACTCCCATACAGGACCACACAGCATTGGGAGTCACAGATATACATGGACACACAGCTTTGGGAGTCACACCCATACAGGGACCCACAGCATTGGGAGTCACACCCAGACAGAGACACACAGCATTGGGAGTCACACCCATACAGGGACATACAGTATTGAGTCACACCCATACAGGGACACACAGCTTTGGGAGGCACACCCATACAGGGACA